>OZ018321.1:83235244-83948577 GCA_963969495.1 Ceratothoa steindachneri
AGTTGTTTTGAGGAAGGATAAGGGCAACGTGAACTAATGTTTGACTTTCTCTTGTAGTACTATTTTGGCATGGCATCGGAGGTGTGGTGGACTATCTTGACCTTTTGTTGGTTCATGACAGCGTGTCGTTTTTGGGTAGCAGAAGTCCTTAACACCTATGCTACCTACTTCCACGCCACCGCCTGGGGACTACCGGCTCTGGCCTCAGTTACTGCAATCGCCATGAAACAAGTAGGATTATAGTGTATGGTTATCTATGTGATTTATCTTCTGTTAATGAATCAGCCTAGATATCCTTTCGAAAACCATAACCATAAATTTGTTTGATCGAAGTTGTCTGCCGTTAGTTTTTAGGCCTAAAGGCGACAGCGAAATAAATTACACAAATATAAATATATTCATAAAATCAACGAATATACAATGAGATAAGTAGGTTAGGTATAAAATGTAAGATATTTTAACATATGATTTACAGTAACAAGATGCGAAGAGAATTGAAGTATGTGAAATTAATATGGTGGAATAATATGGTGAAACAATAAGGTGAATAATATATAATGTAGTGTAGCAATGTAGTGAATAATATAAATAATATAGAGTATCTATGGAGTATCTATGATGGACTGAATTGGGGCTTTATACGAAGAAAGCTGCGAGTCGAGTGGGCAGATAAGCGTGCTTATTTGATCGAGCTGGGAACGTGTGTTTGTTTGTGAAGTTTAAGAAATGTTGTTTGGAACAGTATAAGTTAATTGAATTGACAAGTAAAATAAATGAATTAATTAATTATTAAGTTTAACATAAAATGATTTAATTTACAAAAGTTGAAGTAAATTAATTGAAAGATTAAATTCACAAAGTTAAAGTAAAATAATTGAATGATTAAATTAACAAAGTTAAAGTAAAATAATTGAATGAATTGTATACATAATAAATGATGATATATATATTTAAGTTTCCCAGGAGGTTTTCATTATAGGAATGCCCAGAGGCATTGCTATAACCTGCCTACCTGCCAACCATTTTATCTACTCTTAGGTCCCCTTTTCTTATTGTGGGGTACAGACACTTTTCGTGTGGAGGGGCTCCTATATTTCGCCTTTCGCCTCTTAAGCATGGACCTAAATGTACACATACTCTTTTCTATTACTTTCATCTTGGAGCCCCCCTCCCTTTTCATCCATTAATCCACGGCAATGGATTAATGGCCTCTACTTGTTTAAGAATTCACTAGGGACTACCGGACCGAATGGTTAGGGAGAGTGCGAACACCCTTTGTATGTTCTCTTAGTTCCCGTCCACTGTCTAATCCCATTTTCCTTTATGATGAACTTGGCCGGTGCGCTTTACTTACATAAGCTGGTAGACTACTGATGATTCAGGTAGACCCTTTCCCCTCTGCTCCCTCGGTAGGTCCGTCTTACCATAAACGCAACTGTGGAGCGGGTTGACTACTTCCAAGGATTAGCGTTTTCATCCTACAAATCCTCCTGAGTCCTTTCCAGCCTCAGTCGCTGTCCAAGGCTCGGTCACCCATCCAGACATGACGGTCAGCTCAGTCTCGACCATGCAACCGGATAGGTTCTTAGCCTAATCTTTGAAAACCCCATGGAGCCTACTTCCTTACCCCGACTGCTCCAACATCACCTCACCTATCCGGCACATGGGACACCGGAGCTCTCGTTAGCTTTTTGAAATATGGCGTTTGATTTCTAAAGCCGAGGTAGTGGGTTTAATCCCAACGAGGGCAGACACGAAACTTCAGCGTCGTCACGAGTTGGCTGCCTATTGCCCGATGCGCTGAGCCTACCCACTCGTGGGTAAGTAAATCCTACACACGTTAACGCGCACATATCTAATCACAACTCCGGTAACATCCCTCTTCGTCTTCACAACACAACACTCTCCCTGGTGCCTTCGGGATCATTAGCAAGTGTCATTCAGATCTTTATTTCAATTTCATTATCCGGTCGGGGCCGCCCACGAGCAAGGGGCCGTAGGCACACCATGATAGGGCACGGACTACCGCACAAACCTGCTCCGCATCTACACTGCCTGAATTCAGTCAACTTGACCTGCGGTGGCGTTGGCGCCGCCTTGAACTAATTCAGAACCCTGTCTTTCGCTTTGGGTTCTCCCTCCTCTTCCGTTGCCAACCTTCGTGCGGAGGGCAACGTTTTCTTCGTCTCTGATCAACGTCCTCTCCTCTTTCTGAAGGAGTTCCTGCCTTTCCATCGAGTGTCCACGTCCACAGGCGTCCCGGTGGTATTCGTTGTTCCCTCCGGGGAGGAACATTGACACCTCCCGAGGGTCGTGTTCCCATTCATCGCAAACTTCGCTTCCCCTTACCCTCCGTCAGCCACCTCGCCTTCGCGGGGTCCCTCCTTGACTATCCCTGCCATACCCCAAGCTTCACATCATTAAGCATCTGTGCGATTACTGACCCTCACTCAACCTTTTCCTGTTCTTACTTTCAACCATGGGGATTTAAATCCCCCCTTTAACTTTTGGGATTTAAACCCCACTTTTAACTTTGGGGATTTAAATCCCACTTTTAACTATGGTAATTTAGATCGCACTTTTAACTTTAGGGATTTAAACTACACTTTTAACTTTGGGGATTTAAATCCCACTTTTAACTGTGGTGATTTAGATCCCCCTTCTAACTTTAGGGATTTAAACCCCACTTTTAAATTTAGGGATTTAAATCCCACTTTTAACTTTAAGGATTTAAATGACACTTTCAATCTTGCGGATTTAAATCTCACTTTTAACTTTGGAGATTTTTAAATCCCTTTTTAAATCATAGTGCTTTAAAGAGGCGGTGTTGGGTCACGTTCGCCGGAACCATATCTTGACAAAACCATGGCGAACTATTCCCCGCATTTTCACCCCCCCGCTCCAACTCCCGTCTACTCCCCCTCAATGTATCCTATCTACTAGTCGAGCTCCCCATGTACCGTCGCCACTTCTCCCACAACCTTGCCACTCCCCCCTCCCCCCATTGACTCTCTTTGGGGTTGGTCGCATGATTTCCGCCGTGTGTGTGGAGGGGGGGGGGAGCTCTTAACCCTACGCCCATGCATGCTACATTCTTCTTTTTGCCTTTGTTCTGTTCTTATCTTTTGCGTTATTGTTTTTTTTGTTGTTTTTGTTATTGGTTTTTTTTTGTGTGAATTTTGAAGTAGCCTGGTACCAGGCTGAAATTTTAATTGCGGTGACTTATGCCTTTGTGGAGGTCTCCAGATGGAGGCTGTTAAAAAAAATGCCACTTTTCCCCTTCCCTTCCTTACTGTCTCTCCCCCCCAAGGGGGGGGGGAATAAGAATGGTAACACTGTGGTGCAAAAGGCGCGTCGTAGAAGGCAACTGTATATGACCTCATCTGGGCATGAAATTGGGGGTTGCAGGCTGTATTGAGATCCCGCTTGTATAATAATCCCATGAATACCCTAATGAGGTTGATTTCTTTTATATTTAAAGCGAAAACCAATGAGGGCCTCTCCACGAGAAGGTTTGTATTGAGAGATCGGTAAAGAGAGAAGTGAAGATGGAGGAAATAGAAGATATGAAGCCACAGTTCCTCCCGTGGGCATAGGGCCCCGAAAGGCCCGCTTTTTCAGATGTCAGCTGCCTCATGCTACACCGAAAACCTTCAGCGAGGGCGATGAGGAGGGAAGGCTTAAAGATGTGATGTTCAACGTTGTCAAAAAATGACCTGTTTTTTAGAACGCCAAAGTCTCTCTTTGACACTTAACTGGGTCTAAACAGGTGCGAAAAAGAGAGGCATAAAACGACCCGAGAGAGAGCACCGGTGTCCCATGGGTCATTGGAGTCGGGAGGGCGGACTGCTCCTCCAGGTATCGTAGCAGGGGGTTTGCCCCCGCTGCACCATCCCCCCTTACAAAAAGATTTAAAAGGTGTGTGTATGTGTATGTGTGTGTGTGATATTTGGTGGCTGTTATAGACGACATAAAGCTCGAAAACGATGACAGAGGGGGTGGAGGGGCTTGACCGCGACCCAGATCGGTGTGTGGGGAAGGAAGGCGTCAAAGATATCATGGCCACCCATTTCAGTTGGGTGTGAAACTAACAATCACTGGCTAGCCCGATGACACCAGAGGCAGGTTCTTGTTGGGCGGGGGGTGGGGGGCGGGAGCGGTAGTACTATGTATTTTTCAACGGCCATCGAACGTTTGGAGAGTCCTGGGGGGCTCGAGTGAAAGCCACTGGTTAGCAGTGTCGACTGGAAACCCTTTAGGTGAGTTCTGAGAACGGGAAGAGTGATGTTTTGTGTGTGTGTACGAAGGGAAGCAATGGGAGACGCCCTTGTTGTACAATGGCGAAATGCTTAATGGCGTATGGAAATTAAACTGCTGACGCGTATTTACGAAACTCGTCGCCTCTAAGTGATTGACGGGAGCTCCCTACAAGCACCGACACTTTTTGTCTCTTCTCGCTTGGAATCGAACCCAGCTATTCAGTTCCTTTCCCCCTGTCCTTTGGTAATAATGATGGCGAGGATATATTTTAAAATTCTTTATTCCCTTTATGTTTTCTCCATTTTCTCTATTAAGAATACATATTAATGGGTGTATTTGACAACAATTTCAGAGGGAGAATAAGAGAAACCACAAGTCGTACAAGGTCCTTTATTCCTGACGTTTCGTTCCTCTGGAGTTTCCTCAGAAACTGACGAATCAGAGAAGAGCTCAGACGATCGTCAGAGTAATGTTCCGTCCTATGCGAACATTAGAGGGTGGTCCTGTTCGGAGCGAAACGTCAGTAATAAAGGACCTTGTACCATTTGTGTTTTTTTCTATTCTCCCTCTCCAATAAAAGTATAGTAACGCGAATTCCCTCATTTGGAGTCTTTTAACTGCAGGTCAATGGAGACGAGCTCCTGGGTATGTGTTTCGTCGGAACCATGGACACAGATGCCCAGCTTTATCTCGTCATTTTGCCCCAAAGCCTCCTTCTGTCCCTGGGCACAATTTTCATTAGCGTCGGCCTTGTGTCTCTGTTCAGAATACGCAATACTTTCAAGAAGGAATTTTCGTGGACTCAAAACGCAGGTTAGATGGTCTAATCCAAGACAGTTCAATCTAGATGTTAAAAGTTGGGGATAACAGATGCCATTCTGAGAGCTCAGATACGGGGATGGTCTCTTCTGAACTCTTATCCGACCATTGGTGAAAATTTGATCATTTATCTTGTTATAGTTGTTATTATTAGCATAACCTACTTCTTTTTATCAAAACTAGAATTTTTTCTATATAATAATCCAATGCATTTCGATCGGGTCTGGGACGCGCCGCCACAAATATTTGCAAGTTCTATCCTAGGTGTTGCGTAAAAGAGAACTTGTCGAGCGTTTTCCAGGGCTAAAACATCGCCGAGCTTCATGCGAGAAGATCCGAGGGTAATTTGTGATATCATTGTTCTGGAGTAGCGCCAACCAATAATGACCTCTTTGTGACCCGGAACATAACTCCGCAAAAGTGTTACCCCTCTCATTTCAGGACGAGGTAAAGATATGGTGAGTGCTTATGGAACTGATACAGTCAGAGAGAAGACGATCGAAAGCTACTACCATTGTTGGAAATGAATGTCTTTGGCGCCCGAAACTGATCCATATGTGTGGGTGGATTCTACGGCAGAGAGATCTTGGACGTGTATAGTTTCTACCCATTTGGTGTATTTATCAACGATATATAAAAGAAAATTAAAACCATGAAATTTAGGGCAACTGTCTAGAATGATTATATATATTTTAGCGTAGCGAACTTGCAAGAACGCTTAAAAGCTCTACTTGACTGAGTGTTTTTAGAGATTCACGATGACAGAGTCGACTTTGCCGCGCGTACACTGGTTAAAGCAACGCCTGGGTGTTCGTAACTCGCAGCACCCTCCGTTCTTTCTTTACTTTTCATCACCCTTCTCCATAGACCCATCTATCTACAATGGTGCCCAGACACGGATTCGAGTAAAGCGTTACGCTTTGGCTAACGTTTCCAAGTGGAATTTGGCTTCATTTCAATACGACCCACTTCTAGGAACGGGGCTATGTAGCGTGACAAAATTACAGGCGGGCGGCTTATAAGCTCTGATTGACCGAGTGTTTGAGGAACTCGCGATATCCGAGTCGACTAGGCCACGTGTACACTGGTCCCAGTTACGCGGTGAAGGGGTTCGCAACTTGATGCACGCTTCGTTCGTTCTATTTTTTTCATCGCCCGTCTTTCTATCCCTTTCACACTGGGTGTTTGATAGGGTGATGCATGAGCGTTTGTTGTACTGCAAATTTATGTGTTCTGAAGTGTAACGTAAGATTAGGTTCTGTTGTAGCCAGCGTTCGAATCTTGTAATATTAAAGCCAAATTACAAACATTTTGAGTGTTGGGCCGTGATGGTAATTCCTACGGCATAGCTGAATTATGACTCTGGGATCTCGGGGAGAGATATCTTCTTCACTTCAACTCATACTAGTTTCCCACAAACGGGGCTCGGCGCGTTTTGACGCCACTAAAAATACCAACCCCTTGCACTCGCTTCCATGCCTTATTAAGACATTGAGTCGAATTGGCCTACCTGATTGGAGGAAAACCGTGACAGTTCGTACATTATCGCCATTGCGTATTTCGCTCGTGGTATAGCACCTTCGGGGTGGGCAGTTTCCCCCTATCCGGGTTTAGTCGCCTTTTATGATATGCAGCTGAGAACGTTATGTGTATCGTTCATGCCTCATATTCAGACAACTCTCCTTGTTCATGCCCCAAATACAGGTATTTCGGAGACAGATGCCAAGTAGGAAAAAGTGGGATGTATATATGTTGAGGATGTGTCTAGGGACTCTGTCGAAGGCTTTCTCTATGAATTTTGTTGCCGTTACTCTCCTACAAGGTGGTTGTTGTATGAGCTGGTGATGGTGAGCACAGTTCTTGTTGAGTGCAACGAGCGGGGTTACCAGGTTGTTTTGGTGGCTCGGTTTAGTGAACAGATAGTGATGATTGGAGAGTAGTCTTGGGAGTAGGTGTTGAAGGGTTTTGGTGTTGGGATAGGCTGATTGTTCAGGAAGAATAGGTGGTTTAGTTGTTTTGTGATACTGTGGTGTCTTGTCTTCCTCTTTGGGGGATTCTAGCGAGGCAGGGTCGTGAGCATTGATGTTACCCACTAAGGGGGTATTGTATTGCCATATTGGGATGTGGCCCAGCACTGGCTCGTAGTTTGGTAGGCTGGATGTGAATAGTGGTATGCACAGGTTAGCGAAGTAGTAGAATGCTATGTTGGTGTGTGTTTGGAAAGTTAGAATTTACATTGGGTCATGATGAAGAATAGAGATTGAAGTGATCCTGGGTGTGTTGGTGAAGGGGATGTCTCTAATGTATATGATTAGATTTCGACCTCCGTCGTTTAAGTATTTGTCTTGCCTAATATGCCTGTTGGGTAGTATTTTTGTAATGCCAACCACTATCACTTCCTTACATTTGTTCCACATTTACTCTCTCACTATGGTCTCACTTACTTACACTCTCATTACTTTCAACGACGTTTCACTTTTGATTCTCTTCTCCTTTACACCCCCCTTACGTCATCTCATCTATGCAGCACAATTATGTTATCAGATAGTACCATACTCATACCTCTTAGAGCTTTAACGTCAATGGCATTTGGTGGCAAAGGAATTAGGAAATAATGGGGTGTGGTAGCAAAAAAAGTTGGTCGTGATTCAGTTTGTACAAACAGCTAAATTGGTCTGGCAAAGAATACAACGGCAGAATTAACAGAATTTCTAACACTATTAAAAACAGACGTTTTACGGAGATCGTCACGGTAGAATGAGGCAAACGTAGCACCATGCCAATCATTCATAAGCCCTTTCTCACCCGTTTTACTCTACCACCCTGATTGCACTACATCACACACAAACTTTTCATTCTCTTTCATGTTTGTCTCACTTAAATTTGGCTGAAATGACATCGAATAGAAAAAATTTATCAAAGTTTGTCAATAACCAGCTACCAGTTTCCCACAAATTCAGGTCGGCGAGCGTCAACGAGACCTGAGGCAACCGCATCTTCCACTCCATTTATGTACTATCAAGCGCATTTTGTCGACGCAGAAGGCCCTTCATAGTGTGTGTGGGGGGGTGGGGGCCTTTGGACTGTATCATCTCGCCCATACACGGTTCATCCCTGGGAGGAAGGCCCTACAAATCCCCTCCATTGAAACTTTTCATACACAATATCACCCACTTCCTCTTCAAACAACCCTTTCTTTCTCACACATTCGCATAATTAAACCACCTTTTACGCGATCTTCCAACCCTCCTCACACCTTCACCCACCCCTACATTCTCTTCACAAATCTATTTCCATCTATTCTTATTACATTTCAATAACACCTCAGAACACTTTCCGTAACAACCTTCGTTGCACCATAAACATCACTTACTCAGTCATTCCTCTGTCCACTTTTGGCACTCCACACATCCCTCTCAATTATTCCATTTGCACTGCTCTCACTCGAGAACTGTTCTTATCTTTCCATGCCATAGTCTCACTACCACACACCGAAGTTGGCCTCAACATACTCCCCTGTAGCTTCCTGGCACATTTCACACTCAAACCCTTACCATTCACTCACGCTTTAGTTGCCCTCAGAGACTTTCTTACCATTAAAAACCTTGTGGTCGCAATCTGCCTCATCTGTACCACTATCACTTCAATGCATCCTGTATACTTAAACCTTGACACTTGTTCAAGGGTGACTCTAAAGACTTAGATATATCACACTCCAGTCTATTATCATTCTCATTTCTGCATTCGCTCTTAGCTCCCTTCTCTCACACCCTATCAAAAGCTTCGGTCACCATTTCCAAAATCCCTTTCTCTCAGCCGCAAACACTAGATCATCAACATATTCTGACATAGAACCTCATAAATTTTATACTCCTATCCCTCACGTACTTCTCTCAGTACCCCATCCCTAAAAATATTACAAAGGCCATGGCCACATCACACAACCCTCCTACGTATGTCAAACAACTCACTCCATTCATCTTTCACCCTAACGCCCGTCCTACATACAACATAAATACTTTTCATACCCTCTAAAAGATACCACTTGATACATACATCTTAGCGCCTGATCAAGTCAAATGAAACCATCCGAGCTTTGGCAGAATCTTCGGGAATGGGTGAATTGAAGTAGAGCTTGACTTCAAACTCCTCTTTCCAGCATCTTCTCCCGCCTCGTCCTTAACCACTCTCCCACCATCCACCTCTCCCTCGACGGCTGTTCACGGATCGATCCCTACTGTCCGTCTCGCTGTCACCGTCACCAAACTTGAGCGTCTAATGGTTCGGTTAGGCGTTTTCTCGGTTCTGTCCACCGTCCCGGCCATCTTCGTTCTTGCCTGTCGACTTCGTGCTTATTTCAAGCAGCCTGACTGGACGGCGAGGGCTGCCGGAGAGGCGACCTCTTGCAAACCCACTTGGAACGAGCAAGGTGAGGCTACAGGGTGTCTTCAGGATCCCGGTGGGTTTTGTAACCTATGAACATATGTAGCTGGTGCTAATTTATGTGGACTATTGAGAATTTGGGACCCAGTTGAGGATTCCTATTGGCCTTTTGGTGCCTCAACCACAAACTAGGTTACTATATATAGTCTCTGCCGAATCATGAGGTATATATTAGTGGTATCTTCTTCCTGTGGGAGGGAAGTATGACTACAGCCATTATATTGACAGCTACGCGTCGCAGAAGACAACTAAATGTGATCGCAATAATTCATGTAATGAGAGATGTTGGGTTGAAATGTTGTCTCTTGGCAAGGTCACGAAGGAGTGCGGGAAGAGAGCAATAAAGGCAAAAATACCCCACAGGAAAGAGGAAACACGAATTCTAACAATTTCAAACTTCATTAACTTTATTCTCAAAAACCTGAACTGAATAAAGTTATATGTACTTGGTATTCGTGTTTACTCTTTCTGGTAGGCTATTTTTACAAAGATCCTGTATAATAATTCCATGAATGCTTTAAGTGGTCTTTGAACGGGTCAGGGAACTCTCCAGCCAGGATCAGACTTCATCATTTACCAGTTTCTCACACAGTCGGGTCAGGACGCTTCCACAACACATCTTCTGCGCGAGAGTTTGGCTGTGGCTTACGCCTATCAAACAATAACGTTGGTGTCCTAAGGTGGTCTCGACCAGGACGGAAATCTGGTGTAGAGCAGAAGGGCAAATAAATTACTTTAAATTTTGCGTTTAGTTTTCATAGTATTTTATTTATTATGTACTGTGTGTAATTTAGTGTTTAAATGAGTCTTGTTCGATGAGTATTGCTCACAATCGGTGATTGTTTATGATCCGAAGTTGTATCTAAATTGGTTCGTAAACGCCCGCTTAAATCTTACGTTCAGTACATGTAAGGTTCGCGCAAGCGCGGCCACGAGATCCTTTGATTCTTCCCACCCCCTCTATGCCAAATGTTACCCATAATCTTTTCTACGCCGAAATGGCCCAGTCATACCTGGGCACAATGTACCAATAACTCCCCCCCTCCTTCCCAACCCCCTTCCAATACACAATAACATCAACTTCCTCCTTGGTCAGATAATTCTCTCTCTCACATACCCATTGCCACAATTAACCTACCTTTTACGCGCTTTTCCAACCCTTCGCACACTCTCCCACATTCCTTAGGCGAGTCTACTCCTATAACACACCAGTACACACTCGTGTACACCCTTCTCCTCACAATAATCATCTCATGCTCATCCCTTCCTCACTCTCACACCCACACACTCACTCTCCTATATTCTCTTCTCAAGTCTATTTCCATCCATTCTTCTTACATACCCATACATACACCTTTGAAAACCTCTCAGTGACAACCTCATTCACACTTTTATTTTTACACCACTTACCTTAGCCAGTCGTTCCTCATTCCCTCTTTTACACATCAATGCCAAGTAGTGCAATCTCACTGCTCTCACTCGAGATCTTTCTTTCTCTCCTTCCATGCCATAGTCTCATTCCTATATATCACACTACGACCCAATCTCCCCCTCCCCTTTCCTCCCACACACCATGTCCAAATATTTGGTTGGACAATTCTCGTCCGGTGGCCGTCGGGCAGCGAGGGAAAGCCTGGCGGAAGCGGCCACTCTATGAGGTGACAAGAGACGATTTCTTTCTCTCGCAAGTAAAAGCGAAAACCAACGAGGGCCTCTTTGTAATCAAAGTTCTGTAAAGGGGGGAAGATAGTGTGAATATGTGTGATAGAGATACAAATAGCCGCATATCCTCTTACAGGCTCTGGGGACCGTAGGGCTCGTAATCTTCCAGATGTCAGTTTCAGCACAGGTGCCATGCTACATCTGGCACCCCCTTGAGGGGGGTGGTAATAGAAAAGCAAGATGGGTGCAGTAGGATGGAAAAAGGTGGGAAGAAAGTAAGTCACCTTAAATACCTCCACCTCAACCGGAGCCAAGAAGGATAAGGTGAACCACCCCTTCTGCCCCACCGAGGCCCTGATCCGTGATGAGTGGACGAAAGCGGGTCGGTGACTAGCCTGCAATATTAGCCGACAGCAAAGAAAATTAGGTTAGAGGGGGTCTAGAAGAAAGAAAAACCCAGGTAGTTTTAAATTAGTTTGAGACTACAGGGGCTACTACGACCTGGAGAGGGTCCCACTCTTCCAGGTGCCAGAAGTACCAATCTAAACGCCCGCCCCCCCCTTCTCTTCCCTCTATCTTTCTCTATCACTATATATTTGTGTCGTTAGGGTGCAGCCTTCGTCAAAGCTTTCCTGAGGTGGAAATGGATCTGTTGAGGATTTTCATGTCGCTCATAATTGGAGTGACTTCCGGCATTTGGGTCTGGTCCACCAAGACGGTAAGTTGTCCTTGTTGAAGTTGTTCGGGTCCGGTATTTATTTAGTTTTTCTAGTCACCATTCTCAATCTGGCCTAGGCTGGAAGCCACAGTTTAACTAGCTCTGAACCACGGTTCGATGCAACATATAGTATTAGTCCTGTTAAAAAATAAACCTTTTTCTTATTTTGATAAGGTTTCTCTACATTTCCCCGGCTCTTTAACCCAATAAAGCCGAAATTCACAATTATCTTGACCTAGGATATTGGGAAGCATTGCTGCATGGAGCTTTAAATGCTCTGCCTTGAAATGGGCTAAAAGCACTAGTTCCGGGGGCCCTTGAATCATGTTTTGCATTAAGACCTTTTATTTAAACATAATAGAGCAACAAAATAGGGACCAAATTAGTGTTTTAAATTCTCTTTCTAACTTATACAATTATGATAGTCTTGAAACAAGAAATTGTACAATGGTACATACGAGTAGATACAAAGATTTCAGAAATATTAACAAATTCATCTTCTCACACTCAAGGCAGGCAAGGCCTTAAGATTTAAATTTTTTCACATGTCTAATCGATCAAGAAGCGAAAGCATTGCATGATGATTAATTAATTTCATAATGATATTTACACAGTCAATTGTTCAGAGCTTGTTTCTTGAAACTGTCAAAACGTCGTCTGTTGAACTCCACAGCTTGAAGGAGATAGTCCATTTGCTTAACATCTGTTGGTATGATATTTGCAAAGCCGCTCATCATCTTGCTACTACATTTAGCATTGCCATTTACACTTTTAGATTATTAACATATTCCAACGCTCTCTTGTGTACTCATTCTGTCGCCAAAACGTGACAGAATCCAGAAGCCACTCGGATCCAATGTTAAGTGTGTACAGCAGGAAATGTGATTCTGGCTAATGAGACCAACAAGGGTGGTCTTAGATGTGACTCTGGAATAGAGGCTTCCTCTACTGAAGCTGTTTGGCTTCTCAGTGGCATGTATGTAACTGGGTAGCAATGTCATGCTTCAATGTGCCACTCAACCTACTGCTGAAAAAAGGTAAATGACACGACTTCCAAGCCGGGTACCATTTGTGATTTTCATCTTATTAAGTACTGCATCAGCAAGCTCTGGGTTAGTTTTCCTGAATTGATAGTCATTGTTCTTGGAAGCACAATGACTATCAGTTCGGTTCTTGGAAGCCTTTCTGCTGTTAGGGTGTCTTGGAGTATTTCTTCATTGTTCTTCTTTTCCTTCATAATTTGATGTTGATAACCAGCATCTATGGGTTTTCCTTGGATAAGACCGTCTAAACATCCTTCAGATGCCCCAACTAAGAATTATATGACCCCTTCATCTTCCTAAACTGCTCCTACTAAGATTTCTAGGATGTGATGTCGACAGGCCAGATAAAACACCTTTTTGCTCAGCATTTTCTCTAGCAGTTTGGCAGCTACTTTGTAAACTCTACAAAGACTGGATGAAGTTTCAATAACAAGCCCACTAACATTATCGCAAGTTCTCATGTCTCCACTAAATCCATTGAAACCTCAGCCTGAGTTGTGCCAAAGAATTGTCAATGACAGATAATCCCAATAACTTTCCTTCAGTGTATGAAGGTGGACCAGACACTAACTAGCACAGCTAGTCTCTGAAGTACTTCCTAGTTCACTGCCCAAGACATCTTTGAGCAACTTCCCATCCCAATGTAAAGCGGTGCACAGTATGGAGGTAAAAAATGTGACTATGGCTGATATTATATCTGGGCAGCATTTTGTTGCGACGTGTTGTTGAGGTTGAGATGACGAAGTTATCCAGATCAGTCCCTCTTTCTTTCAAGGTGGCAGAAACCTTTCAGGTAAATTGATTGTGTAATGGTGATTCATGCTTGTTGTTTTGTTGCATCTGTAAAATAGTACATGTCAAGACAGTAAGTGCTAAAGTACATGATGAATTTCGCAATTTAGTAAAACTTTTGTCCGGTCGCTCAGTCTGTTAAAACATCGTGGCCCCCTCGTCAGCACCCTCATTTCCCGCAACCCCTATTTGTCCACGAACTCATCAGAATACAATCTCGACATACCTTTAACCGATTCCCCGAGGGTTCTTCTAACTTTGCTGATATATGAATATAAACGGATCCTCGTAACAAGTTAATCTTAACTCCGCTAATTTGTTTATATGATCATGTTTACTAGTGATTGGGGAAGCTAATGCTGAAATTCATAGAGATTTTGTATGTTTCTAAGACTGCCCATTTATTTTGAGGGAATTAACCAATATTAAAGTTCGACCTTTCAATTGTTGTTTGAGCGGGAATATTTTATCGTACTCTGAATACTAGAATTTTTCCTTTGCTCCTCGAATTGATAAAAAGCTCTAATTAGATCTTCCCCTTCATATCTGGGAAGAGGAGAAATAGGACATTTTAAAAATACCTCTCGATGTCTTGATTTGCGTTCAGGATGCTCCGATGGCGCAGTCGTTCTTCCTCGTCCTCAGTCTACATGAATCTCGCTTTGTGAATTTTATCATTTAAATCTTTTAATCTCTTCATCATTTGAATAAGCCTCGATTTATTTTTACTTCTGTATCAAGAACAATCTAAATCATTGTAATATAAACAAAATTAAAATCTTATAATTAATACAAACAACTAAACTAAGGAGATAACGTATTGACATTAGGCTGGCATGTGTGTTCAGGGAGATTGCAGTTGTCAATTAGTTCTCTTCCCGGGTGATGCCTTTTCCCAATGAGAAAACTTCGAACCAGTAATTCTCGGAAATATATGAAGCAGAGCGTGGGGATCTGAAAATAAGTTACCCAATTAATAAATATACCGATGTTTTAGGGTTTTTTTTCTCTATTGCCTTTCCGTTAAGAGCAAAAGCCATTTGCATATAAAGTAACCAAGATAATATAGACGTAAATTGGAGTAATTATAAGTTGAGGTAAACAATTGACTTCATTTGACTTACAATACTGTTTAGAGATAAATGGACCAGATGGTAAAATGAATGCTGGACGAGAGGCTTAATTCCACTGAGGTCTCAGTGCAGTCCTACAACCAGTACAGGTTCTACACTATCCTGCATAATAAAAGTAAACCCTCGATATAACTAACCTCAATATAACGAATATCGGATATAACGAACCAGATTTCGTGGCCGAACTCCATCGGGTTTAACAGGCAAAGCGTTACGACCAGCCTGAGTGAATGTTGGTGTGTCACATGTCTCCTACAGTGCAAGGTTTGTATCAATACTATGTTGTGTAGTCCACTTAACTTTATTAGTAATTACATACGTATTACATATCCATAACAAACTTGGTTCGTTATTTCCATTGCTTTTAACGCCCATCGGGCTTAATGAACTTTTGGCTTTAACGAACGACCCCTTCGGCCCATATAGTTCGTTATATCGAGGGTTTACTGTATAAGGAACATGCAGGCATTTTCAGGGTCAACTGGCATGTATATGCTGTCTTGGAAGAGTAAAGTCGCCTCCTATTTCCCACATTGCTCCCCTCCTCGATCTGGAATTGGAGATTGAGACAGAGCGAAATGCTCGCTTCCTTGATATGATCTGAGCGAGCCTGCAGTTATTACACTATTGTGACGCGTCTGTGTTTTTTTAAGACGCCAGTTTCCCGTTTGGAGAAGAAATGGAAAACAAAGGGGAAGGCCCCCCCTCAGCATAATTCATATCCAAATTTAATAAGTCTCACTTATTAGTGAGTTTAGTTAAAGTAAACATTTGAGATGAATTCCGAGGACGTCCCTTTTTCCCAACTTAAATGTATAATCCAATAAGTGTATATCTAATAAGATGGTGTCTTATAAAACAATATAATAGAGAATCATACAAATAATACCCAATAGCCGGTTAAAAATCGAAACTATTACAGATAAAACTAATTATTTACGGTGACGATACATTGACGTGTGGGGGGGGGGTTTCTTACAGATGGTGTCTAGGGATCGAAATGGGGTAGGGTGTGTAACATGGCAAGGTATTCTCTCACACCAAGAATGGTTCACGGTAGGGTGGTCCCACACCAAGATTGCTTCACGGTGTGGTGGTCCCACACCAAGAATGCTTCACGGTGGGGTGATCCCACACCAAGATTGCATCAAGGTGGGGTGGTCCCACACCAAGATTGCATCAAGATGGGGTGGTCCCACACCAAGATTGCATCTAGGTTGGTTGGTCCTAACAAAGATTTCTTCCCGGTGGGGTAGTCTCACACCAAGATTGTTTCACAGTAAGGTGGTCCAACACCAAGATTGCATGACGGTGGGGTGGTCCCACACCAAGAATGCTTCACGGTGGGATGGTCCCACACCAAGATTGTTTCACGGTAGTGTGGTCCCAACAAAGATTTCTTCCCGGTGGGGTGGCCCGCAACAAGATTGTTTCACAGTAGGGTGGTCCAACACCAAGATTGCATCACGGTGGGGTGGTCCGACACCAAGATTGTTTCACGGTGAGGTGGTCCCAACAAAGATTTCTTCTCGGTGGGGTGGTCCCACACCAAGATTGCTTCACGGCGGGGTGGTCCAATACCAAGATTGCATCATGGTGGGTTGGTCCCACACCAAGATTGCTTCACGGTGGGGTGGTCCAACACCAAGATTGCAAAACGGTGGGTTGGTCCCAACAAATATTTCTTCCCGGTGGGGTGGTCCCACACCAAGATTGCTTTACGGTGAGGTGGTCTAACACCAAGATTGCATCACCGTGGGTTGGTCCCAACAAAGATTTCTTCCCGGTGGGGTGGTCCCACACCAAGAATGCTTCACGGCGGGGTGGTCCCACACCAAGATTGCATCCAGGTGGGTTGGTCCCAACAAAGATTTCTTCCCGATAGGGTGATCGCACACCAAGATTGCATCACGGTGGGGTGGTCTCACACCAAGGTTGCATCCAGGTTGGTTGGTCCCACACCAAGATTGCTTCACGGTGGGCGTCCAACACCAAGATTGCATCACGGTGGCTTGGTCCCAACAAAGATTTCTTCCCGGTGAGTGGTCCCACACCAAGATTGCTTCACAGGGAGGTGGTCTAACACCAAGATTGCATCACCGTGGGTTGGTCCCAACAAAGATTTCTTCCCAGGGAGGTGGTCCCACACCAAGAATGCTTCACGGTGGGGTGGTCCCACACCAAGAATGCTTCACGGTGGGGTGGTCCCACACCAAGATTGCATCCAGGTGGGTTGGTCCCAACACAGATTTCTTCCCGATAGGGTGGCCCCACACCAAGATTGCTTTACGGTGGGGTGGTCCCACACCAATTATACTTCCCGCTGGGGTGGTCCCAACAAAGATTTCTTCCCGTCAGGGTGGTCCCACACCAAGATTGCTTCACGGTGGCGGTTTCCAACACCAAGATTGCATCCCGGTGGGGTGGTCCCACACCAAGATTGCATCCAGGTTGGTTGGTCCCAACGAAGATTTCTTCCCGGTGGGGTAGTCTCACACCAAGATTATTTCACGGTAAGGTGGTCCAACACCAAGATTGCATGACGGTGGGGTGGTCCCACACCGAGAATGCTTCATGGTGGGGTGGTCCCACACCAAGATTGTTTCACGGTAGGGTGGTCCAACACCAAGATTGCATCACGGTGGGGTGATCCCACATCAAGAATGCTTCATGGTGGGGTGGTCCGACACCAAGATTGTTTCATGGTGAGGTGGTCTCAACAAAGATTTCTTGCCGGTGGTGTGGCCCACACCAAGATTGCTTCACGGTGGGGTGGTCTAACACCAAGATTGCATCACGGTGCGGTGGTCCCACACGAAGAATACTTCAAGGTTGGGTGGTCATACACCAAGATTGCATCCAGGTGGGTTGGTCCCAACAAAGATTTCTTCCTGGTGAGGTAGTCCCACATCAAGATTGCATCCAGGTGGGGTGGTCCCACACCAAGATTGCTTCACTATGGGGTGGTCCAACACCAAGCTTGTTTCCAGATGGGGTGGTTCCGCACCAAGAATGCTTCACTATGGGGTGGTCCAACACCAAGCTTGTTTCCAGATGGGGTGGTCCCACACCAAGATTGCTTCACGGTGGGGTGGTCCCACACCAAGATTGCATCCAGGTTGTGTGGTCCCACACCAAGATTTATTCATAGTGGGGTGGTCCTACCCCAAGATTGTGTACAGCTTGGGTGATCCCTCACCAAGATTGCTTGCAGCTAGGGTGGTCCCACACTAAGATTGCATCTAGGTATTGTGGTCCCACACTAAGATTGCATCCAGGTTGTGTGTTCCCACCCCAAGATATCTTCACGGTGGGGTTGTCCTACACCAAAATTGCTTCCAGCTGGGGTTGTCCCACACCCAGATTGCTTCGTGGTTGGATGGTCCCACCTAAAGATTGCTTCACGGTGGGGTGATCCCATACCAAGATTGCATCCAGGTGTGGTGGTCCTACACCAAGATTGCTTCACCGTGAGGTAGTCCTACACCAAGATTCCTTCCCGCTGGGATGGTCCCATACTAAGATTTCATCCAGGTTGAGTGGCCTCACATCAAGATTGCATCCAGGTTGTTTTGTCCCACATCAAGATTTCTTCACGGTGGTGTGGTCCCACACCAAGATTACTTCCAGGTAGGGTGGTCCCACACCAAGATTGCTTCCAAGTGGGGCGGTCCCACCCCAAGATTGCTTCCAGGTGCGGTGGTCTCACACCAAGATTTCTTCTAAGTGGGGTGATCCTACACCAAGATTGCTTCCAGCTCGGGTGGTCCCACACCAAGATTTCATCCAGGTGGGGTGGTCGTGTCATGCCCACTTGAAATTGATGCCACCACTCTACAACCCTATTTTTTCCTGCCATACAGGGTGGCTAGAATTTAAAAAACACACCTTTTCCTGCTGGGCTTTGTATTGATTATGTGAACGAATGTTTGAAAGAGAAAACTTAACTTTAGTTCCTTCGCCTACAATTAATTAGTCATCAAAGTTAAAACAGAGTAAAACGAAACTAGCAGACATATTTTTTGCGAGATTCAATGTATTTTATTATTGACCTCATCGTGAACATGCAATCACAATCCTAACCAATATTTTGTTAATAGCTGGCACGAATATTAGAGGGTAAATATTGAACCGGAGACCCTATCTTCAGCTTGATTTTTCCTAGATTTCTCTTATAGCCCTCCATGGAAAGAGTTGGAACAAAGGGAAGAGGTGAAACAAATATGTATGAATATTATTCATCTTGGCCCTATTCTAAAGTTTGTTCTCTTTTTGTCTAATTATCATCTAATTTCCTGCTCCTCATATCAGATGCTGTAGTTGATTTTGTCAAATTATCATCAGAATTCTTGCTTTTATGTGTCAGTTGTTTTTGTCAAATTATCATCTGATTTCTTGCTTCTGTGTGTCAGTTGTTTTTGTCAAATTATCATCTGATTTCTTGCTTCTGTGTGTCAGTTGTTTTTATCAAATTATCATCAGATTCCTTGCTTCTGTGTGTCAGTTGTTTTTGTCAAATTGTCATATGATTTCTTGCTTCTGTATGTCAGTTGTTTTTGTCAAATTATCATCTGATTTCTCGTTTCTTTTGTCAGATGTTGTTGTTTAGCTGAATTATCATCTAGCTTCTCGCTTCTTTTGTCAGATCATCTAATTTCCTTTTGTTTTTACAGATCAATTTATGGAAAATGTTTATTCTCAAATTGTTGGGCTTGAAACCTTCAACAAATTTTTTAAAACCGATGCTGGACCAACAAATTATCCTTGGTCAACAAAGGGAAACTCCGATTGGCGCCGGTGATCCGCGTGGATACGTGAACTTCCAAGAGAGTTTGTATCCTCTGATTGGAGAACGGGAGATATCCAGGACTCGAAACCATCCTAGATCTTCAGGTAGTAACCTTCCAAACTGGGGGCCTGTCAATGACTCCGATAAGGGACCTGCCAAGTTCGAAATAACTACGTCTTTTGTATAAGGGTTTATGTGCGTTTGTCGGTGGCATTTTGTCTATACAATTTCTAGTAAATTCTTAAAAGAAGGTCTCATCTAAGCATAAGAAGACTGCACTAGAATTTTGGTGGATTTCATCTCTAAAATGTTCCAGTTTTCATAACAATGTGATTTTTCATTTTGCCTCAAACGTTATAATTTTATAAATTTAGGTAAGAAGAATAATTTACAGCTTTATTTCATTGTGTTGACTTTAAAGGCATAAGATTTTTTTTTTCAAAATTCATCTTAATGGAGAATGAGTTCTAGAATAGTGGAAAAAGTTTAAAAACATTTAAAGAGCTATAAAATGTAATCCAAATCTATTTAAAAACGTCTCAGGATTTTGTCAAAAGATTTTTATTTTTTATAAATAGTTGATTCGACGCCTTTAACACTTAATTCCCAATATCATATTTATCAGTGGCCAAATGCATATGAAAAAAGTCTAAATTTGGCCATAACTTCCCGGCGAAAATATTTTTCTTCCAATTAGATTTACCCCATTTCTTTTTCTGAACTTTATTTAAATTGGAATCTTTAGTAGGCGCATGCATGATAGCCAGTTCTAGAACTTAGTTACCTATGAGTATTTTTTACCTATTGTTGCTGTAAATTTAATATTGAATTTTAGTTTATTACCCGTTTCTCGTCTAATTTCTTTAAAGAAGAAATTAAAATGAAATTGTGAAATTGAGAATTATGGAAATTATTTTTATATTCTTAAAGCTAAAGAAAAGTTTGATTCGTAGAAATATTAAAGATTGTTATTACTTGGGTAATTTATATTTATATTAGAATAGAAATCGAAAGCCTTGGGATGGTACCAGCCTGCTGTGGTAGCAGCTCCGCAACCAGAAGGTTAATGGTGAGTCACTCTCGGTAAAATAGGCAGAAACGGTAGACAAAATTATATCGTTCTTCTGGGAGAGACTTGCCTTGAAAGGCAGATTATTTTTTTAATTATTCCAGTATATTTTTAGCCCATCCTGTAGCATAAAGGCTAACATCCGGTTGTTTTGAAGTAAGATTGCAATAAAGAAGTGTAAACATATCGGGGCATCTTTATTCCAAAGTTTTGGAAAAATTAGCGGTCGTGAAATTAAGTGAAGTTGAAAAATAGCCCAAGTAGTGAAAGGTGATGAAGACCTGTTGACCCATTAGGCAGGAGAGAAGGGGCACTACTCATCCTCATTCTCTCCTCACGGAGAACCTCACAGCTGTTGTGTAGGTTATGAATGTGTTTGGTTCCTGGTGGCATTATGAGCAGATATCTCTTGGTTCCTGGTGGCATTATGACCATATATCTCTTGGTTCCTGGTGGCATTATGAGCAGATATCTCTTGGTTCCTGGTGGCATTATGAGCAGATATCTCTTGGTTCCTGGTGGCATTATGAGCAGATATCTTTTGGTTCCTGGTGGCATTATGAGCAGATATCTCTTAGTTCCTGGTGGCATTATGAGCAGATATCTCTTGGTTCCTGGTGGCATTATGAGCAGATATCTCTTGGTTCCTGGTGGCATTATGAGCAGATATCTCTTGGTTCCTGGTAGCATTATGAGCAGATATCCTTTGGTTCCTGGTGGCATTATGAGCAGATATCTCTTGGTTCCTGGTGGCATTATGATCAGATATCTCTTGGTTCCTGGTGGCATTATGAGCAGATATCTCTTGGTTCCTGGTGGCATTATGAACAGATATCTCTTGGTTCCTGGTGGCATTATGAACAGATATCTCTTGGTTCCTGGTGGCATTATGAGCAGATATCTCTTGGTTCCTGGTAGCATTATGAACAGATATCTCTTGGTTCCTGGTGGCATTATGAGCAGATATCTCTTGGTTCCTGGTGGCATTATGAGCAGATATCCCTTGGTTCCTGGTGGCATTATGAACAGATATCTCTTGGTTCCTGGTGGCATTATGAGCAGATATCTTTTGGTTCCTGGTGGCATTATGAGCAGATATCTCTTGGTTCCTGGTGGCATTATGATCAGATATCTCTTGGTTCCTGGTGGCATTATGAACAGATATCTCTTGGTTCGTGGTGGCATTATAAACAGATATCTCTTGGTTCGTGGTGGCATTATGAACAGATATCTCTTGGTTCCTGGTGGCATTATGAGCAGATATCTCTTGGTTCCTGGTGGCATTATGAACAGATATCTCTTGGTTCCTGGTGGCATTATGAACAGATATCTCTTGGTTCCTGGTGGCATTATGAGCAGATATCTCTTGGTTCCTGGTGGCATTATGAGCAGATATCTTTTGGTTCCTGGTGGCATTATGAGCAGATATCTCTTGGTTCCTGGTGGCATTATGATCAGATATCTCTTGGTTCCTGGTGGCATTATGAGCAGATATCTCTTGGTTCCTGGTGGCATTATGAACAGATATCTCTGTAGGTCAAGATAATACGGTGCTTATAGGAATTTAATTTTGGATGGTGATTTCGTCGATGCCTAGCAAAGACGAACTGTGAGAGAGTTTCTTCATGGTAAAACGGCGTTCAGGTGATGGTTTGGCCTACGGATTCGATAACTTCTTCTGTTATGTATGAGTGGATTGTATTGTAATTTGTTGTCACCAGGTTCTCTTCAGTCAAACACCCAGGAATGATCCCATGTCACGTAGTCTTTCCTAGAAGGGATATTGTTGCCAATTGCTCCCCAGGAGCAGATGCCGTCTGCTCCCTCCGACCGCTTGAGAGATTAAGGACGAAAGCTTTTGATCCTACAGCCTCTGATGTAGGCCCCGTCAACGTTACCACAATTAAGTGGTGCTGCATCTTCTGTGAGACTGTCCTTAGGGACCAGGTTAGAGGGGAGAGAGGCTGTTGCATGCTGTGGGAATTTTAAAGCGCTCCCGCTCTGCTAACTGCCGATGCAGGAGCTAGGAAGTGAGAGTTCACACCAGGAATGCATCCAGGTGGGGTGGCCGTGTCATATCCACTTGCAAATAATGTGAACACTCTAAAGTTGAGGTGTTGTTTTAGTGGCAATACTCTTATTTCGAAGGAAGAGTAAATACTTAATTATGTTTGGCTTTTGTAGTTGATTAGTTCGTGTGGATGCGAAATCAGGTGCCTATCCCGCATTGGCGTTGGCGAGTGTGAAGTGAATGTCATAGCTGGGCGCGACTTTAATTTTTTCAGGTGCGACCTTGACTTTTCGACTCTATCCTCCCCCTCCCCCATCCCAGTGCGACTTGCGACTGTGACTTTTTTCCCCCGTGCGACTCCTCTAAATTACAAAGTAAACTTTAGCGCGATAACAGAAACATGCTTTTAGAAGGCAGAAAAACACATATATTATTTTTTTATAATTTTTTAGTTAAAACACAACCTAAACTAATATCTACAGGTAATCTTCCTCATGTCCACCTGGCCCATCTTCTCATCCAGGATGTCCATCTTCCCTTTGAGGAACACAACCTCCTCAAAGTTGACCTCATCCAGAGAGGACCTCTTTGCCCTGAGGACGTCCACGGCCGTGCTGAATAGCCTCTCCACAGCTGCAGAGCTGGGGAGGGGGGCGGGGCATTGTACTTAATGAATAAGTCCACCCACATTTTAATTACTCCTACACTTCACAGTAATTTTTTCGTCCTTGCCACAAGAAAAGTATAATCAGTGGTTATACGAGAAAATGAGATTAATTCGCATGATGAACGCCAAAAGGCGTAACACGTTCTCGAACGTTTTTAACTGATAAGACAGGTCTAAAACTTGGTTCACGCCTGAAAAGTGTATGTAATTTTACTAATTTATAATAAAATTCAGAGTGACAAACTTTTTTTTTAGTACGTTTAGGTAGTTTCATGTAACGTCAGTCTCATATAATGTGTAGTTAAAAATCAGGTAAAAATAAAGTTAGCTGTTACCAACTCGAATTTGACATTTTTAGCCAAATCGAGTTTTAAAACGGCTTAAAACAGCCGCGACAATTTTCTTTAAAAAAAGTCATCTTTGTTCCTGTTCAAAGTCGCGGAAAATTGGCGGTGTGACTTTGCTTAGTCCGACTTTTCCAAAACGTTTGCTACTTTCGACTTTGCAACTTCGAAATTCATAGTGCAGCAAATTCGCAACTCGTTGCCACAACGCCCAGCTCTGGTGAATGTACTGTTTGCGAGTTTGAGTGATGAATTCCTTGCGTGGACCAAAACAGGGGCCCGTGAGTGCCTCTAGATTGGAGGAGAGACAGGGACCCTCTTCGAAGAAAAGACCGTCACTGGACTGGCCTTACGCTTTCCAGAGGCAGAACTCCGGGTGCTGTTGACCTAGGCAGGCGCGTCTAACAAAGTGTATGGTATCAGATCCAACTAAATTCAATTTACTTTCGTTACTGAAATGAATTTTTTCGCAATTTCGATCTTTCCAAACAATATAAGATTCTGGTTCTTCTACAGATGATTGGTTCGGTGGCTGAAGAACGAGCTTTTAAAATAGATGCAGTGAGGCGACAGGATGTTGGGAAACGGCTCGCTTTTTTGCCATTATTGGTCTTAATTTTATGACAAATTCCTGCTGCAATCTCAAAGATATCCTTTATAAAGAAGCAAAAAGTATTGGGAAAAACTGCAACAAAGATATCGCCCTTCTCTTCCAAAAGAAGAGAAGGGTGAAGAAGGTTGCAACATTTGAATTTATAAATGGCCTTATTTAAATATTTATCTTCTAGCAAATTTTTCACATAAAACATATCTTCTGTCAACTTTTCATTACTGAGGTGGTAAGATTGTTTATGAATGAAGATGAATTTCCTCATTATGCTTTAGAAAAAAGAAGAAGCCATATAGCGATTACAAGCAAAGGCATATGTCGCCGTGATAAATTTATCCTATTTATTAGTAGGATACATTAAAAAATAAAGCAAAAGAGAAAAAAACAAACAAATAAAATAAAAACCAAACACCACATATAAATAAGTAAAAAAAAAGAAGAAGAAGGAAATACGTTTCGGCGTCGGCAGGAGAACCGCCTACTACCGGCGCTGGAAGATGCGACCAACACCAAAGAGAGTCACATAAAGTGGAGGAGGTCAGCCTCATCTAAAAAGTTATATAGTCTGTGCAGAAACCAGTCCCACGTACAAGGAACAAGCGCTAGCGACCCCGCTCAACGTGCGCGAAGATCACCAAGACTGGGTTATTCAACAAGAATGTGCCGAAGAGTCTGGGGGACAACGCAGTCGTTACAATAAGGCTCAGGCGAGCGCTCCATCGAATGGTGATGCGTCTCGCGAATGTGACCAATTCGATGACGAGAGAAAGCGACCTGAAACCTCCCCGCCTAGTCCGGCTTCTCCCCTATTTGCTAAAACGACTCTCACTGCATCTGCAGCCGATCTCGACGGTACCCTTGACGCCGAGAGACGCGTCATACTCTCTTTGGTGTTGGTTCCATGCTCCCGCATAACGGGGGGGAGTTGCAGGCTTTTCCCCCGACGCCGGATCATGCTTCCCTCTTATTCTTGCTTTTGTTCTGATTCTTATTATTTGCCTTTCTTTGTATGTTGTTTGGTTTATGATTTTATTTGGCTTTTGTGAATTGTAATGTAGCCTAAAAATTAGGCGGAAATTTTAATTGAGTCGACTTATGCCATTGATGGCAGTCGCCAGATGGGTGCTGTTAAAAAAAATGGCCGCACGAAAAGAGATTGAAAGGTCGTCTACTTAGACCACAGAGAGAACATCTTCCAGCAGCAGTGACGTGATGCCGTTGATTCTCAGGGCAAATGGTTTGGCATTGGGGACACTTCTCTGCGGGACGTCCTCTTCCTGCCCCTTTTCAGCCGGAGAGAGCTCTCACCGTGGGTCTCCATGATACCATATAGCCATGCGGTATCATAGTCCTTCTCCAGATCGAAAAATACCTTGGCATAGTCCTGTCTACAAAGGAAAACCTCGCAGATAGCATTTTCTATCCAGAGCAGAGCATCTGCCGTGGCGGGGAACTTGCGGAAGATGGGTGACCTCCGCTGTGCAGAAAAAGGCTAATCTAACATTTACTAATTTCTCCATCAATTTGCACACGCAGGAGGTTAGAGAGATTAGGCTAACCATCCAGGGGTAGAGTGATTACTCTCCGGTTTGCGAAAAGCTGGCTATTTCCCAGGAGTCTGGCAGGATAACTTCTGCCCGGATCCTGTTTAACAGATCTAGAAGAAATGTTATGCCTTGCTCGCCTAAATGTCGAAGTATGGCATACGGGACATCGTGCAGACCAGAAGGTAACTCACTCAACGTAAACCTGTCGTTGAAGGCTTCTCCGTTTCTGGAGATAAAGTCTAGTCGCCGTTCCTCAGCGACATCCCGACGTGCAGTGAATGTTGGCGGAGCAGAATTTCGGCTAGGGAATGTGGAGAAAGTGGTCGCGAAAGAATCCGACATGGACGCAGGTTCCAAGATTGCGGTCCTATTCTCCTGGAGAACAGGAGGGAGGTCCTGCGAGAATTTGTCCAAAATCGTTTTGACTCACTTCCACACTTCTGCAAGAGTGGTTTTCCCGTTAAGTGAAGACAAGTATGCTATTAGGGAGAGAAGGTGGCCCTTAGAGCACACTTTGCCGACCAGCATGAAGGCGAAAGGAGTGAAAAATGATGAGACTTTCTAGGAATAGTAGTTAGGACTACGGCGATGAGGTTGTTGGAGAAGAACTCAACGACCTCATCCACCTACCTGAACTTCTCGACTGGAACTGAGAAATCAGTCATTTCTTTAAATGCTGAATGCCGCACCGACTGCAAGCATCACCAGGGAGATTGATCACGAAGCGGTAGCCCAAGAAACGATAGTTGAAGATTATCGACCACTGCCAACCCCGAATCAGGTTGTGCATCCGGGGTGCGCAGGAAGAGATTGTGGCAGAAAAATTACCTATCTCCGGCTTGTCGATCAGATCGACAAGGACCTGCTTTCTGGGTTTGCTCGTGTAGTCGCTCCAGAATGGGTGGCTGCCATTCAAATCCCTGAGCAGGAGAAAGAGCATCGATAACCGTAACATGATGCGGCGGAAGTCCACGGCGTCGAAGTCAATTTTACGGTGCAATATACGTAGAAATAACAGTATACCTCCTATCCAGATGTAGCTGTGCTGCCACTACCTGAGAGGGGCTATTTATAGGAAAAAAAAAGAACGGAGACATCATGCCGGGTGTAAATCACGCATATTCATGCCAGGCCCATGCAGAGGTGGTGGGATCGCAAAAACCTTATACCGCGGGTGGGTTGTCAGGGGGCAGGCGTCATTCATGGTTTCCTGCATAAAATAGCTAACGGGGAACGTGAGGAGACGAGCCTCGCAGCTCCTCTCAGTTGGCCCGGAGTGCGCGCAATTCCAGTGAAGGAATATGATCTCCAGGACTAGCTCGGATGAAGGACGGGCACCTTCACAGGAAGGGCTGTACGCTTCCCGGAGGAAGAACTCCGGGTGCTGTTAGCTTGCCCGGCGTTGACATCGTAATTGCCTTCGAGAACATATCGGGGAAGGTTGGGCTCGCTATGCGAGTTTTTCCTTCCTCCATCAAAACCTTTTCCTTTCCTTCCATCGAAACTTTGTCGGGGAGGGCGGCTTCGGAGGTGGGGGTCTCTCCTTTAAAGGATCCACCTTCTCCTAGCCACCCAGTCGTGCATTGGGTGGGGGCATAGGAGCCGAAGATCCCTTGGTGGTGGCCTCCTTTCGGGCCTAGCTTTAGAAATCCCACAAGACAGCCTCACGACCACCTTCAAGTGGTTCGTTTTATACGGGTCTAACGACTCGATGAAGGCACACAGCAATTTTGCGTTACCGGAAACAGTCACGCTGTGGGAGTGGCGGAGCCCTAGTTTTAGCCAAGGCTAGGTGTTATCCCTTTGTGCCACCAGTTTTACCAGGGGAGCGGCAGAGGTACGTGGTTCAAATCCGTAGAAGGGTTCTGAATGGGCACGGAAGCGACCGTGCTCGTATGCCGGAGGAGTCTCGAGCAGATGGTCCCTATTTTAAAATTCAGGCATAAGGCGTCCCAGGCAGTGCTGGGCGCGCCAGAAGCAAGTCCCAACCCTCGCAAAATAAAAGACGATGCACAGTTTTAACGACCAGGACTTTCTTTTCCAACAGACATGCGCCACATTATTTCGAGGAAGCAGGATGGTGCTCTCTTCAATTGATACACTTGCCATATACGATAAGGACTTATCGTGAAGGGCATTGGAGCAACTTAGACAGAGTTCAGATATACTCTACTTTGCAAGGCTGTAGGAAAGATTCGTTTGGCAGAAGCGGTGGTAGTAATATCACTTCTGCGGCAGTGGCCTGAATGTCTTCACTTGGTGGCGATAACAACCGGCACGCACCGACTCAGGGAGCCTTTCACGATCGAACGTGATGAAGAGTGTAGGGGTGTATCTCAAGGCCCATCTCTGTTTTCTGAATATTCGTTCCACTTTCACGGATCCATGGCCAGTCAGTTCTTCGGTGATGGCTTCTAAGAAGTAGTCCAAGAGTTCCCTCGAATAAATCACCCCTTTCTCGAAGTTTATGGTTGAGTGCTAAGTCACATTCATCAGCGAGCCATTGAGTGTCCGAAGGGCACTAATCATGGCCATCCCGGGAGGGTCCGACGCATTTGGCAGAAGGCTTAGGTCTGATAAATGAGTCACCTTCGGCTCTCTACCAACAAACATCTAATGCTTCCCTCTGATGGAGCATGTGGCCTTTGGCCACATGCGTTTGAAGCCAGCAGGCTAAAAAAAAGACAGGAAATCTCTGAATTGCCGCTCTTGAGACTTTGTCATTGGTCTGGGCTTCCCATCCCGATGGCGCCTCTGGGCCGGACGTGCCTGGCTTTGCTTGGTCGCCTGCCGAAGCGGCACGCCCCCAGAGCATCCGCGGAAAGAGAGGAACTCTTACTCTTCGATTTCTTCTTCTTCTTGCCTTTCTTCTTTGGAGAAAATGCATAGAATACTCGTATATCCGCTTCTATCTTACCTCAGAAGTGCCCCCAAGCCGGATTGACCGGCCTCATCAAGATTATTCTTAGAAATGGGGAAGAACTTGGCTGTCAAGGGGGTATCAATCGGGGGGGGGACGTCTCTCCTCTCCTTGTGAGTCATCGGGCACCTTTGCGGTCTGAGTAGGAGCTTGCAAGGTCCGGACTCAGGTTCGGTGTCTCGCACCAGTCAACGTTCGCCCTCATGGAAGACCCTGCCATATGGACCGTAGTTAACTCCATGACCATCTCCACCTCAGCAAAGGCCTCCAACTAGCGCACCCCCTCCCCCTCCAAGGTGTCTGGTATCCCAACCGGGGACTCAAAGGTCCTATGTCCTATCATGAACGTCACTGGGGCGTCATGCCAATCGGCGTTCGGAAGAGAATGGTAGCGGGCATGGCGGCTCCCATTAACGTGACAAACTTCTGATCCATGAAGCCTCTTGCCAATTCCCAGGGAACGGCGCCGCCTCTTACGCTTCAAAAGATGATGAGGTTGTATGAGAGGCCATACTTTCTCTGTATTTGCTCCGAGAACGTGGAATGATCTACCTGCTGAGATACACCCCACCCCCCTCTCTTGGTGCTTACAATCGTGCCTTGAAGATCCAACTCTTAGCTCTGGTTTTAGTGGGTGAAAAGGCGCTCTGTGAAGGTACATAGCCTTGAAGATCGCCATACAAAAATAATTTTTAACAGTACGACCTTGAATCACCCTGAGGGACTTGTTTGTAAATTGTCATTGCATGTATCGGTCTCGATCACCCCAAGTTGTCGCCTTCCACACATTTCCACTTTCCCTAATTTTACCATTTTCTACAATTCTTCTCGCAAAATTTCCCAAAAGAGATGCCCTCGTTGGTCTTCGATTTTTACTTTCAAATACTAATCGTACTTTTGATTACCTGTGCCCTTTGTACATCCTAGTTTCTATCGGTTTATAATAGGCCCTTCTGGCTTGAGCATCTACTCTTGTTATTATTTTTCTGTCTATCTCCCATTTTCTTACCTCCATTTCCCCTCTCGTAATTAGTGAAAATACCCTCGTTGGTTAGGACCGTTTGCTACAAAGACCGTTTCTTCTGCCTCGCTAAGATAGAGCAAACCACGGTCGAGGAACTAGAAAGTTCATTTATGAAATTCTGACGGCGAATCAGCGACCGGTTTCTGTCTTTGGTGAAAAATGGTTGGCTGCTCCTAAACGGTGAAGCGATTCTTGATCCTCGGATTTAAAGCGCAATAGCAACGAGGTCGTAGTACGCCGATAGTGTGTAAGGAGATATCTGTAAATAAAGTGGTGAAGAGAAAGTAAAAATCTGTGGAAGATATATAAACACAGATCCTCCTACAGGCATTAGGGCAAGGAAGGCATCCAATCTTCCATATTATTTCTTCTTTCCTCCCCCCCGCCTCCAACTCTTTCTAGTATTGGAGTCGTGAAAAATAAATATATTAGCTACGGATGTCATGGCCTTGCTCGTTGTCGCCACGAAGCCGGCCTTAGAATTAATAGTATCATTTAAATTATCCATAAATCAAGAATTATTGTTCTGCTCGTCGGTGAGGCTCTGACATCAGCAAAATTCCACTTAGGCGCTGACTCCACGAATTTGGCCGAAACGAGTCATCGGCTCAGAAATGACCGAAGTTTATTCACCTGAATATTTTTTGTCGCGGTTGTGTTTTTCCACTTATACAAATCCGAAGGGTGGGGTGAGTGTGTGTGGGGACTCTATACAGAACGCTGCCCGATCGAACACACAAGAGAGCTTTGTTGAGAAGAGAATGGAAACGTGCCACTAACGAAGGCATTTGGACTCAATGACGAGGGAAGGAGAGAGGAATGAGATAAGCTAAATAAACATGAGCAATAAAGAAGGGCGAAGATCAGAACTCTTCTAATTATTGTGGTAAGGAAGGTACTTTGCAAACCTACTCTGGGAAGGGATTGTCCCGAGAACACAGCCCCCCTTCCCCTACTCCTGCAAGTATATCAAGTTTGTATTTTTGAGTGTGATTTTCTGTTTACGAATTTGTTCATGGTGATTTACGCCTTTCCGGTTACGTGCATCAGAGTTACTTTGCCACTAGAGATCTTGCCATTTGATTTTTTTTACTCTTCCTATTGCCTTATTAAAATTTGAAAAACCTTTTATGCATAAATATATACATTTATACTGTGTATATAATCCGCATATTGAATATTATAGCGTGGCCCTAAAGTAGACGGATAGTTTTTGTTTTATATTTATTATATGTTGCAAAAGTCGAAGTAATTCAATTTGGCTTTCATTATTTCCAAGAGATGTAATTGGAGATTTGAATTTCCCAGAATATAGTAAAATAGCGACGACGAAAATAGATTTTAAAAGAATATTTGATATGTCAAAAATAGAGATGTTATTCGGAAAAAGTGTATTTTTAGGTACATTTCCAATATTCTTTTCAAATCTAATTTTCTTCCTTGGTATTTTACCATATTCTAGTAAATCCAAATCTTCAATTATATCTCTTGAAAATAAAGAAAGTCAAATTGAATTACTTTGAATTTTGAAACATATAATAAATATCAGACAAAAACTATCCGTTTACTTTAGATCCACGCTATACTACCAAACACTTTTACTTATATTAAGAGAGGAAAAATATTCATTGTCTCTTGAAGGTTTTGGGTTTTCATTTTAGCTGTTAGTTTATGACAGCCAATGTTAACTCAAAAGTCGCATCGAACGCTACATTATCTCTTTTATATTTGTAGAGGAATTGTAACATAAAGCCTCCCGGAGGGCCAGGCGGAGAAAGCCGGAGAATCGAGCCCCCATGAGGAGACTCGTGGGAACGGTAGCCGGCGAACAACAGTCTAACTGCCTACCCTGTTTGATCTCCCCGCGCATAGGTAGTTGGAGCGACCATCTGTGTTAAGGTAACCACCAAAAGCCCTTAAACGACGCTCAAAAGAACCAATTACCTACGAGATCCGTAGGCCCGTTGTTATATCACCAAAAAGGGGTGCTAGGTAAAACGCACGCCAAGGAGGGTGGCAGTTGGTGGGCTCTGAAATTAACAAGCCGACTTGGGCATCTCAGTGCCAACCTCTTCACTCCTCGCTCTCCCAGATGCGACCTCACCACTCGCGCGTCCCTCTGCGGCCTCGCCCCTTTCTCCTTAGATGGGGCGGTGGTCCGCCTATAAATAAGCCCCTGAAGGAAAGAGAAAAGATTATTATTCGGTGAGAAGGACTTAGGATCAGTTCGTGAAGATCGATCCTTCAGCCAGTCAAGATTATTCGGTGAGAACGATAAAGGATCAGTCCGTGAAGATAGATCCTTCAGCCAGTCAAGATTATTCGGTGAGAACGACATAGGATCAGTTCGTGAAGATCGATCCTTCAGCTAGTCAAGCTTATTCGAGGAGAGACGATAAAGGAACAGATTGAGAAGATCGACCCACCCCCCACCCCTCGTGTCGAATTAACATAAATCGTCAAGTTTTGTATCGGTGCCATACCAAAGAATCCTTTACAGACTTAGAAGTAGTCTGACTGGAGAAAAGAAAACCCGCTCACACTCGAGTGACTTTCACAGCTCAAGCTCCGTAAGAGTGAAAGGAGAAGAACCAAGCCCCAACGAGGTTCCATTTGTAAATTACTGTAGAAATCTCATCGTATACCCCAAAACTAGTTGGGCACCCGGCGTTAAAGAAGAGGACACAGAGAGGCTTCAAGATTATCCAGAAGAGGACTCTTTGAGCGAGGAGCACCGTAACTCTCTCCGTCGTCAATAAGAAGTTGACATCGCCCTCCCACCTCTTTTCCTCCATCCCATCTCGACGAAATTCTACCATCGGCCACTCCAAATCTCCGAAGTGCGAGAAAAGCCTCCAGCGACATCCGGCAACCCCTGATCCCTTCTGTCATGTAAGTTAGAAAGAACATTTATATTCATATTGCGATAGTATGAGTTTATTACGTTTCACGATTTAACGGAAGTAGAAACAATTGTGCGTGAACCCCGTCATATTTACTAGTAGAAGAGAGTAATTTAATTTAATGTTTAACGCTAATCTAAAAGGGCCGCGATAAAATAACTAATCGTCAATTGGTGTGTTTACGTGTAGCCTATTTGTTTATTTTTGTCTTTAAGAGATTTCGTAATAGTCCCAGTTGCCAACCGGTTTGGCCTCAGTTAGCTTAGGAAGAAGATATAAATGGTTTACTGTTTTTTTGTCATCTTTAATTGTTAAAGTTAAAATATATGTTTATTCTGGGATAATTATTGTGCGTTTTTCTATATCCTTACGTGTTGAAGCGGCTCTTCCTTAAAAACATCAAAAATAGCATTCTTTGACAGAAGTAAACTCCCCCCCCCAAAAAAAGAAGTATATCTCGATCAAAAAGTATTCCTCAACAATATTAATCTACGACTATCCCTCAACCTTTTGTCTACCAACACTTGGTACCGGGAGGAGCTGTTAAACGCCCACTGGTTGCAAGAGACCAGGCCATTGTGTATTAGAGCGCGATTAACGGGAAGATTGGTATTGCCCCAATAGCCCATTCCACATGTGTAATGGGTTGACCCCCACCATAAGGCCCTTCTCGGGTGCATAAGGCTGTACTGCTTGTGGCGGGTGGGCTTTACTGCTTTGTTGGCTGCCAGGTCACTAAAAGTTTTGAGTCCCCTTTCTAGGTCTGCCACAACGGATCCTGGCTGCACTGTCGAGGATTAGTACGACCAAGAAAGGAAATCCGCCTTTTGGCCAGGTCTCTCTGGATACTCCAGTTTGTAGGCGCGGCCATTGGTGATTGAGCGGTCCAATGGGCAACTCTGGTCGGTGTACGTCGCATACAGTTGCGAACACAATACGACACTTTAACGCACCCACCCTGGGTGGAGACCTGAAAAGTCAGAAGGCCCGAGATTGGATAGGCGGGAGCGGCTTGACGCGATATATATATATATATATATATATATATATATATATATATATATATATATATATATATATATATATATATATATATATATATATATATATATATATATATATATATATATATATATATATATATATATATATATATATATTATATCCTACCCACCCTTTTGTTTTTGTTTTTTTAGTGAACAGAAGCTTTGGTATTGTTAGAGTTTGGCAAATTTGAATTATTTGACATGATTTCGGATTACATCATCCGCTCGAAATCTCATCCGGTTCTTGGTGTTGCGATGGACGAGGTAAATAATGACGGCGCCACTCTGACCAGTGAAGGGGCTCGCAAACAACCATTTGCTTGCGGCAAATGTTTCCTCTTTGCCATCTTCGGAGCCGTTATCAGGCAGCTCCAACTCTTTTAAGGAGGTCCCCACCCCCCAGTGTCCTGCCTCAGGGGCCCCACCAAGATTCTCCCAGCGGAAAGAGTAATTCGCCCTCTCAATTTGCCATGGATTCGAGCGTTTTGTCCCTTTTGGACAGCTGCCTCTAGCTACTCTTCACTAGCGGCGGGTCCCCCTTTGTTTTATCAGGGGCCCACGAAAAACACCGTGAGGCAGAAAACGCGCAGTCTTGCTTCCTTTCTCCGATAGGGGAAGGTAAACCACCTCACCCGACTTAGAGGGGTAGGAGTAGGAGTAGGAGTCACCCCCTTTGCCTTTCCTAGACACCTCGTAAATCCGAGGATCGTGAAAATGATGGGAACTTGCATGCCCGCCCTCCTGTCTTTTGTAACGGGCCAAGGTCCCTATGAGTGACTGGTCAGGATCCCCGATATCTTGAGGTGGAGATGATCCAGGAAGTGCCATCACCTCAGATAGTAGAATAACTTTTTTGAGGGCGAACCTTGGCTTGGTGCCAGACACCGAACTTGAGTTCACCCCTGTGCAAGGTCCTCCTGAAGCGGCATTGAGACACCAAAGGACCAAAAAGGGAAGAAGAGACCTCCTTGCCCACATGTTGCCATCTTGCTGGCCCAAATCTTTGCCATTTCAGAGAAGGGTATGGGTGAGTCTGGTCCGTATGGCTTATGGTCCCCTACGAGGAGTGAACGAGGCGAGCTTACTCCCCGTTTTCCTCTTCAAATATGAAAAGAAAAGGCAAGAAGAGGTCAAGGAAGACTAGGTGTTCCTATTCTCCGAGGGGGCAAAGGGACGGATGCCGAAAGTGACCTTGCTGAAACCGTCACGCCCCGACCAGATACCCTCAGGCATGAGGGACTCAGATTGAGACCAAAGTTGCAAGTATAGCGAGTGATCTTCAATCCCGTCGCCTCCCATCCCCATTAAAAGCATACCTGGTATTTGTGAGCAGGCTGGTTTCCAACACCTCTTAATTATTCGTACTACTGATGACAGTATGTTGGTCAAAAGCCACATTTTCCATCAGGTGATAGCATTAGCTAATTTTACTGGTAGAGAACCGAAGTGACCCTTTTGGGGGACGAGAGCCTTCTGGCGAATGCAGTGGACCCTTCCGATTCGTCCATTATTAGTGCTCTCTGAACACTCGCATCACTCTAAGTTTGTTTCGACAAACCAAAGTCAGTGAGTCGTGACTTGGGGCAGAGAGTAAAGAGCAAATATTTGATGTTACACCTGAAGCGGGTGTAACATCACTCAGGATGCGTCTCAGTGAATTCAATATAGACCTGAATGCCGTCGAGAGTCTCTTAAGTGATATCGAGAGATTGGACACACTCGGCCGGCATGGGGGGAAAAGGCAGAGAGGAAAGGAATATACTATGAGACCAAACTTGTGTCGAGATAGGAGACGAAAGTGATACAACAGAGGGTGGTGGACCTGCATCTTCGGAGGCCAGAGGAATAGATGGGGTAGTATACGGAATAGGTGGGCAAGCGGGGTGAGGGTCTGCTGACATGCGTAGAAAATCAGAGAATCTGACGCCGGGGGAGACAAATTACTCATGGACCAGTCAATCGGCCTTCCACATATACACCTTAGCAGAATTACGGAAAGTTAAGCACTCTTTTTCGAAGAGAAATAAGAGAAATTTCTAAGGAGATGCTCGAAGAACTCTCCGCAGTTGGTACAGCGGTGAACATGGTCCCAGTAGTGACCATGGTAAGTATGTGCGCAATCTACGCATGCGCAGATGTGGGGCCAGGCAGTGCTTACATTACCAAACTTTTGACAGTTTAAGCAGCACCTCGGATCGGATATATAAGGTTTGACTGGTATTTTTAAGTAGCCCGCCTTAATATGCGGTGAGAAATTCCGACTATCAAACGTTAGGAACATTGTTGGTGTATTCACCCGAATCCCGCCAACGGTGCGTTGTGGTCTATGGATGTTAATGGTCCGCTGGCTAGCTAGCTTTGACTGGAGCATTTAGTCCACAAGTTCGTTCGAACGGATAACAACATTCACTGTTGAAGGTTGGGTGAGATGAGACAGTAATCTGAGAGGAAGCAAGAGTTTCGAGGGCTTGGAGAGAATCATGTGTAGGGGAGGAAGATGACCGGCACTACAAGGGCTCCATCGTTACAGGAGCACATGCAACGCGGTTTGCTGCACCGTTTTTCAAAATCATGACTGGCGTCAAATATATTAAGTTTGGATAGGAGAAAATCATATTTAGTTCGAAGGAACCCCCGTAATGTGGTAGTCCAAATCAGAGTCCACCTGGGAGGAAAACGGATCTAACGCAAGAAAACAGAAAGAACTCGAACGAGATCCATAAGCACGAGGAGCAGAAGTCGGAAACTTCTGTAAGGAAATTGGATAAAAGATTTACCCCCCCAAAAAATACAATAACTTCACCAGGCAGGCTCACCACCCACCACTCAGCTCTACATGGAGATGCCCTGTGCCAGTGAGAAAAAAGATAAAATCACAGCAAACCAATGACTTGCCAAGATCTCAGGTGCCAAATTGACCGACCGATTGACCAAGCAGATACAATCTGGCCTCCCGTTTGCCACCAAACCACCGCGTCGAAGAAGCGTGCTGCCACCTCAATGTGGCGACTTAGGAATGACTCATCTTTCAAAGGGAGGCACGGAGAATTACAGGGTTTCCACGTACGGTCAGTATGCGGAGCAGCATAGGCCCCCACTGAGATAGCAAAAATGAGGAACAGGGGAGAAGGGAGGCTGTAAGATTACATAAATGATGCATATAAAAAATGTAATGAATAAATAATACATAAATGGATGATGGAGTGGGGTGAATAAGAGTCCAGTTAGCAATCAACAGAGAAAGGAGGACTGATCGATCCTCTCCACGCAAAGGCAGGAGCTGACCCACGGGAAGCCCCGAATGTCTCCGCGGGCTAGAAGGAGGTTGGTGGTAAGTGAGCTAGGACGATGTAGTATGGATGTATTTGTGGTAATTATGTAACAATAGGTGCGGATATGTACAATACAGTAAGAAACTAATTGCTAAAGTGGTCTGGAAAGTGAAATACATGAAATAAATACGGTAATTACACGTTTATAAAAGTTTCTTTTTGTACACTTTAACACTATGTAAAACAAACCTATTAATGTGAAGGGTGTAAATATGCTTGTTGAAAAGAGCAAAATAAGGAAGTGTGTTGCCAGGTTAAAAGAAAAAGGTGTATATCTTTACGCTGGGATTCTCATGACCAAGATGTGATTTTTATTTTTAGGGGTTACAAGATGCATTAAGGTAATTCTTTTCATCCTTTGCTATATACACAACCTTATGATAGCCTCTTTATTTTTAGATGAAGATTAATTTCTATTTCGTCAGGGTTTTACTCGTCGTGGAGTCTGGTATCGTGTTCAACACTTATTTTCCTCTTATTGGGGATTTTTCTCGACCTTATTCGCTCAACCAACTTCGTCAATTCTGTGGTATAGTTAATTACAAACCACAAATACTTTCCTGAAGGAGTTTGAATCATGCAACCAGTCAACACTGTATTCAACACGCAACATTCTTATTTTGTATTAAATTTGTACACTGGCAAGTCAAGACTAACCTACGCTCCAACGATCCTATTATTACGTGGGTGGACAACCTGCCACTTATCCTGCTGGGGATTTGTTCATCCCTAAAGAAAGACTTAACTTGCCTAGCTGCATAGTTCATGGTACATACCGTTTCTAGTTCAATTATTTTCTCATTCTGACCGACCTAAACAATATTTTCTAGATCCTGCTTTCTAAGTCCACAATTTAGTATGAGCGATGGCTTAAGTCAGTCCAACCGCCCCTAGTGTGTCTGCTAAACGTGCTGTTTTTTGTGCCAAAGGAGATGACAACTTATTCCGATGTTTTTTGCCCGTTGTGACTTAGTACGCTCACCGTTCCAACTGGTATATGACTGAACATTTCTCCTTATTTTCAGAAAGCCAAAGTTATTTGCCCTAAAGCGTGGCAACAAGAAGAATCGTATCTGTGGACTGCCTGAAATCTGCATTTAGCGACGCTGTTCACCTTGAATAGCCTTCTTCTTCTCCCACCATAAATACAAAGGTCCAGATGTTCCACATAATGTTTTCTGTATACTTCCTTCTTTCCAAATGCTACCGTCACTTCTTTTGCTGGAACCTTCGTCGACAGCGGTACTCAGGAAAGAAAACAATCAGCCTAAGACATTCTTGCCACGAAAAACGTCAGATCGGGAGAATTCGCATCGTCAAGCTGGTGGTGCTCAGCCATAAGGCATTATAACTCGCTCAGGTGGCGTATTCGAACTACTGTTCGCTACCTCTACCGGTTTCATGTATAAATTTGTCCATATATTTTTTAGGCACTAATATATATTTTTAAAGGTGCGCAATTCATCTTGGTGAGATTTATTTGTAGTTGGTTATACTTCTTTTTTATTACACCATGTAATTCCTACAAAAAGAATTAGATCTTGATGAACAAAGACCATCTTCAAAATTGCATGGAATATTTTTCCAACATTTCTCTTCGCTAGCGTTCTTTTGAAAAGCGAGGTGCTGATTCTTGACCCACGACCTCTCTAACAAGAGACTTCTTTAGCTGTTTGTACATACTACATCATAAGTACCATCCATTGCTGCATTAATACCAACTATTACTACATTACTAACAAATTCCAACTACCATCAAACATTTCCATTGTTTTTTAAGATCTTCCATAATATCACTCTTACTTAATTCACCCTAGTGAAATTAACCCAATCCTTGTCCAAAGTGGCCCTTATTCAATCGAATTTTATTCAAATAATTATTTTAATTACTACTAAACAATTCAAATATTTTCTCAATGATCCAACTTAAATCGATGTTTGTGATTTAGACACTCGAAAATGCATACATTGAAAATATTTATAGCATTTTCGAATTAACTATATCTTCCAAATGCATTAATATATAAAATCACATTATATAAGATATTTATCTTCTAAGATTATTAATAACTTCTCCATTTAATTCTTTAAATAACATTCCCAACTCGTGCCTATTCCTTCTTTCACTCCGTTTTGGCAACGCTGTCATTGTATAAATCATCTAATAATAGTTATCTAACCTAGCTCTAAACACTAATTTTCCAATTGCAATTATATTAATTTAACAAACATCAGTTTCTACGCCCAGGCTATCAATTATCAATTTTATTCTCTCTTCTTTTATTCGTTATAATTGTGTCGTCTGCTTCTGGTTAAATGTTTTGTGGTAAAATTCAATTTTTCCCCAATTCTAATTTTGTGAGTTGATATAAGGAGTAGACCACATTTTACAATACAGTTACACGATAGATCAACAGAGGAAAAATCCCGGGGCGATAGCGGGCAAGTTTAGGTTCACGTCAGCCGTGCCACATCTTCTTTGCAGGGCCTCATGAAAAGCTGACCTGATTGCTGCCATGTACTTTGTGGGGAAGAGAGAGACGCTGATTCAGTCATCGCGGGCTCTTTGGAATCCTTATTTCCTTTAATCACACGACTAGGAACCCAGCTTAAGACAATCTCAACATCCACTCGACTCGCCCTATTCGTGGAGTCATGGATAATGCTAACCGGGGGTGGGGCGCATATAATAATGTTTAGCGAGTACTCAATGAGCTGTCACTATAAATAACAATTTATTCTCATAATCAGGCACGATGCATAATCTCTCTTACGGAGTGGCGTATGTATTGCAAGCAAATCAGCCACCAAGACAGATAAAACGACCGGTAGAGCCCCGCCGACTGCAAACAAGGGGGGCACGAGGTGAAAGCTGACACACCACTTTGACTTTGGAGCCATCTGTGTACATTGGCACGGCTGCAGAGTGTGCTTTGTGACAAGAGGCATTGCGAAAAATGATCAATCATTTTTAGCCTCCAAAGTGCCGTCCTGGGGTGAACCAAAAACACCACCGGCCTGAGAGCTCCTGGCGACTCTCGGAGGCATAGGCACCTTCAGTATTTCATGCTGGGCTGCATAGTTAAGCCAATAACGAACAAAGAAACGGTAAATAGAAGAGAAGGCTGCGAGCGAATATGGGCCTTCCAGGTGAGGCATCAGTCGAAAACTAGACTAAGGAAACTGAGAACCTACCACACCCAGGAACAAATCCATTTGGTTTGGAGCCTTGGATGACGGCAAATGTGTACTACCTTGCTCTTGGTCAAATAAATAAGAAACCGGTGAGGTTCAGTGTAGCGAGAAATGCGGTTTAAGGGGATACCACATTGATTTTTTCAACTTTATACTAAGTTAGATTATCATTAAAAGCCCTTTTATTCCTGCCCAAATTATAATGAGCTACAGGACCGTTTTTGAGATACAGGGGGTTCTTCCAGACCCCCGCCCCCTTGAAACTTGATATCATATATATATCTATAGAATTACTAAAGATTAAGCAATTGAACTCAATTCACGACCAAAAGATGAACATATGATTTAGTCATCATTTGAAATCAGTTTTCTTTAGTTCCATTAAAATTTATGTTAATGGTGTACTAAACCATATATTTTTCGAACAAGGTCAACTATAGGCTATGGTCTCAGTCGGAGGGGATGTGTGTTAGGTGAATAGTAGGGGTGTTCTGAATGCCCTGTAATTTAGTTCAATCTATATTCGAATGATGTTAAAAATATAAACCAGTTCTTAGGCGCCGGTTTTTTTTAGCAAATATTTAAAATCGCATGGTATAGTTTTGGGTTTCGTTCACAAATCAACTTTAAAAATCTACGTAGAATATCCACGAATGTATAAAATTTTGCATTATCATAATTTTCTCTATGTTATAATCATGTTGCTAAAACAAAATATATACTATAAAAAGTGCATAAAATTTGCAATGAAATGATATAAGAATCAATGGTGTAGTTTTGTTGTTTTTTCACAAATTAACTCTAAATATCTCTGAAAATTTTTCCAGGAATGTATACAATTTTTAATTATCTTAATTTTCACTATATTCTAGTCATGTTGCTAAAAAAATAATTATACGATAAAAAGTGCATACAATTTGCAATAAGATGATGTACAAAACCAAAAAATGCGAATTTGGAACGAAAGAATTTGAAAAGTGACTAAAGAAATTATGTGGCATCCCCTTAATGCTTGTTGGATTCGACATTTCAGAGTTACATCTAGGCCTTGCAAAAAGATCTCTATAGGAACGGAGTAGTCCCCATACCCGTATGAGAAATCGAATATCCCACAAGAACTAATATGAAGATTCGGACGCTTCCCCTCTTCTTTTTGGTATGTAGAGCCACCATAGGAAGGCCTCTCAGATAGCATTTTCCAGTCGGAGCAGAGAATAAGATGAGGAGTGAGACTTGAGAACGCTTTAAAATAGGTGGGCTGAGTTATTTTAGAAGCTAATATAGTGTTTACTAAGTTATCTATTAACTCGCATACGCAGGAAGTTATAGAAATTGGGCGGAAACAATCTGGGGTATAGTGATCTCTCCATGCCTTACGAAAAGCAAGTCAGCTCGTCAATCAGGTCGGCAAGGATCCGAACCGACACCTGGGGTTGATCGTGGAATCTGTCTTATCAGAGCTTATTACCCGTATTTTCCACATGTCAGGAACCCAACAAAAGATAATCTAAACATCCGCCCCGCTCGCGGAAACCGTGGCGTCACGGATAGCTCGAACCAGAGGATATGGCGATTCCAATGCTCCGGAGCACTCAGGGCGCTTTGTGAGTCCCTATAGATCACAATCCGGTCTCCGAACCGGGCACGAAGCGTTATCTACCGTCCCAAGTGGTCTATTGCAACAAAGTCGTCCGTGAAGACAGACGCAGCCCCTGGCAGAGCCAAGCTGACTTCAAACAAAGGGAATAGAGGGCGGAAACCAACCACCTCCTGTGACTTAAAGACATCCGTATACACAGAGCTAGACCTAGCTCTCGATGAAGTTTCCTAGCCCTAAACCCAAAGGCTTAGGGTATAACTGGCGTCTCTCAGCGGAAGGGGCGCCGTCGAGATCTGCTGCGGATGCAGTGAGAAACGTTGGTGACTGAGGCAGGTGCTGGGTTCGCGCGTACAGGTAAATAGTGCAGTGTGCAGAGCGAATGACAACTCCCCAGCATCGACAAGTAGGCTCTCAATGGGGGGCATGCGGATGGCAAAGTCGCCAGTGTGGTGCACCGAGTCGACCTTCCGCAATACACGCTCGCAATCAGATCCATAAAACTCGCATCCGTAGTCAAAGTTTGAACGAACAAAGGATCGATAGAAAAGTAAGGTAGTAGCCCTATCAGCATCCCAGGTGCTGAACGTCACAAAACTAAGAATGTCCAGAGCAGGAGTACAAGAGGCCCTAAGGAGGCGAATATGAGACTCTCAGGTGAGACGTCTGTCAAAGACAAGACCGGGTGCGAATCTACCACTTCTAGTCGAACCCAATTTAAAAACAAGTCCGGGTTAGAGTGGAGCCGTGGATGACGGCAGAAGTGCACCACCTTAGTCTTAACCAAAGAAAACCAAATCATCTCTTCTTCGGTATAGGGAGAGACGTAGTCCAATGCTTGTTGGAGTCGACGCTCCAGAGTTGGCATCTGGACCGCACCTAAAGAGGTCGAAAGGTCGTCAACGTAGAGCGTAGCGAGAACATCTTCCGGCAGAACCAAGGTAATATCGTTGATGCTCAGGGCGCATCCTGTTTTGCTCCATTGGGCCGGAGAGGGATCTACGTACCCAAACGCCGAATTGACGATCTAGAAAAATTCATGAATAAATATTGGGAGGCGTCTGCTCGCCCCCATCGTATGGAGAGTCTCTATGATAGCGAATCGGCATGCGTTACTATAGCTCTTCTCCGGATCGAAAAACACTGGGGTAGTGTAGTCTACGAAAGAAGGCCTTGCAGACGACATTTTTCAGTCGGAGCAGGGCATCCGACTGGAGTGGAACTTGCTGAAGGGGAACTGTGCGTAAGATAGATGGCCTCCGCTGTCCATAAAAAAGGTTAGTCTAACATTTACCAATTTCTCCATCAATTTCTCACGCGGGAGGAAGAGTGATCTCCTCCCAGGAATCTGGGAGGATACCTTCTACCCAGATCCTGTTGAACAGATCTAACAAAAATGCCATACCTCGCCCACCCAGGCGTCGAAACATGCCATAAAAGGCATCGTCCGGGCCAGGAGTTGTATCCGGCACAAAAGGAAAGCGGAACGAATCTCATTCAATGTAAACCTGTCGTCAAAGAGTTCTCCGCCTCTGGAGGTAAAGTTAAGATGGTGGCCTTCAGCGATATCATGATACGAATTAAATTCTGGTGGACCAGCATCCCAGCTAGAAAATGCGGAGAAACCGGTCACGAAGGACTTCGCCACGGAGGCAGTGTTCGAGATTGAGGTCCCATTCTCCTGGACAACGGGAGGTGGGTCCTGTCAGAACCTGCCCCGAATCCTTTTACTCGCTTCCATACCTCTGCTAGAGATGTCTTCCTGTCAAGAGAAGATGCGTGAGCCCGCTAGGAATAGCGGCAGGCATGCTTCAAAACATACTGCTACCTAAGCCTAGCTCAACGAAATTTACTGACAGTAATCGTTTAAGGGCCGTCTCACACTCTGCCGACCAACATAGAAGTGGTCGACGTGCAAAACGGCCAAACGTTCTATGAATAGCAACCGGAGAAGAACTCCATGGCTTCATCCACCGCCCTAAACTCCTCGACTAGGACAGAAAAATCACTCATTTCCTGAAATGCGGACCACCGCACTAGCACCAAGCACCCAGGGGCGGGCTCTCAGGTAGCAGCAGCCCAGAAAATGATATTTAAATGGGAAAGTGATCTATACCATGGAGGTCATCGACTACTTCCGCCGGCAGGGGGGCACACGCCCAGCATGGTCTCCTGCAAAAAGATAGCTAACTCAAGTTGGCTCGGGGTTCGCGGCAATTCCATCGAAAGAATATGCCCTCCAGGCCTAGGTCGGAGAAGATGCGGGGGCCTTCTTCGAAAAGACCCTCACGGGACTGGCTTCATACTTTTGTGAAGCAGAACTCAAGGCGCTGTTGGCCAAACAATGCGCTCTTGCCTTTGAGGACTTATCGGGGGAGGTTGGGCTCGCCAGGCGAGTCTTTTGCTCCCTCCGCCTCGAAACCTTAGGCATGCGGGTGGCTTCGGGGGAATGGGTCCCTCCCTAGTAGGAATCACCTGTAAGTCTAACAATTCGGTGGAGATGCGCGGCTGTTTTGCCTTACGGAAAACGGTCACACGGGAATAAGGGTGGGTGTTACCTGGTTTTAGCCGAGGTAGGGTCTGAACACCTTTAGCCGTCAACTCCAAGGAGCGCACGGGGTGGCTAGAATCCGCAAAAGGGTTCCGAATGGGGGCGAAAACGGTCATGCTTGTAGGCCTGGAGGGAACAAGAGCATAGGCTGCCTTTTTAAAATTGAGGGATAAGACGTCTCCACCAGCGTTGGGCGAGCCAAGACCAACTCCTCGGCCTCGCGAGATAAGAGACGATCCCTATCCTGAACAGCTAGGATTTCCTTCTCCAGGGAATACGCACAACATTGCTTCAAAGTAGTGGGATGTGGCTCTCCAGCAATTGAAACACTTGGCCGTACTTATCGTGTGTGGCCTTAAAGTAACTTACACCGACTTTGGGCAAACCAGACTTTCCACTTCTACTGGAGTATTTGTATGGCCGAAGCAGTGGTAGTATTGGTACCTCCGCGGCAGGGGCTCTAATGCCTTCACTCGGTAGCGATACCGGCACGCACCGACTTAGGGAGCATGTCACGGTCGAACGTGCGAAGAGTAGGAGTGGGTATCGAGGCCTCTCCCTGTTTTCTCATGTAACATTCGACCTTGACCGCTACATAATCGGCCAACTCTAAGGTAATATCATCTGTAGAGTAGTTCACGAGTTTCATGGCATAGACCACTCATTTTACGAAGCTCATATAGAGTGCGGCTTCATACAAACTGAAGCGCCATTAAGTGTCCGAAGAGCACTAATCATGGCCGCTTCGGAGGGATCTGACGCATTCGCCAGAAGGCTGCCATCCGAGAAACAGGATACTTTCTGTTCTCTACCAATCAAGCTAGCTAATGCTCTTCTCTGATGGATTATGTTGCCCTTGGCCAACATGCAGCCATCACTGTCGCGATTAACCAAAAAGCGTTTAAAGCCAGCCGGCTCGAAAACAACAGGTAGTCTCTCAATGAGGGGCCCCGAAGTCATAGAGGCTCCTCTCAACGCACTTGAAACTTTAGTCTTGGTCTGGCACCCCCACCCGAGGAGGCGGACGTGCCGATCTTGGCAAGGTCACTTCCCGAAACGGCAGGATATCCGTTCGCCCTCGAAGTTCCTGCTGTAGAGGAACCTTAAATCTTTTCTTTTTAGGAGAGGGTTGGGAATGAACCCGTTTCTCTCTACCGCCGGAAGGAGTACCGAGGTCGGAGGGACCAGCTTTAGCAAAATATTTCTCCGAAATGGAAGTCTTAGCTGTTCGGAGGGGCACTAGACAGGGGGGGGGGGGGATGTACCTCATCTCCCTTGTGATTCTTCGTCGGGAGTCCGAGTCGTCTGAAAGCTTGCACTGGGATGGACTCGAGTTAGGTTCCAAGCACCGAACCTGGGTTCGTCCCCATGGAAGATTCTGCCTTCTGGGGATGGGTCACTTCCGGGACCCTGTCCATCTCAGAGGGAGAGGAGGGTTACGTATGCCCCCTCCCCTAAAGGAACAACAGATCTCATTCGCGGCATTCTCAGTCACATTCAATTCTTTCGTCAAATTGGTGCCTCGATTTTCCTCATCCTCTCAGAGAGGAGGAGGCCGGGCTTGAAGGCTGATTTCCATGCGCTTTCCCACTCTTGCTTTCATTTGTCACCTTGATTATAAAGATAAAAAAGGGGCTTCATGTAAAGTAGATACCCTTACATCCATACTAGTGGCGAGGTTAAGACAAAATTCTCCATAGGATAAAAAATTCCAGGATATAATTTACACATATAATCGGTTCCGGTCCGACGTTGATGGTCTTTCTCAATCCGGTCCGCCATTTAGGCGAAATTGTCCTGGAACTTTGACCATAAAGGATGGTGCCGGTGTAGCCACCTTATATTGAGCACTGGAGGTAGGTGAGCGAAGTGGACGGCCCAATATACCCTGTAACTAATACTTGCCCTAGCCAGCTGGCTTCCGGCCCTAGTAGCAGGTAGGGACTTCACAATATACACTGCCCCTCAAGTAAGGCTCATAAGGGGACGAAAGTGCGCAGGGCAGTCAGAACACTTGTGGATAGGGAAGCAGGTGTGGAAGGGGGTAGGTGGGTATGTAATAAAGAGAAGTAGAGATAGGCAGCTCCAATAACGAGTAAGGTGGGTGATCACTTATTATTATCACACCCTGGTACTAGATGATTCCAGGATGGCATGCATTCCACCAAGGCACCATGGCTACCGGATCGAACTCTGTACAGGTAGAAATATTACACCTAGTGCAAAGTGCAGGAAGAAGACGTTGAGTGGAGAGCTGTCATGATGATGATAAATAATACTTATAATAAATATTAAATACTAACAAATATTAATTCCTTGTACTAATAATAAGTAATACTAATCATAAGATAATTAAAAAATATTTTTTTTAAATATTAATAACATATAAAAACCATACTAACCAATAATACTAAATAATAATAGTAACTAATAATACTAGTAAAACGGTAAAGTAGTGCTGAGTGCGGGCGAGGGAAAACGCACCAACAACTTCCTAGGCCTCATCAAAGAGTTCAAGTCAACCCAGTGGCGGGACTCCCTAATTTGCACTCAGGCTGGGACGATGATGTGCAGATCCTCCACGTACCAAGTGTTACAGGCTAGACAGGGTAGCCCCCTGCGGGGCGACCTAACTCGGTGGATCCGCGATGTAGTCCTCTTTGAGAAGGCCATAACCTTCCTATCACAGTTAAACTTGACGAAGAGTATAGGAGTGGGTCTCGAAGCCACTCCCTGTTTAATTATCGCACGCTCGACCTTTAACGCTGTTTGATGGTGTTTCAAGGAGTAGTAAAAGACTTGCCTCGGGAAAGCTAAATTTTTTTTTACAAAATTCATGATACAATGTTACCTGCAACAGCGAGCACTGATAATAGCTGTATGTGCAGGGTCAGCCGCATTTACCATAAGGGTCCACTGAGAGAAAGGGGTGACCTTCGTTTCTCTAACAAGTAGCCATTATCTGAGTGAATAACGAGGAAGCAGTGGAAGCCGACAGGCTTGAAAACGCCGATTAGTCTCAACGAGGTATCTTCGAGGCTCTGTCTACCTTACTCGAGGTATTTGCTCCCTGGAACTTACCATCCCGACCCGAGGGCACCTAAAGGCTGGACTTGGCATCCTTGGTCTGATCTCCTTTCGTCTAGGAGTGCTCTATTATTTTTCCTTTAATTGGCACAATGGTAACCTATTTAAACACATGGAAAGTAGATACTATGACCTCCCAATGCCTTGGTGGTTTGGGGAAAAGTCCCCATTGGATCAGAAAATGCCAGAATGTAATCATTTACACATACTCGAGCTAAGATGGGCCTTGAACCATAAAGGATGGTGCCGGTGTGGCCACTTTCTATGTGCACTGAAAGCAGCGAAAAGAGTCGATGAACCAGCATGCCCCGTACCTAATAGCTCACCTTGCCGGGGAGCTTTCGCCCCTCGTGGTGTATCCTGCCACTGAGCTAGGTTGTGGCAAGAGGTTGAAAGTGCGCAGAACCTCTTTGGGTAGTAAGAACAAGAGTTGGAAGAGGGTAAACAAGGGAAAGTAATAAAGAGAGATAGATATAGGCTGGTCCACTAATGAGTAGGGTGGGTGATCAGCTATGATTATCATACCCCAGCAATGAGTTGTCCCGGAAGGAGGTGCAAACCATCCAGGTACCATGTGTAGCGAACTAGACAGGGTAAATCCCTGCTGGGCCTTAATCGTAGATATTATTTTGAGATAGTGGCGGCCGCCAGCAAGGGCATAGCTGCCAAAATTAGATAAAAAGTAAAGAAGGGATAGTCGTAGAAAAAGGATGGGGGGCAGAAGGAAAAGAAGGGAACGCCGTAGCTTCCTCAGGCCCTAGCAAACGGTTCAAGTAAACCCAGTGAAAGAGGGGCCTTCTCTATTTGCACTTGGGCTGGAAAGGATGTGCTGCTGCTCCTCCAGTTAACAGGTGTAAGAGGTAAACCCCTCCCCCATGTGAGGGTCATCCACACGAAAAAAATGTGATGTTGAGGAAGTGAAAATATGTGGGAGCCACACAACTCTCCGTGTAACGATATGAATTGGGATTTGCGATAAGAAACAGTTAATGTATCTAACAAGGACATTTTCATAAAAAAGGGGAGATTAAAAAAAGGTGGATACAGAAAATGCAAAGGTTAATAACATATTAGACGGTCATCCCCATTAGCCCTCATTAGAGAACAACGACTTAAAGATACGAACTCCCTTGAGAGAGCGAGAATCGGGAGAGGTAAGCAAGAAACCAATGTAAATAAAGTCATCCCATGTTTGGGAATAACTGAAATATTCGAAATTCTTCCAAAGTTTTTCGACCCAGTTTCGTCCTGACCTCAACACGGGAAGGGCCATGGAGTGAAAATGATGGGGGAAAGGAGGTGTGGATGGGGGGCTTCGCGACCAATAAAATCGAAAACAGCGGATACGAGATCAGAAGACGCCTCTTCTAGTTCAGGCTCGTGACTGCAAGGAAGCTTTTCCGAAATCAGGTGAGTTCATTTTACATTAACGGGGCGGTTTCTGAAGGAGATTATTTGGCATTGGCACCGAGAGAAAAATAGGATAAAACCAATGTGTCTAATTACCAGCCAATGAGTTTGAGATCAGTGATGGGGAAAATGATATCTGTAATAGCGAAATCTATTAGGGATCAGATAAGTTAATTAAGGAATCTCAACACGGTTTGCTTCGTATAGGTAGGTGTAATCCACTGAATAATTATAAACTGAATGGAAGAGTTTTAAGAATGGCAGAATGCGCGAGTTAGGTGTCCTGGTAAGTTCAGACATCCGGCATAGCATAAGACCTAGGAATATAGCTAATAGGGTATTGGGGTTTATTTGGAGGAGGGTAAGTAATAGGAGTGCTGATGTGATTTTCTGAAACTGTACATGCCATTAGTTAGGCCTCACTTTGACTATGCGGTGCAATTTTGGTCACCATACTATAAGATGGGTATTGATTTGCTTGAGTCTGTGCAAAGAAGGATGACTAAGATGATAGATGGGTTGAGGCGCTTCCCTTATGGTGAAAAGCTTGAGATTAAATCTTCATACGTTGGAGGGGACTTGAGTGAAGTCTTCAAGGGGGTAAAAGATTATAATAGGGAAGACATGGGTAAGGTTCTTATTTTAAGCAAACAGGATAGGACACATTGTTAGAAATAGGGTTACTGTAGCTGAAGAGGAATAGAGTTTTTATTCAAGTAACTTTAAATTAAATACAATAATAAACTCTGTTTAAAAATTGGGAAAAAGTTAAACTTCAGAGCAAGGAAATATAGTCCTTTATAATCAACAATCGTTTGGTAGTTCGGCTCTGATAGTGAGTTTTGTTTATTTCAATTAAATACTTAAATAAATAAATCTAAGTTTCATTAAGCTATTTAGTAAGATAACTAGTAGCGTTAATGCGAAATAATAAATAAAATAATAATAATTTTCTAAAATAAATAATGACAAGCGGCTAGAACAGCTCTCTCTATTCACGTCTGAGTGGTAGATTTCGAAATCTAAGACGGAGCGCGGGAAATGTTTTTTACTCTGTTCTGGATCCGGCGTCAGCGCAAGACACAAATATTACTTAGTGAAAATAAAGTAAAATTATGGAAGTAAACCAAGACTTCACAGCCTAGCTGCAACTAAATCTGGATCCCCAAAAGTTTAAGTATCTTTGCACATTGTTATTTGTTAGAAGTAGTACGAAAATAACTATAAACTTGTGTATAAATAAAAACTTTGGGGTTACTCCGCAAGTGATAGGTAAATAAAAGGTGGGTACAAATTTATAGTTGTTTTTTAATGTAGACAATGTTTTTTCTTGGGTAAATTAAAGAAAAAAAGTGCTTTGGGGGAGGGGGCTATTGCAATCGCATCGTATTCTATTGTATATAATTTTTAACTTAATTTAGAAATGGGGGCTTCGCCCCCATACCCCCCACGTTGTGTGGGGTGCCCCCCCCCCCCGGAAATTAAAAAAATATCGTGTAAATATTTCTAATTCGAAAAAGTTTATACTTGGTTTCGAATTCAAAGGCGCGAGAGCCAAATCTCGTTAGGCCTCTATTTGTTTATAGCGTGTTACGTAACCCGTTCGCACCCATATGTCAATATGTAGATTAGCGGCGCGAACGACGGGACGTAAACTATTTCGTCTGTGTTCCAATATGTTTCACGTTTTTGGTGTAAATTTAAGGGGACTGCTCGTGTGGGGGTAAACACAATGGGGGGACCCCCTGCGATGATCCTGAGTTTCAATCAATTTGGGGGGGGGGGTCTGGGAAGCACAGCCCCCAGTATATAATCCTAATTGTTTATAGAATAATCTAAATAGGACTCAAACGCGCATGAATATTCAGGCACGAGTGAACGAAATATAAACACAAAAATCCACTTTTTCGGCCGAGCCGCCAATCTACATGTTTACCCACAATCATAGCATCTTAATTAAAAAAAATATATTTAAAATGTTTTACAAAAATAAAAAACTAAACTATATAAACCTCTACGTAACCGATTCTTTTGAGGCGAAGACTTTACAAAAATAAAAAAATTAACTAACTAGATTCTTTCAATTCCAAATGTCGGGCAATCTATTTTTCGCCATAAAATGATAATTAGAGATTTGTCCACATTAAGTACTAAAACTGCGTTTTTTGAAAAAATAGAGATATTTATAACAAAGTGGCCACGAAATTCGAGGGCGGGCATAAAGCGAAATATAACTATGTTCTAAACTATAAAAGAGAATTTAAGAGAGAATGACAAAGACTGGGAGGGGGGGGGGGATTCAAGCGAGGGCATCACGCCAGGGTGTAAGGAGAGATCTGTAAAAACGGGGTGACAATAAAAAAAAATTAATCTAAAACATAAACGGCAGATCCTCGTACAGGTAGTGTGGGTCGGCAGGGCACGCAAGCCTTCAGATGTCACCTGACATCCTCTCAGGTGTGTAAAAGAGTAAACAAGTATGGTGGCAGGGGAAAGAGAAACGGGTGGCAAAATTGCAGGCATCTTAAAACCCACCACCCCAACCGAAATCAGGAGGGAGGGGGTAAACCAGACCTAACCAAGGATAAAAAGCTGGTTGGCGACTAGCCTACTCATTTAGTCGCCAAGAAAATTGGTAAGGAGCTTTTAAATAAGTGCGGCAAAAAGGGTAAAATGAAATCATCTAGATGGAATAAAGCCCAGGTAGTCTCGATCTAGTTTGAGACTGTCGGGGGCAGGGGTGATCATGCCATTCCTCCAGCTACCGGTCTACACGGGGCTCCCTCTGGAGGGTTTCAATCGTGGGTGAAAATGGACGCGTCAGGACCCCATTAATCGTCCTTAAATCTTGGAACGTTGAGGCGAAATTTGAGGAGGATATAAACACGAGTCTCTAAAGAACCCTCTAAAGAACCCTCGCGATTCTCACGGGTATTTAAATACAGATCCCCTGTGGTTCTAAACTACTACTTTACTATTTAATCCCCCCTCACCCATACTCATACAATCAACGCGGGATAATTGCTTCGATTTTTAGTTAAAAGAATGGTTCCTTGGTGTCGCTGGTTCATAGCCCGGTAATACTCCAAGGACAAGTTCGTGCACAGAGGACGGGTACTCAAACCTACGCCCCTCCCCATTTATTTGGTCTATCCAAGCTAGAGAAATGTGTGTGGGGGGGGGGGATGACGTACTCGCTCTATTCAAGAACTAGTTCATACAAATACGGGTACTTAGAAGTACGAACCTCTCTCGGGAGCAATATTAGGGAGTTGACAAGTTGGGGCATCGAATCCCCCCCCCTCTGATATAGTGACTTCTCTAGCGACCCTAAATTCTTAGGCTGAGAAGGTACATTCGACGCCCCCTCAAGGGTACTACAGGCCCAAAACGCTTAAGTATCGGAGATATAAACCACTATATAGTATAAAATAGGAGACTATTTGGAGCACGTGACTCCTAAGATCCCCTGCGGGTTTTGTTAGGGAAAGCAATCTAGATGTCAGCTGCAGCATACTCCCGTGCCCCGTGAGAGGGGGGGGGGTGAAGATGGTAGCATGGTGACGAGTTTATGTCTCGCTCTCATAAAATAAGTCTTATAGAGCGTAAATTCTAAAGTAACCATAGCAACTGGTTGTTTATCGAGGACACTAAAGATGGAGTTCCAATTCGGGTTGTTTATAAGATGGCTGCCATACACTAAAACCAAAGGGTTCGGAACCCAGGTTAAAGAGTAGATCTCAAAGTGGTAAATAAAAGACCCACCGAATAAAACGACCATGGATCGGTGGCTAAACCACGTCCACTTATGGACGACGCGCTCTCACGTTGCCCCTTCTTTTCCAGGATGAAACGCGCCTTATTCCTCTGCCTCCTGCTCGAAGGGGCCTCCGTGTTGATGGCCAGCGTTGACAGACGTGAGTTACTCATGAGTATGTAAACCTCAAAGTGGTCCAGGGCAAGACTCACCCTGTTTACAACCTTCGAAAGGGGGGAGGGGTCTTTCCAGGGGGTGTAAAAGAACGGGAACAAAAGGTAATAGTCGAAAAGATGAGGGAACAATGGTTGCTATAGCAACGCTCGTCATGGTGTACTCCTCTTTAATGGGAGTTTTCCCTGGTGCTTAGCCTATTCTAGAATCAATCCTTCGTTGCAGGTAAGAAGAATGTTTAGAAGAATTGCGCGCACTCGAATATTACTTGTTCGGTCTATGTATATCCTACACATTACCCCTTCCTTAAAAGGATATTTGTGAAGGGAAGAGAATAGACAGAAGGATAAAAAAACTAGCGAACATATAAAACGCTACGTAAAAGACTAGGAATAATAATTAGCTGCGATCGCAAACAGTTAACTCTTAAATGTTGAGGGCAGGAGGGCTCAGATCAAAGAATAAACGCGGAGAGCACAAACAAGTATTCAGGAGCACTACATTGAACTGCAATGCAGGGCCAACGAAGAGCGCTATGAAGGATCACTTGATCCTCAATATTTTTTTTTAATTACAAAAACCCATCATGGCAACTACTACAAAAGCCATAGCCACTCCTTAATCTAGGAAAATTCTACAAAACAGCCTTGATTTATCGAAGATAAAATAGCGCCCTCTCCTTGTGCATAGAGCGACTCCTACTCGTAGTTTTCTTTTTCTTTTTTTCCTAAAAAAGTTATCATAAAAACTATGCTCATATTCCAGTACGATTCGAAAGTGCGGACTTAACGTCATAACTAGAAATAAAATCTATCTGAAGGGTTCACCTGTTCCCACATTTATCAATTATGCTTTCTTATTTCATCATCTCTTGGCCAGCTGCTCTCCACTATCCTCACAAAGGATGTTTTCCGCTCAATGTCCCTTTTTTACGTTTCCAATTTATAACACACATCAATAGGGCATTTTGTCATGTTTACATCGATGGCAGAGCTCAATATGCAATTTGATCATGTTTACTACGTCCATGACAGAGCTTAATAGATCATTTTTCAATCATGTCTCCCCTCTGTCATTTTTATTTTGGTCTAACTTGTGACTATTGTCCAAGGTGTCCATGAGTGCACGTCCCATGGATTCCGTGCCTGTGATGACGGAGTGTGTTTGCCGGAGAGTTGGTTCTGCGACGGTCAGCCCGAATGCCGAAATGGCGAGGACGAACTTCCACGGAACTGCCCAGGTAGGATTGATTTTGCCATGGGGGAACGCTCTAATCAACGACGGCATTCAGAACGAGAAAGGTGGGACACGTATCCACTCGGTAAAAAGAATATGGTTGGCAAAGAGGACGAAAACAAACGTCGTTAACCGCGGGGTCGGAAGAATGCAGTATAAATCTCCAGGGCCATGTTCGTACAAAGAACGTTGGAATTGAAAAATCGGAACTACCCCTACGGGTTCCCCAGAGGCAAACGAATGAAGCGACCCGACCAATGAAATTGCCACGGGGCTTCGACGGGGCTTTGTAAATAATGACATTCGGACCAGAGTAAATATGTGCAAGGTGCATATCCCAAGTAGACATGATTCAATGCCCTCTAGGAGACTAATAGGAATAGCAGGTGACTACAGTGCACCTGCCCCCTCCCCCATGAAGGCGAGGGCATGGTAGGTATACAGGAGGAAGCGAATGCAAATACGCTTTGCGGCGGGGTTCAAAACGAGTGCTGAATCAGTGCACGGACCCGATCCGTATTCAAGGTCTTTTGCGCTATGAAAAGGGGAGGCGTCTGGAGTGTGCGCTTCGAAATTGAAAGCGCAATAGCAATGAGGTCGTATCACGCATAAAGCTAGTAAGGGAAGACGTGCATAAAGAAAGTGATGGTATGTGCAGCATAAATATTAGAAGATACATAGTCGTAGGTCCTCCTACGGGCATTGGGGCAACGAAGGTGCATAACTGCAGGCACTGGGGCCGCGAGGGGATGCTCATAGTAGCAGAGGTACTAAAAGATGGTGGCAGTAAGAACCGAATGATAAGATCGAGAAAGGGAGCAGAAGTGTGAGAAAGAACGAAGGATGACTGGATAACAGGTTGGTATGGGGAAAGGTGTGAATGAGGTTGTAAGAGTCGAAAATGTTCGGATGTATGGACATGAATGGGTGATAATCGAGCTTGTGAAGAGAATGAACGGTCCCGGGGTCATCTGAAGATCGCTGAATGGTGAGGAAGGGGCGAGTGATTGATAGGTGAGCATGGGGGTGTCTGTGAGGGGGTGCTTCGGGCCTTCTACCGGGGGAGAAATCCTGAAGTGGAGGCGATGGCACCGTACGTAGGACCCGTTCGCTATGTAGGGTCAATGGCGAGAAATAAAGTAGTGGTGGTGTTTTGCTTAATAGAGCATAGTGTAGAGGGAGGGGAGCTTTAAATGGGGTTTGATGCGTGGACCCCACTTTGAGGAAAAGGTGCAGGATGATGGCGAATATTACGGGAGGGAGTGGGGGCATCACGCTAGCTGGGGGCAAATGATAATTTTTAAACGTGGGGAATGGAATAATCCAACCGAGTAGTGCGCACTCAATGTGTATTGGAAGTGCATGAACCGAAGAGAATGGCACAGTAATAATGACGAGGTGAATTCAACTCTTCAACTCGAAATGCTACACAGGCTAATTTTAAACTTACAGAAACAACTCATGTTATACTGGCTTAACGCCCTCTTTCCTCCAATAATGTACATCCAAGCGCGGAAGAAAAATGAAAGAAACAAGGTAAAAAGGCAAATAAAATGTCGAGAATAATCAAGACTCCTCCCCCTAAAGATATAGAAAGAAATTGGCCCTGATACCGATCCCCTTTTATTTTAGACGCGGCGTCTCGCACAAAGCCATTTAGGCTCTCGGCCGGACGCGTCCCGGAAGATCATAGAGGCGTCCCAGGCCCTCGCCAGCCCCTCCCTATCGTCACCCCGGATCGCCGAGATTCCCACGCTTTAAATCGGGGCCCATGCCCGCCAGAATACTTCCCTTGCGACAACAAATGCTACCATGAGTCTTACCGCTGTGATGGATTGACTCAGTGTACTGATGGGTCCGATGAAGAGAGCTGCGGCACTCCTTCCCGTAAGTAGTACCATTTATACACTTCGAAGGGAAGGGACATTAGCTCCACTCATTGAATCGTGGGCATCTCGTTTTGGGGGGGAAGAGTGGCATCTCCGGATTCATTTTCTATGTCAATAGAGCGACAGCGATGGACGTGCTCATTTTTATTAAGGACAAAAGAAAGAAAATTGTGTAGGCAATCATTTCATAAACCCCAGGGACACGTTTGTACAAAGGTACGGACTTTATCTCCCTTACAGGAGACGGCGATGATAGTAATATTGGACAATATTCTTTAGTAAGGAGGGGATACCATAGCTCCCACCATACCTAACTACTAATTTGATAGGGACCCATTTCGGAAACACTCCGAACTATGTATGACCCGCATTTGGTTGACTCTACAGAAAAGTGACTGAGAAAGGCAACCCGCTTGGGTGTCGTGCTCGAAGTGTCCTAATAATTATTAGTCGGGTGTGATCGGGCGAAACAGAATCAAGCGAGGGTGGCGGAATGCATCGGAACGAATGCCTGTGACGAGCCGACCTGGTTCAGGGTACTTGGGTTGTCGCTTCGTTATTTGTGACACGACGAATGGACTGAGTAATATGGAGTCGATTTGAAGCGAAAATTCTCTATTATCGAACATGCGAATGAGACGTCGCAGCCACCACAACAAAACTGAGACCGGGTGCTTCAAATTCATAACAACTTCGACCAACAGGGAAAATACCACCAGTGACAACCTTGACCAACAGGGAAAATACCACCAGTGACAACCTCGACCAACAGGGGAAATACCACTAATGACAACCTCGACCAAAAGGAAAATACCACTAATGAAAAAACGTTGGCAGAAGTAAAAATGCGTAGAAAGTACACAAACTTTGCGGAGGATAGATAACAAAGTGGTAAGAATGGGACAAGTGAAAATGTGTGGAAGATAAATACCCTGAGTTCCCGAGATGGGACACTCATGACCAGAAGATCAAATGACTCTCGGGATGTCAGCTGCAGAATGGTTTGTCCAGGCTACACCCTTCTGGTTTGTAATCTTAAGAGGCAACTAATCCTTGACATGGGTCACTGGTCTGGGAAGCGTCACAGCCGAAAGTTTTGTTCCCGCGAGAGCGGTACGCAATGGGCGAGGTGGGCGGGGTCTTCGCCCAGTCTGACCGATAGTGGCAATGATTCGCGCCATACTCGCCTCGTGGGAAAGGGGTTAATAATGAAATTATTTAATGAAAAAGCACCTTAAAAAAGTCCCATCTTGCAACTAAAGCACAATAACAACGAGGACGCATCTCTTATAAAGTTTGTCGGGAGAGATCTGTCAATAAAGTGTTGAACACTTTATTTTGTAAAAGGATAGATAAGCGAACGAAAGATGGGGATGAAGGAATTAAGATTAAAAAAAAGGTGATAACAAGAGTGCAAACACGTTAAAACCAAACCTTCCAACTAGAGCCAAAAGGGATGGCGGGACCTTCCCCCCCTCCTCCTCCTCCCAGGGATGAATCGACGAAAGCTGGTCGGTGACTAGCCTGAAAAAATACCTGCTGGCCAAATGAGATGAGAAGCTTATAAAGAAATAGGCAAAGAAAGGGAACATAGAAATCGTTAGAATAAAGCCCAGGTAGTTTCAATATAGTTCAAGACTACCAGTAGGGAGGGGGTAACTGGAAAATAAGGCTTCATTGTGGTAATCAGTTCCTAACACAGACTGATGCACCAAAAAGTCTGAAACAGGACACCCCCATCTCCTCAGCCACACAAATTAATCTTTTAATTTTCCTTCAGCCGTGCTAGGAAATGAGTGTGGAAAAGATCAACTTCAATGTTTCGATGGCAAATGTATTTCAATTTCACAAGTGTGTGATGGCGATGTAAATTGCATACATTATGAAGATGAATTTGCTTGTGGTAGGTATCAAATCAAAGAGCATCACTTGGTAAATAATTGACTAAGAATCCATAGAGTAGTATCTCTCTGGAGCAGTGCCAGAAGTTTACTCATACAAAAGAGAATCTGAACACATTCTGCTCTATAGACCAAATAAGGCTAGATATAGTTTTGAATGAAGACCCGATTCCATTTGGTCTTATTTCACTTGCATTTGGATTAGCTTAAGTTGTTCTAGCCACTTTCATAGACATTGCAATGTATTTTAAAATTCTGTTTTCCTATTTTACAGCTGGAGAGATTGTTGGTAAGAATGCAGTCATGATGAAGTAAATGCAATGAAAGAAGAGAGTGGGGGAAAATGCAGAATTGAGAGAAGTACTGGGAGTTAGGGATTATTCATTTGAAAGTGTATATGATGGATATAATTCAATTCAAGTAAAGCAGGAGTACAAGTAATGTAAAAGTGGGCAAAAGGGTTTGAGGCTTTGATCGAGAGAGATGGCACATGAGTGATAAGGATTTCATCAGTTGCTGCTGTGATTGCATGTGGGATTAAATTGTCCGCAATGTTGGTTGAATAAGCTATGAGGTATAAAAGACTGATTGAAAAACTTAAGTGGAAGGTCATGTGTCTGGCATTCTTTTGGGAAGGAGGGGCTGTAATAAACAATTGGATTAAGTGCAGAATTGTTGTGAAAAAGGTACTCATTTTGAGATAACTGGGATAAGTTTATGAGTAAGAAAACGCTTTAAGTTATGGGTGGACTACATCTGTGCAATGTAGATGTATGGTGCAATTGACATTGCTGTTAGGAGTATATTTCTGTGAAACAAGGAGTTGATAGTGGTATGGAAAGTGAAAAATGAAAAAGTCAGGTTGTTGAGTTAAGATTAATAAGGAAGATATTATCAAGATAGAAAAAGGGATGGTACAAATTCCCTGGCTAACAGCTAAACAAGGTGATAGAAGTTGAAATTTTTCCATACGAATGACTTTTAGAAGATTGATGTCACCCTAAAATATTGATATGGTAGTGATAAATGAAGTTTTGAGTTTGGAAGGACTAATGATCCCTTTTTGGAATTTTGGAATACATTATTTTGCAGCTGTCATTTGTTAGGTTTTGTGTAAACTGTTCAAGTGTTGAAGTATAGCGGATTTCTGGAACAGCAAGTGCAGGTGCCTGAGTTTTTAAAGTTAATGGAGTTTGTAGGTGTTGCATTGCAAATGGTGATTGCATTAATGCCAATACAGGGTGACCCATGTGTAATGTAGAAAGCATATTTATTTTGTATCAATGTAATACGTTCAGGAGGGGGTTTGGATCCAGAGATTGCAAGTTTTGTGGGTGTGGATTGTTTTGCAGGTGATTGAAGATATGATCTGAAGGTAGCATAGTGGCAAGATTGTTTCATATGGAGATTAGTATCTGCACGTCATTGAAGAAGGAAGGAATTTATACAAAGTGATAAATATTTTTTTAGTAATAGTTTAGTAAATGGAATAATTACCTACTAATGGTTATAAATAGACTTCATTGGCTTACTTTAAAAGTAAACAAATATTTTGGTAATATGGATTAGTTCAGATTTGTGAGATGTCTAATTTGATAAATACTGAACTTGTACTCTTAAATATACATAAAATCCACTTTAGATGATAAAGGAGAAATAAAAGATAAATTAAATGGGCCCTGCTGACCTTTTTTTCATTGTGTTACTTTGTGTTTTGTTTTGTTTTTAAATCAAATGAAATATAAATGAAAACCTAGTATCATTTACAGTTTGATCTGGACTGAAATATACCAATTATATCCTTTTAAGGCTATTAGATGTCTATATACATTAACTATCCAATTTTCCCCCACAGCCTTCCGTAAAGAAAAGAATAATTATTACAGCCACCAGTGCCTAAGGACTTGCTTAGGTAAGCTTTTAACTTAACTAATATACCCTAACTGCAATGGTTTTAGTTACACACCCAAAACAAAGGTGACTACAGGGTCTACCCCAGTATTTCGCAGCCTCTTTTTTACCCCCAAGGCCCCACTATAACTTAAAAAAAAATGTATGCCCCACTGGTGGTTAAAAAAAAGTTTGAAAAAATATAACTTTAATATTATAATCTTAATTGAGTACAAAAGAAGCTAATATATGTATTGACCAGAAAAGAATATGCAACCTTGTTCTTGGCATTTACAGATGATGTCCTTAATTGAAGGAGACATTTATTAGCTTCAACTATAAATCACCACATTTGTAATTTCAAGTCAGTTTCTCCTGGCTCGGTGCAAATCATCAGAAGCACTAAAGCCATAGTCAATCTAATAAGATGAGGATAAATGAATAAGAATTTTTCTTGGTGGTGTACAGTGTTAGGGTATTTCTTTTTAGTCACATAACCACAAAATGGTACGTACCTTTTAGTTTGAACAAAATTATTCACTGAATTATCATGTTAAGAAAAGCACGGTGAAGTGACTGAGCTAAATCAGCTAATGAAACTATTTTAAACTAAATACACTTTTTGTTTACCATTTTGAAATTTAAAAAAATAAAGCAGATGTTTGCTCTTTGTTTAAAAAATATTTTTTGTATCCCGCGTCCCAACAAAATTTTCCCAGGCCTCACCGATGGGGGGTACACCCCATATTGGGAATCACTGGTCTACCCAATCCATATTAGTACTAAATTGAAAAACCTTGTCTTATGAACTTAGAGGTAAAATAAACACTGTTACAGGTGACATTTGAAATACCAAACTGCTTATATCAAGCTATTCTCAATCAATTATATGCAGCAAATATTAATAAATATTTTCTCAAATATATATTTTTATTTTTGCAGGAATCATAACACCAACTTGTGAGTATCTTTATTTTCTTTCTAATATTTTATAGCATATTTCATCAAAGTTTTATATAGATATCTAATTTGATATAATCTTAATACTGTTTGCCTCTAATTAAGCCAACTATATAATGCTATACTTATCCCATTCGTTACCAATAAATACACCAGACTTTTGCCAAGAATTATATGTTCTACATTGATAAATAAGAATTAAGTCTACATTTCATTATCATCCCAGAATAGCTTGTATTTTCTTCATTCAATCTTCTAACCCTATGAACTGATTAACATATTTGTTCCCAGGTAATACAACTACTACTAGCAAAATAAGCAAACAAGTTTATGTTACAACTACTACAACTCAAAGGCCCACAGGTACATGCGATCGTGATTACACTTTTGTGTATGATCGGTGCCTTCAAATTAACTTCTTTCCTCCCCAAAACTGGTATGAAGCAAGACAAGATTGTGTAGATGACGGTGCAACATTGCTTGAAATCAATAACCTGGACTTTTTTGTAGAATTATATGATTACCTTAATATCAGCGGTAAGTTCTAGAATATAAAGGTTTTAAAACATATATATCAATTAATTAATATAAACATTTAGTAACAATTAATAAGAAAACCTACCAGGTAATAAATATTCAAGTAGGTATAAAAGGAAATTGGTATTTAAAGTGAACAGAAAGTTATATTAAAAGTTTCTAGAGCAACGTAACTAATTATCTTGGACTTTTAACAGAACATCAGACTTATGCTTACTGGGTGGGAGGATTCAAGGATACAGAGGGATATCATAGTTTGTGGAAATGGATATCGAGCGAAGAACCCATATTTCTCAAAACTCCATTGTGGACTCAAAGCAAGAGCGATTCTGTAAGTAGAACCCTATGTTTTTTTTTAATAAATGAAGGGCACTAGTACAACAAATGATATGGATAAAGGGAATAGAGGAAGCCAGCGATATTTAGAGATTGTTCTTAATCCAAAAGGGTATTATTTATTTTGTTTCCCCTAAATAATGTCATCATTAGGACAATATAAACCTCCAGGAACATTACGATATTACATACTCAATACTAAGGACAATAAATCGAGTAAAATCTGGGTATGATGCCTGTTTACATACATACGAGTTATAGAGTTTAAGGATAACATTCTTACTTTTGTATCAAACACTCCTTTTAATGAACCACAGCACTCTATTTACCCTGTTTTTGCCTCAATACACTGCTTAAGAAGCCTTAATGACTTATATATTACTACTGCATAGTCTTTACCATCCTCTACTGAGTTCGGCCAATGTCCATCCAATTTCTACCTAAATTCCCTATTATCTCTTCCCATGTTAATAATTTAACATTTTTGGAAGTTAAGTCATCTACCACTTGTGCTCAGGATATTAATTTATTCAAATTATTGTACATTTTAAAGTTTCCCTCAGCTTCTTTTCTCCCAGCTGCCAATTTTGTGTCATCAGCAAAAAAAAGACACTGCTATTAACTGCCTCACTAAAATCATTAATATATATTACAAATAATAATGGGCCTAGAACTGACTTAAAATTCGCATATTCCAAGCCTTGTTACTTTGTAAACTAGTCTTCTATCTGGAATCTTGACAAAAGCTTTGCTAAAATCCAAGTAAATTAAATCTACATTCTCTCACTCTTATTAAATTCTTTTGTTACAAAATCTAGAAATTTTAGTAAATTTGTTATACTTGAAATTTTCCGATTGAAAATATAGTAAGATATGACAGAAATAGGTGCTAAATTTGAAATAATGACAACAAGAAGCATTGGTTAAACCTCAATTCTATGATGTAGACAAATTGTAGGTGAAACAAGAAATTGACTATTTAAGGGAAATTTACTGTTTTAACAATAGAATTTATTCTCTGTGGTATATTTACTTTTTTTTAATTTGATTTAACCAGTAACTATTACTTTTAATGAGTATTCAATTATTCTAGTATCATCAATTACTTTGGAACAATTCAACTTTGAGTTCTAATTTCAGGAAACCTACATTCAAGCACCAGATGGTGGTGAGGATGAGAAGTGCACACTGTTGGAAAGCTGTCCATTCCGGTACTTAAATGATGAAAAGTGTGAGAAATCAAAACCATTCATTTGCCAAAAAGCAGCAACATACTACTCAAGAGATAGAAACAGTGCAATCCATCGGGGATATAAACGCTAACTGACTCGTAAAACTGAATCAACGTCATTCAAAGTTGCTGGATAAAACGGATAGAACACTGATTTTCAATAAAACAGATTTAGTTATTGATACGCAGTACAGTTAATGACAAGGGTTTTGAAAAGTATCTAGAAATTTCTTATTATTTTAGTTTAGTACTAGAGCAAAACTTGATTGAAGCGATTTATGATTGATATGATTGATCAGCAATATTACTCTAAAATAATATCATAATTCATTAATGGTGGTGTCCAAAGTAGATTTGCGAATAAAAAATAATTAAATAATTTATTTATCTGTGATATTATTTCATCCAATTTGAGGAAGGGGTGGGTATAAACTGACTTGAAACAAGAAATGTCAGAAACTTCTACATTCAAGTTAACAGGAGGAGGATATGCTCTAAAAAGGGTGGTGAATTGAATAGCCTGGTTGAAAAGCAAATTCAAAGGAAATGGCAATAAGCTACACAGGAATAAAAGTAAAAAATGTAAATAGAACATCATTAGCTTAAGAAAACTAAGAAGGAAATGAGAATAATCACCAATAAAAAATGGTCACATAATTTATAACATAACAGAGTTCAACAGATGATAAAAGCTACTAAGGTCTATCAACCGTCATCCGAGTCAACATATACACAATAAACCGCATCCACAAGATTGTGTCTGAACTGCTCAAAAAGGCATCACCACCATGGCTTGTTGAAAACTAAATGCAGCTACTACTTAAAAAGGCATCACCGTCATGGCTTGTCAGAAACTAAATCACCATTATGGCTTCCATCGTTGCTTGTCAAAAAACTAAATCATCAATACATACATCAATAATATATTATAAACACAAATTTGCATTACAATATGCAGCTTACTCCAATACAACTTAAAAAATCATGACAACTCACCCTCTCTGTATACTCATAATTAAGTCAGAAACAATACAAATAGTAGCGATGTGGGATTTCTTACACACACTGAAGGGAAGACCTTTAAGATAAAATGGCTTATGAGAAATGAGTTTTCTGTAAAAATAAAATTACTATTGTGCAAAAACAGTGAATTTCATCACAAACTATTAGAAAAATAAATAGTAAACCTTTATGGCAGAAGTAGAGCTGATGTTTGTGATTGATGGAGTGTTGAGGAATAAAAGATTTTATGAGTGCGCTGTATGCTTGGCAATGAGTGGGAATGCATGGTATAAGTTAGCGAGCTTAGGAGCGTGTTTGAGATAACGCGGTCGGGATATTAGCTAGAGCTTAGATAGGAGTGAAGATGAGGGGTAGAGTGATAGATAGTGGATGGTGGTAATGAATGAAGGCATGAATCTTAAATTAGCTCGGTATTCAAGTGTAGTAGGGCAGGTAGAGAATGTTTGTTCAAGGGGGGCTGGGCCTAAGTTTGTTTTGGAAGAGAAAATGAAATATGCAAATGAAGGTGAAATAGATGTGAATCTTGATAGAATAGATAAGTGAGGACAGGTCAGGTGCATGAGACGTCTAGGGGGACAAAACACCTGTTAACCTGACAAATAGATTCGGTGCCCTGAGAGGGGGAAAGAGACCGGAAGTGATACAACATGATTTGGATGGTAATCTGAATGAGGATGTGGCTGAAAGTTTGAAGGAGAATAGAAGAGGGGATAGTTAGGTCTGAGGGAGTGTTAGAAATGAGTCTGACTGAAGGGCTAGTGATTGAAGATTTTCGTATTAGATATTTAGATAAGAAATTGAGCGCAAGTTGATAGAAGAGTTTAAATGCATATGCGCCTGGTGCTGAAGTATATGATCTATCTGAGAGGTATGAAGGGCTGGTGGTTGTGAGAAGGAAGCAGTCATAATCCCACATGTATGACTGAATGATTATAAGAAGTGTTGTATCCAGTGTGCTTCCGAGAATGAATATTGGAATGGAATGGATGTCTGATGCAATTGGGTTACATATAACATAATTCAACGGATGACAAAAGTCGCAAGTGCTTATTAGAGGTCATCCAAATCAACTACCCCCAATAAACTGCATCTTCAAAATTGTGTCCAAACTGCTTAAAAAGGTATTCCCCATCATGGTTTGTCAATAACTAAATCATGCAGCTACTGCTTATAAAGGCATCACCATCATAGATATGTAAAGATTATGTGAATGAAGGAAGGTGTGATGTTTGCTGAAGTGTGGAATAAGTTTTATGGTAAGAAAGAGCTGTATACAATGGATAATACATCCATTGAAGAACTTCTGATGGGATAGGATAAAGATTTACCCAAGAAACGTACTAAATTTTAAAATAAATCAATTTGAGAGAATAGTGAGCAGAAGGTAGGAAAAGCCAGAAGTGAACAAAGAAAAGAAGAGGAATCGTCCCCGAAGTTAACTAAAAAATGGATCTGAATCTTCAAGCATAATTGAAAATTCTCGATATAAAAATAAATGGGTAGCTAGGCAAAAATGTCACCCAAGGAAATATATTTTGAGAGCTAAACCCAGATATTATAATATCAGAATATGGGGTAAATCAAGAAAACCAGAATAAATCTTTTAACTGCAATGTAATAGTTAAGAACCCTACAAATGAGAGATGTGATGGAGTGGCGATTGCAACAATGAAAAGGATAGTGCAGGGAAGAATGAAATATTGATGATGCTTATATAGCAGATACACTACAACACACCACGCAAAATAACCACCAAGAATAACTACCTCCCAATACACACACTAATTGAAATTTTCAGTGAGAGGCAGTCAGCAATGCCCGTAGGAGACTTAAATGCCCGATGCTGGGAGATGCTATACACAACTAAACCACGATAGGAATGAACATTGAACTCTTATTAAAGAAAGACACTGAACAGTTCAGGGCCAGAATTCTCAACCTACATCAGAAAAAACGCAGCTACAAAACCAGGCATTGTAATCACCAGTAAAAACATACCATATAACATGCACATGCACCCAGCCATCGTACTATGCAGATACCACATCAGAATTCTAGTCAAATTAACCAAAATCATATCTAGGTACCAAGTTCTACTAGCAAAACATGCCAAAGCAAATTGAGAAAGATATGCAGAGAAATTAAGAACCTACAATCGAATACAACTGGAAGGAGGAACTAAAGTTATAATAGATAGCAAACTAAACATGAGTTTGATAAAGGAAGATGACAAAGAGAGTGTCTGCCCCCAAAATAGCCTACCCAACTTTAGCCTACCAGGTGGACTCAGGAGAAGAAGAGAAAGACAGGAAAGATGAGTAATATATGATCAAATGAGAATAAATGGTACAAAAAACTGAGTGTACTGCAGCTTGAACATAAAGGAAAACATGCATTCCATTATTGTTGAATAATATGATAATAGGGAAATATGCAGAAATCACCCTGCAAAGAAGAGGATAGATATGACAATAATAACACTGGTCTGCGTCAAAAATGTACCTTAGGTTTTCTATAGTGTTTCTTGATAAAATTGACCTCCTAAATCCGAATCTGTCATCCGTTTTTCTTTATCACCTCCAGTTTTTGCGATACAGGGGGTGATAATAATTTTATAGTTTATACATCTCCTATATTACATCAAATTTCAATAGTTTTTCCACTGCTCTATTCGCAGTAAATTTTGTGTACATTTTAAGTAATTATGAAAATAGGTTTATATTTTGCAGGTTAAAAATTGCTTAGCATTATAATAATAAGAATAATAATAATAGTGGTTGAGTTAAATTTTTTTTTTTTTTTTTTTTTATTTAAGGGGCTATCTGGCGACTGCCGACTTAGGCATAAGTCGCCGTAAACAAACAGCCTAGTTCTAGGCTACTTCAAAAAATGGAACAGGGAACAACAAAAAAGAAATAACAATAACAAAACAATAACAAAGACAACAACAACAACAACAACAACAACAAAAATTAAGCCTGGTTAAAAAAAAAGGAGAAGGCCGGCCTCCCCCAAAAAGTTAGCAAGTCCACCAGTCAAAGTGCACGCACTCGTCCCGAGTACAAGGGACAGGCGGTAGCGACCCCGCCCATCCCGGTACCGGGACAGGTGTCGTGCGCGAAGATCACCCAGACTGGGATATTCGACAAGAATGTGCCGAACAGTCTGGGGGACGACGCAGTCGTTGCAATAGGGCGCAGGCGAGCGCTCCACCAGATAGCGATGCGTCACACGAGTGTGTCCGATTCGGAGACGACAGAAAGCAACCTGAAGCCGCCGCGGCATTGGGGGATAGGTCCATGGGAACAGTCGCGGCGCAATGGCACGCAACTTTAAGTTCCCTTCGACCGTCTCCCATCTTCTTTGCCAAGCAGTCCGAAGGGCTGCCCGTATTCCTGCCATGTAGTCGGTGTGAGGAAGAGCGAAACGCTGGTCCGGTCGCAGAGTCCTCGCGGACTCTTTGGCGCCCTCATCGGCGCGCTCATTCCCCGCAATTCCCACATGTCCAGGAACCCAGCAGAAGATAATCTCGACATCTGCCCGGCTCGCGAAAACCGTGGCGTCACGGATATCGCGAACCAGGGGATGCGGAGATTCCAATGCCCCGAGAGCACTCAGGGCGCTTTGTGAGTCGCTATAGATCACAATCCGGTCTACGAACCGGGCACGTCGCGTAATCTCCCGTACCGAGTGGTGTATTGCCACCAGCTCGGCCGTGAAGACAGACGCAGCGCCTGGTAGAGCCCCGCTGACTTCAAACAGAGGGGATACGGCGTGGAAGCCGACCCCCTCTTGGGACTTGGAGCCATCCGTATACACTGGCACGGTTCCAGCGTGACACGATGTGTGCTCCAAAAAGGTCGAACGCAATACTCCCGGCGCAGTACAAGCTTTGGGAGCAGAGGCGTGGCGACAAATAGCCAAATGTGGTACCCTCCAGGGTGGCGTCCTGGGCAGAACCAGGGGCGCCACCGGCCCGAGAGCTATATCTAGCTCTCGAAGGAGTTTCCTGGCCCTAAACCCAAAGGGCTTAGGGTATGACTGGCGTCTCTCGGCGGCATAGGCACCATCAAAATCAGCTGCGGATGCAGTGAGAGCTGTTGGCGACTGAGGGAGGCGCCGGGCTCGCGCGTACAGGCGAGTGATGCACTGCACGCGGCGCAGAGCGAGTGGCATCTCCCCAGCATCGACCAACAGGCTCTCAATGGGGGAAGTGCGGAAGGCACCGGTCGCAAGGCGAAGGCCGGTGTGGTGGATCGAATCCACCTTCCGCAATAAACGCTCGGCTGCGGATGCATAAAACTCGCATCCGTAGTCGAGCTTCGAGCGAACAAAGGATCGATAAAAAAGTAAGGCGGTAGCCCTATCAGCGCCCCAAGCGCTGAACGTCACGGAACGGAGAATGTCCATGGCGTGGGTACAAGAGACCCTAAGGCTGCGAATATGAGCCTCCCAGGTGAGGCGTCGGTCGAATACAAGACCAAGGAAACGGTGCGACTCAACCACATCCAGGCGCACCCCATTAAGAAACAAATCTGGGTCGGGGTGAAGCCGTGGATGGCGGCAGAAGTGCACCACCTTAGTCTTGGCCAAAGAAAACCGAAACCTGTGCGCTTCGGCATAGCGAGAGACGTGGTTCAATGCCTGTTGGAGTCGACGCTCCAGAGTTGGCATCTGGGCCGCGCCAAAAGAGATCGAAAGGTCGTCCACGTAGAGCGTAGCGAGAACATCTTCCGGCAGCACCGAGGTGATGCCGTTGATGCTCAGGGCAAAGAGTGTGACACTGAGGACACTTCCCTGCGGGACACCCTCTTCCTGCTCCTTTGGGCCGGAGAGAGCTCCCCCCACCCGTAGGCGGAATCGACGATCTCGCAAAAATTCAGATATAAACATTGGGAGGCGTCCCCTCGCCCCCATCGTGTAGAGAGTCTCCATGATACCGTATCGCCATGCGGTATCATAGGCCTTCTCCAGATCGAAAAACACCGTGGCGTAGTGCTGTCTACGAAGGAAAGCCTCGCAGACGGCATTTTCCAGTCGGAGCAGAGCATCCGATGTGGAGTGGAACTTGCGGAAGCCGCACTGTGCGGAAGACAGATGGCCTCCGCTGTCCAGGAAAAAAGCTAATCTAACGTTTACCAATTTCTCCATCAACTTGCACACGCAAGAGGTTAGAGAGATTGGGCGGAAACCGGTCGGAGTAGAGTGATCTCTCCCCGGTTTGCGAAAGGCGAGCACAGTAGCGATTCGCCAGGAGTCTGGGAGAAGACCTTCCACCCAGATCCTGTTGAACAGATCTAACAGAAAGGCCATGCCTCGCTCACCCAGGTGTCGAAGCATGGCGTACGGGACATCGTCCGGACCATGGGCGGTGTCCGCGCACGAAGCGAGAGCGGAACGCAACTCACTCACAGTAAACTTGTCGTTGAAGGGTTCTCCGCCACTAGAGGTAAAGTCCAGCCGGCGGCCTTCCGCGACATCACGACGTGCATTGAATGCTGGCGGAGCAGCATCACGGCTAGAGAATGCGGAAAAAGCGGTCGCTAAGGATTCCGCCACGGACGCGGGGTCCGAGATTGCGGTCCCATTCTCCTGGAGAACGGGAGGGGGGTCCTGCGAGAACTTGCCCCGAATCCTTTTGACTCGCTTCCACACCTCAGCTAAAGGGGTCTTCCCGTTAAGTGAAGACACGTATGCCCGCCAAGAAGAGCGGCGGGCGTGCTTCGAAATATACCAGAACCTAGCCCTAGCCCGACGAAATTCAGCGACAGTGAAATCGTTCGGGCGGCGCTTATAGCGCATGTAGGCATAACGCTTCTGTTTGAGGGCCGTCTCACACTCGGCCGACCACCATGGGAGTGGTCGGCGTGCAAAACGGCCAGACGTCCTAGGAATAGTAGTCAGGCCCACGGCGATGAGGTTGCCGGAGAAGAACTCAACGGCCTCATCTACCGACCTAAACTCCTCGACTGAGATAGAGAATTCAGTCATTTCCTGAAATGCAGGCCACCGCGCCCGCGCCAAGCACCACCGAGGTGGTCTCTCAGGCGGCAGTTGCCCTGAAAATGATATTTGAATGGGAAAGTGATCACTACCATGGAGGTCATCGACCACCCCCCAATCAAAATCAGGCTGTGCATCCGAAGAGCACAAAGATAGGTCAAGGCAAGAAAATGAAGCGGTTCTCGGACAGTGATGCGTAAACTCATCCACGTTTAGGACACCCATCTCAAGCTCTTCGATCAGATCGGCAAGGACTTGTCCCCTGGGATTTATGGAGTAATCTCCCCAGAGAGGATGCCTGCCGTTCAGATCTCCAAGCAAGAGATAGGGCCTCGGTAACCGTGCAACGACGCGGCGGAAGTCCCCCGCGTCGAAGTCAGCTGACGGTGGAATGTACGCAGAAATGATAGTATACCTCCTATCCAGGTGCAGCTGCACAGCCACTGCCTGAAAGGAGGTATCTAAAGAGAAAGGAAGAACGGAGACATCATGCCGGGTGTAAACTGCGCATCCCCCAGCCCGGCCATCCCGCGGTGGTGGGGTCGCAAGACCCTTATACCCCGGGAGGGCAGGGAGGGGGCACGCACCTAGCATGGTCTCCTGCCAAAAAATAGCTAACGGGGAACGGGACGAGACGAGCCTCCGCAGCTCCTCCCAGTTGGCCCGGAGTCCACGGCAATTCCATTGAAGGAATATGCCCTCCAGGACTAGCTCGGAGGAGACGTGGGGGCCCTCCTCGAATTGAAGACCCTCACGGGAATGGCCGTACGCTTCCCGGGGGCACAACCCCGGGCGCTGTTGGCCGGACAAAGCGCTGAAGGCGCTGTCGCCTTCGAGGACTTATTGGGGGAGGTTGGGCTCGCCATGCGAGTCTTTTCCTCCCTCCGCCTCGAAACCTTAGGCGGGCGTTGCGGCTTCGGAGGCGGGGGGCCCTCTTTTCGAGGAACCACCGTCTCCGAGCCACTCGCTCCACCTCGGGGTGTGGGCGAAGGAGCCGAAGCTCCTTTGTTGCTATCCTCCTTTCGGGGGACAGCTTTAGGAACCCCAGAAGATGGCCTAGCGACCATCTTCAGGGGTGTTGCCTCCTGTGAGTCTAACGACTCGGTGGAGGTGCGTGGCCGTTTCGCCTTACGGGAAACGGTCACGCTGGGGGAAGAGGGGGGAGCCCTGGTTTTAGCCGGGGCAGGGTATGAGCCCTTTTTGCCGCCAGCTTTACCAGGGGAGCGCCCGGGTTGGGTAGAGCCCGCACAAGGGCTCCGAATGGGCGCGGAAACAACCGTGCTCGTTGGCCTGGATGGGCCGGGAGCAGAGGGTGCCTTCCTAACTATTGAGGCATATGACGTCCCAGGCAGAGCCGGGCGCGCCAGGACCAAGTCCTTTGCCTCGCGGAATGAGAGTCGATCCTGGGCCTGAACGGCCAGGATTTCTTTCTCAAGGAGATATGCACCACATTGCTTCGAAGAAGCAGGGTGCGGCTCTCCGCAATTGACACACTTGGCCACACACGATTTGGACTTATCGTGTGCGACCTTGGAGCAATTTACACAGACTTCGGGTGACCCCGACTTTGCACGTCTACATGAGCGATTCGTATGGCCGAAGCGGTGACAGTAATAGCACCGCCGCGGAAGTGGCACGAATGCCTTCACGCGGTAGCGGTACCAACCGACACGCACCGACTCAGGTTGCTTGTCACAGTCGAACGTGACGAAGAGTGTAGGGGTGGGTCTCGAGGCCCCTCCCTGTTTTCTCATCACACGTTCGACCTTGACCGCCCCATGGTCGGCCAGCTCTAAGGTGATGTCCTCAATCGAGTAGTCAACGAGTTCCCTCGCATAAACTACTCCTTTCACAAAGTTCATGGTAGAGTGCGGCGTCACACTCACCGGGGTGCCATGAAGTGTCCGAAGAGCACTAATCTTAGCCACCTCGGCGGGATTCGCCGCATTCGCCAGAAGGCTCCCGTCCGAGAAACGGGTTACCTTCGGCTCTCTACCAATTGCACTAGCTAATCCTCTCCTCTGATGGATCATGTTGCCCTTGGACAACATGGTGCCATCAGTGGAGCGAATAACGAGGAAGCGTTTGAAGCCAGCGGGCTCGAAAACGCCAGGTAACCTCTGAATGAGGGGCCCCGATGTCATCGAGGCTCCGCCCTGTGCACTCTTGGTATTAGTTTTCTTTGTCAGGGGCTCCGCAACCGGGGGGGCAGAGGGGGCGGATGTGCCGATCTTGGCTTGGTCGCTTGCCAAAGTGGCAGCAGACCCATCCGTCCCCGCAGCCCCCGCGGATGGAGAGGAGCCCCGAGTCTTTTTTGTCTTTTTCTTTTTCTTTTTCGGAGAGGAGGGCGGGGAATGAACCCGCTTTTCACCTCCGCCGGCAGAAGTCCCCAGGCCAGATGGACGAGCCTCAGCCAGGTCCCTCTCCGAAATGGAGAAGGTCCTGGTTGTCGTAGGGGCACCTGTCGGAGGAGATCCCTCCCCTCCTTCTACTGCCTCGGAGCCCTCAGCCATTTTAGGAGGACCTTGCATAGGGGCGGATTCGGGTTCGGTGCTTGGCGCCGAGCCCGAATTCCCCCCCATGGAAGGCCCTACCGTCTGGGGCTGGGTCTCCTCAAGGACCATGTCTATCACAGGAGGGGCCTCCAGTTGGCCATCCCCTCCCAGGACATCGCAGGTCCCCTTGGCAGTGTCGCCAGTCTTGTATGGGGAGGCACAGGCCTTGACCCCGGCAAGGTTTAATATTCTTGCCAGCAGGTCTTTTGAGGGAAGCGACCGAAGGGGCCTGGCTTCCCTCTCCCCCCTAAGGGGGTTTGCCCTACTGAGCCGCTTTGATGGGGAGCGGCTGGCTAAGGGCTGCCTGCTGGCTTTCTTGGCAGTCCCCTTGAAAAGAAAAGATGGGACTGCCGCTGGGAAAAGGGAGGTGCCCGAAAGCACCTCCAGAGAAGGGGGTGAGGGGGAGTCCCCTGCACCCGTAGGCGAAGGAGAGGAGTAAGCCTCCTCTCCGGTTAGAGAAATATGGAGGGTCCCCTGTGCAAGCACAGGGGGAGGGACCTCCATTTTTTCGATGGAGCTGCCCAAGGGCGGCTCCGTCGATGAGCAAGGGGGAGTTAAAGGGGTTTGGGTTTTTTTTGGTTGTTCATCTATGGGCATGGTGACCCTATTTTTGCCACGGGACGCAATAGCTCATCACCCCTCGCAGTAGCCCGCACTGCGAGAGGTGCTTACAAGCCCGGCAGAGCCAGGCGCCGCCATTCGGGACCACCCCTCCCGCCTGGTGGCCTGGCAGTCCATCGGCATGGCGGCTCCACCTTGGACATGGCGTAAAAAAGATAGATTTTGAAGAGGAGAGGAAAAGGGATGTGAGGAAGGTATGGGTGGGGATGAAGCAGGTTGTTAAAAAACCCCCATCCCGAACCGGAGCTCAGGGGTTAGGGAACAATGTCCCCTCCCCCCCCAGCCCCGATCCGGGGTGGTTGGCTTGAGAAGAAGGTCAGCATCTACCCTGTGAAATTAGAGGCTGACCAGAGAAAGTTGTGGGAGAGGTTGTATGAAAAGCGACGAGGTAGGGAAGAAATCGGGCTATCTGAAGGAAGGAAGAGAGGCTAAGCTGGGGCCGGACGGAGCGCTGGATCCCGTCAGCACGGCGGCCAGGATGGCAAATCGCCGCGCCCCTTACGGGGTGGTTGAGTTAAAAATGAACAGAAAATGTAAGAATAGCTCCGACAGATTTTGCTGTTTGCGGCAAAGTGACCTTTCCCGAGCAGCAAAGTACAATCCCTCCTGTAATTAAATCTTTGTATCATGCATATTTTGGAGTAAGGCTAAGAGATCAAGATAAAAGTTTTGCACCACATATCTGCTGCAAGGGATGCTACATAAGTTTAAGACACTGGAGTCAGGGCAAACAGAAGTCCCTCTCTTTTGGTGTTCCCATGGTGTGGAGAGATGGCAAGGAATACACACTACGGGCTGCTATTTTTGCATGACAAATCTTAAAGTTGAGCATTGTATCAAGTTTTTTAAGCTTTCTGTATTATACTGGCTCCTGAAAATGTCATTATTATGCAAAGACTTAGCATAAAATTAAAAACTAACATAGTTCACTTCATCATGAACATATCCTTTACTAAACATTTATGTACTATCTGCAACTTCAAATCAATTCCTTTATGTAATATGCAATTATATTTTCCACAGGTATAAATAAGAAGAATAAACATAGTGTGGCATATCCGGATGTTCCTTCTGCCATCAAGCCCCTGCCCCATGGCCCAGGAATTCCTATACCTTCTCCCCCTGAACATACTGAGGTACATGAAGAGATTAATATGGAAGTTGACCAAGATTATGACACATCTGAGTCTTATCAGGTTTCCACACATGATATGGTCGCAAGACCATTCACTCAAGTTCAGTTAAATGACCTGACCAGGGATGTGGGGGTTTCAAAGGCGAATACACAACTTCTTGGCTCTCGACTTCGTGAAAGTAATCTTCTTGCTTAAGAAACAACATTTAGGGGGGTACAGAAATAGAGAACAAGAGTTTCGAAGCTATTTTTTACAGCATTCTTCCAGCTCTTTAGTATACTGCGCCAATATTAAAGGACTTGTTGAGGCCCTTGGAATTCCCTACAACCCATTAGAATAGAGACTGTTCATAGATTCCTCCAGTAGAAGTTTAAAAGCTGTGTTACTGAATATTGGTAACAAGATAGCTTCCGTTCCTATAGGCCATTCAATCCAACTTACTGAAAGTTATGAAAATATGAAAAAATTGCTGGATGCAATAAATTACTCTAGCTATAAGTGGAGGATATGTGGTGACTTAAAGGTAAGATCATTTTACACTTGGCATTTCTAAGCTTTTTGATATTGACATTTTCATTTTGAATTGTAATACTTGTATACACCTTTTGGTCAACTTACATTTTACAAGAATGCAAATCTGGAAATCATGAGTCATTTTTGAGTTATATTTTTTGTTGAAGTGTGTCCCTATAGGTTAATGCATCCTATTGGGTTAATGGGGAACTTATCCTAATTGAGAAGGTATACAACACAACTCAATAAACTCAAAATAAGATGTACATATATCCAATTAGTTCCAATACGATGATTTAATGCATCGGCATACAGGATTTTTCAGTACATATTCATATTCTTATTGTTTTTAGAAATATTACACTGAATTTACATACCGTGCTAATTTTTTTTCAGGTAGTGTCTCTTACGCTTGGGACGCAAACAGGCTACACGAAACATCCCTGTTTCCTATGTTTATGGGACAGTCGTGCAGATAGTATGCACTATGAGAAGAAGGTTTGGCCTCCACGAGAAGCATTTAGAATTAGATCAAACAATGTGATAGCTGAACCTTTAGTGCCTCCTCAAAAAATACTCCTCCCTCCACTGCATATAAAGCTTGGCATAATGAAAAATTATGTCAAAACCCGTAATAAAGTAGGCCAAGCTTTTAAATTTCTTCTTCAAAAATTTTCACAAATCAGTGACGCTAAGCTCCATGGGGGAATTTTTGATGGACTTCAAATCAGGAACTTGATCAGCAATTTGATGCATCAATGGAGGACATAGAAAAAGATGCCTGGAAAGCTTTCAAAGCTCTAGTTAACAATTTTCTAGGCAATAAAAGAAGCCTAGAAGAATATGTTGCCCTGGTCAAAAAGCTCTTAACAAGTCTCAAACATTTGGGAGCTCGAATGTCTATAAAGATACACTTTTTACAGTCCCATCTGGATTATTTTCCCGACAACTGCGGAAATTACAGTAAAGAACAGGGGCAAAGATTCCACCAAGACATAAAAACAATGGAATCCAGGTACCAGTGTAAATGGAACGGAAACATGCTTGCTGACTACTGTTGGTGTTTGAAGCGTGATGCACCAGATGACAGGCACAAAGGAAAATCGTCAAGGGCGTCTGTTCTTCAAAATTATAATTATTTTCTTTATTATGTTGCATTCTTTATTTTTTGTTTATTAAAAGAATTATAGTTTACATACGTGTATTCCTGTTTATATGATATAACAGTAATAATGCATTATTAGATAGAGAAAGTTTTTTTTTTTTTAAATTCAGAAAAAATGAGGTAATCTCAATGAAAATGGTGTATGCTGTACTGAGAAAATCTGACCTGATTGAACAAATATACATTCATTTTTGAGCTCAGGAGGTTGGATTCATTAAGAAACCACAAAAACATCCTGGGGAACATAAAATTTTTTTCAAACGCAGGCCTGTGTAATAATAGGCATTTTACCTTCAAGGAGAGCAGGTGCTTTATTTACACATCAAAATTATACAAGTGGCTTAGGGCATAAGTCTAGATAGTTTCTGGAATAAAAAGAGAGAGAGTGTTAGTACAAATCACAACCCCCCTCCCCCTTCCCGTCTCGAACAAGGATATATATAGTGAGCGTTAAGGTGGCATGTAGCGCGCGATGGGTCTTTGAACAGGTGCTAAGCGATAAGGAACGCTTTTACAGACAGGAACTTCAAAAGCGGGCCCAAGCGGTACAGAAAGAGTAAGTCGAACGTTTCCGAGGTGTCGAGACTGGAGATTATTTCTGGGAATTAATTTGCCTATATGGCGAGTGACTTCAGGGACATAAGTCACCGTAATTAATATTCTAAAATTTTCAAAACAAAACAAGAGAACAGAGAAAAAAAAACACAACAAACAAGAAGGAAGCACGCTCTGGCGTTGGGGAGAGGACAGCTTTCCCAAGGGGCAAGAACAAACGATCTACCACAAAGAAATTTAAATAAAATGGAGGAGGCCAGACTCTTCCAAAAAGTCAAATAGTCCACAAGCCTGTGTGCACGAATCTGTCCCAAATACAAGAGACAAGCAGTAACGACCCCGCTCACCTCAATACCGGGAAAAATAAAAAGCACAAAGATTACCCAGACCGAGACATTTAACAAGAATGTGCCGAACATTCTGGGGGACAACGCAGTCCTCGCAATATAGTGCGGGCGAGAGCTCCATCAACTGTTGGGTGTCCCGCGAGTGTGACCAATTCAAAGACGACAAAAAGTGGCCTGAAGCCGTCACCGCATTTTGGGGTCGGTTCATTTATTCAGTCGCGGCCCAACGCCACGAATCCAGCGTGACACGAAGTGTGTCTCCAGCTCTGCCAGAAGGGTTCATAATGGGTGCAGAAATGACCGTGCTCGTAGGCCCAGAGGAGCTTGGAACAGAGGGTGGCTTTTTTAAAATTGTAACATAAGACGTCTCAGGCAGCACCGGGCACACCAGGACCAAGTCCAAAACTTCGTAAAATGAGAGGCGATCCATAGCCTGAACCCCAAGATTTTCTTTTAGAGGAGATGCGCACCACATTGCTTCGAATGCGCGTGGTGCAGCTCTCCACAATTGACCATACACCATAGCGACTTATCGGGAACGGCATTGGAGCAACTTACACGAATACCTTCACGCGGTAGCGATACCAACTGGCAAGCACCGACTCAGGGATGCTTTCATAGTCAAACGTGTCGAAGAGTATAGGAGTGAGTCACGAGGCCTCTTCCTGTTTTCTCTTCACACGTTCGACTTTAACCGCTCCATGGTTGGCCAGTTCTAAACTGATGTCTTCTATGGAGTAGTTCACGAGTTCCCTCGGGTAAACCACTCCTTGCACGAACTTTATGGTCGAGTGCAACGTCACTCACCTGTGAGCCATTAAATGTCCGAAGGACACTAATCAATACCGCCCTTGGAGGGATCCGACGCATTCGTTAGAATGTTTCCGTCTGAGAAAAGGGCCGCCTTCGGCTCTTTACCAATCAAGCTAGTTAACGCTCTCCTTCGATAGATCATGTTGCCTTTAGCCAACATGCTACCATCAGTGGAGCTAATAACCAGAAAGCGTTTGAAGACAGTGGGCTCGAAAACCCCGGGTAGTCTCTCAATGACGGGCTCTGATGTAATCGAGGCTCCACTCAGCGCACTTGCAGCTCTGGCCTTAGTCTTGGGTCTCCAACCTGAGGGTGCCTCGTGGCCGGGCGTGCCGATTTTGGCCTTGTCGCTTGCCAATTGCCGAAGCGGATTCGTCCGTCCTAGAGGCTGCCGCGAAGGAAGAGGAACCCTTAGTCCTCTTAGTTTTTATTCTTTAGGTGCTTTCTCTTTTGGGGAGAGGAGGGTGGGGAATAAACCTGCTTCCCTCCAACGCCGGAAGGAGCCCCAAAGAAGGACGAACGGGCTTCAGAAGACCCTTCTCCGATATGGAGGTCTTGGCTGTCTAAGGGGCACCAACCAAGGAGGAGATAACTCCTCTCCTTGTGAAACTTCGGGGGCCCAAACAATGTGAAGAAGCTTGCACAGGGGTGGATCTAAGATCAGTTTTTAGCACGAAGCACAGATTCACCCCATGGAAGTTTCTGCTATACGCACCTGGGTTGCCTCCCAGACCATGTTCAATTCAGGGTGCCTCCATGTGGTAGCTTTCCCCCCTCCCGACGCATTACGGATTCCAATCAATGACTCTGTTCATGTTTACTTTCCACAGGGAGACAGGAGAGTAGTGGAATCTGTTTTATATAGGGCTGCATATCATGTTCAGATGTGGGTCGTCTCACTGTTTGTGATGGCAACATAAATTCTGATAAGTACCAAGCTCTCTTGAGAGATTATATGGTGCCCTTAGTCCGAAACATCTCCAGAAATACCCGGAATGCGTTTACCTTGAAGTGGTTCTGGGAGAAGAATATCACGGAGATGGATTGGCCACCCCAATCTCCGGATATGAATGGACTGGAAAACCTGTGGCAGGACTTGAAAGAGGCCGTAAGACGTCATCAGCCAGCCTCCAATGAGCAACTGAAAGCAGTCATCAGCGAGAAGTGGGTCAACATCACACCACTCTGGTGTCGCACTCTCCAGTAGGGCATTCCTCCAAGAATAAATGCTCACATGTCTGTCACGGGACTCTTGACACGCTACTGAACTTCCTGTATCAATATGATGTTGCTGTAATTTTCACAGAGCTTCATCTACTTATCTGTTATATGTTGGCAATGTTATATGTTTTGACAAATTTTTTATTTTGGGAAATTTTGTATTTTATCAGTTCTTGTTGATTATTTATGGCATAAATAACTTATTTCTTTTTGTTCCTTGTTTCATTGTTATATTATTAGTGACATGCAAATTAAAACATTACTACTCAGTAGTTATTTAATTTCATCAAATTTTCGAGGTCTCGAAACTTTTGACTGCGGCTATATGAGAAAATATGATAATTTTGGAGGTTAGGAGAGAGGAAGTAAAGAAATAAATCTGAGCGTGTAGATGAAGTATATTAGGAACAAATTTAATGTGGTAACAGGTAGTGCATGAGCTGTGTGGGAATGTGTCAGAAATGGAAATAGAATTCTAAATCCCAGAATGGTAGAATGATGATGTAAACTTGTAGTGGAATGTATAAAGGATGCGTAATTGAAAAGGCTTACTAGTGCGGATTTCGATCTCAGCCGTTGGCAGTTGAATACATTCAAGGAAATGAAAGTGAAAAGAATGATTAATGAGACTAGTAAAGCACCAAATAAAGGATGTGCACAAAATATGAATTAACATCCCGATGAAACCAGGGAGCTATTCCGGAATGAAGTGAGAAGTGTGAGGAAGAAGTTGAAGAATAGTTGTGTGAACATTAACTACAAGAATGGCCGAGTACTTGCAATGAAGAGGTCAAAAGTAGATGGTAAGAATACTTTAAGTTGTATAAGGTGGGTATGGAACTTGTTCCCAATGTAACTATGAGTGGCTTCGTGGGTACAAATCAGGTGCTGTGCATGGGTATGAAAGTGATAAAATGCAAGTGGGAAGGCGACCGGAGTAGATGATAGGGTTATTGAGATTTTAAAAAGTGGTGTTTGTGTAATAAAGTATTTGAACGTGGAAGGGTGCTTGAGTAGTCAAAGAGTGCAGTGATGGTAACGCGGTTTGGGAGTAAAGAGGAGAAAAGTGAATGTAAGAACTACAGGGGATACGTCTGTTGAGTGTTGTAGGTAAATGGCTAGCAAAATTATGTTTGGGTGTATGAGAGATAACTGAAGGTTTAGCAGGTGACGAAATATGAGAAGTTTCGAGCTGGTAGGTGTTTTTTTGAGGGGGGGGCGTAAGAAGCCCATCTGGCGACTGCCTACTTGGGCATAAGTCGCCGCACCCACCACAGCCCACTAGTAGGCTATATTAAAAAAAAAAAACAAAAAATAATATGCAAACAACTAATAACGATAAAAAATGACAAAGGCTAAAAAAACAATAGCAAAAGCAAAAAGACAACACGAATGAAGCGCACTCCGGCGTCAGGGAGAGGCCCGAATCCCCACGGCGCAGGAACATGCGACCTACAAAAAAAACCCCGTCAAATAAAGTAAAAGAGGCCAGCCTCCTCCAAAAAGTTGTATAATCCACAAGTCTGTGCACGAACCCGTCTCGAGTACAAGGGACAAGCGATAGCGATCCGGCTCGTCCCGGTACCAGGACAGGTAACGTGTGTGAAAATCACCCAGACTTGGACATTTGACAAGAATGTGCTGAACATTCTGGGGGACAACGCAGTCGTCGCAATAAGGCGCAGACGAGCGCTTCATTAAAAAGGGGTGCGTCCCGCAAGTGTCCCCAATTGGGAGAGGACAGAAAGCAACCTGAAGCTGTCGCGGCTTTGGGGGTTAGCTCCATGGGAACAGTCGCAGCACAATGGCACGTAACTTTAAGTTCCCCTTAACCGTCTCACATTTTCTTTGTCAAGCCGCCCGGAGGGCAGCCCATATTCTTTCCATGTAATCGATGTGAGGAAGAGTGAAACGCTGCCCTGGTAGCTTAGTCCTCGCGGATTCTTTGGCACCCTCATCGGCACGCTCATTCTTCGCAATTCTTACATGTCCAGGAACGCAGCAGAAGATAATCTCGACATCCATCCGGCTCGCCAAAACCGTGGCGTCACGGATATCGCAAACCAGGAAATGCAGAGATTCCAATGCCCCGAGAGAACTCAGGGGACTTTGTTAGTCGCTATAAATCAAATCCGCTCTCAAACCAAGTACGTCCAGTTATCTCCCGTAATGAGCGGTGTATTGCAACCAGCTTGGCTGTGAAGACAGACGCAGTACCTGCAGAGCCCCACTGACTTCAAACAAAGGGGATACGGCGTGGAAACCGACCCCCTCTTGGGACTTGGAGCCATCCGTATACACTGGCACGGTTACAGCGTGACACGAATGGGGCTCCAAAGAAGCCAAACGTAATACTCCCGGCGCTGTAGAAGCTTTGAGAGCAGAGGCGTGGCGACAAATGGTCAAAGGTGGTGCCCTCCAGGGTGGCGTCTTGGGCAGAACCAGGGAGGCTACCGGCCAGAGAAATATATCTAGCTCTCGAAGGAGTTTCCTGGCCCTAAAGCCCTTCGGGTTTAGGGTATTACTGTCGTTTCTCGGCGGCATAGGCACTGTTGAGATACGCTGCGGATGCAGTGCATCTGATTGAAGGAGGCGCCGGGGTCGTCCGTACAGGCGAATAATGCACTGTGCACGGCGCAGAGCGAATGGCATCTTCCCAGCATCAACAAGTAGGCTCTCAAGGGGCGTGCGGAGGCAACGGTCACCAGGCGAAGACCGGTTTGGTGGATTAAGTCCACCTTCTACAATACACGCTCGGCTGCAGATGCATAAAACTCGCATCCGTAGTTGAGCTTTAAACGAACAAAGAATCGATAAAACAGTAAGGCAGTAGCTGTATCAATGCCCTAGGTGCTGAACGTCATGGAATGAGGAATATCCATGGCGCAGATACATGAGGCCCTAAGGCTACAAATATGAGCTTCCCAGGTTAGGCGTCAGTCAAATACAAGACAAAAAAACGGTGTGAGTCCACCACTTCCAGGCGAGCCCAATTTGGAAACAAGTCTGAGTCAGGGTTGACCCGTGGATGGCGGAAAAAGTGCACCACCTTAGTCTTGGTCATGGAAAACCGAAGCCTGTGCTCTTCGGCATAGCGAGAGTCGCGGTTCAATGCCTGTTGCAGTCGACTCCAGGGTTAGTATCTGGGCCCTTGTGCCGGAGAGGGCTCGCTTACCCGTACGCGGAATCAAAGATCTCGCAAAATTAAGATATAAAGTTTGGAAGGCGTCCTCTAGCTCTCATCTTGTGGAGAGTCTCCATTATACTGTATCGCCATGCGGTATCATAGTCCTTCTCTATATTGAAAAATACCGTGGCGTAGTGCTGTCTACGAAAGAAGGCCTCACATACGGCATTTTCCAGTCAAAGCAGTGCGTTCGACGTGAAGTGAAACAAGCGGAAGCAGCACTGTTCTGAAAGCAGGCGGCCTCCGCTGTCCTGAAAAAAATTAATCTAACCTTTACCAATTTCTCTATCAATTTGCACACGCAGGAGGTTGGGGAGATTGTGTGGGAACCTGCCTGGGTAGAGTGACCTCTCCCTGGTTTGCAAAAAAAAAAACGAGCACAAAAGCGATTAGACATGAGTCTGGGAGGATACCCTATACCCAGATCCTGTTGAACAACTCTAACAGAAAGGCCATGCCTCGTTCACCCAGGTGTCGATGCCTGGCGTACGGGACCTCGTCCGGACCAGAGGCGTTGTCAGCGTACGAAGCGAGAGCGGAACGTAACTCACTCAAAGTAAACCTGTTGATGAAGGATTCTCCGCCTCTGGAGGTAAAGTCCAGTCGGCGACCTTCCGCGACATCACAACGTGCATTGAATTCTGGCGGAGTAGCATGCCGGCTAGAGAATGCGGAGAAAGCTGTTGCGAAGTATTCCACCACAGACGCGAAGTCCGAGATTTCGGTCCGATTATCCTTGAGAACAAGAGGAGGATCCTGAGAGAACTTGACCGGAATCATTTTGACTCGTTTTCACTCCTCTGCTAGAAGGGTCTTCCCACTAAGTGAACACATGTATTGTTATGAAAGTTATAAGTAGTGATTAGCATCGCTGCCTTACAAGCTTTTATTGTAATAATAGAACTGAGTAGTAAGGTATATTCAAACTGCCCATTTTTATATAGTTTAATAAACTATATTCATAATACATCTAGAAAAGAAACAAAACAAAATATTAGTAACATGAATACATATGAACAAATATAAATGAGGAATGGAGAACATATAACAGTCACTCCTACCTAAAAAAGAATTCATTCCTTTTCAAAATTTCAAAACATACAATACACTAGATAAGGAAAGTTAAAGTAAAGATCAAAAATATTACAAATCTAAACGACATTCAGGTTTATAGGCACGTAAAGATCTTCTAGGGTCAGGCAACTGTATTGCCATCATCATGATCATGATCTTATTGTATCTGGATAATTTTTTCTTGTTCATTTCCAAATATCTTCTCGTTGGCTTGAGTAAAGTTAATAGTTGTAGATTGATTGGTACCTGGAATGGGAAGCTGGATCGGAAAGGCCATATGGACTTCGTGTTTCGGAATTATTAGGTGGAATATTCCTACAACATGGAGCTAAAGTATGCAGAGCAAGAGTGCTCTCGCTCTCATTAGGAAATTTCACACGGGCATGTGTAGAGTTAGTTTCAATGAGATGAACGACGTCCACAACTGGTTCGTATTTACTGCGATTCCCAAATCGTTTGAGGAGGACTTCTCCAGGTTAAATTAGCCAAGAATGTAGTGCCAAAACACTAACTGGACATCTCTCAAAAGCAAAAAACCGTTCATGCGGCGTGGTATTTGTAGAGTAGTGAACGTATGGCATGTAAGGCATCAGGTAACACATCCTGCCATGCACTTAATGGCAAACCTCGAGATTCAATAGCCAATTTCACAGCATTCTAAATAATACCACTATAGCGCTCACATTGGCTATTTCCACGGGGGTTGTATGAGGAGGTGTGGCTGCTGTTGACACCAAGACGTAGTAAAAATTCTTCCTTGGAAATGAATGACAGGCCGTAGTCTGAATGGACATATGCGAGTAGACCAAATAATTAAAAAAAAATTGTACGACAGTCAACACTTTGGATGACATATCTCGGCATGGAAATGCAAATGGAGATCGGCTAAACTCATCAACAACTGTAAGGAGATAACGTGATGAGTGCGAGTAAAATGGAAGCGGCCCCTCAAAATCAATTGAAAAACGATGGAAAGGCGCAGCCGTCCGTATAAAAGAAGTATTTTCTGGTTTAAAGAAACAAGGTTTAATTTTAGCCCATACTTGGCCATCAGTTGTAATACAGCGGATTTCAGTGATGGAGTAAGGAAGGTTTTTAATGCGAACATAATGTAGCATTTGCTGGACTCCAGGATGAATGAGACACTCATGAAGCGATTTTAAACTTGTAATATCCGAAGTGGCGTTACAATACGACCCTGATTGTGTATCAGAAACAACGTTTTCATTACCCAGGCAATGCTGAATATGGAAGGAAAATGGAAACAATTCCATACGCCAGGGCATAATCTTATCATTCTTGATTTCACCTTTTACATTGGTATCAAACATGAATGACACAGTTCTTGGATCAGTTGCTACGTTAAAATGACTACCAGCTAAAACAGGTTTCCATTTACGTATGCTCTCTACCGCCACATACGCTTCTTTTTCAACAATATGGTGTCTCTTCTCTGATCAATTCAATGAACGTGAGAAGAAAGCCACTGGTCGTTCGCAATGTAATGAGGCGGCACCGATTGCATTATCTGATGCATCCGTTTCTATGAAAAATGGGGCGTCTTCATCAATAACTTTCACTGAAGATTTGGCAATGTCATTCTTTAAAGTTTCAAATGCTCAAATAGCCTGAAGAGATAAAGGAAATCTGCAGCAATCTACAAGAGGCTGTACTTTATCTGAATAGTTGCGAACCCCCTTAGTGTATTATTCAAATAACCCCAAACCACGCTGCAAAGACTTTTTACTAGATGACACACGGGTAAATCTAACAAAGATCTCATTCGTTCAGTATCAGGTTTCAAATTGCCGTCAGAAATTTGGTAACCGAGAATATTAATGAAGGTTAGAGAAAACTTAGATTTCTCAGAATTCAGAGAGATTGTATTTAGAAGCAGCTTCCATGAAACGCTTTAGATTGCTGTCATGTTATTCTTTTGTTTTTCCGGAGACTGTTATGTCACCGAGATAGGCCTAATTGTTACATAGTTTGATATCGGTTATAAACTGATTCATAAATCCTTGTAAAGCGGAAATACCATTCATAACACCCATAGGTATTCGCCTGAATTTATAAAGACTGTTACCGGCCTGAAAAGCATTGTAAGGTCGTTCCTCTGAGCAGATTTATATCTGATGATATGCAATGGATAGATCAATAACGCTGAAATAGTGATTCTTAGCGATATTTGCAACTATATCTTCAATTTTGAGTAGCGGGTAAAAGTCCAAAGGGGTGTACTTATTTATTGTTGTAAAAAAGTCTACCACCATTCGGTTTTTTTTCTTATTTGCGTTTGATGTCACTACCACTTGTGCACGCCAAGGAGAATTACTATTTTCAATAATGCCTTCACGAAGTAGACGTTTAACCTCATTTTCAATGAAATCAGCATCTTCGGAGCTGTAATGACGAGACATGGTAGCAATGGGAGTGCAATATGAGGATAAGTTTCTAGACAATTTAACTGGGGGAATCTTTAGTTTAGTCAGTCCACACACAGTTAAGGATGGTTATGTGCCCCCATAATTTAAGCTAATGTTTTTATTCAGTACCAGCCGGGGGAGGAGATCCCTCCTCTCCTTGTGAGGTCTCGGGGACCCAAGCCGTCTGAGGAGGAGCTTGCATAGGGGCGAAAACGGGTTCTTCGCTTGCCACCGAGCCCGGGTTCGACCTCATCGAAGATCCTACCGTCTGGGGCTGGGTCACTTTAGGGACCATGTGTCCCTCCCCCCCACCGCGAACCATCACAAATCCATTTCGAGGTTTCTTTTTCACCTTCTAATGCCAGCGAACCGACATCTGTCGACCGTCGAGGAAGAAAGGGGGGCAGATAGACTGACCCCCTGCAAACTACTCACGTAGTTCGCATGACATTAGGAGGCACGGGCCGATGGGCCCTGCAATCCTCGTTCCTCTTAGGGGGTGGCCCTATTGAGCCACTCCCACTGGAAGCGGTCAATTATAGGCCACCTACCTGCTTTCTTGGCAGTCCCCTTGGAAACTAAAGGGGGGGACTGCCGCCGAAAAAAGAGACAGATAAGGGGGGGGAGGGGAGTACCCTGCACCCGTAGGCATAGGAGAGAAGTAAGACTCCTCAAGTCGAAGAATTTTGAGGGTCCACTGCGAAATCACAGGGGGGGAGGGGGTCTCCATTTTGTCAGTGGAGCTGCCCGAAGGCGGTTCCGGCGATGGTAGAGAGGGAATATTATTTTTTTATTAAACTCATCAATGGGCATGGTGACCCTATAAATATCACGGGACCCAAACGTCCATCATCCCACGCAGTAGCCCACTCTGCGAGGGGTGAATACGGGGCCAGCAAAACCAGGTTACGCCATTTGAGGCCATTTTTTCCGTCTAGTGACCTGGCAGCTCATCGGCATGGGGGTTCCACCTTAGGCTCTGTGTAAAATCGATAGACAGTGAAAGGAGAAAGAAAGGGGATGTAAGGAAGATGGTGGTGGGGTTGAAGCAGGTTGTTAAAAACCCACCGCCCCAAACCGGAGCTCAGGGGTTTGGGAGCATTGTCCCCTCTCCCCTCAGCCAGGAAGTTGGATGAGAGGAAGCTGGTCGGCGTCTACCCTGTGAAATTAGAAGCCGACTAGAGAAAGTTGTGGGAGACGTTGTATGGAAATTGAGCAAGCAGGATAAGAAGACAGGGTGTCAGAAAGAAAAAGAAGAGGCTAAGCTGGGGCTGGACGGGGCGCTGAGTCCCGTCAACACGGCGGCGAGGAAAGCAAATCGCCGTGCCGCTTACGGGGTGGTAGGGGGTGAGGGTGAATCATTTGCACTGAGAAACAAAGTGTATAGGTAGCTCATGGATCTGGTGATGAAGAGTATTTACGTTGAATGTAGGTAGGGCATGCGTTAAGGTGAAAGATAGCTGGAGTGAGTGATTTGAAATACGTTGTAGTGTGGGGGTGGCTAGGGAAGGGGTGATGTGGCCATGGCTGTTTAATATTTTTATGGAAGGGAGGCTGAGGAGAGAAGTACGTGTAGAATGATGGAAAGGAGTGTTAAATTTGTGAGGAATGAGTTCCATTTCGGAATATGCTGGTTACCTGGTGTTGGTGAGAGTGAAAAGAATTTGGAATGTTGATCGAAGCTTTTGACTGGGTGTGTGAAAGAAGTAGGCTAAAGGTAGATGCAGAAAAGGTGAGAATGGGGTAGGGTGTGATATCTGAGTCGTTGTGTGACCCTTGAATATGAGCAAAGTGTAAAATTTCCAGGATGCATTGCAAGTGATGGTGGTGCAGATGAAACAGGTTTCAACTACAAACTATTTAAATGGTATGAAATTCTCTGGGGGCGATTAGATCGTTAGGAAATGGTAATGGTTTGGGTGTGAAATGTGTCAGGAAGCTGTATGAGTGTATGTTGGTACCTACGTCGGTGTTTGGTAGTGAGATTATGGTAACGAAGGAGAATGAGTGAGTGAAAGCTGTGACACGAGGAACTTGAGAGCAATGTGTGAAAGAGGGATAGAGTGAGGGACAACTGGGTAAGGGTTTTTATGGTGTGAAAGAAGCTGTGAATGAGATTGTGATTGGAAGTGCTCTGGGGTGGTATGGGCATGTAAGGAGAGTGGATGGAAATTGAATTATGAAGAAAATGTAGGAGAGTGAGTATCAGGGTGCGAGAGTGAGGAAGGGTGAGTATGAGATGATTCTTGTGTGGAGAAGGGTGTGTTCTGGGGGTGGTATGGGCATATAAGGAGAATGTATGGAAATTGACTTGTTAAGAAAATGTAGGAGAGTGACTGTGTGGGTGTGGGAAGAGTTGGATAACCATAGTAAAAGATGGGTTGACTATGTGAAGAAGTGTGTGGGTGAGAAACGGCTGAGCGGGGAGGAAGCGGAGTAGATTGTGTATGGAAGGGGTTTGTGAGGGCCTTCTGCCCAGAGGTGAGCCCTGACTTGGTGAGATGCTACATTGAATACCCCGGCCCCTTCCGGTTACTATGCAGGGCCTTCGAGGTGGACAAAATAGTGGGGGCCCTAGTTTTTAATAGGGCATATAAGGGGCTTGGGAGGGACTGGTATTTTAGTGAGAAAGTAGTTGAAGTTGAAGTTTTCCAGTCTTCTTCTTTCCATCCATTTATATTTCTTTTTTCAAATTGGTAACTTGATTTCAATGAGTTGCCAGTTAGTGTAAAAGTCCATTAGATTAGTATAAACTGCAAAGGCAAAAAAAACAACAACAAAAAACAAAGGTACTTGCAAAAATAAAAAAATACTTCGGTCATTTTTTTAATGGTAGGAAGCGAGCCGAGAATCAAAGATAAAAAGGAAGATCATGCAATTTATTAATGTAAATCCTGATTTCGAAGTAAAAGGTTAAGTCAAAACAGTAGGGAAATATTCTTAAATCAATTTTAGTTGGCCGAATTGATGCAGTGAATTAAATACAAAGATTAAGTATGTTAAGTTAACTTAGAACAAATTTCAATGCCACAAAGGATTAGGAACTGTAATTGTCATTAGTTGCTCAGTTTAGATTCTGCTTTTGTGGTGTTAAGATCAACTCCCAACAATTCTCTCATCCTCCGCCTTACCTCGCTTCTCTATATCCTCTTGGAACCTCAAAGTTGTAGCGATTTATTTAATGTTTTTTTATTACGTTGACAATTCGTTAGTTTTTAGTACCAATACTGAAATAATACAACCAGCCAAAGACGAGAGACAGAAATAAAAGTGTGGCTAAAAAGGGTAATAATATCTCGAAATTAAGTAAACAAGTTATGAGGAAATCTTTCAACTTAAATGGTAATTCACTTCCATTAAACAGGAAGTAAATTGAACACTTATAACACACACACACTCACATATATCTTCCCAAGGGGTTTGGCTTCATTGTAGGGAAAGGGAATGTTCTGGATAGTTTTTTTTTGTAATATTTGAAAATGCCGGTAAAGAAAGTAGTTAGTATTGAAAGAGTGAAAATGTGTGGACGAAATATATCATCAGATCCATCTGGATGAAACGAAATCCTACAAATGACAGCTGCTGCATGGTTAGCCATGATACACCTGGCACTATTTTGCGGGGTTAAGGAGAATTGCGTGCTCTCCCAATAGAGCACCAGGTAATCTCCTCTTTATAATATCCGCGATATCTTCATATTTTCAGTATGGATCTGGGAAATTTGAGTTAATTATGGGACCATGGAAAGGGTAACCAACGAGGGCAGGTGCGATTGATCTGTCGATGGTGAGGTTTGACGCATTGGAGTTTTAATGTGTTATGGAATGATATAAAAACCGGTCATAAATGCAATAGCACGAGTAAAAATTAAAAACCAAACAATAAAACGTCGATCACTTAAACACCACTAATTCTAAAGACTAACTAGCAATTTGAACATACCCCCATCACCCTTAAGTTTTCGCTATTGAATATTCCTCCCCTTTAGACCTTTGCTATTGAATATTCGTAACCCTTAGACCTTCGCTATTGAATATTCCTCTCTTTAGACCTTTGTTATTGAATATTCCTCCCCCTTAGACCTTCGCTATTGAATATTTCTCCCCCTTAAACCTTTCCTATTGAATATTCATCACCCCTTAGACCTTCACTTTTGAATATTGCTCCCCCTTAGACCTTCGCTATTGAATATTCCTCACAGTTAAACCATCGCTATTGAATATTCCTCCCCCTTAGACCTTTGCTATTGAATATTCCTCCTCCTTAGATCTTTGCTATTGAATATTCCTCCCCTTAGACCTTCGCTATTGAATATTCCTCCCCTTAGACCTTTGCTATTGAATATTCCTCCCCCTTAGACCTTCGCTATTGAATATTTCTCCCCCTAAACCTTTCCTATTGAATATTCCTCACCCCATAGACCTTTGCTTATGAATATTCCTCGCCCTTAGACCTTCGCTATTGATATTCCTCCCCCTTAGACCTTCGCTATTGAATATTCCTCCCCCTTAGACCTTCGCTATTGAATATTCCTCCCCGTTAAGCCTTAGCTATTGAATATTCCTCTCCTTACACCTTTGCTATTGAATATTCCTCCTCATTAGACCTTTGCCATTGAATATTCCTTTCCTTAGACCTTTGCTATTGAATATTCCTCTTCCTTAGACCTTCGCTATTGAATATTCCTCCCCTCATACCTTTGCTATTGAATATTCCTTCTCCTTAGACCTTGCTATTGAATATTCCCCCATCCTTAGACCTTCGCTATTGAATATTCCTTCCCCTTATACCTTCGTTATTGAATATTCTTCTGCCCTTAGACCTTCGCTATTAAATATTCCTCCCCGTTAAGCCTTCGCTATTGAATATTCCTTCCCCCTTTAACCTTCGCTATTGAATACTCGTCCCCCTTAGACCTTCACTATTGAATATTCCTCCCCCCTTAGACCTTTGCTATTGAATATCCATCTCTTTAATCTTTTGGTATTGAACATCTTTCCGGCTAGTGTGGGATCTACATTTGAACTTAATATAAGTTCTGAATATTCCTCCTCATTAGACCTTTGCTATTGAATATTCCTTCCCTTCGACCTTCGCTATTAAATATTCCTCCTCTTTAGACCTTCGCTATTGAATATTCCTCCCCCTTAGACCTTCGCTATTGTATATTCCTTCCCCTTAGACCTTCGCTATTGAATATTCCTCCGCCCTTAGACCTTCGCTATTAAATATTCCTCCCCGTTAAGCCTTAGCTATTGAATATTCCTCCCCTTACACCTTTGCTATTGAATATTCCTCCTCATTAGACCTTCGCTATTGAATATTCCTTCCCTTAGACCTTTGCTATTGAATATTCCTCTTCCTTAGACCTTCGCCTTTAAATATTCCTCCCCCTTAGACCTTCGCTATTGATATTCCTCCCCCTTAGACCTTCGCTATTGAATATTCCTCCCCCTTAGACCTTCGCTATTGAATATTCCTCCCCGTTAAGCCTTAGCTATTGAATATTCCTCTCCTTACACCTTTGCTATTGAATATTCCTTTCATTAGACCTTTGCCATTGAATATTCCTTCCCTTAGACCTTTGCTATTGAATATTCCTCTTCCTTAGACCTTCGTTATTGAATATTCCTCCCCTCATACCTTTGCTATTGAATATTCCTCCTCCTTAGACCTTGCTATTGAATATTCCCCCCCCCTTAGACCTTCGCTATTGAATATTCCTTCCCCTTAGACCTTGGTTATTGAATATTCTTCTGCCCTTAGACCTTCGCTATTAAATATCCCTCCCCGTTAAACCTTCGCTATTGAATATTCCTCCCCCCTTTAACCTTCGCTATTGAATACTCGTCCCCCTTAGACCTTCACTATTGAATATTCCTCCCCCCTTAGAGCTTTGCTATTGAATATCCATCTCTTTAATCTTTGGGTATTGAACATCTTTCCGGCTAGTGTGGGATCTACATTTGAACCTAATATAAGTTCTGAATATTCCTCCTCATTAGACCTTCGCTATTGAATATTCCTTCCCTTCGACCTTTGCTATTAAATATTCCTCCTCTTTAGACCTTCGCTATTGAATATTCCTCCCCGTTAGACCTTCGCTATTGTATATTCCTTCCCCTTAGACCTTCGCTTTTGAATATTCCTCCGACCTTAGACCTTCGCTATTAAATATTCCTTCCCGTTAAGCCTTCGCTATTGAATATTCCTCCGCCCTTAGACCTTCGCTATTAAATATTCCTCTCCGTTAAGCCTAAGCTATTAAATATTCCTCCCCTTACACCTTTGCTATTGAATATTCCTCCTCATTAGACCTTCGCTATTGAATATTCCTTCCCTTAGACCTTTGCTATTGAATATTCCTCTTCCTTAGACCTTCGCCTTTAAATATTCCTCCCCCTTAGACCTTCGCTATTGAATATTCCTTCCCCTTAGACCTTCGCTATTGAATATTCCTTCCCCTTAGACCTTCGCATTTGAATATTCCTCCGCCTTATACCTTAGCTATTGAATATTCCTCCCCTTACACCTTCGCTATTGAATAGTCCTCCTCGTTAGACCTTCGCTATTGAATATTTCTTCCCCTTAAACCTTTGCTATTGAATATTCCTCCCCTTAGACCTTCGTTATTGAATATTCCTCTCCCATTAGACCTTCGCTATCAAATATTCCTCATCTTAGACCTTCGCTTTTGAATATTTGCCCTTCCCTTAGACTTTCGCTATTGAATATTTCCCCTCCCCTTGAACCTTCCCTATTTAATATTCCCCCTTAGGCCTTCGCTATTAAATATTTCCCCTCCCCTTGAACCTTCCCTATTTAATATTTCTCCCCCTTAGACCTTCGCTATTGAATATTTCTCCCCGTTAAGCTTTCGTTATTTAATATTCCTTCCCCCTTAGACCTTAGCTATTAAATATTCCTTTCCCCTTAAACCTTCGTTATTGAATATTCGTCCCCCTCAGACCTTCACTATTGAATATTCTTCCCCCCCTTAGACATTTGCTATTGAATATCCATCTCTTTAATCTTTTGGTATTGAACATCCTTTCCGGCTAGTGTGGGGTCTACAATTGAACCTAATATAAGTTCTGTTGTGCACTAAATGTTATTGTTCCTGTGGACATGTTCATACGTTTTCTACTGCTACGTTCTGCTTAGCTTTACCTTGCTAAGGAGGGTACATGATGGGAATAAATTTGTTACTTTTTATTTTAAATTATTCAGTAACTAGACCAACCTAATTTGTAATGATAACATTTCAAATTTCCATTTGAATGGCTTATTTCTAAAATGGAAAAAAAAGAAGCACACAATCTGTATATTTTGGGGAGGCATATAGCCGAATATTTATTGTTAGCAATAAGTCGGTGGTTCAAATTCCACGTTAATCAGTAGCTCTCAGCTAGTCAAACTGGCAGAAAACGCATTATACTTCTTCACCTAACCTCTTGAGACAGACCAACTCTTGCACTCTTTATTACTTCGACTAATATTTCCGACTTGTCTCTTTTTTTCCTACACCGTCTTCCGGCTGCACCCAACTGCTTTGGGGCAACATAACCGGTTAGAGGAGGGGAGGAAGATGGGGAAAGGGGTCGGCTCGCGTCGGCGCCCAACCCCTCTCTCTACTTCTCGAAGTGGAGAGAGGGACGGGGATCCTGTAGCGGACGACCGACGAAGTTTTCCTGTCTTACTATAAAAAAGAAGTTAGCAATAAATTTGTTACCCCTTTTATTTTATGGGCTTCATTAACTAAATAAGTGTTCTTTGTAATAGTAATATTTTCATTTCTATAAGTTGAATAGATCTTTTCTAAAATTTCACTTAAAAAATAGCAACATCCCTACATTTTGCCAGTATGATAGGGCAAATCTGGGCCCCGTGTCCCGGTAACAATAAGGTTAAACATCCCCAATAAGTTTAGGTTATTAAGCATCTCCCCTTCCACACACAACAAATTTTGGTGGAGCAAAGATGTATAAGTGATGCAAAACCGAAAAAAATGATACCAATGAATATTGCAGTGCAAAAAACTGACAAAGAAGACCTTCGGGTCCTCACGAGAACAGCCCATAAGCAGGAAGGTTACAGTGTCATCACTCGCAACAGACAGAGCCCTAGGGATATGCCCAGTATTATATTATGTAACATTATTTGCAAAGTAACTATCCAGCATATTCTTGGACATGTTTATTGAAAGACTAGACACTACTGCTGCAGACAAGATATTCCATATCTTAAATGCAAACAAATTTCTTATCTCTGTAATGACCTTAGTATGGAACAGCTTAAAGTCTTTATTTCTAGTAACATCTTCGTTATTCGAGGTATAAAAAAGTGGTCTAGGGTAACGTTATCTATACCTTTTACAATCTTAAAACCTGGATCAGTTACCTCCGTAAATGATCTTAACAGCTTTGAAAGTTAGAATTCGAAGAACGCTATCGTCGATCGTGGCGACGTCACTGATTCTTACCGGAGAGAATAAAAACTCACGCAGGTTGATAACGACATATCGGGCAAACATCAGATTAAGAATATAAGATTCAGTTATAGACAGATCGTTTGGTTATAATAGAGAAGCAGAGTCACATCTTGGCATCTATCAATGGAAGAAGACGTTAAAATATGGGGTGAGTTATGAAGATCGATCCACTCGTTCCATCACACCGGTAGAGAACTGACAGTCAAGCATCAATGATGCATTAAAAACAACTCTGGGGACGAGGGAGGTTCAAAGTTGCTGATGGTCTAATGGTGGTCTGCTTGGGATTTGATGGTGGTTTACTTCTTGTTTCGTTATCAGTATGCGCCTAAAACGGCTATTCATTCGTTTGCCTCCTTTAACCCCCCAGTCATCAGAGGGGCAATATATAGAACTAATATTAAGCATAATGTTCAAATATTCTTATAGTATAATGTTTCCTAATTTACCTTACTTGTTCCATTTCTGCTGAAGAGAGAATATATATATATATATATATATATATATATATATATATATATATATATATATATATATATATGTGTGTGTATATATATATATATATATATATATATATATATATATATATATATATATATATATATATATATATATATATATATATATATATATATATATATATAGCTTTCACTCGTAAAGCACTTCCAATTATGTTTAAAGGGGGCTTAATGGCATGTAACCATCATAGCCGACTCTAGTTGCGCGAAAGTAAAGAATAAGAAAACGAACAGAAAGAAAATAAAAATGACAACATCCCCACCCCCACTACACATACACACACACACCAGCCGAGAACTTCAACCATTTCCGAGCTCAAACTTGATTTTGTATTTCAACTATCGTGCCAAAAATCTAATACCCTGACGTCATTTCGGAGGCAATTAACATTAAATCTCTATCAATTATACCCTAAATAATGGAATTCATTATCCTTCAGAGGTGAGTCCAGATAATGCATTTGAATTCCTAGGAAAATAATCATACTGTACAAGAGCAAATACGACTATTTGTTTTTAAAAGTAGATACACACCAACGCGTAGAATTTTGGTTGAAAGTTGTAAAGTAGTAAAGTTAGGATAGGTAAAAATGTATGAGATATATCTTAAAAAGAAGAACCTACTTAGAGTCTCAAATATTTCGATTTTAATTCTCAGGCGGAAGAACATTTGCCTGGGGTAATCCACTTACTCCTAAGTGATGGTCATCTTGAGGTTAGTTTCTTATTTTCTGGTTTAATAATCGAAACCACGACCCAGTTAGTGAGCGTCGTATCTCGAAATTCGGTGACATTCGTGCCCTTTATCAGAGCTGAGGCAATGGAGTTTTTGGAATGACCAATTTAGTGCTCGACCTCTTTGGGAAGCTATTGACCGACAGTAAACCTTGAAGTGGACAAATTTGGTGCCAAAGGTCACCGGAGAAGTTCAGTTGGTTCGTTCGTTTGTTCGTCGGTTTGTGTCTTTAAAAAAAAAATCCTAATTCGGCCCCATAAAAACTCGCTAAGACTTTTTTTTATTTGTTTTTATCTGTTCAATGCCATTCAACCAACATGTTAATTGTGACTGGCGCTCCTGTTTAACATGGGGAAATAACCGCGGCCTCAGAATGGAAACACCACTTCCGATTCCAGCGAGGTTGTAGACTATGAACTTCCGGAACTAAGTTCATAAAAAGAGCGGATATACTCAAAATAGGAACTTTTAACCCAATTACAGGATCAAAATTTGCCACTTGGACCTATTAACCATCATGAGTACGAGGTGGGTGCAAGGGGGCAGACTAATTGACGCCAAAACGATTGAGCAATATTGCTAACTGCGCCTTTTATTTAACCATTGCCCATAGTTGACCATAATTCATAGCTAATCACGGTCCATAGCAAACTATAACTCATACCTAACCACGATCCATTTCAAATCATGACTCAACTAACCAAGGTCCATAGGAACCATGATTCACAGATAACAACAGTCCATAGCTAGCCATGGATCATACCTATTCCACGGCCCATATCCATTCCTGGCCTATAAACTTCAATATTAGTGTGAGCAGGCGTCCAGCATTTGCTGGAATGACAGTCATTATAATTTTTCTTGATTCTTTGTCCACCAAAATCATTAACCAATGTTGGAAAGTAATGTTGACAGCCCATCATTTATATACTAGGTTGAGTTAAATATTATTAAAAAAATGGAACCTCAATTAAACAAATGTTAATAAATATAACTAATATTTTCTACATATCTTCTTTTTCGCCTGCGTTTATTGAATTCTAAATTTCCTGAAGAGTCTGTATTCATTAAATTAACCTTTGTTAAACTACGCTTTATATATATATATATATATATATATATATATATATATATATATATATATATATATATATATATATATATAAGAAAGATAGATAGATAAAAAGAGAGAAAGAGACAGCGCCGTCCAACATTTGATTTGGGTGAAGAAAATGCTACCCCTAGCTAACTATGTGGCAAATCTAACCGTAACCCATAAGATTAATATCTAACCATGACTCATAACCATCCATGGTCCATAGGTAACCGAGCCGCAAAATTATGATTGAGAATTGATCATAGTGACCGATCACAATTTTGACCTCATCGTCCTTTCGGCCTGTTGCTAGCTGATCGCTGGCCAATTGCATTCTTTCCTGTTCAGTTGCAAACCGTGCGGTCATTTTTTAGGCGTCACAGTTCACTGCAACGTTTGATTGTGCCTTGCCCGAATGAATTCCTTCCACGCCCATCATTTTACTTGTTACCTCGCAAGGTAATAAGAGGTGTAGCTGGCATCTGGAGGAATCCGTGTGCTCCCAGCTCTAAGGCGGAGGATCTTCATTAATTTTATAGGTTAGGCAGGTTTGGGGGAATTTCTGCAAGTAGACTCTCTTAAGTTTACGCGGGCAATATATATTTCACACATATTTACTATCCCACCTTTAATATTTTTTGAACGTCCATCAAAGAGATGGGGTCCTCAGGGGCTTCACCCAGAATGCGTTTCTTCGTTCTTGATTCGTTCGGGCAAAAGCGCTCGTCATTACATCTGGGAAAGCGTTAGACGGAAAGACAAATTTTCAACATCATCTCCATCTTAGATAACAAGATGATAAATGGTTATTGCTTTGATGGTTTCCCATGGTTCTAATTACTTACAAGTGCCTTTGAATGGCTAAATGAGGCTTCTGCCACTAGATGGCGCCACCCAGCGCCAAATCCGATGGCAGATTTGAAATTTCCAGGGTGAATAACCATATGTCCCATGGTCATATGGGTCATTTCATGGCTCTGAATTGGTACAATTGAACTTTACTCCTTTTGAAAAAAAGCGACGCCTAGACCTGGCGCTTCGCCGCAGGTAAAAAGGAACCGAAAAAAAGACCAATTATAAGATGACACCCTTTCAATTCCTAAAAGTGGGGTTGCGATTGAGTAGCACTATCAGCTAAGCCATTCTACATGGTTAGTATAGCAATAAGTACCCACCTTCACACTGCACCCCCCTTGCCCTGGGGGCGATTTTCATCCACACAATGCGTGACTGTATTCATTCGACCAATCTAACACCTCTACAAAAGTTTACCGGATCATTTTTATCTTAAGCTTCTTTTCCGCATATTTTGGGGGAGGTTTTGGATCAATTTAGACGCGACAGATTTTTTTTTCTGAGGAAAATGTTATACGGTGGTGAAGAAACGATTCTACTTCATTTACGCCATCTGTCGTTTTAACAACAAAACCCCAACCCACAAGAAGAAAAAAAGTTGCAATTTTGAATGTTTCGGATGGGTCCATATAGTCAGCTCTTATCTCAGGGAGATTAGTGGAAGTAATAAAATAGGGGGTGTCTTTGCACCTCGGTATAAAATAACCCCGGTGAGAAGAGAAGTTTGGCCTCATCCTCAATAACAGCGAAAAGTTGTTGGAAAACATTGGATTAAAAAAGGCTTACATCCTACATGAGTATTCGAGACTACTGATCAACTAAACATCTGTAGAATCTAATATGACCATAATTCCTATCCTGTAGGGTCATATTTATACGTTTCTATTTGAAATATATCGATTTTGATTATATTAAGCCTATAATTTTTAGTTTATGAATACCTCGAGTGGTTATTTCGTTCTTAACACAACTATTTTGAATATGGAACAATTTTTAACACTGCACATCACCGCGAGGCCCGTAACACAGGCTTCGTGTGCTAATCAAGATAAACCGGAAATAATTTTACATCTGAACAAATAAGTCATTCATTTCAAGCATTGATCTTTACGTTTTAAAAATTGTTCATTTCCCTTAGAAATTTAAAATTATTTTATTCTCTCAAACTGGTTAATTTGTTCCCAGGTAAATTTTATTTTATTTCGGTTTCCTCTTCATTTGTTTCCTTTCTTTTCCTCTTTCATTTCACTCTTAGTGCTAAAACTAAAGATCATACCAACGAGTTTCAGAGGCCAGCAAGCAAAGCAAACCAGTATAGAAAGAAAGGCGAGGGATTCCTGTGTATATCTAGGAGGTCGTTTCAGTCGAAGAGGAGCGGTTCGGAAATTAACTCAAGAAGGTATAGGAAGAGATTAAAGGCCGGTGGTTATACACCGGTGCGGAGTGTATGTCGATATCATGTGATAGTGTGGTGTCTGGACTGGAGAGATTGGAGGATCTGTTCGGGAAGGTTTATTACTAGATAGGCGGCTTGCCTAGATCGTCGAGACGTGGTAGCTTAGTGTCTGGGACATTTCGGCGCCTCGGCGTTTTTTCGAATCAAGGAAAACCTATTGCGAGGCTGCTATTTCGGTGTATAGTGGTTCTGGCAGCTGGTCGTTTCTTGCTGCTGGGAATTTGCGTTCCCAAGCAGCACCATACTGTATGCGGTGAACGTGGTTGTAAATGGGGCCTCTCTCGAGTTTCCCCAGTTGTCGAGTTAGTCTCGTGAAGGTGTATGTATTTAGAGGAATGAGTTTGTTTGTGTCGTGAAGTGTCGACATTCTCGTGTACAGAGGAGAGCGACAGGCATGCTTCAGAGCGGAGTTCTGTATGCGCTGTGCACTCCTCTGTCAAGTGTGGCTTGCGGCCATTAGTGTAATTGATGCATATGTAAGTATTGGTCTGATTAGTGTTTTGTATAGGTGTAGTTGAATCTTTTTACTGCTGGAGTAAAACCTCTTCATTATGTTGTTCATTCGTTTGGCTTGTGTGGTTTTGGTGTGTGTGAAAGTGTAAGTACTTGTAAAATGTTGCCCCTAGTATTTTTGTTGTGGGATTGTATGTAAGTCTTATGGGGGCTGGGTAATGTTGGTCGGGTATGTGATCGTGTTTCTGGATGTTTTGCATGTAGTGGTCTTGCGCACCATATAGTGTCATCTGTGTCTTCTGAGGATTAGTTGCTATGAGCCACGTATCCTAGTACTCTGTCTTTCTTATGTAGTATTATTTGTGTCCGGCGCGCAAGTATGTCCGGGCGCACGCTGGACTGGTCTCTTTTTTTTGTTTTTGTTTTTTTTAGGGGGAGAAAAGAGGTACGGTCGCAATTACTCCTCCCCTCTGTACCCCTCCCACGATCGGGGGGAAAGGGGCACAGAGAGGAGGAGGCAGTGTAAAATCAAGGCCGTTAAATACTGAATCTGCTAAAGAATTGCCAAAGGCCGCCATCAAAGCACGAGTCGCCTTTTCATTGTATTTCTTATTTTGTCTCGGGTGAATTGATTTAAAATGCCACCTTCAAAATAATGCAAGGTCCTAGTATAAGTCTGATACTCCTGCCATCATGATAGTATCAATATTAACATTCTTTTTTTTTAAATTTCTATGTATATTCTCACTTTTGCTTCCGTGGTCTTAATTCTCATTTGGCTGAGATAAATCCAGCTTAGAAAAACCATTTGAGGATTTAGTTTCGTTGTTTTCACCCTTAAAACTAAGAATCGAAAACCAACGAGCGCATACACGTCAGAAAGTGTGTAAATAGAGATCTGTATAGAAAGTGGTGAAGCTGGAGGAAAAGTTAATGTGCGGAAGATATAAAACCGCAGTTCCAGATACGGGTGCTACCCTTGACAACTTGCGAGGGTTTGATCAGTGAATAATGAATTCATCAAGTAAATGAATAAATATTCACTCAATAATTCTTTCTCTACCGACATTTATTAATAAATATCCATTAATTCTCCTTCCTATGAGTCGGAGGGACGATTAAAATAATAAATTGAGAGGTTTCTTGAGCAATCCACTCTCGCCCGAGTTGCTTACGTTTGCCAACGGGAACCGAAGCAAAGGAACTGCACGAAGGCAAAGCACAAATCGTGAACTCCGTAAGTCTTTGGACGTCAATTTAAACTTCATTCAAAATTAATTGGATTCCGTAGCAGAAGTATTCTTTGATGTATTCTGTGTACGAATTTATTCTTGGTGGACGCCTGGGCATAGAGGACGCTGCCCATCCACAGCGGGCAAGTAACTACCCAATGAACCAATTTAACAAATGAACTGTAGCAATTGGGTATTTCGACCTTGACTTTTGCTGCCGCAATACATGGGATAGTTTCACCATGCCGTGGTATGGGATCGCTTTTACCCATCCGTGGGAGGCACGCAATATCTTACAATACTAAGCCGTACCCGATGCTGTATGAAGGTGGCTACTCGTTGCTATATCAACCGTATACCACCACTGCGTAGTGCAGTTTACCTTATTATTATTCTTGGAAAGATTCGAATGCGTGCAACCATCGTTTGCGGTGAATGACCTTTGCTATAGCAGGTTTGGTCGGTCCTAGCCTCTCCTACCATTACTCATTTTCTTTTTATTCCTTCTGTTCTTCTCCAATTCTTTTTCTACACACGGATAGTCACAATTACGGTAAATGAGGTAACTTGGTGGGACGTGTTAGAGGGCAAGATTACCATCTGGCATTCGGGGCGGAATTACGCAAAAATTATTGGAAAAATTATTGGAACGTGAAAAAGAAGCGACGTACCCCAGATATTTGTACGCATTTTAAGAAATATGAACCAGAGTAGAAGAAAACGAGGTCAGCAGACCTAAGTTGCGCACTCTCAATTTTTTCAATAATTTTGAAAAAAATTAATTAACCACCGTATTATCGATTAACCAACGTATTACCGTCCGACCGACATAATACTGAGAGAGTCGCTCTTACACGACTAAAAATAAAAACGTCATGGCGAACGTAAGAAAATGGAGGGGGGGGGATTGAAGCCTATAATTGCTATAGAAATATGGGCTTATAAATAAGGAAAAACAAAAAAAAGGAGCTTGTAACCTAACATAAATTGGTGTGAAGACAAAACGGTAGGGCAAAATATGGGAACCATTTAATAAGGGATAAAATTGGTAGTGACTTTTTACCACCCGACCTTCACTCATTTAAGAGGGTTTTTAGTCGCGTGAGAGCGATTCTATAAGTTACTATGTCGGTCGAACGGTAACCATTTTACTTTTTATGAGTTTTTGAAGGTCGTAAGGTCAGATGACATGTTTGTTAATTGATAATACGTTTGCTAATTGATTATATGTTTGTTAATTGATTATATGTTTGTTAATTGATTATACGTTTGTTAATTGATAATAAGTTTGTTAATTGATAATAAGTTTGTTAATTAATTTTTTTCTCCAAATTATCGAAAAAATTGAGAGCACGCGACTTAGGTCTGTTGACCTTGTTTTTGTCTCAGTGGGGACCTAAGGACTAACGCGAGATCCCTCCAAGGGCAATTGTTGAAATCGAAAATGTTAAATGGTCAAGTACCGATGGAACGATGACACGCGCGATCTTGATAGATTCGATATGATAGCAATAATGTCTTCTCTTTTTAATTTCACATATTTACTTCGAAAAGGATCGATTTTTTTCCTCAAAATTTGAAGTAAAAACCAACGGGATCATCTGTAGGAAGTTTGTAAGATAGATATCTTTAAAGAAAGTAGTGAAAGTGGAGGAAGTGAAAATGTGGGGTTGATATATTGAAGCAGATCTCCCTAACGCCATTGGGATCTGGGGGCGCGACCAATCTGGTTTGGAAGGGAAAAGTTGACGATATTTTGGGGCCAGAAAATCAATTTCAAGATTGCGGAATGCTTTGCTTTTTATAATTAAACCTGCCTATTGTATGAAGAAAACGAAACACCCTCAACCAAGTCCACTAGTGACTACACCAGGGAGTTTAGTAACTAGAAGCCTCGTGCAGTAACAAATATAGTATACAAAAGATTACCGAAGTTCCGTAACGAAAACGACAGCAGAGTTCAATGAATATCTTCGCCAAGTGATTTTCACTGCAAACCGAGACCTACATTAAGCAGGGTACCATGGGTCATGCCCAAAACAGGGGACCATTGATCATGCCCAAAACAAGGCATCATGGGTCATACATTAACTTCGAATCTTCTGTTGTTGATCACGAATATCTTGCAGATAAATTCATTTTGCAATTACTTCAAGAACTAGAAAGACATTGGGCAATAGAAGGTGATTGGCACAGATGAATCATCACTTAAGAATTTTTGCAACTTTGTTCAAGTTTATATGTGGAGATATTGTGGATAGACTGCATGACTCCACATGACGTCGGACCGCTTTATCCTAGTATCTACTAGGTCTTATGGTAAAAATGCGAAGTAGGGGGACAGCAAGTGACTTATATAAATATTCTAGTGGACATAACGACGCTTATGAAACCTACATGTTCCCAGTTGGTGCTACAGTCCGGCATGGTGATGACGAAAATAGTTTACTACTGTTCGTTGGACAATTAGGGTTTTTTATGCCTTCCTGTTCAAAAAGCATCTATTTTGGGGGGACGGATACTACTCATAATAATAGCAAAATTATAGGATGTACATATTTAATTATAAAATTATCGTCATAAGATCACTTTTTTCATTGTTCAGAAAACTCAGGTAATCTCAAAGACAATGTGGATCAACACCGGATTAACAACAAAAGGTATTTCCATTGCATTTAGTAAAATAGGACACGGGAACGAGGTGTATGAAAGTTAGTTAGTTGACGCCATCCTTCCTTTATCGCTGGTCGCCCCGAGGGAACCAGGTACCGGTCCTCTTTGCTTTGACACCAAACAGCGTTCAGAGGACCTGTTCCGTGTCAGAGGTATGTGGGTATAGATACCCATCGGCAGGATTCCTTGGAACAGAGTGAGTGTGTGTTGTGCTGCGAAGACGGGAGAGGAAAGAAGGCCGTGTTGTAATTGGCTATGTGTGTGATGTGAAGTGCAAGATCTACCCACCCGAATACAGGGGCGAACACAGCACGTCCACCAATTGGTGGCCAGATCTCGAAAAGAAAACACGAGAATCAGCAATACAATTCAAAATCCGCTTTTGTATGGCGCTACTCAAGACAAATGGCATTCACAAAGCACCTGTCTATCAAATAGAGGACAAGCTTGAGAGAAGGGGCGGGTCTCCAAGACATACATACTTAAAGGCACCAGGGGAGGGGGGAAGGATTGTATAGTAGTATGTAGATCAGTTCGTAATCTAGGATCAGATGTGTACAAGGCCCGATCACCCATTCATCTCGGAAGTCAACAAGGAACAAGCAATAAGGGAGCAGATTCTGAACGTAGGAACTTCAGAGGCTGAAATAAGGCCAGTTAGGAAGGAGGAAGGGATGTGCGGTATTTGAAATCGTATATACATAAATAAGGACATTGAAGGTGAGTTTGGCTCGAATTGGTAGAAGATGGTAAAGAAAGAGCAGGGCGAGGATGGGGCAGGGAAGCAACTTCATCAAAGAAGGAGCAGGGCGAGGATGGGGCAGGGAAGCAACCTCATCAAAGAAGGAGCAGGGTGAGAATGGGGCAGGGAAGCAGCCTCATCAAAGAAGGAGCAGGGCGAGGATGGAACAGGGAAGCAACCTCGTCAAAGACGGAGCAGGGCGAGGAGGGGGCAGGGAAGCAACCAGGTCAAAGAAAAACAGGGGTCGCAAAGTTTTGAACGGGTTGGACAGGTCGAAGAGTGAAAACTTGTGATGCAGCGAGAAGGGGGTTGCAGTAATTAAGGAGGGAGGTAATGAAAGCGCGAATGCCAAGCTCGAAACTATTGTTACAAGGAAGTAGGCAGACCTCAAAGGCCTTACAACCAACTCGAGGAAAATTCCATGCGGTTTTTGTTACCTATTTCCATACATACGAATTGTCCAAATAATTTGACCGCAAAGTTCTAGAGTGATAGGGTAAGTATAATTTTGTCTAACCTATTTTTAAACATATTGACGCTATGATTACCGAGGAAGCAAATAGAGGACTTGCAGACATTGACAACCTGAACTTTGCGAGATAATTGTCTATCAAAGGTGCTCCGCCCCCCTGATTTTTAACAGTGTAAGAAAAGAGAAACGTAGAATTACTAAGGCGAAGAAGGGAAGCAATAGTTTTACAGTGAGCCACATCTGAAGGAGTACCACAAGTAACACTTCATCTCTCATGGTTGATTTTCCAAAAGGTTGTTCGAAAGCCATTGAGTACTAATGTCGTATCCGGATAAAGGGGTTCTAGTCGAGCAGATACAGCGAAGTTGGCATATTGGGGTGGTTAGTCTCGTCTGATGAATTACCGATTATGAACAACTTTATGGTGGCCAACAAATGCTGTAGATACACGTAATTTCCATTGAGAAATAAAAAGCCTTAAAACAAGTGCAGATCACTAGTAAATCCCCTACCAAAATATTTTAGGTAGGTCATCACCATGGAATCAAAATGATAGACCAAAGCGACACATAATAAGGCTAAGGAGAAAAGAAATATAAGAAACAGGGGCGGAGCAAGAACCGAGCCTTGTGAAACGCCGGAACGCATCAATGCAGGCCTAACTACTTCACTCCCGATGGGAACAGATTAAATGCGAGATGATAGGTATGAGCCGAACCAGTCAACGTTAGTTCCAGAGACACCCAAGAATTCACAAGAAAATGAAGAACAGTGTGATGGCAGCCGGCAGGCAGACCAGCATCAGTCGCTCGACGAATTCAGTCAGGTAAATGTAGGACAGGGGCGGCCGCCGGCCAATAATTTTAAGCAGTGGGCCCCATTGAAGCTTATGTAAATCTTTGCGGGCCGCACTTAAACAGATGCAAATTTGGAATACATATAAGTTAATTGCAATTAGCTTTATGCATTTGTTTGCATAAACTACATAGTCATAGATATTATGACTACACATTGATAAGTAAGGGGAAACTTTTGCATAGTTTTGCCATCCCTTTTAAACTGTTTCCAGACTTGTATCAGAGTGGGGGCCTAGAGCTTAACGTGGAATCCGAACCACGATTTATAATTCTACATCATGCGATCATTACACACGGTCCAGATTTCTCCTATCCAAGTACTACCACAATCAACGTAGCTTAACATCCGCGAGCAAAAGAGAGCATGTAGAATGTAGCTAGGAGGTATTTTTTCAAGAACATTTTATTTTTGAATGAATTATAGTTGAAAATGACTGATTTAACAATCTAGCACTTAGACAAAAAAAAAAATAATGAGATGAGATTTTGGCAAAATGTTCAATAATTAATTTTCAATATATGAAAATTAACCCACAGGAAAATGAAAATATGAATCCAAGCACTTTCGAACTATATTTGCAAGTTCATTTTCAAGGAATAGCATGAAAATGGAGAAGACAACCTTATATAGGGTACAAAGATACGAAGGAAATGCCCATCACATAGTACAAACCAATGGAAAAACGCAAAAACAAGACAGAAAAATATCAGGAAAATTTTGTCTAATTCTGAAATGAAGCGCGAGCCGCGTGAAAAGCCTCCCCAGGCCGCAGTTGGTCCACTTCTGATGTCGGAGATCTGATTCCGCGCTGTCTCCAGCCTTGCAGCCAAACAATACGATCTGTTCAGTGTTGGAGGAGGATTTGTGAACTATAATCTGGGCCTAGAGCAGCCTTTCAGGGGCTTAGAGAAGGGATCGAAAGTTTAGAGGTTTGGTGGTAGCTTAGCGGGTCGTCGGGGTCTAGGCTAGGTTTGTTAGTTTTGAAACCAGATGGCACCACACCGGATGAGAGGGAGGTGAGAAAGATTCCAAATAGGTGTGTGTGGAGAAAAGGGAGGAGTGACGATAGAAACGTGTAGGGAAGGAGTCAAGAGGAGAGTAGATCCTTTTTGAAGAGAGAAAAAAGGAGGGGGGGTATTTCTGCTGGGAACATTGGGGCTAGAAAAAGGTACGGGGTTATGGGTCGGGGAGATTACCGAGTGGCAAAGCATAGGAACGAAGGGGATTCCAGGTGGCTTATGAACTATCTTCTCGGAGAAGAGGCAGAAAATTCGCCAGGGTGATGCGGGAAAACGCTCGAGCATCAGCAAGGAAGAGAGACGCGCAAGAAGCTTGGACAGTGTGGTTCTTGCGCGTGTGTCTTGGTAATTTTTGCTACCAGCGAGGACACGACGATCGGCAAAGGCTGTTGTCACTTAGTGAGGGAACAGGCAAATTCATTTACTTGTCCTTTTACTCCATTTCTTTTTACACAAAATTGGAGTAAAGAGGGCAAGCTGGGGGGGGGGGGTGAGCCTTTTGGAATATCAGTAATATTTGTACACATGGGAAATGTACCAACTCTGAATGAGTCACGATCTAGACGTGATAGTTGAGGTGCAGAAAAAAACCAACACTTTTGTAAAGAATAACGTATCTAAATAATTTAAATAGAATTCTACCTCACAATATGTGAAAACAAAATAGAAAAGCTTGGCGACAGGACAGCAAGTAAGTGCGAAGTCTAATTCCTACTCAACTTGCTTCTTCTGAAAGAGAGACAGTACATCAGCTTTCTCGAGGCAAGAGCATGCACCTGACCTGTCGTTCTTTCGGAGAGGTGGAGTGGAGAAACTACTGCCAAATAATACTAATTCTTTTTGTATTACACCATTATGTTAGTGGAATAGGCAGTTCATCTCTTATGTGTCCATTGAATTCAATCTGAGCCTCTTCATAAGTACGAAACTAAACCCTGTTATTAAAAGGCTTATTTATAACGAAATTGTCCATTTAAAATCTTAGCCCTTTGATTTATTAATTTAGTTATGTCTGTCTTGTCTATTTTTATGTATTCACAATAGAGTATGTATGTATTTAGTTTAGTCACATAAATGTCTACATTATTTTGCGCACAGGTTGGGATTTTCCGGAAGTAGACCTTATCTATTTGGTTTTATACTCCACATCCGTCTTTGATATTATTTTGCTATTTTGGGTCCTTTCGTTCTACATGGGCGGGGCATTGCTCTTTCGTTTCACACACACACACACACACACACACACACACATATATATATATATATATATATATATATATATATATATATATATATATATATATATATATATATATATATATATATATATATATATATATATATATACCACCTTTGTAAAAATTTCGTGTTTCCTTGATAATGAACTGAACAAGTTCGAAAATACTTGGAATCTGCCTTTCATTTTCCTGTGATTTTTAGCATTTAATGCTCTACTTTGTGAGTTTCTCATATTATATATATATATATATATATATATATATATATATATATATATATATATATGTATGAAATGAAAAACTCACAAAGTATCACGTGTGCGTGGCAAATGAATGCCAGCCCTAAAGTTAAACGCTCTGTTTTTTCTTCTATGTTTCTACGGCCATTACGAGTTGTGAGCCCGGAATATATGGATTTGGAATTTTCCAATATCTTTGAAATTGGCCATAAACTTTGTTACCCTTACCCGTTTCTTCAAAACTGTCTTTCTTCTGCTAAAAAGACATTTTATCAAACTGTCCCTACTCTCCCTTTTAATAGTAATAATAATTTAGTTCTTCCTTTTTCTCTTTGTTTTAGTGATCTTCCCCGTCTTTTGAATAACTTTAACATTTCTGTTGCTTTTAAATATGAGACGACCATTAAGAATTTATTAGTACGTAATAATTGTAATAGTTTGGGAGGAGGGGGAGTTTATTCAGTTGAGTGTTCTGGTTGTCTAAGTAAATATTACGGACAAACAGGTAAACAACTTTCTGTTCCCATAAATCAACATAAATATAATGTCCGTATGTCAGATAAGAACCATTTAATTAACTGGAACTCGGCCAAATTTATTTATCGTTCCAATGACCATATAAAAAGGAACATCATTGAATGTGCTTTTATAAGCCAATGTGATAATTTTAACCCTTCCCCTGGTTTATATAAAATAGATGCTATAATTAAAAGATTAATACTCAAAGAAATTAGTTTTGTCTTGCGTTCCTAGTGTTGTTTTTTTATCTACATTCTTTAGTTATGTGGCCCCTATTTTATTTTAATTTTTTATTATTATTTTTTTTATTATTAATTTTTATTTTTTAATTGTCACTGCTCTGTTTTGTACTTTGTATTTTTCCCCCTTTTGCTCAGCGTGTCTTATAATCTCCCTGGTTCGGCTATCTCCATTTCTTTGAATCTGTTACCCTTTCCTTCGACTTAGTTTGACCTTACTACCTGCTTCTTGTAATCCTTAATGTGTTTTTTTACCTTTCCCCTTCCCTCTTCCTCATTGGTGATTTCTTGTTTTTGAGGCGGTCTTTCATATTTTTCTTTCGTATATATACCTCTAATATAATACTATTTCTTGTAGTTATCCTTGATAAGGAACTTAATAAAGTTCGAAAGTACTTGGAAACACCTTTTCATTTTTTCCTGCGGGATATTGCATTCATATATATATATATATATATATATATATATATATATATATATATATATATATAGAGAGAGAGAGAGAGAGAGAGAGAGTGTGTGTGTGTTTCCTTTTATCACTAATACTCTCGCTATTTGGACATCTTGCGCGCAATTTTCTGCTCTGGTCGCTTCTTTGTTCCGCATTCCATTCGCCATCTTTGTTAGTTTCCTTCCAAGGTCAAGGTTGGCAGAGGGCGCACGAACAAATGTCGTTAGTCTTAATTATTCGAACCGAGAACTGTATAATGACTATGCGCTTTTAAGCACAACATGAACACGGTCGATCAAAAATCTTATCCATCTAACCTTAAAATAACTTCGCTGCTAAGTTCGGCCATGTATTGATAAATACACCCATTTATTTGATTACAAACTCTTGTTAAATGAAGTTTGATGTTCATAGGCCTCAATTGCAAATCCTAATCTGAATAATATGGTTTCTCTTGGTTAATAGTATACTTATTTCTGTATTTTCTCCTTTTTCTGACGCGGAAATTGAGGGTAATTAAATAACGGCCCTTGATCCATTGATTGTCAAAATAAAACTAACCAACACTTTTTAAAATATCTTGAGGTAAGTTTAAATAGTTAAAAAAATAGAATACATTTTTTGACTTAATTTTGACTAAAAAATAAGAAGCTAAACTCCGGAATTGTCTTCTAAAATTCTACTATCACCAATTATACTATCACCTAATAGGTTGATTTTTTTTTAGAATACATTGTAATAGGTAATATAATTGATTAATTGAAAATAAAAACTGAAATAAATATTTGAAATAATTTGACCCTATTTAAAACATGATTTGAATGGTAATTGATGGCTTGTTTTGGAATATGGTAACTGCTTCAGCCATCCGCAGTCGGTTTGGGTCAATTTTAAGGTGCACAATATGGCGGTATGGTCGTTGAACATATTACGCGTGAGCTCAATGTCATCCATGGCTGAATCAGTCACCATATTTCAAATCAAACTAGCAATCAACATCTAAATAAATCATCTCTGAAATAATCCAATAATCCTCCAGGCAGCAAGCAGGAACATTGCCTTTCCTTTATATATATATATATATATATATATATATATATATATATATATATATATATATATATATATATATATATATATATATATATATTATATTTCATGTAATGAAGTATATATCGGTGAAAGCAGCAGATTTTCCAAAAGAATGAATGAACATAAATGCGATATGCGACGTGGTGCCGTGTTTCCGAGTTTATTTCTACATATGTCCAATGAAAATCATCAAATTGATATTGATAATGCTAAAATAGTTTATAAGTCTCACAATTATATGCATCGAGGATTAATTAAATCGGCATTTATAAAAGAAATTCCCAACTTTAATACTTCCAACGGCCAATTCAATACTAATACCTTAATAAGCAAGAAATTCATACTTCCGCTTGTCAAAAATGCCGCTACAGCCCCGCATCGTCCACCTTGGCCGCACTGATTTGTGTGTTTATACGTTAAGCAACTTCTGTATTTCACTTGTCCACCAGTGACTGACGATGACGGATGTTTCCGTCGAAACCTGGTTTAGCATATAAAATTAGTCCTATTACTGTCGTTTTATCCATACGCTCCCACAGAAGTGGGAGCGTTATTGATTTTAACTTGTATTCTCTTTATTTTTCTTACAAGTTTTTTGTCTGGGTCTTTCTCGTAGGCGAGAAAAAACATTCGCAAAAGACATATTTTATTTTAAGAAGTCTTTCGACTGTGGTCGGTCATCTTCAGGGAATGAACAGAAATGGAATGACTTAAGGTTCTTAAGGTGTATGAAGGTAGAATTTAGTAATAGTTATGACAGTATAGTGTTGAAATTAAAAGTAAGCATGTGTATGTGTTAGTGTTGAGATGTGTGTATATTCTCCAGGTGACTGGATGGTCCTTTCATTTCTTTCTCCTTGCGACTCTTTTTCTTCCTCCTACATTATTAGTCGATTCCCCGTAAGGGCGCGGCGATTTGCCATCCTGGCCGCCGTGCTGACGGGATCCAGCGCCCCGTCCGGCCCCAGCTTAGCCTCTCTTCCTTCCTTCAGATAGCCTGTATTCCTATCCTACCTCGTCGCTTTTCATACAACCTCTCCCACAACTTTCTCTGGTCAGCCTCTAATTTCACAGGGTAGAAGCTGACCTTCTTCTCAGCCAATCGTCCCGGATCGGGGCTGAGGGGGGAGGGGACAATGTCCCCTAACCCCTGAGCTCCGGTCTGGGGTGGTTGGCTTTTAACAACCTGCTTCATCCCCACCCATACCTTCCTCACATCCCTTTTCCTCTCGTCTTCAAAATCTATCCGTTTTACGCCGTGTTCAAGGTGGAGCCGCCATGCCGAAGGACTGCCAGGCCACCAGGCGGGAGGGGTGGTCCCAAATAGCGGCGCCTGGCTTTGCCGGGCCTGTAAGCACCTCTTGCAGTGCGGGCTACTGCAAGAGGTGGTGAGCGATTGCGTCCCGTAAAACAAAGAGGGTCACCATGCCCAATGATGAAACAAAAAAACATCTCCCCTTAATTCCCCCTATAACAACAACGGAGCCGCCCTCGTGCAGCTCCACAGAAAAGATGGAGGTCCCCCCCCCTGTGCTTGCGCAGGGGACCCTCCATACCTCTTTAACCGGAGAGGAGGCTTACTCCTCTCCTACGCCTACGGGTGTAGGGGACTCCCCCTCACCCCCTTATCTGGAGGTGCTTTCGGGCACCTCCCTATCTCCAGCGGCAGTCCCTCCTATGCTTTCTAAGGGGACTGCCAAGAAAGCCAGCAGGCAGCCCATTGCCGACCGCCCCTCGTACAAGCGGCTCGGTAGGGCAAACCCCCTTAGGGGGGAGAGGGAAGCCAGGCCCCTTCGGTCGCTTCCCTCAAAAGACCTGCTGGCAAAAATATTAAACCTTGTCGGGGTCAAGGCCTGTGCCTCCCCACTAAAGACTTATGACGCTGCCAAGGGGACCTGCGATGTCCTGGGAGGGGATGGCCAACTGGAGGCCCCTCCTGTGATAGACATGGTCCTTGAGGAAAACCAGCCTCAGAAGGTAGGGCCTTCCATGGGGGGGAATCCGGGCTTGGCGCCAAGCACCGAACCCGAATCCGCCCCTATGCAAGGTCCTCATCAAACGGCTGTGGATTCTCAGGCAGGACAAGGAGGGGAGGGATCTCCTCCGGATGAATCCCCTGCGCCCACCGGGACTTTCTCCATTTCAGAGAAGGACCTGGCTGAGGCCGGTCCATCTGGCCTGGGGGCTTCTACCGGCGGGGGTGAAAAGCGGGTTCATTCCTCGCCCTCCTCTCCTAAAAAGAAGAAAAAGACAAGAAAGACGAAAAAGACTCGGGGCTCCTCTCCATCCGCGGGGGCTGCGGGGACGGATGGGTCTGCTGCCACTTTGGTAGGCGACCAAGCCAAGATCGGCACATCCGGCCCCTCTACCCCCTCGTGTGCGGAGCCCCTGACTAAGACCAAGAGTGCACAGGGCGGAGCCTCGATGACATCGGGGCCCCTCATTCAGAGGTTACCTGGCGTTTTCGAGCCCGCTGGCTTCAAACGCTTCCTCGTTATTCGCTCCACTGATGGCACCATGTTGTCCAAGGGCAACATGATCCATCAGCGGAGAGGATTAGCTAGTGCAATTGGTAGAGAGCCGAAGGTAACCCGTTTCTCGGACGGGAGCCTTCTGGCGAATGCGGCGAATCCCGCCGAGGCGGCCAAGATAAGTGCTCTTCGGACACTTCATGGCACCCCGGTGAGTGTGACGCCGCACTCTACCATGAACTTTGTAAAAGGAGTAGTTTATGCGAGGGAACTCGTTGACTACTCCATAGAAGACATCACCCTAGAGCTGGCCGACCATGGGGCGGTCAAGGTCGAACGTGTGATGAGAAAACAGGGAGGGGCCTCGAGACCCACCCCTACACTCTTCGTCACGTTCGACTGTGACAAGCTCCCTGAGTCGGTGCGTGCCGGTTGGTACCGCTACCGCGTAAAGGCATTCGTGCCACTGCCACAGCTATTACTGTCACCGCTTCGGCCACACGAATCGATCATGTAGACGTGCAAAATCGGGGTCACCCGAAGTCTGTGTAAATTGCTCCAAGGTCGCACACGATAAGTCCAAATCGTGTGTGGCCAAGTGTGTCAATTGCGGAGAGCCGCACCCTGCTTCTTCGAAGCAATGTGGTGCATATCTCCTTGAGAAAGAAATCCTGGCCATTCAGGCCCAGGATCGACTCTCATTCCGCGAGGCTAAGGACTTGGTCCTGGCGCGCCCGGCTCTGCCTGGGACGTCATATGCCTCAATAGTTAGAAAAGCACCCTCTGCTCCTGGCCCATCCAGGCCAACGAGCACGGTTGTTTCCGCGCCCATTCGGAGCCCTTCTGCGGGCTCTACTACACCCGGGCGCTCCCCTGGTAGAGCTGGCGGCAAAAAGGGTTCACACCCAGCCCCGGCTAATACCAGGGCTCCCCCCTCTTCCCCCAGCGTGACCGTTTCCCGTAAGGCGAAACGGCCACGCGCCTCCACAGAGTCGTTAGACTCACAGGAGGCAACACCCCTGAAGATGGTCGCTAGGCCATCTTCCGGGGTTCCTAAAGCTGTTCCCCGAAAGGAGGACAGCAACAAAGGAGCTTCGGCCCCTTCGCCCACGCCCCGAGGTGGAGCGAGTGGCTCGGAGACGGTGGTTCCTCGAAAAGAGGGCCCCCCGCCTCCCAAGCCGCAACGCCCGCCTAAGGTTTCGAGGCGGAGGGAGGAAAAGACTCGCATGGCGAGCCCAACCTCCCCCAATAAGTCCTCGAAGGCGACAGCGCCTTCAGCGCTTTGTCCGGCCAACAGCGCCTTCAGCGCTTTGTCCGGCCAACAGCGCCCAGGGTTCTGCCCCCGGGAAGCGTACGGCCATTCCCGTGAGGGTCTTCAATTCGAGGAGGGCCCCCGCGTCTCCTCCGAGCTAGGCCTGGAGGGCATATTCCTTCAATGGAATTGCCGTGGACTCCGGGCCAACTGGGAGGAGCTGCGGAGGCTCGTCTCGTCCCGTTCCCCGTTAGCTATTTTTTTGCAGGAGACCATGCTAGGCGCGTGCCCGCTGCCTGCCCTCCCGGGGTATAAGGGTCTTGCGACCCCACCACCGCGGGATGGCCGGGCTGGGGGATGCGCGGTTTACACCCGGCATGATGTCTCCGTTCTTCCTTTCTCTTTAGATACCTCCTTTCAGGCAGTGGCTGTGCAGCTGCACCTGGATAGGAGGTATACTATCATTTCTGCGTACATTCCACCGTCAGCTGAATTAGACGCGTGCGGGGGACTTCCGCCGCGTCGTGGCACGGTTGCCGAGGCCCTATCTCTTGCTTGGAGATCTGAACGGCAGGCATCCTCTCTGGGGAGATTACTCCATAAATCCCAGGGGACAAGTCCTTGCCGATCTGATCGAAGAGCTTGAGATGAGTGTCCTAAACGTGGATGAGTTTACGCATCACTGTCCGAGAACCGCTTCATTTTCTTGCCTTGACCTATCTTTGTGCTCTTCAGATGCACAGCCTGATTTTGATTGGGGGGTGGTCGATGACCTCCATGGTAGTGATCACTTTCCCATTCAAATATCATTTTCAGGGCAACTGCCGCCTGAGAGACCACCTCGGTGGTGCTTGGCGCGGGCGCGGTGGCCTGCATTTCAGGAAATGACTGAATTCTCTATCTCAGTCGAGGAGTTTAGGTCGGTAGATGAGGCCGTTGAGTTCTTCTCCGGCAACCTCATCGCCGTAGGCCTGACTACTATTCCTAGGACGTCTGGCCGTTTTGCACGCCGACCACTCCCATGGTGGTCGGCCGAGTGTGAGACGGCCCTCAAACAGAAGCGTTATGCCTACATGCGCTATAAGCGCCGCCCGAACGATTTCACTGTCGCTGAATTTCGTCGGGCTAGGGCTAGGTTCCGGTATATTTCGAAGCACGCCCGCCGCTCTTCTTGGCGGGCATACGTGTCTTCACTTAATGGGAAGACCCCTTTAGCTGAGGTGTGGAAGCGAGTCAAAAGGATTCGGGGCAAGTTCTCGCAGGACCCCCCTCCCGTTCTCCAGGAGAATGGGACCGCAATCTCGGACCCCGCGTCCGTGGCGGAATCCTTAGCGACCGCTTTTTCCGCATTCTCTAGCCGTGATGCTGCTCCGCCAGCATTCAATGCACGTCGTGATGTCGCGGAAGGCCGCCGGCTGGACTTTACCTCCAGAGGCGGAGAACCCTTCAACGACAAGTTTACTGTGAGTGAGTTGCGTTCCGCTCTCGCTTCGTGCGCGGCCCCTGCCCATGGTCCGGACGATGTCCCGTACGCCATGCTTCGACACCTGGGTGAGCGAGGCATGGCCTTTCTGTTAGATTTGTTCAACAGGATCTGGGTGGAAGGTCTTCTCCCAGACTCCTGGCGAATCGCTACTGTGCTCGCCTTTCGCAAGCCGGGGAGAGATCACTCTACTCCGACCGGTTTCCGCCCAATTTCTCTAACCTCTTGCGTGTGCAAGTTGATGGAGAAATTGGTAAATGTTAGATTAGCCTATTTCCTGGACAGCGGAGGCCATCTGTATTCTGCACAGTGCGGCTTCCGTAAGTTCCACTCCACGTCGGATGCTCTGCTCCGACTGGAAAGTGCCGTCTGCGAGGCTTTCCTTCGTAGACAGCACTACGCCACGGTGTTTTTTGATCTGGAGAAGGCCTATGATACCGCATGGCGATACGGTATCATGGAGACTCTCCACACGATGGGGGCGAGGGGACGCCTCCCAATTTTTATATCTGAATTTTTGCGAGATCGTCGATTCCGCGTACGGGTGGGGGGAGCCCTCTCCGGCCCAAAGGAGCAGGAAGAGGGTGTCCCGCAGGGAAGTGTCCTCAGTGTCACACTCTTTGCCCTGAGCATCAACGGCATCACCTCGGTGCTGCCGGAAGATGTTCTCGCTACGCTCTACGTGGCTGACCTTTCGATCTCTTTTGGCGCGGCCCAGATGCCAACTCTGGAGCGTCGACTCCAACAGGCATTGAACCGCGTCTCTCACTATGCCGAAGCACACAGGTTTCGGTTTTCTTTGGCCAAGACTAAGGTGGTGCACTTCTGCCGCCATCCACGGCTTCACCCCGACCCAGATTTGTTTCTTAATGGGGTGCGCCTGGATGTGGTTGAGTCGCACCGTTTCCTTGGTCTTGTATTCGACCGACGCCTCACCTGGGAAGCTCATATTCGCAGCCTTAGGGTCTCTTGTACCCGCGCCATGGACATTCTCCGTTCCGTGACGTTCAGCGCTTGGGGCGCTGATAGGGCTACCGCCTTACTTTTTTATCGATCCTTAGTTCGCTCGAAGCTCGACTACGGATGCGAGTTTTATGCATCCGCAGCCGAGCGTTTATTGCGGAAGGTGGATTCGATCCACCACACCGGCCTTCGCCTTGCGACCGGTGCCTTCCGCACTTCCCCCATTGAGAGCCTGTTGGTCGATGCTGTGGAGATGCCACTCGCTCTGCGCCGCGTGCAGTGCATCACTCGCCTGTACGCGCGAGCCCGGCGCCTCCCTCAGTCGCCAACAGCTCTCACTGCATCCGCAGCTGATCTCGATGGTGCCTATGCCGCCGAGAGACGCCAGTCATACCCTAAGCCCTTTGGGTTTAGGGCCAGGAAACTCCTTCGAGAGGTAGATATAGCTCTCGGGCCGGTGGCGCCCCTGGTTCTGCCCAGGACGCCACCCTGGAGGGTACCACATTTGGCTATTTGTCGCCACGCCTCTGCTCCCAAAGCTTGTACTGCGCCGGGAGTATTGCGTTCGACCTTTTTGGAGCACACATCGTGTCACGCTGGTACCGTGCCAGTGTATACGGATGGCTCCAAGTCCCAAGAGGGGGTCGGCTTCCACGCCGTATCCCCTCTGTTTGAAGTCAGCGGGGCTCTACCAGGCGCTGCGTCTGTCTTCACGGCCGAGCTGGTGGCAATACACCACTCGGTACGGGAGATTACGCGACGTGCCCGGTTCGGAGACCGGATTGTGATCTATAGCGACTCACAAAGCGCCCTGAGTGCTCTCGGGGCATTGGAATCTCCGCATCCCCTGGTTCGCGATATCCGTGACGCCACGGTTTTGGCGAGCCGGGCAGATGTCGAGATTATCTTCTGCTGGGTTCCTGGACATGTAGGAATTGCGGGGAATGAGCGTGCCGATGAGGGCGCCAAAGAGTCCGCGAGGACTCTGCGACCGGACCAGCGTTTCGCTCTTCCTCACACCGACTACATGGCAGGAATACGGGCAGCTCTTCGGACTGCTTGGCAAAGAAGATGGGAGACGGTCGAAGGGAACTTAAAGTTGCGTGCCATTGCGCCGCGACTGTTCCCATGGACCTATCCCCCAATGCCGCGGCGGCTTCAGGTTGCTTTCTGTCGTCTCCGAATCGGACACACTCGTGTGACGCATCGCTATCTGATGGAGCGCTCGCCTGCGCCCTATTGCAACGACTGCGTCGTCCCCCAGACTGTTCGGCACATTCTTGTCGAATGTCCCAGTCTGGGTGATCTTCGCGCACGACACCTGTCCCGGTACCGGGAAGGGCGGGGTCGCTACCGCCTGTCCCTTGTTCTCGGGATGAGTGCGTGTACTTTGACTGGTGGACTTATTGACTTTTTGGGGGAGGCCGGCCTTCTCCCTTTTATTTAACGCGATTTAATTGTTGTTTTTGTAATTGTTTTGTTATTGCTTTGTTATTGTTATTGTTATTCCTTTTTATTGTTTTCTGTTTAATTTTTTAAAGTAGCCTAAATTAGGCTGTTTGTTTACGGCAACTTATGCCTTAGTCGGCAGTCGCCAGATAGCCCCTTAATTAAAAAAAAATAAAAAAAAAAAATTATTAGTCGATCTAGATCTGGTAATCACTCTGTGTCCTTTTTTCAATTTTTGTATAAACTTGGTATTAATCTCTTATCATTCCCTGATTTACACGAACCTTGGGACTGGGTTCATTCCTAACAATTCCCTGCTACTGGGAAATTGAAGTTTCATTTCTATTCCCTCTCTTATTCTCTCTCTGTTCTGTCAACCATTTCTCAGCTCTTCCTTGTTCTTTTTCCAGATTTCTATCGCCTTCTCATGTAAGACTATATTGACCGGTTTCATTCTAACTTCTCTATGTAATTCTTCTTGCCTTCTCATTTCCATCCACCTTATGCCTGTAATCCATCTAGTACCCTGGTTTTGTTCCCTCTGAAGTTTAATCATGGCACTCTTCGTAGAACTATGTAGCGGAAAAACTGGGTACAGCAAGCTGGCCCTGACTATTGTCATGCATAGTTTCCTTTTGTGACTTGGCGATAACCGTGAAAACCAACCTAGTTGCGCTAACTTCACATTTGCTACTCTTATCCTATCCCCTACATGTGCACTGTACCCGATTTTACTTATTTTCAGACCCAATACTTTAATTTCGTCCTTATATTCATATCTTTTGCTCTCAACACTAATGTTCTCTACCTTTCTCCTGTTGATGGGTATCACTGAGAATTTATCACTGTTGGTCTTTATCTTCCATTTTTTCTCGTATCTATTTAAGTTAAGGATCTCTTTCGGCTGTGTTCTTGGCCGCCTTCCTTGTTGTTCTAATAGGGGTCGCAATAATCTGGGTGACGTCGTCCGCGAACTGTACATAAGCTGTTTTTGGGCTAAGAAGAAACCGCAGACCATTGGTATAAATGGCGTATATGACTGGGGAGAGGCAGCTCCCCTGTGAAAGTCCCTCCTTGGTATTAGAGGCGGGGCCTTGATAGCTCTCAAACATCATATATGCCCTTCTGTCACTAATGAAGCTGCATAGCAGCCTGGTCATTTTCTCCCCAGTTCCATCTTTACCAGTTTATATTTTAGACCATCCTTCATACCTTATCAAATGCCTGGTGCACGTCGCACGCCACTAGATCAACCATCTTGCCCTCACTCTTCACTTTGGCCAGCTTCTCTGTAATCAGCACTAGGGCCATCTCCGTACCTTTCTTACTTCTGAATCCGTACTGCTGGGGGTTGTATTTACGGTTGGTCTCTAGGTGATTAGTCAACCTATTGCACACAATTTTTTCCAATACCTTGGCTGCGAAATTAAGCAGTGATATGGGTCTGTATCCGTTGACTGCAGTTGTTGACTTGCCCGGTTTTAGCACAAAAACCATTTTGGACACTTTTTGTCTGTCCGGAAAGTAAGCGATATTCCAGCACGCATTGAAGATTGCCAACATCCCCTCTAGTAAGTTTGCTGGGAGCTGAATTATGCTCGCTTTCGTCAGCCAGGATGGCCTTGCTGCTTTCTATATGAAGGCCCTGGACTACCGATCTATATTCCTTCATCTTTATCTCACCATCGTCTCTGATGTCATCATCCTCCCCGTTAATATGAGGGATCCTGTCGAGTGGATAGGTCTTGCCTAGGTGGATGTTCAGTTCTTCCATAATCTTTGTTTCATGATCTGCGTCAATTTTTTCATTATCTTCACCCGTGATGTTAAATATCTCACTCCAGTGATCCCTGAACAGCTCTTCTATTTCTTCTACTTTCGTTATATATCCATTGCCTCTCTTAATCCCTTAATCCTTAGCTTTCTCGGTGGTAAAGTACCCTTCAATCTTTTGACAGATTGCCAGAATTGTCTCGGGTTTCGTTCATTATCTAGTCTATCTATCTGGCCCTCTCATACCCTCGCTTTCTCTATTCCCATCAGATTGCTTACTTCTCTTTGGAGTTCACGTCTCCTCCTGTATAGTTGAATGATGGAATGCTGGTGTACTCATTAGTGGAAGATTTAGATAGTGGTAGACGATAGATGGTGAAAGAAAGGTAGGGTTGCCCTTGTTTAAGGGGCATCGCAGGCATTTTTATTCTCTAATAGTTATTTTTCTTTTTTGTTTTATTAATGTTGACTAGTGTTTGTCTCAGTGTGCATTCTTTTTGTGTTATGTGTATTTGTCTCCTCGTCTTGTTTACTTAGTATTCGTGCAGTGTTGAGCTTTCGAGCCTTTATTTGTGTTCAAATTTAGTGTTATACCTCGTGTTTTGATCTGTTGTATTTGCTTGTTATTCGTTGATTGTGAGTTTAATCTTGTCTCGTAGTTTATTGTGTCATACTTTGTGTTGTTTATGTGTAGATTGGTATTGTGTTTTCATCGGAACAGAGTCTAGTGCTTGGGAAGCGCCTGTTTCGAGCGAGCTTCACGTGAAATCTGGCAGGGATGTTAATTCTGCCACCAGTTCTTCTTAATTCTGGGATGATATCATTGGCCATCGTAGACTAGACCTTTTTGGCCAGTTTCTGGGTTGCGACATTAATGGGCTCCAGTCGCTGCCTGCGGTGCAGGTCCCTCTGCCGAAGATGCTCTCTTCATCTGGTTTTATTTATTCAGAGAGATGCTGGCCGTTCGAGTCACTACTGCAGGGTAGATGAGCTTAGCCCGTTTAAACATCAGGTATATTTTCCTGATATTCGCCGAGCTAAGATTTCTGAACCTATATAGCTTAAAGATTTCTCTTTTCGCTATATTATGCTTCTCCTTGTAGTGACTCGAGTATCCGTGGTAGGAAATTTTTAGGCCCAGGATGGTGCCTTCGGCGGAGTAGCCATATCTCCCCCCATCTATTACAATGGGCCACGTCAACTTGCGGCACAGCGGGAGGATCTTAAATTTCTCCCTGTTTGTCCGGATTTTCCATCTTCTCTCATATTGGTTGATGTTCGAGATCTCTGCAATGGTATTTGTTCGCCTGATCTGCGTATTGCAGATACATCGTCTCCCTGTGTATTGGAGTAGGAGGTCGCTGGTGAAGACCAGGTAAAGCAAGGGACTCAGGAAGCTCCCCTGGGGAACGCCCGCTTTGAGTTTGAATTCTGGTCCTTTGTGCTCTTCGATCATGATACGCGCCCTTCTGTCCATGATGAAATCACAAAGAATCCTTTCCAGGATTCTTTAGCTGGAGACCTAGGATCTTGTATTGTAGTCCTTTCAGCCAAACCTTGTCGAAGGCCTTCTAGACGTCACTCATCACGATGTCTACATATTGACCCTTCGCTCGGCCGTGTGCGATCTTTTCTGTTAGGAGCGCCAGGGCCGTTTCAGTACCCCTTTTTGGTCTGAACCCATGTTGTTGTGGGTTATGCGCTCCCAACTCGTTGAGCTGATTTTGTAGCCTGTTGGCTATAATCTTCTCGAAGATCTTGCCGGGTATTTCTAGGAGAGAGATCGGGCGATAGTAAGCTACTTGGTCTGGAGGCTTATTCCCTTTCGGGATAAAGATGATTTTAGCCACCTTATACCCGTCTAGGAAGTAGCCTGTATTCAGCGATGCGTTCATCGTGTTCACCATGCCCTGAATAATTTGCCGTGGGGCATTCACTAGGTTGTTCTTAGTGAGCCCAGACCAACCGGAGGCCCTTTGTTTCAAGGACCTTATGGTGTTAATGGTCTCTTCCATAGTGATAGGGCGCCCGTGGTCAACCATCTCTCTTTCTCTAGATACTTGCGGTTGTGGGTGTGTCCCATGTATCATCGCTCCGAGGTCCTCGAGCAGTTGGTCTTCGAAGTTCTGGTCGAAATCATCGTTTTTCTCAGGTGATATTGCAAAGACCTCTTTCAAATGCCTCCTGAATCTCCTTTCGAGAGAATCCGGATCATGATGGAATGATAAGATAAGATAAGATAAATAAAGTTAGAATGTGTAGAGAGAGTGAGATAGGAGAAAGATAGAAATTAAAGTGTTGTGTGTGTTAATGTGTGTGGGAAGATGTGTTAAGATGATAGAGATTTGTGCCAGGTTGCCTGGCTAACGCTTTCGTTTTTCTCTTAATTTTATTATATTTTTGTGATACTTTGTTATTTTAGCATTGGAGCCTTTGTTTTCTTTTGCTCAATAGAGCGTTTGTATCATTTTATTGTTTTTTATTATTTTTTTATTTTATTTTATTTTTTTTTATTTATTTATTTTTTTGGCTATTATGTAAAGACAATGGTTCTTCGTCGGGATTCACATTTTGGTTGTTTACTTGGTAGTCGTAATCGGTTGTCCTTTCAAGATGTTGCATTATGGTTTACTACCTATAGATTGGGTTGACGTTTATTAACGTTTTTTTCAGGCTACCTTTGAAGCGTTGCTTATAATGCGTACGATGGATTTGGTCTTCTTGTACGATGCTTTGATCTATTATATTCTGTGGAATCGTATTTTTAATCTTTTCCCACAGCTTTCTCGCTCTTTTTTCTATGACTATGTTTATGGGTTCAATATTAGATCTGCGGTGGAGTTCTTCTGCTGGTATGTAGTCTAGTCTTCCTGTGTATGTTATTAATCTAGTGGCTTGATTTTGGACTCTTTGGAGCTTCCTGAATTGGGAGTTACTTAGTGTATTTAATGGTACAATTGGGTGTAGGAGCTTGGGTTGAACTAGGGCCAGGTATAGTTTAGTTTTATTATTGGTTGAAAGTTGCCTGAATCTGTATAGCGCTGATAAGGTAGTTTTTGTTTCTATGATTTTTTTGTGGTAGGTGACTTGTATAGCCGTTGGTTGTTATTTTTAGTCCGAGGACTTGCCCTTCTGTTGAGAAAGGATATGCCTCTCCATCTACGCGTACAGTAGCCTTTTTCCTTCTGTTCATGGGGATTAGTTTGAATTTATCCTTGTTAGTTTTTTATTTTATTCCTCTTCTCATAATCATTTAGGTTTTTAATTTCTATGCCTGTTCTTAGGGCGATGTCCTTGGGGTTTTTCCTATCGCTGGTCACTATCTGAGTGATATCGTCCGCTAATTGAATGTACAGCGAACTCTCTTCAGTGGGGTGTGGAAGGTCCCTGGTATACACCGTGTACAGCGTAGGTGAGAGGCAGCCTCCTTGTTTGTAGGTTGATTGCTTCGCCCGTTTTTCCGTTTATCTGCAATATCGCTTTCCTCTCATCTAGATAGCTGCAGAGTATTTTGGAGAGGTTTACTTTCAGGTTAAGGTCGCAGATTTTGGCCTTTAGGCCGGGCAACCATACTTTGTCGAATGCTTTGGCAACATCACGAAGCACAATGTCAACTCTGTTGCCTCGCGCAGTGGCAGTAGCAATTCTTTCGGTAATGATTGCCAGCGCGGTGTCCGTCCCTCACTTGCTCCGGAACCCGTGTTGTTGTGGGTTGTATAGGTTGTTTGTGTTGAGATGGTTGATCAACCTTTCGTTAAGAAGCTTTTCTAGGACTTTGCCTAGAAATTCTAGGAGTGAGATAGGACGGAAGCTTTGGACTTGATGTTTCGGTTTGCCCGGCTTCGGAAGGAAGATCATCATCGCCGTTTTAAATGCTTGGGGAAAGTATCCCATATTTAAGCAGGCATTGAAAACCTTCACTACCGATTCGTGCACATTATCTTGGGCATTAGTTAAGTGAGCTTTAGATATTCCACTTTGCCCTGGAGCCTTTTGTTTGAATGATTTTAAAGCTGTCAGGTATTCATTCATAGTAAATGGCTTTCCTCCCCCCAAGGGATTGTCTTTGTTCATCGACGTTTCTAAACGGTATAATGAGTTCACGTTGTGTTGTCAGGCTTTCTTATGATTTCCTTCTCATAGTTTAGGTCAAAATTTTGATTTTATTTAGGTGAAATAGAGAAAATTTTGTCCAGTGCGTTCGGAAGTGCTCTTGTAATTCTTCATTTTGCTCTACTTTCTTGTTCCGAATTTTTAGGCTTATTTCATCTTTTTGATGTGATCCGCGTAGTTTCCTGAATTGTTTCCAGAATTTCCATGGATCCTTTTCTATCTCCATCTTACTTATTATGTTATCCCAGAGCCTGCCTGAATTCTCCTTGATGAGGATGTCTATCTTCCTTCTAATTATGATAATGTTTCGGTACCTTCTTGGATCTCTTGGGTCCATCTAAGTGCAGGTATGGTTCTGTATTCTATTGTTGGGGTGTGTAAATTATCCGCCTCTCTGATTCTACTGGTGATTAACTCTAGTTCTGCATCTATTTCCTCTTTATTTTGGTTGTTAAGGGATCCGGTTTCTACTGTGTTTAAGTATTGTTTGAATCCATCCCAGTTTGTTTTGCTAGTTGCTTTTCTTCGTGATATTTTTATTTGGATGGGTGAAGTTAAGATGGTGGTAATTATGCTTAAATGATCGGAGAGAGTTACTGGGCCTGGCTGTGTGTGGTGATTTAAATTGAAGTTTTGATTAGTCAAAATAATATATGGGGTAGTGGAGGATCGAACTGTAAAATACTTAGGGAAGTCGGGTCCTTCTCTGTTTAGTAGGCCTCTTTGCATCAGGAGATGTAGGGTTTTTCCCGTACCGTTTGTATGGGCTGTGTACCCTGCTTCCCTGCACCTTGCATTAAGGTCACCGGCTAGAAAGGTTGAGGCTTGTCTGCTGAATAGCTTGATGAAATTGGGTATCGGTAGGTACGAGCGTCTTGGTGGTTGATAGGCCCCTGCTATTACCAGGTCTCCTGTAGTCATTTTTATTTTTACAGCTAAAAATGATTCTTCTAGCTCTTTTATTTCAGTAAAGGGTATGCCTTTTTTAATGCCTAGGGCAACTCCGTCGTACCTTGACTGTAAATGGTTTGTTGTTAATATTTTATAGTTGGGGATTTTTATTGTTTCTGTATCTGTAAATATACCATGTTCAGTTAAGATGATTATGTCCGGATCTTCCTTTCTTACTATGTTGGAGTAGATTAGGCATTTTTCTTTCCATCCGTTAACATTCAGGGTGAATATTTTAAGCTTTCGTTGAAACACGTCCATTATTGTTATTATTGCTTGTTCTCTCTACCTGACTTTGCTTTTTCTGGACGGCCTGGGGATCTAGTGCGTCCATTTCTCTTCTTTTTGAATTCACCGCATGAGATGTTACTGCATGATTCAGGGGCGATGAATAACATGCCCTGTTTTAGTGCGTTGTGAACTTCGGTTTCGTCCGCGTCTGCTTCGTATTCCCATCTGAATTTACCCTTGACAAGTCCGTCAACTATTTCCTTTTGCTTGTATTGCTTAGGAATGGGGTAAGCATGAGATCCGTATATTTTGATGTTGAAGTGTTGGGTGGTCATTTTTGTTTTTTGTTTTTCTGAGGTCACTTTTGTGCTTTCTTCCTTTGATTCGGTATCCATTTACTTTTTGTCTTCTTCTTCTTCTATTTGGCTATTGGTTTCCTTTGGAGGCATATTAATTTTGTATAACTCATTCGAGGGTGGGTTCTCCAGGAACCACATTTTTTTTAGCCAGTTTTTCTCAAGCATGGTGTTAAGTTCAGTTGCATAAGAACTTGGACTCGCCATGTTGACAAAGTGTGCATGCATTATGCAGAGTATTAAGTCGGGTCTCATGGTGCCCTCGATATTGACCGTTGTGGTCTGTGCGGTGGGTGCAAAGATAACTCCGTTAGCAGTTGCTGCAGCGTAGGTCGTATTTTTTCTCCTTTCTTTCTCTGCGATGATATCAACCTTCTTCTTCCTGATGAGTTGCTTTTTTACTGGGCATGACATGGCCAGAGTCCTATGTCCATTTCCACAGTTTAAGCATTTTTTCTCTGTGCTTCTGCATTCATCCCATCTGTGATCCTGACTTGAGCATTGAGAGCAAGCTTTACCTTTGAAGGTATACTCCTTGGTTGGGTGCTTGTCTAGTGCGTAGCATGTGAAGCACATTTGCACTAAAACGAACGTTTATTTTTCTATCTGGTTGAAGGAGATTTTCGTGTAAAATGCTAGGGTTCCTTGTTCGGTGGCTTTCTTTGCGGTCTCTGTCGATCTGAAGATCACTTTAAACACGTGGCTGTGATCCTCTCCATTCTGGTCCCTGAACTTTATTACTTCTTCTTCTTATTCTCTTTTAAGCTCTTCTTTTATTTCTTGGGCTGTATGTTCGCCTACCCATGGGTCAAGACGCCGGCATATTACCGACCTCTTTGTTTGGACGTCAGGTGGCGTCCGGAGGGCTAGTTCTATTTTGCAGAGTTTCTTGGCCGTGCCCTCGCTCAAAAGGTGATCGAGATCTTTCTCCGTGTCGCATAGCGCCACGAAGCCATTGTATTGGTCTTTAAGCCGTAGGAGGACTACTCCTATATATGCATATATGCACTTGAGCGTCTGTTGCTGGGAGGGTTTCTCCCGGCCGGGGAGGATGCGAAGGGGAACCCTCTTCGCTCCTTCTCGGTCGTCCATTGCAGTTGGGTTGCTGTTTTCTTCAAGTGGGTTCTGGATGTTCCTCGCTGTATTTCCCTTGCTGTAGGGTCCGATTCTTCTTTTTGGAAGGGTTTTAAGTGCTGCCCCGCCCCCCCTCGATGCAAGCAAGCTTCCATGAACATGAACTGCCAGATGGGATGGATGAATGATGCTGGGCAAGCCCGGGGAGGCACCTCAGACGGGTGAAAAGTGACGGACTTAATGATGGGTGGTGATAGAATCAACTACCACCACCCGGGGTGCCGCCTCGTCTGGGGTTTGGTTATCGATGCTGCATCCAACTTACACAGAGACGGTTGTATGTTCCCCTGTGGTCTTGGCCGGAAAATACCCTTAGAGATTAGAGCGAATTCTTTCCCAAAGCTTTCAGAATCGCCTCGTAATCGGGTGGTCTCTTCCGTAGAGTTCCACAGTGGGCTAATCCTCAAACCTGCTCTCCTTTACGTCCCCAAATATGTCTATCAAAGTAGACGGACATAGTTGGATCGAGACTAGATGAATGGCAGTTCAGTTCATTTCCGCCCCCCTTGCCCCGATAGGGGGGCCGCGTGAGGAATTAGCCGGCCATGGGTCAGCTATGTGTGTCTCCGTAAATAATCTTTGTTTCTGGAGTCCCCGTGGGGAAAAGTGCGGCAAGTTCACGTTTTTGACGTGGCTTTCCTTTTCTTTCCCGCCTTTGCTGGGGAAAAGCTTCTTCTGAGAGCTTGAGAAGAGGTCCGTTTCGTATGAAGTCCACTGTCTGTACTCTACTGTACTGTACTTTGGAATGACTTGACTTAACTTTGGTGTATAGAAAGAACAGAGAGGGACCGCTGTGATACGGCAGTCAGGTAGTCAGAGAGGAGCGTTGCTGAAAATAATTAAGAAAGGGACAGCGAGAGTAGATAGGTCGGTGGCTATACACCGAAGCGAGGTGTTGTTATGAGGGTGTAGGTTATGTAGTATTGACTGGGCGAGGGTTAAGGGCAAGTCAGGAGGGGAAGGCTGACAGCTCATCCGAAAACGCGTTATTCACGATGCCTATTGGTTTATGCGAAGAACGGTACGGGCGGCAGGTGTTCGTGGGCCGCGGGATATCGCGGCGCCATCGCGTACCTTCTCACGTGTAGCGAGGTATAAAGTGGGTCTGTGGTGAGTTTTCCGAGTTGTTTTGTAAGTCTGGTGTGAGCGTAAGTGTTGAGAGGAGTTAGTTTGTTGTTGTTGTGTAGTGCGTCCATTCTCGAGTACCGCGGCGAACGGCAAGCGCGCTTCAGAGCAGAGTTCTGAATGCGCTGAGCCTTTCGCTTCCAAGTGTCGCTCGCAGCTACGAGCGACAGTGGGGCGTACGTGAGAATGGGTGCACGAATGCTTTATATAAGTGTAGTTTTAGTTTTTTACTCGTTGGGTAGAACCTACCCAGCGATGCGTTTGTGCGTGACGCTCTTGCTTGTATTATGTTTTGGTGTAAGTTGAACCTGAGGGATTTTACGAATGTTACCCCCAGGATTTTGGTGCACTGTGTGTATGCGAGCCTTGTTGGGTTTTGTGGATCATGTCTGGTGTGTGTGAGTAGATTTGTAGGTTATGCATGAAGTGAGCTCTAGCGCCGCAGAGTGTCATCTGTGTCTTCTGAGGATTCGTGGCAATCAGCCATTTATCCTCGTAATCTGTCTTCTCGTCTAGTATTCTTTGTGCGTGGAGCGTGATTTCTCCAGGGGCCCGGCCGCTGACGAGAATGGTCTCGTCGTCGGCGTAGGCCACTATATATGTGTGAACACAGTTTTCTGGTGGGCGTGGGGTGTCATTTGTAAACATAATGTAGAGTGTGGGTGCCAGAACGCTTCCTTGGGGAACGCCTGAGCGTGGTGTGAAGGGTCTTGAAAGGGTGTTGTTGTATCTGATGTGGCAGCGCCGTCCAGAGAGGTAACTCCATGTTGTTGGCGAGTTTTCAACGGAGTCCCTCGTGCCACACCTTGTCAAAGGCTTTCTCCACGTCCTTACTGACGGAGAGAGTCTTTTGGTGTATCTGTCGTTTCTTCTGTATTCTGTCATGTACGATGGTCACGGCCACCAGAATGGACCTGCCTCTCCTGAACCCGTATTGATGGGGGGAGAACCAGTCCCTCTCTTCCAGGAGCTCCCGTAGGCGGCAGTTGACTATTCGTTCGAGTATTTTGCCTAGGTGCTCTAATAGAGCAATAGGCCTGTAATTGTTTGGGTGTTTTGGGTCTTTGTGTTGTTTATGAAGGAGTATGTTGTGAGAGACTTTGAATATTTTTGAAAAGTGGCCTGAGGCTAGTGAGGCGTTGAATAGATATGTGAGTGTGGGGTTTATGTCTGCGGGGAGGTTATGTATGAGTATGGCTGGTAGACCGGAGGTGCCGAGGGCGCGTTTTGGTGTCGATTTTATGTAGTGTTTTGTTTCCTCGACGGTGATTAGAGTGGTAAGTGTGGACGTATAGTCGAGCACCCCCATACGTATCAGGGGGGCAGGCCTCAGCTTGTGAGCATGAGTCCGGCACCACTCCTGGATGTCATGGAAGTGCTCCTGCGCATGTGTTTTTGGTGGGTTGTGGGTGTGTACTGTGTCCCAATGGGACCTGAATGCGTCGAGGATGTGATTAGTGTCTGTGAGTGTGTGGTTGTTTATTTTCAGTGTAATTGGTTTTGATGGTTCCGTACCCAGCATCCTTTTCACGTGCCGCCAGAAGAAGGAAGGGTCCATGCAACGGGTGTCGTCCGCGATGCGGACGACCTCACGCCACTGCCGGTTCCTATCTAGCTGCACGCATTGAAGGATGCGGGCACGTAGTTGGTTGATGTTGTGTTGTCGTGGGCCTCTGGTGTAGTGGTTGTTGTACTGTGTGATAAGTCTCTGTGTGTGTATTGAAAATGTGAAATGTTTTAAGCAGGTGTAGTTTTTGTGTGGTGAGTGTAGATTACGTGCGGTGGTGATGGTGCCCAAAAGTGAGCACCAGTGGTGGTCTTGTGTTTTTGTAATCGTATATAGGTGATGTGGGGATGAGTATGGGGGATGTGGATATGAGAAGGCATATTGGTATGTGGTCTGATAGTACGTGGGGACCGGGTGCAATGTGAGTGTAGAATCGTGTGGCGTGGTCGTTACGGAGGACCACATCCGGGGATGTGGTGCCTCCTCGCGGGCCGAAGAACGTGGGGAAGGCAGGGCCGATATGTTCGCAGCGGTAACGCTGCAAGGCACCGGCCAAGTAACTACCCGCATCGTTCGTATTGTTTGAAAGGAGTGTTGGGTGGAAAGCGTTGAGGTCCCCCGCGGAGAAGATAGGTAGGTGGAATGACTTCGGACTTTGGATGTAAGAAGTAGTGAAAAGAAAAATACATACACACACATATGACAGCCAGTGCCCTCATGTATTCATATATGTATGTAATAGTGGTAGATAAATAGGTAGGCATAGATCACCCTGATTAAAGAATAGTGATAGAGGGGGGGGGGGAGAATATTCCCTGGTGATAGGGAATCACAGGCATTTGTTAGGGTTGATGTTGATGTTATAATTCTGTTTGTTTACTCTAATATTGATGTTATTTTTCATACTGTTAGCTCTGCTTATCTTTGTTTTTAGACGTTGTATTGCTATTTGCATAGCTTTTTAGTTTGTTGGTTGTTCGTTTTTTGTTTGTTGTTTGTTTCTTCTTGTCAGTTGTCATTTAACTTTGCTTGTGGTATGTAGTGTTTGGTAGTAATTTTGTAATTTGTAGTTATTGTGAGTAGTATAGCATTCAAGCCTTTGTAAGCTGATACTATGGTTTCTTTGTTTCTCTTGGTCTAGCTAAGTGTCATTAGTGTTCTTCTTCTGTTCAGCCTTGTGTGTGTCGTTGTGTGAGTTGATTTTGTTTTTACGTGTAGATTGCGTCTTCATGTCTTTCTGTCTGTGCCTTACTGCTGACAAAGTCCAGTTTTCTCCTGTTGATGTCTTGTATCGGGATGTCAATGTGTCTTTGTCTAGACTCGTCCGTCAGTAGTCTTGGGATTTTCTCCCAGATTTTTTGGGCCCTTCCTTGCAGCTCCATGTTGATTGGGGTCAACTGGATGCCTTGGTGAAGGTCCCTCTGCCTCTTCCGTTCTCTCCTTCTGATGTTCGTTATTAAGAGTACAGCCTTATTCTGTACTCTTTGAAGGAGTCGCATTTGGTTCTTGGAACTAACATTGACAGGTACAGGTGGATACAGTAGTTTCGACCTTACGAGCGCGAAGTAGATTTTATTTTTTGTTAGCTGTGCTCAGGTTCTTGAACCTGTACAGCTTAGAAAGCTCTACCCGCGCACGCGTTGCTGCCCGAGCAACGTGGCCACCGTATCCCCTATACCCTATCTTTAGTCCAAGTACCATCCCGTCGTTACTGTAAAGGATCCGGGCGTTTTCGGTCTCGATATGCGCCCGTCTCTTACGGAAGAATGGAATAACCCTGAACTTTTGGGAGTTCGTGGCAATCTTCCATCTTCTTTCGAACCTGTTTAAATGGTCGATTTCTCTGGCGGTAAATTCCGCCATGAGTTCGGGATTTCTGAACGGGGCAGTTACAATATGAGAGACATCGTCCGCGAACTGGACATACGGGGTGTCCTCCCCGACCGGATTTGGTAGGTCGAGGGTATATATGTTGTAAAGGAGGGGGCTTAGGCACCCGCCTTGTGGCACACCTGCAGTCAGTTCGAAGTCTGGTCCAGTATGGTCGTAGATTTGTAAGTAGGCTCTTCTGTCTGTTACGTAGTAACAAGTGATTTTCTCTAGTCTAGGGTAAAGTCCGAGCCTCAGTATTTTGAACTGCAGACCAGTTCTCCATACCTTGTCAAACGCCTTCTTCACATCTCTGAGCACCAGGTCAGCGTACCTTTTTTGGCTAGCCGTCTTCGCCAGTTTTTCGGTGATGACCGCTAGAGCTGTGTAGGTCCCTCTCCCTCTCCTAAATCCATGTTGTTGTGGATTATGGAGGTTGTTTTCCTCCATAAAATTTTGGATGCGGCTACCAAGGATCTTTTCAAAGACCTTGCCAGCCACTTCGAGGAGGGAGATGGGTCTGAAGTTTTCTGGTCTGTTGGGCGGCTTCCCGGCTTTTGGAATGAAGATCATTTTGGCGATCTTCCATTCATCCGGCAAGTAGCCGACGTTCAGACACGCATTCATCAGATTGACCAGCCCCTCTAAGATGTTACGAGGGGCGTTCAACCAGTTGAGTTTGGTCAATCCTGTTTTTCCCGGTGCTCTTTGTCTGAAGGAACGTAGTATCGTCATAAGTTCTTGTATGGTTACTCTTCTTCCGTAACCAGTCATTTCTCTGTCAGCTGTCGTGTTATTATAGGGGTACGTCCTGCGGATCATGGGTCTAAGTTCGTCATGTATTTCTTCTTCGAAGTCCAGGTCGAAGAGTTCGTTTTCTTCTGGAGTGATGGAGAACACATCCTTCCAGTAGCTTCTGAACTCATCTTCCGTCTCTGTCACGTCCATTTTTGTCCCGTCACCCTTACTGAGGAGGATGGCTTTTTGCGGCGGCCTACCCTTCAGTCTGTCAAGCGAGTTCCAGAATGTTCGGGGGTCCGTCTCTTCGTCCAGTTTGTCGACTAAGTCATTCCAGAGCGCTTGTTGTTGCTCTGTAATGAGAGTCTTCATTTTAGTCCTGAGTGCTCGTAGGCGTCTGTTTTTTATTATGTCAGTGTTATTAAGTCTGATATCTTCGAAAAGTCTCTTGTATTCGTCAGATAAGTCATAGAGGTCTTGTGTCCATCTTGGTGCCGGTAGGGTTTTATATGAGGTTTTTGGGACCGCTGCACGGTCCGCCTCCACCATTGCCTTCGTCAACCTTTCCAGTTCTTGATCTATTTCCTCCAGGGTGGCTTTTTCCAGGGGCTGCGCTCTGAATTCACCGAGAAGAGTACGGTATTCTTTCCAGTTTGCTCGAGAGAAGCATTTACGCTCCCTAACGGGTACTTGAATTGGGCTTGAAGAAATATTGATAAGTGTTGCGACGTGGTCGCTGGGGATTAAGGGTCCAAGCTGGATATAATAGTTATAGGGGAATTGAGGGCTGGTTAGGGCGATGTCTGGTTTGGTTGCGAAGGAGTTGGTGACGTAGGTAGGGAAGTCGGGCCCGATGCGGGCAACGATACCTCTGTCAATAGGGTTCTTCAAGTTCTTTCTCTTCTTATTTAGGTTTCCGGTATAACCAGATTCCTGGCATCTGGCGTTGAGGTCCCCCCCAAACAGGACTGTTCTCCCATGTGCACACAGCTGGAGGAAGTTGTGCATGGGGATATAGTCTCTTCTTGGGGGTTGGTACCCTGTGGACACCACAAGTGGACCCAGGGTGGTTTGGACCTCGATAGCCAGATAGGATTCGTCTAAGAAGGGGAGTAGCTTGAAGAGGATGCCTTTTTTGACTGCGATGGCGGCGCCATCAAAACGCCCCTGGCTGTGGTTTTTTGTCGTCACGGAGTAATTGAATAATTTAATCGTCTGTTGCGTAGTGTCTAAACCGTGTTCTGATATCAGAACGATATCAGGGTCACAATTCCTTATGATATTACCATAAGTTGCTTGCTTGTCGGTCCATCCGTCAGAGTTCATTTGCAGCACAGTTAAGTCTTTCTTTAGTCTGTCCATGTTGTTAGTCAGTCTAACGTTCTTTAAGTGTTTGTTTTTTGGGGGGAGGAGGGGCTAGCAGGGGGAGACCGGCACTTGCCGGATCTCTTTTTCTTGAATTCATCGCTTGAGATAGTCGTAAAGGTGTCCAGATCCAGTCGCACCATTCCGAGGATGAGGGCCTCTTCGACGACCTTCTCTGGAAGGTCCTCGGAGAATTCCCACTTGTATCTCCCGGTGGTGATACCATCACTAACGTCTTTATCTGTTCTGTGTAGGGGGAATGGCACGTCCGATGTAGCGAAAATCTTTAGATTCAACTTCTTCCCAAGGTAAGCATGTTTGCTCTCCTTTGATGAAGAAGTGAATCTGCCCCTCTGGCGGAGAGGAGATTTCCTTGAGCGGCTACATTGCCTATGTTTAGGTTTTGCTCCTTTGGGTGAGTCCACTTCGGGAGCAGTATTGGCGGGAGCGCTTGAGGGGGCGTTCTTTTGGGGAACTACTTGGGTTGGGTTGGGGGTGGCGGAAGGAGTTTTTGATTTTTTGGCAGCGGGAATCGATGTTGGGGGTTTCATCTGGATGCGGAGGACTTCCTCCGAGCGTGGGTTCTCTGGGAACCACATCTTATCCATCCCGTTGTTCTTAAGCATAAGGTTTAGCTCTTGTTTAAATGAACCTGGCTTAGTGAGGTTAGCAATGTGCGCGTAGTAGATGCAGCACATAATCTTTGTAGATTGCTCGCTTTCTACCTTAAGGTAGGTGCGCTGCGATGCTGCCTCTCCTACAGCGGCCTTCGCCACTTTGGCATAATTTAGGTTAGCCTTAGCCTCTTCCTCATTTTTTTTCGCTAATTGCTGCTTTCTAATGGCATTTTTTTGGGCCGGGCATGACATTGCCATGGCGGCGTGTTCGCCGTTTCAATTAATGCAGCGTTTCGTAGAGCTCCTACATTCACGCCAGATGTGATCTGTCGCACTGCAGATGGAGCAGATGGGTTCCGTTCTCGTGCAGGATTTGGTAGTGTGCTCGTTAAGCTTGTAACATTTGAAGCACGTTTGTACCTGCGTAAACTCCTCCCTTTCCACTTGCTAAGGGCAGATCCTGACGTGGAACAGGAGGAGGCCCACCTCTTTTGCCTTTTGGGCCATACCGGTTTCAGTGAACACGACTTTAAAGACGTTAGTATAGTCTTTGAATTTTATCACTTCTGAGACCTTGGCCCAGGAGTGATTTCTTTCGATTTCATCTGAAATCTCCGCACTGGAGTGGTTACCCACCCAGGAGTCAAGCCGGCGGCAGACGACACTGCGGTGCGCTTGAATTTGCGGGGGTACTTTTGGGGTTAAATTGATGGAGGCAAAAACTTTGGCTCCCTTGTCTGAGGCCAGGAGCTCTGCATCCGTCTCCTTTTGACATATTGCAGTATACCCAAAAGGGTTATCTATTAATCTGACTAGGGCAACGTCAAGCTCCCCGTAGGCAATGGAGAAGACATCTCCCCGCTCAGGTTTTATCCTTTCGGGGAGAGTCCTCAGGCTAATCCTGAGAACGTCGTCGGTCATATTATTGTCATGATTGTCATGTCCAAGTGTATATAGGAAGTGGATAAGTGTAAGGGATAGAAAAAAACTGAAGTCCAAAATCAATCTAGCACTTTACCTTTTGAAGGGAAGATTTGAGTTCCGGAGCTTGCCGTAATCCGCGTAATTATTGTGGCACTGACACTGAGTGTGTACTTGTTATGTACCACATTCACTTTGTTTTAAAAGGTTAAGGGCAAAAAACATTAGAATTTCACTTATGAATGAAAATCTAAGGAGGCGTCAGTCGAAATTTCCTTGATGGTTTCCTCCTTTGCTGGATGTCACGTACCGAGAGAAACGTATTTTACGTACAGAATTCTTAGCAGTCTGGAATGACTTAGTTAGTTAGTTAGTTTTGTGTATAGAAAGAACAGAGAGGGACTGCTGTAACACGGCAGTCGGGTAGTCAGAGAGGAGCGTTGCGGAAAATAATTAAGAAAGGGACAGCGAGAGTAGATAGGTCGGTGGCTATACACCGAAGCGGGGTGTTGTAATGAGGGTGTAGGTTATGTGGTAATTGACTGGGCGAGGGTTGGGGGCAAGTCAGGGGGGTGGAGGCTGACAGTCCATCCGGAAACGCGTTATTCACGATGCCTTATTGGTTTTTATGCGAAGAATGGTACGGGTGGCAGGTGTTCGTGGAGCGCGGGATATCGCGGCGCCATCGCGTACCTTCTTACATGTAGCGAGGTGTAAAGTGGGTCTGTGGTGAGTTTTCCAAGTTGTTTTGTAAGTCTGGTGTGAGCGTAGGTGTTGAGAAGAGTTAGTTTGTTGTTGTTGTGTAGTGCGTCCATTCTCGAGTACAGCGGCGAACTGCAAGCGCGCTTCAGAGCAGAGTTCTGAATGCGCTGAGCCTTTCGCTTCCAGGTGTCGCTCGAAGCTACGAGTGACAGTGGGGCGTACGTGAGAATGGGACGCACGAGTGCTTTGTATAAGTGTAGTTTTAGTTTTTTACTCGCTGGGTAGAACCTACCTAGCGATGCGTTTGTACGTGAGGCTCTTGCTTGTATTATGTTCTGGTGTAAGTTGAACCTGAGGGATTTTACGAATGTTACCCCCAGGATTTTGGTGCACTGTGTGTATGCGAGCCTTGTTGGGTTTTGGTGGATCATGTTTGGTGTGTGTGAGTAGATTTGTAGGTTGTGCATGAAGTGATCTCTAGCGCCGTAGAGTGTCATCTGTGTCTTCTGAGGATTCGTGGCAATCAGCCATTTGTCGTCGTAGTCTGTCTTCTCGTCAAGTATTCTTTGTGCGTGGAGCGCGATTTCTTCGGGGGCCGGCCGCTGACGAGAATGGTCTCGTCGTCGGCGTAGGCCACTATGTATGTGTGAACGCAGTTTTCTGGTGGGCGTGGGGTGTCGTTTGTGAACATAATGTAGAGTGTGGGTGCCAGAACGCTTCCTTGGGGAACGCCTGAGCGTGGTGTGAAGGGTCTCGATAGGGTGTTGTTACAACTGATGTGGCATCGCCGTCCAGTGAGGTAGTGTGAGAGGAGCCTTCTGGTGCAGAGAGGTAACTCCGTGTTGTTGGCGAGTTTCCAACGGAGTCCCTCGTGCCACACCTTGTCAAAGGCCTTCTCGATGTCCTTACTGATGGAGAGAGTCTTTTGGAGTATCTGTCGTTTCTTCTGTATTCTGTCGTGTACGATGGTCACGGCCGCCTGAGTGGACCTGCCTCTCCTGAACCCGTATTGATGGGGGGAGAACCATTCCCTCTCTTCCAGGAACTCCCGTAGGCGGCAGTTGACCATTCGTTCGAGTATTTTGCCTATGTGCTCTAATAGAGCAATAGGCTTGTAATTGTTTGGGTGTTTTGGGTCTTTGTGTTGTTTATGAAGGAGTATATTGTGAGAGACTTTGAATATTTTAGGGAAGTGGCCTGAGGCTAGAGAGGCATTGAATAGATGTGTGAGTGTGGGGTATATGTATGCGGGGAGGTTATGTATTAGTGTGGCTGGTAGGCCGGAGGGGCCGGGGGCGCGTTTTGGTGTCGATTTTATGTAGTGTTTTGTTCGACACCAAAACGCGCCCCCGGCCCCTCCGGCCTACCAGCCACATTAATACATATAGAATGCTACACTATGTATACTTTTCTACTTAAACATAAGGGATACAAAATCAGCCAATCGCACTTAAGGAAATTTTCATTAACTGTGGTTGGCCACTTTTGTATTCCTTATGTTCAAATATAAAAACAAGCAGTGTCTATGTTTTGAACGCTAGTTTGTCCTTAAAATTTTCCTAAACTATGATTGGGCAATTTTGTATCCCTTATGTTTAAGTAGAAGAGTATACATAGTGTAGCATTCTGTAAAATAGACACAAGCTCCGGCCCCATAATAGTGGCCACACATTACAGACCACCACGAATAGAGCTAAACTTAGAAGTCCCACTCCGGGCCCTTTCAAACTACAACCTACCTATCTTCTTTGCGGGGGACCTCAACGCTTTTCACCCGACACTCCTTTCCAACAATACGAACGATGCGAGGAGTTACTTGGCCGGTGCCTTGCGGCGTTTCCGCTGCGAACACATCGGCCCTGCCTTTCCCACGTTCTTCGGCCCGCGCGTGGGCACCACATCCCCGGATGTGGTCCTCCGTAACGACCACGCCACACGATTCTACACTCACATTGCACCCAGTCCCCACGTACTATCAGACCACATACCAATATGCCTTCTCATATCCACATCCCCCATACTCATCCCCACATCACCTATATACGATTACAAAAACACAAACTGGGCTGAATTCAGGAGCCACATATCCACAAACACACCACATAACCTCGACCTGGAGAACACCAATCCAGGACAAATAGAACACCACTGGTGCTCACTCTTGGACACCATCACCACCGCACGTAATCTACACTCACCACGCAAAAACTACACCTGCTTAAAACATTTCACATTTTCAATACACACAGAGACTTATCACACAGCACAACAAACACTACACCAGAGGCCCACGACAACAGAACATCAACCAACTATGTGCCCGCATCCTTCAATGCGTGCATCTAGATAGGAACCGGCAGTGGCGTGAGGTCGTCCGCATCGTGGACGACACCCGTTGCATGGACCCTTCCTTCTTCTGGCGGCACGTGAAAAGGATGCTTGGTACGGAACCATCCAAACCAATAACACTGAAAATAAACAACCACACACTCACAGACACCAATGACATCCTCGACGCATTCAGGTCCCACTGGGACACAGTACACACCCACAACCCACCAAAACCACATGCGCAGGAGCACTTCCAGGACATTCAGGAATAGTGCCGGACTCATGCTCACGAGCTGAGGCCTGCCCCCCTGATAAGTATGGGGGTGCTCGACTATACGTCCACACTTACCACTCCAATCACCGTCGAGGAAACAAAACACTACATAAAATCGACACCAAAACGCGCCCCCGGCCCCTCCGGCCTACCAGCCACACTAATACATAACCTCCCCGCAGACATATACCCCACACTCACATATCTATTCAATGCCTCTCTAGCCTCAGGCTACTTCCCTAAAATATTCAAAGTCTCTCACAATATACTCATTCATAAACAACACAAAGACCCAAAACACCCAAACAATTACAGGCCTATTGCTCTATTAGAGCACCTAGGCAAAATACTCGAACGAATGGTCATCTGCCGCCTACGGGAGTTCCTGGAAGAGAGGGACTGGTTCTCCCCCCATCAATACGGGTTCAGGAGAGGCAGGTCCACTCAGGCGGCCGTGACCATCGTACACGACAGAATACAGAAGAAACGACAGATACACCAAAAGACTCTCTCCGTTAGTAAGGACGTGGAGAAAGCCTTTGACAAGGTGTGGCACGAGGGACTCCGTTGGAAACTCGCCAACAACACGGAGTTACCTCTCTGCACCAGAAGGCTCCTCTCACACTACCTCACTGGACGGCGATGCCACATCAGATAAAACAACACCCTTTCAAGACCCTTCACACCACGCTCAGGCGTTCCCCAAGGAAGCGTTCTGGCACCCACACTCTACATTATGTTCACAAACGACACTCCACGCTCACCAGAAAACTGCGTTCACACATACATAGTGGCCTACGCCGACGACGAGACCATTCTCGTCAGCGGCCGGGCCCCCGAAGAAATCGCGCTCCACGCACAAAGAATACTTGACGAGAAGACAGACTACGACGACAAATGGCTGATTGCCACGAATCCTCAGAAGACACAGATGACACTCTACGGTGCTAGAGATCACTTCATGCACAACCTACAAATCTACTCACACACACCAAACATGATCCACCAAAACCCAACAAGGCTCGCATACACACAGTGCACCAAAATCCTGGGGGTAACATTCGTAAAATCCCTCAGGTTCAACTTACACCAGAACATAATACAAGCAAGAGCCTCACGTACAAACGCATCGCTAGGTAGGTTCTACCCAGCGAGTAAAAAACTAAAACTACACTTATACAAAGCACTCGTGCGTCCCATTCTCACGTACGCCCCACTGTCACTCGTAGCTTCGAGCGACACCTGGAAGCGAAAGGCTCAGCGCATTCAGAACTCTGCTCTGAAGCGCGCTTGCAGTTCGCCGCTGTACTCGAGAATGGACGCACTACACAACAACAACAAACTAACTCTTCTCAACACCTACGCTCACACCAGACTTACAAAACAACTTGGAAAACTCACCACAGACCCACTTTACACCTCGCTACACGTAAGAAGGTACGCGATGGCGCCGCGATATCCCGCGCTCCACGAACACCTGCCACCCGTACCATTCTTCGCATAAAAACCAATAAGGCATCGTGAATAACGCGTTTCCGGATGGACTGTCAGCCTCCACCCCCCTGACTTGCCCCCAACCCTCGCCCAGTCAATTACCACATAACCTACACCCTCATTACAACACCCCGCTTCGGTGTATAGCCACCGACCTATCTACTCTCGCTGTCCCTTTCTTAATTATTTTCCGCAACGCTCCTCTCTGACTACCCGACTGCCGTGTTACAGCAGTCCCTCTCTGTTCTTTCTATACACAAAAATGAAAAAAAAAAATCATTCCTTGTTTTTTTTAGTGAGTGACTGCTAAGATTTACTTGTTAAAATTGTTTATATCGGTACGTTATTTCTGCGAAAGGAGGTAAAGGGAAGTGAATATGCTAAACATTCCCGAAGATTTTTATTTTCGCGAAAATTTTCACGAGTAAAAGTTATTTTTCTCCAAGTGTAAACAATAAGTGTGGTGCATAATAAACACTACACAAAGTGCCAGTGCCACCATATATAAGGATTACGGCAAGTAAACTGACATCTCAGAATCTTAATTTTCAAAAGGTAAAGTGGCATTGGATTTTGGAAAGTTGATTTTTTCTGTTATCCTGACCTTCCTCTATTCCTTCACACTCAATAAAAAGACGATGACGACAAAATTACAAACGACATCTTACGGATAAGTCTCACGACTTTTCCCGAAAGGTCAAAGCCTGACCGCGGGGAGGTGTTCTCCATAGTCTACGGGGAACTAGATATCGCTCTCGTCAGACTCATCGACACCCCTTTCGGGTATACGGCTATATGCCAGAAAGAAACGGACGCAGAACTCTTGGCCTCGTCCAGAGCAACCAAAGTCTTCAATTCTATAAACTTGACTCCTAAAATCCCACCCCAAATACAGGCACACCGTAACGTGATTTGCCGTAGATTAGACTTTTGGGTGGATCACCACTCAAACGCTGACATCTTCCATGAGATCAAGAGGAATCACCAGTGGACTAAAGTCTCCGAGGTTATTAAATTCAGAGACCACACTTACTTTTTTATAAGGTGATTTTCCAGGATACGGGTATGGCACAGAAGGCAAAAGAACTCGGTCTCTTTCTCTTTCACGCCAGGGTCTGCCCTGACCAGATAGAAAGAGAGGAGTTCACAGAAGTGCAAACATGCTTTAAGTGCTACAAATATAATGAGCACACAACTAGAGCATGTCCACAAACCAAAATTGTCTGCTTCATATGTAGCAAAGTTGGTCACATCTGACGTGACTGTAGAAGTAGCGAGAAACGATGCATAAACTGCAACGGTGACCACGGAGCCATGGCAATATCATGCCCAGTAAAGAAGGAGGCGATCAAGAAACAACAGAAACGCAAAAAAAAGAGAAAGCTAAAACCAACAGGTCCTATGCCAAAGTGGCAAAGGTGGCAGTCGACGAGGCCTCAGCTCAACGTACCTACCTTAAGGTAGAGAGCGAGCAGTCGACAAAGATCATGTGCTGCATATATTATGCACACATAGCAAACCTCACTAAGCCCAGCTCATTCAACAAAGAGTTAAACCAGATGCTGACAAAAAAATGGAATGGACGAGATGTGGTTCTAGAGAACCCTTCCTCTGAAGAAGTTCTTGCATTCAGATGCATCCTCCTCAACCAGCCAGTACACAAGCAGAAGATGTTTCCGCTCCGGAAAATCATGCCCAAAGCAACACTGAACTCCAAACAATTGAAACCTTCAAACCAGATTCAGAGGCAAAATCCGCCAATGGAAGGAAATCTAAACACCACCACGGTAGCCGCACCAAACGATCACCCAACCGGCAGAGGATGAGATCTGCTTTATCATCAAAGGAGGGTAAACATGTCTACCACGGCAGAAAAATACCCTTGAAAATATTCACCCCGGAGAGCGCACAATTCCCTGAAGTGAAAACAGACAAAGACGTAAGTAAAGGCGTGACCACCGGCCGTTACAAGTGGGAATATAGTGAGGACATTCCAGAGAGAGTAGTCGAAGAAACACTCTTCTTTGGAATGGTCCAACTCAACCAAGACACCTTTGCTACCATCACGACCTCAGAGTTCAATCAAAAGAGATCCCGGTAAATGCCGATCTCCACCAGCCAGCCCCTCCACACCAAAGAAACTCGATAAAAGTAACAAGTAATTGACAGAAAACATGGACAGAGTGACAAAAGACTTGACGAAGATCTTCAATTATAGCATAATAACAAATAACCACAACCAGGAACGTTTCGATGGCACTGCCATCGCAGTCAAAAGAGGTACTGAGTTCAAATTACTCCTACCTTCAGACGAATCCTATCTGGCCATCGAGATTCAAACCACCTTGGGGACACTGGTGGTGTCCACAGGGTACCAGCCCTCACTTTCTCCAACTTTCTCCAACTGTGTGTACACGGGAGAACAGTCCTGTTTAAATTGGGGAGATCCCAACGCCAGATGCCAGGAATCCGGATACACCGGAAGTCTAAACAAGAAAGGGAAGAACATGAAGAACCTTATTGACAAGGGGATTGTTGCCCGCATTGGGCCCGACTTCCCTACTTATATCATCAACACCTACGCAACCAAGGCGGATATCACCCTGACCAGCTCACAATTTCCCTACAATTATTATATCCAACCCGGCCCTCTAATCCCAAGTGACTACGTCGCTATCATGATTAAAATATCCTCGAGCCCCATTCAAATACCCGTCATGGAGAGAAAATGCTTTTCCCGAGCGAACTGGGAAGAGAGAGTACCGTACCCTTCTAGGTGAGTTCAGACCTCAACCAATCGAAGCCACCCTATAGGAGATTGACCAGGAACTGACAAGATTAACGGAGGTAATGGTGGAGGCGGACCGCGCAACAGTACCCAAAGCATCCTATAAAATGTTACCAGCACCAAGGTGGACACATGAGCTATATGACCTAACGGACGAATATAGAAGACTATTTTAAGAAATAAAACTGACTGGCACAGACAGAGTTAAAAACAGACGGTTAAGAATAAAAAGGACTGAAATGAAGACACACATAACAGAACAACAAACAGCACTTTGGAATGACCTCTAAGACAAACTAGACGAAGAACTGGATCCCCGAACATTTTGGAATACTCTATTAAGATTGAAGGGTAAGCTACCTGTTTGGAACATACTCCTTAAAATAGACAACGGGACAAAAATAAATGCAACAGAAACGGAAGAAGTGTTCAAAGACTACTGGAAAAACGTATTTTCCATCATACCAGAAGAGAACGAACACCATGACATAGAATTTGAGGAACACATTCAGGACCAATTAAAACAGGAACTAGACAGGACTTACTCCTTTAAAAACACAACTGCTGAGAGAAAGATGACTGGTTATGGACAGAAGATAACGGAAGAAGAAATACTAATGACGCTACGCACCTTCAAACAGAGAGTACCAGGAAAAACAGAATCGACCAAACTTAACTTGTTAAACGCCTCCCGTAACATCTTAGAGGGACTGGTCAAGATAATGAATGCGTGCCTAAACGTTGGCTATTTTCCGGACGAATGGAAGATCGCTAAAATGATCTTCATTCCAAATGCCGGAAAACCGCCGGACGGACCAGCAAACTTCAGACCCATTTCCCTCCTAGAAGTGGCAGGCAAGGTCTTCGAGAAGGTCCTTGCTAATATAATCCAAGATTTTATGGAGGATAACAACCTCCATAACCAACAAAAGCATGGATTTAGATGAGGGAGAAGGACTGATACGGCGCTGGCAATCATCACAGAAAAACTGGCGAAGATTGCTAGCAAAAAAAGGTATGCTGACCTGGTGTTCAGAGATGTTAAGAAGGCATTTGACAAAGTATGGAGGACTGGACTTCAGTACAAAATACTAAGTCTTGGACTAAACCCAAGACTAGAAAAAATTATATGTGACTATGTGACAGACAGGGTAGCGTATTTACAAATATACGACTCCATGGAACCAGACTTCGAGCTAACTGCAGGCGTACCACAAGGAGGGGGCCTAAACACAACTCCTATACAATATATACACCCTCGATCTACCCGATCTGTTCAGGGAAGACTCACTGTACGTCCAGTTTGCCGACGACATCTCTCAGATCTTGACTGCCCCCTTCAAAAGTCCCGAACTCATGGCACAAATCACGGTCAGAGAAATCGACCATGTCAACAGGTTCGAGAGAAGATGGAAGATCGTTAGTAACACCCAGAAATTTAAGATGATACCATTCTTCCGTAGGAAACGGACCCATATCGAAACTGATGACGCCCGTATTTCCATACAGCACTGATGGGAAAGTACTAGGACTAAAGATAGGTAAAAATGGATACAGTAGCCACGTTGCTCAGACAGCAGCGCGAGCGAAGGTCGAGCTCACCAAGCTATTCAGGTTCCAAAACCTGAACATGACCAACAAAAAAAATATATACAACGAGCTCATAAGATCAAAGCTGCTCTATCCACCTATACCTATTAACACTAGTTCCAATAAAAAATTGCGACTCCTCCAAGGGGTACAAAATAAAGGAGTGCTCTTAGTAACGAACACCAGGAGGAGAGAAAGAAGGAGGCAGAGGAACCTACATCGCTTGATCCAAATGACTCCAATTAAATTGGAGCTGCAAAGTAGAGCCCGAACGATCTGGGAGAAAGTCCCACGACTCATGACGGACGAAACCAGACAGAGACACATAGACATTCCGTTGGAGGACATATAACAGAAGAAGGCTAAACTTCATCAGTAGTAAAGCACAGACCGAAAGACAAGAAGAATCAATCTACACATAAGACTCTGCATATCTAACAACAACAAACAATGAACTACACAAATAATATACAATAAGAAGAACACTAAAAAAAATACACAAACGAACAACGAGGGAAACACAAAAGATACAGAAAACACTTACAAAGGCTTGAACGTTGCAAGAAAACCACCATAATCTCCATGAGATAAAATGAAAACACAAGCAATAACATCACAAACCAGGAACAACACAAACTAACATGCAAAACAATAAAAAACCAAGAACAACCCAAACAAAAAAAACACAAAAGAGTACGCAAAAAAACATAAATATTAAAACAAAAACAATGAAAAGAACAACAATCTCAGATAAACGCCTGCGATTCCCTATCACCAGGTATTTTTTACCCTTCTATCCCTTTCACCTGGGAAATCTATCCATCTCCTACTATTATATATATATATATATATATATATATATATATATATATATATATATATATATATATAACAACGAGTTTTCGAGACGAGACTAACAAACGTCTCCTCTTCAAGATAATCTAATATGGTAGCCTAGTTAACGCGAGTGGGGGAATGAGATGGCCTGAAAGGAGATCCGAACCCGGACTTCACGGGGCCGTTAACGACAGAACCACGATGGACTAAAGGAAACACAAGCTGAACTCATTTAAGAGTTCCGAAGAAAGACGCCGAATTAATGGCTAAAAGCCTTTTGCACTTCCCCACGTCCACACTCGGGGCACTCTAATCATGCCTTATTAAACTCATACGAGGCCTTCAGAATTGCACGGGATACTTTCGAATTAAATGTTAACCACTTTCCCCGATGGTGGGCGCCGAGATATTTAAAAGACCTCTGGCCATTAATCGTCACCTCGTCTTTTCTTGTAACTCTTAATTACGTTCAGGTTGCCTTTCATTTTAGTCCATCGTGGCTCAGTGGTTACCTCTCACGCTTCGCACACCTCAGATTCGCTATTTAATATATATATATATATATATATATATATATATATATATATATATATATATATATATATATATATATATATGAAATGAATAACTCACAAAGTAGCACGTGGGGTTCGCAATGAATGCAATGTCCCACAGGAAAAATGAAAACGGTGTTTCCAAGTACATTCGAACTTTATTCAGTTCATTCTCTTGAGAAAGTACTTGGAAGCATCTTTTTTATTTTTACTGCGGGACATTGCATATATATATATATATATATATATATATATATATATATATATATATATATATATATATATATATATATATATATATATATATATATATATATATATATATGTATATATATAATATATATATGAAAAACTCACAAAGTATCACGTGATGGTAGCAAATGAATGCAATGTTCTGCAGTAAAAAATGAAATGCTGTTTCCAAGTACTTTCGAGCTTTATTAAGTTCCTTATTAAGGATAACTACAAGAAACAATATTATATTGGAGGTATATATACGAAAGAAAATTATGAAAGATCACCTCAAAAACAAGAAATCACCAATGAGGAAGACGGAAGGGGGAAGGTAAAGATTTACGTTTTGAATTACAAGAAGCAGGTAGTAAGGTCAAACTGAGAAGACGGAAAGGGTAACAGATTGAAAGAAATGGAAATAGCCTAACGAGGGAGATTATAAGACAAGAGGAGCGAAAAGTGGGGAAAATACAATGTACATAACAGAGCAGTGACGATTAAAAAAAAACAACTAGATAACAGTCCTTTATTTGTCCACATGTCCGATAAGGACCATCTAATTAACTGGAACTCGGCAAAATTTATTTATCGTTCCAATGACCCTATAAAAGGAATATCATTGAATGTGCTTTTATAAGCCAATGTGATATTTTTAACCTCTTCCCTGGCTTATATAAAATAGATGCTATGATTAAAAAAACTAATACTTAAAGAAATTAGTTCTGACTTTTGTTCTTCCTCATTGGTGATTTCTTGTTTTTGAGGTGATCTTTCATAATTTTCTTTCGTATATATACCTCCAATATAATATTGTTTCTTGTAGTTATCCTTGATTAGGAACTTAATAAAGCTCGAAAGTACTTGGAAACACCATTTCATTTTTTCCTGCGGGACATTGTATTCATATATATATATATATATATATATATATATATATATATATATATATATATATATATATATATATATATATATATATATATATATATATATATATTGTGTGTGTGCGTGTGTTATTTTGGGAAACCACAACACATATCGAGACTTACACATAACTCGTTAACAAGGTTAACTTACCTAAGTCGCGTGCTCTCAATTATTTTAATAATTTAAAATAAAATTAATTAACAAACATATCATCTGACCTTACGATCTACAAAACTTTCAAAAACTCATTGAAAAGTAAAATGGTTACCATACGACCGACCGACATAGTAACTTATAAGAGTCGCGGCACGCGACTAAAAAGGGCCTTGTCAAATTCCAATAAAATTATTTTGAAACTTTGTCACAATTTGACAAAGTAATTGTAGTCCTTTCCTAATTCCTTTAATGTATTGCTCGCCCCAAATTTCTGTCTGATGGCTCCTTAGACCGAATATAATATTTCCTATTTAGGTTGTATTACGGAAAAATGGGTAAAATTGGTTTCCGGGAAATTGGATATTCTGGGAGGGTACGGAGTCAATTGGTTATTTGACGAACTCTTGAATTTGTGTAACTTTAGATGTATTATTTCGCATCAGTCTTTTATTCACTTTCGACCTGGAATGATAATAAGGACGCTCAGTGTGGAGTTAATTTAGGAGGCCAAAAGAATTCTCTTCTGACATACTGAGAGTCTCTACTTACGCATTCATCAAGAATCATGTTATTGAAATTTAATACAACTAAGAGCATTGTGACTTTATTTAGTGTTTTTGCTTCGTCCCTTAATTCTACACCTTTTTACCCTCAAATTAAAAAAAAATTGAACTTCAAATTTTAAAAAATGACTATCATATAAAAAAAATGGACTTCAAATTTAAAAAGCTGATTTTCGTATAAAAAAAATTGGACTTCAAATTTTTAAAAAACTGACTTTCCTATTTAAAAAATGAACTTCAAATTAAAAAGGTTGACTTTCATATTAAAAAAGCTGGATTTTAAATTTTTAAAATTACTCAAATTTTTAAATGTTGATTTTCAAATTAAAATAAATGAATTTCTCCCGCCTGGGAGGTAACCCCAATTTATCCCCAATCCATTCGCATTTGGGTAGGAAGTCGAGGCGAGGCTTTTGCGAGCCATTAGGCCATTTCAGCGCCCAATGCGCCCAATTTGGTTGGCCATGTGCTGTAAGGTCGTTCCTTGCGACCTGGAGGTGGTTGAGCTCATCTTTTATTTCAGTTACTTTTATCTTTTTACAGGATATTATTTCGTTTTTTCAGAGATCTCTTAATTTTATACAGGTAGAAAATACCAGTATTGCAAATTTGCATTATTAAATATTATTTCCAGTACTTGAAAAAATACTCACTTGGTTACTGAGAGGGCTGAGTTATGTATGGGAACGGTTGCTAGGGGCGCGAAAGAGCTGCCAATGAGGATATGATTAGAAGAAATAAAACAAGCTATGGAAATAGGCTCTCTAACGTCACGGTAGGGAGCTGGCCGAAATGTTGGAAGCGTTCGGAAGATGACTGATGAAGAATTTTATTTATTTCTAATTTTAAGCAGTTTATCATTGCAAACGCATATGGTACGAGTAAGTAATGTTGTAGATATGAGTCTTACGAATGTTTTTATGTATAAAAGATGGTATTCCATGAAGAAATAAGTGCCCGAGAATCGAAAAAAAAATAGAATATTTTGGAGCAGGTTGGTGGCGAAATTAGGGAGTGCTCTTGACTTTACACAAATTCAGATGATGTTACATTTTTTTTAATTGAATTTCATTTGTTTTCAATTGAAAGAAACTTTTTATGTTGAAAGTCAGCTTTTTAAGTTTAAGGTAAACATGCTTAATGTGAAATCCAAGTATTTTAATTTGAGTCAACTTTTTAAATTTGAATGTTAACTTTTTAAATTTGAATTTCATGTTTTTAAAGTTCAATTTTTTTAATAGGAAAATTAACTTTTTAAATTTGAAGTTCATTTTTTTAAATAGGAAAATCAACTTTTTAATTTGAAGTTCAATTTTTTTATACGAAAGTTAACTTTTTAAATTTGAAGCTCAATTTTTTAAAATATGAAAGTCAATTTTTTAAAATTTGATGTTCAATTTTTTAAAAATTTGCGGGTGAAAAGGTGTAGTAATAAGCATAAGGATGAATTGGACAGGACTTGGAGAAAATGAAGTGTATAAAATTACCCAGAAAGACCCTTTTGTTATTATAGGAAATTGTAATGCACCTGCTGTAAACAATGGGAATAAGATGGCAAAAAAACACTGCTTTATCGGAATCCAGTTAATTCCAGAGCCAAAGTACTTTTAAAATATTTCGATGTTGCCGATTTGACCTTAATTCAGAAAGAATCGTAAGGATATGACCATCAATTTGCAAATTCTTTAAAATGTGAAGACCTTTTTGGTTTAAGCCAATGGTTCCCAAACTTTTGCAGGCTGGCGCCCCCTTGGCTCCCCAGTGAATTCCTAGCGCCCCCCACAGACACATATGGAAACAAACACCTCTTTCTTGATATTTGGTATGCTGCAATTTGAAAAGAGAAAGGTTAAACACAAATGTGTATTTCACAAATAAAACCCAATTTAGTAAACCAATTTATTTTTTAGCAGTTTTAACTGTTTCAGCAACATAGAATGGTAAATAAACATTCCACCAGTAACCTTCATTGTCTCACACTTAATATTAATGTGATGGATGTGCTTGGTGCAGGGACATAAGCTTCTCAACATCAGGCTGGAACTCACTAAGAAGAAGTCGTAGATCCCCGCGGTCAGTAATTTTCAGTCGGTTTCTTCGCTTGGAAAGAAGCAAGGCGACTGCACTGAAGCCCCGTTCTACTAAATATGATGTTGGCAAGGCAATAAAGTACATCTTGACCTTGTTCCACAGCACTTGATAGCAGTCAGAGATTTTTTTTTGTAACCAAAAATCTTGATATGACTTTTTGAACATTGGCCTTTTGAACATTGGCCTTAGCTCAATGTCATTTTGAATGGAAATCAGTTCTTCCTCTGCCACTCCAGTTTCTTCACCGTCGACATTTAGGAATGGATTGATCACCCAGTCTGGTATTTCAAGCAATAAAATGTCCTCAAATCTCTCAGACATGTCTCTGTGCAGTTCATCCAGGTGTGTACAATACACTTGAAGGTCATCGAATGGTATGCCTTTTTCCTTATCCAATTCAGAGAGGCTTGGGAACTGGTAGAGTGCATGGTGAGCTATGTTTCGTTTGAATAACTGTAACTTGGCCAGGAAGGTGGAGATAGCTGATTTGACTGTAATTAGATTAGCCTCATTTCCTTGCATCTGCAAATTAACTTCATTGAACTTTGTGAATATATCTGCCAAATAAGCAATGTCATGCTTCATGTTTCTTAGTTCATCACACAGAACAGAATTGGAGTCTTGGAAGAATTCAACAACTGTATCAAACAGTGAATAGAAACGTCTCAGGCAGTTTCCCTTTGACAGCCATCTAACTTCTGTGTGCAACACTAAACGTTCAAACTCTTCATCATTATCAGTGCACAGCTGTCGAAACAGTCGGGAATTGAGGGCATGTGCCTTGATTTTATTTATTGCTGTGATAACAGTACTCATTGATTTGTGTAGCCTACCACTCAGGTTTTTTGCGACCAGATGCTGCCTGTGGATTACACAGTGCACTGTAAGTACTCCAGGTACAGCTTTTTTCAAGAAACTAATGAAGCCACGATAACGACCTACCATTGATGGTGCCCCATCTGTTGCACAAGCAAGAATGTTAGAAAGTGGGATGTCTTTCTCTTTGAAAAAAACATCAACGACACGAAATACTGACTCCCCTTTTGTGTCTGTTTCAAGCTGTCTCGCAAATAACAGCTCTTGAACCAAGCTTTCATCTTTGACGAAACGAACATAAGCAAGAAGCAAAGATTCATTGCCTGGCAGAGTGGACTCATCTAACTGTAAACTAAATTCTGTTGTCCTAAGCATGTTACACAATGTTTCTTCAATATTTTCAGCCATTTCATCTATTCTTCTCTGAACAGAGTTATCACTGAGAGGAATAGCTTTTATAATTTGGTCAGGTGACTTGTGTAGAACTGTGTGTAGAACCTCTCTTACTGCTGGTAGAATAAGCTCTTCTCCAATTGTATGAGGCTTACCAGATCTAGCAATCAGCAAAGAGATGTTGTATGATGCTCGCAAACCGTCAGTAGATTGTTGTAAACTGCTGGCAAATATATTTCCGATGGTTTTCCGTTTCCGAACGTTGTCTCGGAGTGACTGAAAATATGCCAAGTTTTTGTCTGCTTTATCAGAGTGCATTTTCTTCAAATGTTCCAAAAGCCTCGAAGGTTTCATAGCTTCATTTGAAAACACTCTATTACACAGTAGACACATTGGTTGCTGTTGGTTGTGTGGTGCTGCGACCAATCCATATTTCAGATATTCCACACTATATTGCCGACACTTCTTTTTTGTTTGCTGTACCAAGGCCATACTTTATTCTGGAACAAAAAAATAAAACCATGTAAAATACAGCATTTTATCGCATTTCATAAATAGGCCTACTTAAAGACAAAAATGACAACATTGAAGGTATAAAAAGCAAGTTTACCCTTTCACGTATTCATTTTCTTCCATTTACTCACAGAAAATGGTGGCGGACGTGATCACCCACACAATGACACACGCGCGAACACGCATATATGCACACACACACACAAACACATGCACACACAGGTACAAAGTCATATACATTCGTAACAATATATATCAGTGAATGCACCACCCTAACCAGCTCAACACAACACAACACGGCGCGTTCTGGCGAGTCCCCAATTTCATGTTGACTTGAACTCAAGATGATGTTGACCGCCAGGATGCGGTTTTTATTATAAGATAAAATTCTGAACATTACAAGCTTGAAATTACAAACCTGAGATTTTGCTTTTGTAGTCTATGATGTCGGATCTGACTGGGCCAGAGCGGCGTGCGGTAACCGGACCCTGATGCGTCGTCCACTGACTCGTCCTGCTGCACGTGTTGTGTACAAATCGTCAAACAAACGTTCGAACTTCTGACTTCGACTTCAGACTGCCGCCCCCCTACCGCCCCCTTCTTCCTCACCGCCCCCCCCAGATCTTTCCACCGGGGCGGTACCGCCCACTTTGGGAACCACTGGTTTAAGCGATCGAAAGAAAGGCGAAGTCTAATGAAATAAGCCTAGCCTACATATTACGAAAGGATGCTACTGTCGACATTGATAGCAATGGTCAAAGAGTATTTGGTTAATAACTTTTTTTTCTTGTTAAAATAGCAGAAAGACATCTTGGAGAAAACCTAGGTCAAAACATATATCATCAATTTGATTTTTTTCTTTAGTTTTATTTATTATTGTTATTTTTTTATATAGAAGTCAGAATTTTTTATTTTTTTATTTGGAGAATGTAAGATGAGATTAAAAGAGTTATTTTCCCAATTTAGAAAAATGTTCGCTCCCATTTTGGATCTAAAAGGTAATTTTATCTGATTGTAGGGAACAATGGCTCGTTGAATCGAACTCTACAATTTATTATATCAGCCGGATACTGTAAGCAAGCACGCAAAGATGCAAGATATGCCTCATTCTCAAGTTGTAACAGTAGACATCATGCCATCTTGATGTGATCTTAAGGATGAAATTAAAGTAATGTCAAATAATAAATCTCCATCCAAGTAATGTTGGATTACCAGCTGAAATTTGCATTTTTGACGAGAATTTGCTTATACTGTTTTATAAGGCTGTTTTTTAAAGATTCTAAATTTATTAATTTTAAAATTAGGGATCTAGAAATGATTGCAATAATTATAGAGGCATATCTTCACTGAATGTAGGATATATCATTTTGCCAGACTTCTTTTGACGGAACTGTAAATTATTGGACAGCGTAAATATGCAAGGAGTCAGCGAGTTTTGGCTCTTGTCAGGAAAAATATGTTCATTGTACACTGCTTTTTGTGGATCTTATCAACAATTTTCACAAAGCAGGACGGACCCCTTGGAGATATTGGAATAATATTTTGCCATTGAAGCTCTTGGATGTTGAAGTCTTTTCGTGATGGTATATGAGAGAGAGAGAGAGAGAGAGAGTGAGAGAGAGAGAGAGAGAGAGAGAGAGAGAGAGAGAGAGAGAGAGAGAGCTACAATGAGCTACAAGGAAAATAAGAACCCTAGAAGACCTTACGGTCCATAAAAGGAGAGTACTTTTGGCGCAATCCTCGAGGGTGTCCGTTGGCAACCTCGAAGATCACTCGTGAGGATCTTAACGGTGAATTCGCAAGACTTTATCTAGTCTTGACTTGAACTGGTCAACAGATTCACTGTTGACAACTTCCGTAGGAAGTGCGTTCCAACTACCACAGATACTGTAAGTGACGAATTTCCCACACAGATCACGGTGGTATCGTTTCAGTTCAAGTTTGTAGCCGTGATTTCTTGTTCTCCCCTCGCTGAGCTGGAAAATATCCCCGTAGTCCAGTCTGTCGAAGCCTCGAAGTATTTTAAACACTTCGATAAGCTGACCACGTAGTCTCCGGGTCTCCAGCGAGAACATATCTAATTCCCTTAATCTATCTCCATAACTTTTATGTATAAGAGAGGAAATCGATTTGGTTGCCCTGGCTTGCACGTGTTCCAATCTCCCGATGTCCTTTCGAAATGAAGGACTCCAAAATTGTGCAGCATACTCCAGGTGCGGTCGGACGAGGGAGTTGTACAGACACAGTACTATCTCCTTGGTCCGATATCCAAACTGTCGCTTTATATATCCTAACATCCTTTGGGTTTTCTTCTCCACCTCAGTACACTGTTTCGAAAACTTGAGGTCACTGGGTGATACTTACACCCAAGTCCTTCTCAGTGTCGGTGGATTCAAGTGCATGCCCTTAAGGATATAGGGTGATTGGGGATTTCGGTGGCCGATATGCATCACTTTGCATTTATTTACGTTGAAAGGCATTTGCCGCCACGTATCCCACCACTCCCCAATCTTCCAAAGGTCATCTTGAAGGCAGGCAGCATTTCTATCCTTTGCTTCGCTCATACCAAGCTTGGTATCGTCGAAAGATTTAGAAATCTTGGCAACCATGTCACCGTCCATGTCGTTGACATAGATGATGAATAGTAGTGGTCCCAGGACAGAACCTTGAGGCACCCCGCTAGTAACGGGCACCCACTCAGAAGCCTGTCCATTCACCACCACCCGTTGCCGTCTGCCACTTAGCTAGTTCTCTATCCAGCCTGCTACTTTTCCGTCTATGCCCAACGCTCGCACTTTCCGAGAAGGCGGCGGTGTGGTACCTTATCAAAGGCTTTGTGAAAGTCTAAGTAGACCACATCCACTACCTTGTCCCAATCATGATCACTGAAGACGAAGTGGAAGAATTTCACAAGGTTCGTCAGGTATGACCGTTGCCTTCAGAAGCCGCGCTGGGAACTCCTCAGTAGCACGTTTGACTCTAAATGCGACGTCATTTTGTCCACCATCATGCTTTCCATGAGTTTACCGACTATCGAAGTCAGACTGATAGGTCGGTAGTTCGACGGTTGGCTACAGTCTCCTTTCTTGAAGATAGGAGTCACCTCCGCTTCACGCCAGTCTCTAGGAATGCATTCGGTCCGGATTGACATGTTGAAGATTGTGCTCAGGTGTCGTGACACTTGATCGCGACCTTCTTTTAACACTTTAGGTAGAAACCCATCCGGGCCAGGTGACTTATTCGTCATTAGGTCAGTGATCTTCATTTTTACTTCTCCTTCGGTGAAGTCCATATCCTGCAGCCTTTTCCCCGAGTAGGAATCCGTTGGCTGGGGGGTGGAACTACACTCTTCAGTAAACACTGAAGAGAAGTAGTCGTTGAGGAAGTTACCATTTTCTGCATCTGGGTGCTTTAATGTCCCCTCCTTATTCATTAAAGGGCCAATCATTCGACGGATTGATTGACGGCTGTTTACATATCCAAAGAAATCCTTGGGATTCTCTTTACAAAGTCCAGCTTAGCCGCTCTTATGCTGGACTTTACTCTTCTGGCTAGCCTCCGTCATTCGTCAAAGTCACCCGAGATCTTCGATTCCTGGTACACATATCTCTTCTCCCTAAGCAACTGGCCGATTTCTCGATTAAACCACTTTGGTTGAACATAAGACCGACGGGAGCATGTCAGAGGGATGAAACGCGATTGAAGACTCATGAATATGGTTTTGAAACTGTTCCACGAGTCTTTAACAACCTCGCCCACTTCTAGCCTCGCGTCAGTCACTCCAGCACGAAGATCTTCAAAGTCTGCTCTTCTCAAATCAAGGTTCCTCGATTTACTAGTTGCAGGCCCTGCCTTCGGGACTTTGACTACAAATCTAATTAGTCGGTGGTCACTGCCACCGAGCTCTTCACCAACAGAGAGGTCCTCACCGATGTCGTCCTTAGAGGTGAAAACCATTTGAAGATATTGTCTCCTCTCGTTGGCTCACTCACCCATTGAGTCAGGAACTCGTTGTTCGTGAACTTCAGGATTAGTGCGTTCTCTTCGTAGGGTTCTCTGGTTTCCCAGTTAACATGGGTATTGAAGTCACCCTTGGTGATACACACTCTGTCCTTTACAAGTTCGCCCAACAGCTGGTACAGCCTCCTGTCCTGTTCTAAGCGTTGGAAAAGGGGTCTATAAAGTACCAGGGTCCTGTATCTGGTATGACCTATCTCTAGGTCAACACCTAGTAGTTCATGGTTAGATACGATGCTGCAATCTGTCGAGTTGAGAGTATCTTTGACATACAACATCATACCACCACCCTCTACGTCTGGCCTATCTTTCAAGAAGAGCTGGTAACCGGGAATTGCGAATTCACCTTCAAAATCTTGGCTTGAGGTTTTTATCCACGACTCCGTTATGGCCACCATCTCAGGTTCTTCTGTTGCTACGAGGCCACGGAGCTCAAGAAACTTGTTACTGATCGACCTCGCATTCAACATAAGAACTTTCAGGCAGTCATCGAGTGTAGGACTCCCTACGCTCTTCCATTTCCCAGCTTATTTATTTGTTTGGTAGCTCCCCTCTTTGCGACCTCCGAGAAGGTCGTTCCAGGAGTGACACGGATGTACTAGCGTACGTCCACCTTCATTTTGGGCCTGGCACTCCTTAATGTCCGTTCCACGATATCTTGTATAATGTTGCAGAGTACAGCCTTTTCTTTAAAGGAAAGATGTACTCCATCTCTTTCGTAGAGATCATTTCTACCATCGAAGGTGCGGTAAGGCTCCACGAAAAAGACCCCTTCCGCCGTACACAAATCTCCGGGGCGTCGATTAAGGGAGACGTTCCTCGAGTGAGCGGTGCGGGTTGGACCTCTTCTCGGGAGCATCTCGACCTCTACACGTCTGTGTGTTTTCAGCTCACAGTCGTCCACAGCACCCATGACTGTGATGAGAATCTTTTCTGTGGGGCCTATCCTTCCTCCTCTGAGGTAGTGGTCGTTCACCATTATGGCAACGACTAAGTTCTCAGAAATCTGAGATTTCTCTGCCTCTACTCTGATCTGCTGGTTTTCCTTCTTGGTAGGCAACGTACCTTCACACTTGTGTGAAAGTGTGCTGCTAGCAGGGGTTGCAGGTCCCGTGCTTGAGAGTTCCAAATAAGGTTGACTCTCGCACATTTGTCTGCACTCTTTTCTTTCGCCAGAGACTTATCTCTTTACTCTTTCGTCTCCATATTTCTTCTTCCTTTTTTTAAATTTTCATTCGTCTTTTCTTCTGTTTCTCTTTTCTTTTCTTCTCTTCCCACTTTCTCTTGCGCACCAGTATCGCTCGAATCCTCTACACTTGGGTGAGCTGCATTAAGGTCATTGTTTTTCTTCTTTTTTTCTTTCTCTTATTAGTTTCTCTGCATGGCTGAAGCGGCACCGCCAATGCAGTTTCAGCTCCTTGAGTTGGGGTCTCATCGCCGGAACCACCCAAGTCAGTGGGAGTTTTGTCTCGAGCTTGAGCTGACTGGGCCTCTAGTTTAGAGGCTAGCTCTAGTATTCTCTCCTCGAGACGCCGAATCTGAAGCGCGTGCTCCGTTTTTAGTGTTTGTAGTTTACTTTCCAGTGGCCTAGATTTTTCCTCAGATGTTGTTAAGAGATCTTTCAGTTCCTTGCAGTATGCCAATGCCTCTCGGACCTCTCCTTTAAGGATGCAGTCGGTGCATATACTTCCCGGGTGGCATTTCGAAAAACATCCATCCGGGAAGTCCACGCACCACTTGTCCTTCTGGCATATCGCACATGTATATTTGAGTGCAGCTGGACCTTTTTTTCCTGTCATGTTGAAGACTTTCTCTTTCTCAAAACTTTGCGACCAATCAATAGTAAAAAAGGGGGTTGTGAATTCTCCCCGCATGAGTCGGCAGGCTCCCACCTATCCATCAGAGACGTTTCGTATCTTTCAGAAGGCACGCTCCATGTGCTGCTGTTCGTCCGACCGATTCGTAAAACCTCGGCGTGCCGTGGCTTCCAACCAAGCAGCACTGACGGTCCCCGAAGGGGCCATCGATTTGCCACCAGTTGAACAAAAAGCACACCCCGTACTAAACTCCTACTAGTTCCCTTCACGACGGCTAAGATCTTGGAGCAGCGTTCAATGGATATCTCGCCACACCAAGAGACTTAACCCAAGGCTTTTTATTGGCCTGGCAACCAACCTGCAACAAAGGGATGTCACCTCGGACCAAGGATACCAGAGGCACCTGTCAACGGTCACTGGGAATGGTCAATAATTACGCGCCAGGGAAGGGGTTAACGGGGCACTACCCTCATCCGATTCATCGTGCCCCAACGCCTAGGACACCTCTAGTTCTAGTCTCTCTCAACCAGTGAGCGTCGATTGGCGTTGTTTATAGAGGTCCCAAAGCCTCTCTTCTGACGTATGAGGTAGCTGCCAGGTCCTTATATATAGATAGAGGAAAAAAAGGGTAAGAGTGACATTATAGTAGTAGGTCTTTTTTGTTTTCTTTTTGTATAACAAGTGGAAGAGATAGGATAAAAGTGAAATAGAAGGATAGAATAGAAAAAAGGAAGGAAGGACACACTTAGTCTGGAACCTCGTTTCCGACCAAATCGACAAGGGAACCCCTACCAGGGGTACCCAGAAGAGAGGTATCCCCGCCGACATAGCTCGAAAAGTCAAAGGTACACACAAGCTCTCTTCCCGCGACAAGGGGCGTCACCTCTCTCTCTCTCTCTCTCTCTTGAGCGAGAGTGAGAGAGAGAGAGAGAGAGAGAGAGAGAGAGAGAGAGAGAGGGAATATATCAGTTAATGGGGAAGAATCAGAAGAATTCTCTTTATGCTGTGGTGTGAAATAGGGTTTCATGCTAGCACCAACATTGTTTTACATATATTTTCCTATATATTTTACAATACGCAATTGGTGATAATGATGAAAATTATAGAATAGACGTCATTTTATTTGAGATCAAATGACGCCAGGCTTGAACGAGATTTGAATTTTTAAAAATTAATGAGCTGCTTCCTGTTAATGATGCTTCCCTAGATGTACAAGAGGCTGCATCTCTGTAAAGATTGCTGAATAAAATGCTTGAGAGATCCAAAGATTTTGCCTTACTATCAGTTCATTACATACATTTGTTATGCAAAGGGAGCAGATGTGTTATGCGATTTTATTTGGACAATGAGCTAATTAAAAACGTAGATACGTTTTATTATTTTGATTCTATTGCATCTGAAAACTTTAATTTAAATGAAAATATATAAACTCGTATTGCAAACACGACTGGAACGTTTGGAGGGTTTTGTTTTTGTAGTGGAAGAGTTATGTCAAATAGAATGTTGACTATTAGAACCCAAATCAATGTTTATAATGCATGCATGTTGTCTACCCTGCTCTTTGGATCTGAAGGTTGTGCTATATTCCTTAGCTAAATAGATTGAATGGCTTTCACGGCCGCGCCTCTCATCAATAGTGATCGGAAAAACTCACGAAAAGTTTGCAAGATGTGTTGAAAACACTTGAATTCCTTCTCCTCATCCTCCTCCTCCTCCTCCTGCTCCTTCTCTTCCTCCTCCTCCTCCTCCTCCTCCTCCTCCTCCACCTCCTCCTTCTTATCATCATCATAATAACCTCACCCCCGGATCAATTTGGCAGCGATCATACGCTTCACGATTGCGAGAGGCGCAAGACAACCTTAAAAAATGAATGCGTATAGAAATGTTGTGATGTAATAATCAGTGGCGTGAAGTGATTTTTGAAGATGAGGAAGCAATTCAAGTTTTACAAAAATAAATATGTTAATTGAAGTAAATATGTTTTTCATTGAAAATAACTATAAAATTGTAAGCTACTCACTTGATTTAAATGTTATTCTTTTAAAACTTTATTTAAATGTTAAAATAGCTTCTGTAAGTATGCACAACCCCAAGCTAAGATGTTCCATCATATTGGCCTACATTGTATTTGCCAGTGCAACAGTTTTGGATGACACCTAGTCTTGGCGTAGGCCTACCTGTTATAATAATAGTTTTTCATTATAAGTCATCGCACTGAACTTCCTTTTTACAAATTTTTCAATAATGCAATCGCATTTTCTCACAACTTTATTTGCGTCCATTTTGTTTAAAAGGGGGTTATCACTTAAAAAAAATGAATAAACAATACGCCACACTTATCTAAGCACTTACTCGCAGTTACTAACTGATCTCAAAGATACGAGGGGGGAATCCGGTAGGGCTGCCAGAAACATGAGCGTAACCATAGAGAGTTTAGGGTATACAAGGTGTCCCAGAAAAAAGTTAACCGTACTTTGAATTAGTATAACTCAAGACCTATTAGAGATTTCTGAGTTCTACAAACCGAATCAAATTTAGCAACTATTTATCTGTCGATTCTAGAAATTTCATTAAATTCCCTTTTACGGTATTGATACACTAATGGGTTTAGTGGAGGCTATCAAAATTATTAGTTGCGCAAGGAAGTAAAATAATGAAACTTCGAAGTTTAAAATCAACAAATATATTTAAATCCATTTTTAACAAAAACACCTCTTCATATGGGTAATAAAATTCATTTTTTAATTTTCTAAGCACCGTTTCCTTCCACATGTCCTCCATTTCTTTCCAAAAACAGTTGCGCCCTTGATCGCATTGATTGAACAACTTTTTTGATTAACTTGTGATTTTCCTTAAGTCTATTGACTTCACGTGTGATACTATCTCTTAACTGGTTGATGCTTTGTGGTGGAGTAGAATACACTTTTTTCTTTAGATATCCCCGTAAGAAATAATCACACGGTGTTAGGTCAAGGGATCTTGAGGCCATTCAATTGCATGATTTAGCGTTACAATACGGTTGTCAAACGTTTCTCTTAGCTTTGTTCTTAGAGCAAGCTGTCTATGAGCGGGTGCGCCGTCCTGAATCCACCAAAGTCTATTGAATTGATTGACGTAAATCTGGCGGAGTTTCAGGAAGACTCTTTCGTTGATCATGCTCAGGTAGGCAGCACCATTCAAGTTATTCTCGCAAAACAATGGGCCGACAAGATAGCCATTCCCGCATATTCCGATCCACAGAGACACTTTCTGCTGACAAATACGTGTGTCAAAGTTGAATGCTGGGGGGGTGGTTCAGCGGCGCATATTCCCGAATGTTATGGCTATTTACCTTTCCATTCATGCAAAAAGCTGCCTCGTCACCAATCAGAATGTTTTCCAAGAAACGAGCAGGTTTATGGAGAAGCCATTCGACAAATTGTCTACGACGAGGAAAATCAGTTTCAAGAAGCTGGTGTCTTGCATGCATCTTATAGGGATGCCATTTTAAGTCCATTCTTTCTGACTGAAACATGTGGATTTTGAAGAAGTGTCATCTGAACATTTTCGATATTTTCTGTTGTTATTATGGTTCTCATACGACCTGAACGATCTTTATTTAGATTTAAGGATGTTCCTTCATGTTGGTATTTGCGAACCTTTTTCCAAAGTGTGGGCTTGCTTGGTGGGTACCGACCTAGAAAACGTTGTTCAAATGAATCTTGTACTTGTTTAATACTGCCAGTCTTAATAAAGTTTGTGACTACGAATACGCGTTGATCTTTTGTTAACTGCATGATTAAAAAGGTTCTATGGAAGCAAACGTTTACACAGAAACGCTTTCATTTGCTTAGTAAGCAATAATGACGAGACCATAGCACAGCGTGGCTGAAAAACCACTGAACTAATGGCCTAAGTTATGCTTGGAAAATCGCCCAAAGACCTAGGCAACCTAGGCTTCCTAGGTTCTCTTTAAAGTGCACGGTGGCCTAACTTTCCTAGGCTTCGTTTCACTATTTTACTTCCTTGCGCAAACATATTTTTGATAGCCTCCACTAAACCCATTAGTGTATCAATATCATAAAAGGAAATTTTATGAAATTTCCAGAATCGAAGATAAATAGTTGGTAAATAAAACACTTTTGGCAAGATCAAAAATTCTCCAATAGTTTTGGAGTTATGCTAATTCAAAGTACGGTTAACTTTTTCTGGGACACCTGGTATATACATTATTTATTAGATATATCATTGCTATATGTCGAAGTATGGGCAAGTGTACGGGAATATGCGCACTTAGGCTCTTTATTGTTTTAAGAGGAATATACCAAACACAACGACAAAAATAGATTTTTAATACACCTTAAATAAAAGGCACACAATTAATATGGGTATATGTAAGTACATAAATAAGATGGAATTAAGCTTCGAATACTAATTAGATAACCGTGGTTAGGGAATGGTTACAATGGGAGATTTAGGGTGATGAGTGGGGGAGGTCTTGGTGACCTTGATTACTTACGGGGGTAGCCCCCAAACCAGCAGCGGGTGGGGCTACTTTTGCGAGCTTGTGTTTGGCGAGATGCGGGCCTCTTGTCTTCGAGAGGTCACCGGACGAACTTCAAAGGCGGGGGGGGGGGGAGATTACTTCTCCTAACTCGGGTCGAGCGAGCTATCGGGCCTCCTGTCCTCAAGAGGTCACCGGACGAATTTCGAAGGGGATGGGATGACTTCTCCACACTCTGCTTGAGCGAGTTAACGGGCATCTTGTCTTCAAGAGGTCACCAGAAGAACTTCGGAGGACGGCTTTTCCAATCCTTGATCCGAAGGCGATTGAGAAAGGCTGACGTTGCCTTACGAGACTCTTCTCCCTGACCCGAAGATACGGATGTGATGTCCAGCTCTTCCGTGGCTTGCGACCATCACTCGCTCTTCTCGGGAGAGAGCTCGTTGAATTGCACTCCTTTCGAGGAAGTATTGTCTAACCAAATCTGGAGGAAGGAGGAACCGGGCAGCATAGTTTTGAACTAGTTGTAGGGGGCGAAGTGACGAAGAAGGGAGATTCACTAGAAGAGAATTGCAATAGTCTAAGTGTGAGGTGACAAAGGCATGAATAGAGGTCTCAAGGCTTCATTGATCAAAATGGGATCGAGCACGTGAAAAGTTGCGTAGCAAACTGAGGGAAGACTTACAGATACGATGGATGTGCGGTTCAAGCGAGAGTTGCTCGTCGAAAATAACAACGAGATTACTGAAGGCAAGCTAGATAGTGACATTGGTTTCCCCAAGGTTAAGGAAGGGAAAGAGAGGTTAGATTTCTCCACCCGAAGCGGTACCAACAAGGAGGACTTCAGTTTTATCGTGGTTAAGTTTGAGAAAGTTGGCAAACAGCTATTTATTTATGGAGGTGTAGGTTGAAAGGAGCTTAGTAATTGATTGAGAGAAGGACACAGGGGATGAGGAGTTACAAGGAGATACATAGAAGAAGAGTACCCTAGAAGACCTTACGTTTCATACAAGGAGGGTACTTTTGGCGCAATCCTCGAAGGTGTCCGTTGGCAACCTCGAAGATCACTCACGAGGATCTTAATGGTGATTTCGCAAGACTTTATATAGTCTTGACTTAAAGTAGTCAACAGATTCACTGTTGACAACTTTCGTCGGAAGTGCGTTCCAACTACCACAGATACTGTATGTGAAGAATTTCCCACACAGATCACGGTGGTATCGTTTCAGTTCAAGTTTGTAGCCGTGATTTCTTGTTCACCCCTTACTGAGCTGGAAAATATCCCTGTAGTCCAGTCTGTCGACGCCTCGAAGTATTTTAAACACTTCGATAAGCCGACCACGTAGTCACCGGGTCTCCAGCAAGAACATATCTAATTCCCTTAGTCTATCATTATAACTCATATGCCTGATAGAGGGAATCAGTTTGGTTGCCCTGGCTTGCACGCGTTCCAATCTTACGATGTCCTTTCTAAACGAAGGACTCCAAAATTGTACGGCATACTCCAGGTGCGGTCGGACGAAGGAGTTGTACAGACACAGTACTATCTCCTTGTTCCGATACCCAGTCTGTTTCCGTAGGTCGTCGATTTATCTTTATATGCCTTATTAGTGTTGAACTGTAAAATTCTTAGTTTCCTGTTTGTTGTGGTACAACCACTCTATACCATACACTACTCTTATATTATGTGGTGGGGGACTTAATCACATACTACAACGCGAACCGTTGAAGGACTGTTCGCCAGTATTAACGACCGACTAGGAGGTAAAACTTGAGGTGTTGGTTTCAAATCGTTAATAATCAGACAGAGTGCATAATTGGTTGGCGAGATTTACTTGAATAGGCCGAGAGTATCTTTCAAGGTTAGTTAAAGATGAAACAACAAAAATATGATTTTATTTACAAAAATCAAAATAAGAATAATAATAATAGGCAAAGGGGAAGGGCCACACGAGAAAAAGGTTCCGAGATGATCGGGCTTTTCTCAAAGAGGGCTGGCTTGACGCGCCCCTTTGCTGATGTCCTTTGGCAGGCATCGCATGATTTGCAGTACTCTTCAATTTTTCTGGCCACACCTGGCCAATAAAAATACTTAAAAATCCTCTGAGAGAGGTTTTATTATGACTAAAATGACCGGAAAATAAACTATCGTGAAAAATCTGGAGGACTTGGGAGACGTGAGAGCGGGTAGCACACAAGGAGTGTGTTTCAGTTTCGGTTCCGTCGGAACATTTACGATGTAACAGCTCATCCTTGACAAGGTAGGAAATATTTTTTTCCATCGCGGGAAGACTCTTGCTCCTGAGTCCTGGCTTTCTCCCAAAGGGGGAGGAGAGTTGCACACCCCTTCTGGGCGCAGGCAAAATCCTCGTTCCGGAAGGTCTACATCTCCGGATCGACGGGGTTTTATAAAGGAACGGGTTCCAGGGAAGCCGATTGTGCTACCGGGTTACTTGTAACCTGGGGGCTCTGACCAATTAGTACAGAGCAAAACTTGATTGGGGCTGCTACCACTTTGACCCAACCAGTCAAATAATCACATTCGATTTGGCATTTTACAATATGGAAACAACGATTCGCTCGGCCGAGTTAATCATGGACCACAGGGAACTTTTGGTGGTCAGGACCGACCTGAGGAAGTAAATTCTCGGATACCACGATGCATGTGCACCCAGTGTCATGTACAAGGGTGGACAAACGGCATCCGTTTACGGCTCCACTTTCAAATTTCAAACCACCGAGGGAGCTTTTATTAAAGAGACAATTTACTTGGTGACCGGAGTTGTTGGTCGACGAGATAGACGTAGTGGTATCTTGAAAAGACAGGGTAGGAGCAAGAGTGGCACTAACTTGGTGTGCCTGATGGGAGGACACGCTTCTAAATTGAAAATTTTGAGGGCAGTTTGTGCGTACATGACTTGAACTTTCAGAAATTTAGGGGTATTTCTTGGAGGGGGGCTTGGAGTTATTAATCTTAAATCTGGGAGGAGACGGGGGAGGCATCTTATTAACCTTGGGATACAAGTTATGGCTACTTGCATAAACATCAGCCTCTTCTAGGCATTCCTTGAAATTAGAATAGCGCTTGTCCTTAACGAAGGCACGGATTTCGTGGGTCAGGGAAGCTAAGAATTGATCTATTAGGACGAAGTCCAGAAAAAACTCGTACTCTTGGGGGATTTTACACGCATCTAACCAAAATTGGAGGTGTTTCTAGAGGGTGTACCTAAAATGGCGAAAGGTCTGACTAAGGCCGATCTTTTCGTGACGGAAACTGGCACGATATAAGTCTGGGGCCATATTTATCGCAGCTAAGAGTTCAGACTTGAGGGTAGAGTTGTCCACAGTAAAATCTGAGGGAAGGGAAATGAATAGGTTTCTCAACTGTGAGTTTATGAGGGGAAGCAATCTGGCGACACCATCTACCTCGATGTCCAAATTGTTGATTTCAAAAATCTTCTCGAAATGCGTAAGATATGATCAAAAATCCTTTAAAGACGGGTAATCTTACTTACGCGGACTGTGGAGTTTCGGTCAGGGAGTTAACTGTCATTGACTTCAATTGATTAGAGGTTAATTCCTGTTCATGCTGCCTTATTCTCTCACGCTCTTCCATCTCTCGTTGTTCTTTTCTCTCTTCAGTCGCTCTTAGTTCTTTTGCTCTTCTCTCTTCAGTCGCTCTTAGTTCTTTTGCTCTTCTCTCTTCAGCTTCTTTTGGTTTTTGTTCCTTCGCTCTTCTCTCTTCTCTTTCATTTCTCTCTTCTTCCCGAATATAAGTTAATAATTCTCGGCCCGACAGGCCCAACTACTCTCCTTGACTCTTGAAACGGTTAAACGAAGAAGACATCGTGTTAGCTTAATTGGGGGAACGTAACACGCGAACGGGGCTATTGACGTAACGAAATTACTTGGCAATATACGTGAAGCTTAACTTTTCCCCAAAATAAATATTCAAACTTTATTCCACTAAAAGAAGACTAAAATTCATCCTATACGGTTAGGACGGGTTAATTAATCTTTCTAATCCGGCTGCGGATTAACTCAAATATTTCGGTAAATAGAATACATAAACACAAAGAACGGGTCCCAACTAATAATCTAAATTTTAAATAGTTAATAGACTAAAGTTCCACTGATCTAGAACTAACCTGAACGTACTTCGGCCAAAATAGAAAAATAAAGAAACTTCAATAATGAGAGGGAACTACTAAAACTCAAAGGGGATGTAAATCAACTAAACTGATTTACTATGTAATAGACCTCACACACTTGACACCAGTTTCCTATAATATAGAAGAGAAGCAATATATATATATATATATATATATATATATATATATATAATATGTTGCGGTACAACCACTCTATACCATACACTACTCCTATATTATGTGGGAGGTGACTTAATCACCTACTGCAAAGCGAACCTTTGATGGACTGTTAACAGGGATTAAAACGACCGAGTAGGAGGGTTTCAAATCCTTAATAATCAGATAGAGCGCATATTTGGTTGGCGAGATTTACTTGAATATGCCGAGAGTATCTGTCGAGGGTTAGTGAGTGGGTAATCCCAGTCCCACTTCCTTGGCATCTATTTTAATTCCGCACCAGGGTAAAGTGGGATGAAGTGTAGCCAATACACCTACCGTAGCCACTTACGGCGAATAAGAATAACACCGGTGCTTTCCTTTTGATCCTAATTAAGATAATGATACCCTGAGTGTGTTCTCACTCATTAAAAGCCAGTTACGGGTGGACCTCTGTAATATCGAGAATTGAGACTAGTGGATTGCTTATCAATTGCCAAAGGATCGTCCAAAATAGTTAAAACACACAGATAAAAAAACCCTTTTAAATATACATCAATTGGAAATATGAAGTAGCATATATATGTATAAATAGGATTAATTTTCGCACTGAATTGGTAAGTCTATATAATGTCGTGGGGATTACACTTGAAATCTACTTACTAGGATGCTTGCATCTTAATTGCACCCGACAGAATGAATTGAATAATATCACGGAATTAAGCACTGAATTAATCACTTGTGATACTCGAGGTTATGAGCTCGGGATGGAAATTCTAGTTAACGATTAAACTGGGGAAGTTAGGGGAGGGGATAATTCACTTTAATGATACCTTTGAGTTCGTAAGTTTTTGGAGAATGACGGTTAATGTCTTCTTCTTCTGACGATGTTCGCACTTAGCCCGGTCGTCCGAGGTTATCGAATGTAGGGGGTAATCTTAGACCGATGTCCTAATATAATGATCCTAGGCCGGATCGCAAATGCGAGTCAAAACTGTACTCAAATCAGAATTCTTCTCCTCAAAGTGTCCGTTCTGATTACTGGTACCTGGAGTGGGTAGCCAAAAATGATTACCTAGCTACGTCTAGGGTAATCCGCAGAGGGAGGTCCTGTGTAACCTCTGACTCTGAAGGGGGGGGGTCTGCGAGATGTTTAGCACCTACAAGTACCGTGACGACAACAACAAATTGCAGCGGGCAAACTGTTTCCTTTGTGGGACTTGCTCCACACACAACGTAGGTCCAAGATCTTCTGCCCAACTCCAGGGAGAATTTCCTCTTTAATTTCCCTCAAGATCTAAATTCGAGAGAGAGCACCAGAATCTCATTAAATTCTTATCGTCGCGCGAAAAGACCTTTCGTCTGCCGCCAGGACATGCCAAACATTTACACATCGGCGCCATCCGAGTTTTCCTAGTCTCAAATCGCAGGTTTATGACAGCGCGAAGATTCGGGCCTTCGTCGGCTGGCAGGTGTCTTTTGAGGCAGACATTTTTCCGTGTGGCCAGCCGCAAATTTGGTTATCTCAAAGGCGCGACACTGGGTGAAGGGGAGGGGGAAGCCACGCAGCTGTGTCGGTGTATTTATGTATGTACTAATGCATGGAGGTATTTAGACTTCTACAGTATCGTTCAAGGTTAGTTAAAGATGAAACAACAAAAATATAATTTTACTTACAAAGATCAAAATAAGAATAATAATAGGCAAAAGGGAATTATTTAAAATAAAATAGTCTCTTGATAATTATTATGAGAAGGGATTCTCAACTGGAATTAATTGAGTAATGTTACTAGGCTCAGACCAAAAGGGGGGAATTTGACACTACTAATAATGGAGGGGATTTCAGTCTTACAGGTCTGTGACTTCAAGGAAGGTCCTTCTTGCGATAAGGCGAGTGGGGAACGATCCAATGAGGCAACGGAGGCACGATCCGATTAGGTAATTGGGGCATGGTCCGAATGAGGCAGGTGGGGCACGATCTGAACCAACCTTCCGATGAAGAAAGCCAATCTTCAAAATGACGTTCGACGGGAAATGTGGGAATTCTCGTAATTCCACAGGAAGAGGAAACTTCTTTTCCTCAAAGATAATCGATGGAGATTTTCTTCGGTTCGATTAAACGAGGATAGACTCTTGCGCAAATTTAAAGGCTTGCCTATCAGAAAAGCTACTAATTGACTGGGTTAGAATCACGGCGGGAAAAGTCTTGCTGTCTGACGAACGCTCATGGAACTTAAGACTTGAGACGATGAGGACGGCCTTGAGGTGCGGGCTGGACTCCTCGAACTGCAGTATTACCCGAGTATTTGTATGCCCGATTCTGAGGGGGAAGGGGGAGTTTGGAGAAAGCAGTCACAAGCTCCAGACATCTTAATCCGTAGACGGAGTCGATTCATCATTTAACAGCAAGGGGCGAAACAGAGTGGTTCTTTTCTCGCCTCATCCCCCAGGGGAGGGGGGGGGAGGCTTAGGATGAGTTTGCAGGATTGGGGAATATTTCCCCAATGCGCTCAGGAGTCGAAAATTTGTGAATGTTCGAACAGGAAGTGACGTTCCTCATGGCGAGATACACTCGCACGGGGTCTCCAATAAATTGCGGAGGGGAGGGGTCAGAAGTTGTTCTTTTACACTGTTCTCCATGTTTGTTCCGTTCTCTTTCTTTCTTTTGTTGGTTGCCGTGTTCTCTTTACACGCCATCGATAATGGGACTGTGTTTATTTCACCTGGAGAGTTTTCTCTAATTGTTATAAATTTTTTCTTTTTTTCTTCCGGGTCCTTCTCGTATTTTCCGCGTTAGACTCTTCTGAGCTATCCTCGGCTTCTGTTTTGTCACTTTCTGTCTCTTCTTTTTGTTGTTTATCTGTAAGAGGTTGTTTTTTTTTTCTTCTGAGCTTATTAGCAAGCTGCCCTCAGTGTGTTCTCTGAGATATTTACGATAAATATTGCTGAGGAGTCGATATTGTGAACTTTATTTATTCCAAGCCGCTCTATTTCAACATATTATTTAGATTCGACGCGTATGTTCCTGGATTCGCTATGTTCATAACCTTTGAGTGTAGTATACATGTTAAAATCTTAAAATTTAGTGGGACATCGATGTTGATGTAGGTTCTTGATTGTGTAGTGCTGTTTTTGTGGCAATGGCGTAGGCTGATGCTGTGCATCTTTCCGCTTTTTCTACGATTACTTTTTCTTTTCTTTCTATAAATTCATTTCTTCTTGGACATGTCATGTTCAAGGTCATGTTTGCTCCCGAGAAGGTAATGCGCTTTTAGATCTGGTTCTGGCAATTCTTCCACGAATGGCCTTCTAAACTATATTCAGAACATACGATTTTGTCTTATTTGGGGCAGTTGGCGATGATATGATCTTCCATGGCATAAAATTTGGAACATATTTGTATATTTACAAATGTGTCTCTGCATGTTTGCAGGAAGAATCTAAATGCTGAAAACTACCAAACCGTTTTCAACTGTCCTGTTTTCATTTCTTTGACTCGTAGATTATCTTAAATATATGTGTGTGCTCCTTGAACTTTACTACACCATGTATTTTTAGCTCCTGTTTAATTTCTTGGCAGGAGTGTTCCCCAATCTATGATTGAATTTTGCGGCACAGCACACTTCAGTTGGTAGTTATCTTTGGTAGGAATCTCCCTCCCCCTCACTCTCCCCCCTCTCACCATCTCTTGTCTCATATCTCTCTCACCATCTCGCTCTCACCACCTCTCACACTACCTCGGGCTCACCATCTCTCTCCCACGTTGCCTCTCTCCTTATCTCTCTGCCCCCATGCCTCTCTCCTCACCTCTCTATCACCATGCTTCTCTTCTCATATCTCTGCCACCAGGGGGAGAGGGGGAAGAGTAAGGGTGGTGAGGGGAGAGACCCACCACAGGTAACTTGCAAATGGAGTGTGGTTTGCTGCAAAATTAAATCATGGATTGGGGAACACTCCTGCCAAGAAATTAAGCAGGAACTCGAAGAAAACCGGGAATAGCTAAATATACCTAGTACATATTGTGTTTCGGAACCGACGTAAAGCTGCAGATATACCAACCGCCTTGGTCACGTCAACTCTACTTCTGTATATCAAGCTCTGCTATCTCTACTCTTTTTTCTTCCTGTCCCTCTTTGTCAAATGCCTTCTTCGTCGCTCCTGTCGGAGCCCCTAATGGATCTTAGGATAGCTGCGGGGAGGTTAGGGAAGAGAGGGGGAGAGTATGGAGAGGGGTGTTCGGCCAAACTTTCTCTGTCTCTCAACTCCCACCTTTCCTTTCATAACATCTCGATAGATCGGTCCTAGACTTGATGTCTATAAGTCAGTCTACAAACCGGATTAAGCTAGGCAAGGATAAAAAGAAGAGCCCTGCATATCTTGTTCCAGAATTTTGCTCACGAGCCTCTCTGACCCCAACAGATTAGAATCGGCTCTAGGCCCAGAAAAAGGACCCCAACTTATGTCCGTATCTGCCGGGATAGTGTGAATTCCAAGAGTTTAATTACCAATCCGTTTGTCATTGAAAGGTAGTAGCTGGTTGATGGAGATTTCTCCTTTTTTTTCGGCTGCCACTAACACTTTCATTATGGGAAAAAACAAACAAATTAGTCAATATTTTCGTGAACGCATTGCTATGCTTCATGAGCGTTCCCTTGGGTACATAAAGATCTCTTTACAACTTAAAGTACCTCTAAATTAAGTTTGTACCATAAGACGTAACTGGAACTCTCTTAATTTAGATCTTTTAGGTCGCCTTCGGATGTCAATGGAACATGCGGCTCGAAAACTTGCTAGAACAATATGGGATACACCACAGACTACTCTTAGAAAGAGGCAGGAAGATCTGGAAACAAGTAGAGTTGAAGTTAGCAAGGATACAATAAGCAGAACACTGCATCGTTATGATCTCTTTTCTCGTATTCAAAGAATGACCCCACTCCCTAAGAAAACTCGCTGTAAAGCTCGCTTGACGTTTGCAAATGATCATTTAAATAAATCGCCAACGTTCTTGGAACAAATCCTTTGGTATGAAACGAAATTATCTTTTGGAGAAAAAGGTATGAAGCTTACGCGCAGGGGAATACGATCGCTACAGTCAAATTCGGTGGTGGATCAGTCATGGTGTGGGGTTGCTTTTGCTCATCAGGGGTGGGAAGAAGGAAGGTAGTCGAAGAAATTTGTTATTGAGAGTTAGCTCTTTGAACTTAAAACCAGGATGGGCATTTCAACAATACAATGACCACAAACTTCCTCAAAACAAACTAAGAATTGGTTGCATACAAGGTAGAATTAATATTTTGGAATGGCAAAGACAATCTCTTAACCAGAATCCCATTTAAAATTTGTGGAGGGACTCGAAACTTATGGTCCAGAAATGAGATCAGCGTAACTTATGTGATTTGAAGAAAATATGTCTGGAGGAATGGAACAAGATCACCCCACCCCAAGACGGATCGAAGTTAGCAGTAAATAAAACAGTGTTATTGGTGAAAATTTATTGATTTCACGGTTATATAATGTTATTTGAGTCATAGAAATTATGTGTGAAAAATAATATCGCCTAAATGTCCGCCAAGGCTTCGGCGGCACACCTCCACTCGATGGTCAAAATTTTTAATGACGTCTCTGCATAGTTGATCCTCGATCTCACCAATATGCCTTATTATCTCATCCTTCCGCTGTTGAATTGTTGTTGGCGTGTTGGCATAGACCTTACTTTCGAGATGAATCCAAAGGAAGAAATCTAAAGGCGTCAAGTCACACGATCGTGGTGGCCAATTGACCTCGTTGTTTCGAGAGATGATGCGACCTGGGAACTTCTCATTCAATAAAGCCATTGTTGCCTTGGTTGTGTGGCATGTGGCGCCGTCCTGTTGAAACCACAAATCTTCGACATCCATAGAATTCAATTCAGTCCATAAAAAGTGGTTATCATGGCACGGTATCGCTCGCCCCTCACCGTAACAGAATTCCCGGCATCATTTTCGAAGAAATACGGCCCAATGATTTCGCTAGCAAAAAATGCACACCAAACAGTGACCTTTTGTGGATGCAGTGGCTTTTCAAAAAAATTCCTGAGATTTTCATCAGACCCAATGCGACAATTCTGCTTATTAACGAATCCACCATGAAGAAAATGGGCTTCATCACTAAAGATGATTTTTTTCGAAAAATCATCATCGGTTTGTCTTTGCTCGTGCACCCAATTGACGAATGTACGGCGCTTCAAATGATCAGCAGTTTTCAGTTCTTGTGTTAATTGAATTTTGTAAGCGTGTAGAGACAGATCTTTTGTCAAAATTCGATGTAACATTGTTAGGAGAGGTTCAATTCCTGCGCGCGAAGACGAATAGAGGTGTCTGGATCTTCGGCCACATTCTCGCGCACTGCAGCAAGGTTTTCAGCTGAACGGCGTAAACGAGCACGCAATGGCGTTTTCATATCTGCCACCGACCCCGTTTGTTTGAATTTACGAACAATTTTCCCAATTGCACTCTCGGTTGGTCGATTATGTTGACCCAAAAAATTGCGAAGTGCCCGAAATGCGTTAACTTTAACACGTTATTCGATTGTTAATCTTTCCATGGTTCAAATTGCCAAAGACTGAAGTTGTTAAATCTGAAAAAAAAAATCATTAGACGGTTAAACTTAACTCACATTTAAAATCGATCCAAGTTATTGGAACACCCTATATATATATATATATATATATATATATATATATATATATATATATATATATATATATATATATATATATATATATATATATATATATATATATATATATATATATATATATATATATATTTTGTGAAGGGGCTATCTCCCGTACCTGGCCCTATGCCTTTGGAAGGCAAGAATGGCCATGTTTTGTAAGAGCCAGCAGGGCGTATGGAGCTGCCAAGTGTTGGCCATGAATGGTCTTTTGCAGTCTCCTGCTTTTCTTATGTTCTTATGTTCTTATGTTCTTGCCCTAGTCTTCTGGGAAAAGTTTAACTATAAGAATTCGACACACCGTCCGGCAACATATGACCACCTCCCACCCCACTCTCCAACCCCCGGGAGGGAGGTGGCAGCTGAAGTGTCACTGGCTGAATTAAGTTGTGGTAGAGCGAAGAATGATGATGGTGTACTCAGTTTTTCGAAAAATGATGGTATAGTGGAAGATATAGTGGGTGAAAATTAAAGAATAGCGAGGGGGGGGGTTTGCTCTAGTAGGGAGGGCATCGCTTTATTTTTATCTGATTTCATTTTTCCTTTATTTGTGTTGTTATTTTGTGTTTTTTAACGTCTGTCTGGGTTCCTTCGTGTGTTTTTATTGTTCTTGTACTTTGTATCTTCTTCACTGTTGTTTTGACTTTTAGTGTAATAATGTTTGTAGCATTCAAGCCTTTTATTGCTTTCTTGCCGACAAAGCTATTTCAGTGTTATTTGTAATCTCATTTTTCGTGAGTAACTGTAATTGATTTAAATGTTATGTGTTGTGATGTTTTTATGTGTATATTGGAGTGATATTTTCTCGTGAACAAAGTTTGGTGCTCGGGAACCGGCTTCGGCATGAGGCTTTCGCCCGTAGCCACGCAGGTATATTCAGCCTACCGCCTGCTCCCTGCAGTTCTAGAATGACACCATTCGTCAGAGTGGACCAGATCTTTTTGCCCAGTTTCTGGGTGACGACATTGATGGGCTCCAACGTTTCCTCCGGTGCAAGACTCTTTGCCTAATTCGGTCACGCCTTCTTACTTTGTTGATAAGCAGAGAGGCAGTGTTCTGAATACGTTGGAGCCTTTTCATCGAGGTTTTATTAGCCGCCTGGGACACCACTGCGGGGTAGATCAGCATAGCCCAGACATACATCATATATATTTTCCTGATGTTGGCCGAGCTAAGATCTCTAAACCTGTATAACTTGGAGATTTCTCTCCTTGCCAGGTTCCGCCTCTCCGTGTGGTGTCTCGAGTATCCATGGTCGGTGATTTTAAGGCCTAGGACGGTGCCTTCGGTGGAGTAGCCGTATCTCCTCCCATCTATGATGATGGGCCATGTCAACTTGCGGTTCAACGGGACAATTTTGAACTTGTCCCTGTTGGTCCTGATTTTCCATCGTCTCTCGAATTGGCTGATGTTGTTGATTTCCGCTATAGTACGGGCCGCCTGCGCCCTTGCTTTCCTCTCCGGGCACGGGACAATTTGTGCGACATCATCTGCGTATTGCAGATACATCGTGTCCCTGTGCACCGGAGTTGGGAGGTCGATGGTGAAGACCAAGTAAAGCAGAGGACTCAGGCAGCTTCCATGAGGAACGCCCGACTTTAATTCAAATTCGGGGCCTCTGTGCCCTTCAATCATGAGACACGCCCTTCTTTCCATGATGAAGTCACAGAGGATCCTTTCCAAAATTCGGTCTAGCTGGAGGTTCAGGATCTTGTATTGAAGTCCTTCCAGCCAGACTTTATCGAAGGCCTTTTGCACGTCCCTCAACACAATGTCTACATAGAACCTGTTCGCTTGCGTGTATGCTACTTTCTCAGTTAGGAGTGCCAGGGCGGTGTCTGTGCCCCTTTTTTGCGGAACCCATGTTGTTGGGGATTGTGTGCTCCTAACTCGCTCAGTTGAGCTTGTAGCCTATCGCTAAAATCTTTTCAATGATTTTACCCTGCATCTCAAGATGAGAGATCGGGCGATAGTTTGCCACCTGGTCTGGGGGCTTGTTCCCCTTTGGAATAAATATGATTTTGGCCATCTTGTATCCATCAGGGAAGTAGCCTGTATTTAGGGCGGCGTTCATTGTGTTCGCCAATCCCTGAATAATTTGCCTTGGGGCATTTACGAGGTTGTTTTTCGTAATCATAGACCAGCCTGGAGCCATCTGTTTGAAGCACCTTATGATGTTCAAGGTCTCTTTGACAGTTATCGGGCATCCGTGGTCAACCATCACTCTTTCCTGAGATACTTGCGGATGGAGATGGGTTCTATGTATCATTAGAGCGAAGAAGGAATGCGGAGGTTTTGCATTAAATACGTTCGGGGGGGAAAATCACTTGGCATTGAATCACCCACTAATTCTCTCCAGAACTCCGATCTTCTTGAATCCGTGCTTAGAGGCATTTTCAGAACTAGGATTTAAGGAATTTTCTGAGCTCAGTTTACTGCCTACGCAAGGAGTCTCTTTGTACGTAAAAGAGTGTTGTATTATTAACGCGATCAGAGCGATCATCACTTTGCTTCGTTTCCCCCTTTTGACTAAGTGTTTATCTGTGTTCAAATTTCACGTTCATAAGACTTGCTGTGTTCAGTTTTGGGGTAATTTTGCTAGTAAATTATATTTAGCAGCTAGTCTTTCATATCTCCTCTTCCTTCTCTCTGGTGCAGCTAGCCGGAGAGAGAACCACCGGTATTGTCACAATATATTTATAGATGTTTGAAAATAAATTACTTAATTTCAAGCACCATAAAATTAAGCTAACCTCTTTATCTAGAATGTAATCACCATCATTAAGTGCCACAACAACAATATCTCAATGACTACAAATTTTTCTCTTCGCCGTTTGAAAAAATAGCGGGAAAGTTTCCGAAAAAAATGCTTGAGAGGCCGTGCCGACGTCTTCGTTTTTGTCCAACGTCTTAATTGTTTCCAGTCTTCGTTGTTTTCAACGTATTTGCCTTTTTTCAATCTCTTCGTTGTTTTCAACGTATTTGTTGTTTCCAACATCCTTGTTGTTTTCTACGTATTTGCTATTTTAACGTCCTCGCTGTTTCCAACGTCTCCGTTGCTTTTAACGTCTTTGTTGTTTTGAACGTCTTCATTGTTTCCATCATCTTCGCTGATTCCAACATCTTCACTATTTTCAACGGTTTCGCTCTTTTTCAACGTATTAGTTGTTTTGGACGTATTCGTTGTTTCCAACATCTTTGATGTTTTCAACGTTTTCGCTGTTTCCCTATGTCTTCGCTTTTTCAACGTGTTTGTTGTTTCTAACATCGCTTTTTCCAACGTATTTGCCTTTTTCAACAGATTCGTTGTGTCTAAAATCTTCACCGTTTCCAAGATCTTCACCTTTTTCAAAGTCCTCGCTGTTTTCAACGTCTTCGCTTTTTACCATGTCTTCCTTGTTTTCAACGTCTTCCCCGTTTTCAACGTTTTCGTTGTTTCCAAAGTTTTTGCTTTTATAAACGTGTTCATTGTTTTCATCATCCCGAATATTTCCAATGTTATTGCTGTTTTCAACGTCTTCACCCTTTTCAACGTCTTCATTGTTTCTAATGTCTCATCTTTTTTTCATCGTCTTTGGTGTTTCCAACGTCTTCGTTGTTTGTAACATCTTTTTTACAGATGTTCTGTCATTTATGAAATGTTAGGGCAATCAAAATAAGTGATATTCCGTAGGTCCCAAATCCGGTGAGTATAGAATAATATCCCATCCTGCCAACCATATCTTTTTCTATTTCTTTCTTGCAGAGCCATTGTTTTGTCGTGCTGGATAACAACACAGTGCCGGATTAATCCAGGCCACCAAAAATAAAGTAAAAATTATATCATTTTACTTTTTTACAAAAATAATAAATAGAATGGTAAAGAATGCCCTAATCATTTAAAATATTTATTTACAGAGAAAGAAGATCCATACAAGGTCTCTTTAGGTGTCAAAATACATTCTGTTGTAAAATATATTAAATCTATCTTCAAAAGGTATTCAAAATATATGTACACCATTAATTTATTTAGACTCTATATAACTAGCGCTTAGTATCAACAATTAATTTTAGTAATAAGTAATAGGCCTAATCATATTAACTCAATATTATTTAATTGATCCTCTCTAGATCATATTATTTAGTTAATCCTCTCTAGATCATGTTGAAGCTAACTGTTAGTGTTCTTGTGATTACTGATGCTTTTAGCTACCTTACATGTTGTAGGAAAATTGCCTCATGGGGGTCTTCTAGAAATTTGATGTTAAATTTTCCTTTCTTTTAATTTCAGGGATTTATCATTATATTAAAATTATAGAAATTATCTAGAGCAGAAGCTGCAAATTTTCCAGTATTATAAGAAACTCTCAAGGATCTTCACCAGAATCTTACCCATGCCTGCCTAAATTGAAGGTGAGCGGACCATTAGAATAAATACATTCTGTTGTAAAATATATTAAATCTGTTGTAAAATATATTAAATCTATCTTCAAAAGGTATTACAGGAGCTGCCAAGTGTAGGCCATGAATGGTCTTTTGCAGTCTCCTTCTTTTCTTATGTTATTAAATGTATAGACGATATGACAAGGAAGAAAATCCACGAAGTTCGTTGCTTATTTACAGTAGATGTCATGATAATGAATCATAATGAGCATTAGTCTCAGTTTTTAGTCTTATATTAATAGAGATATCTATAGTTAGATATTATTGTAATTTATGGCATAGTTATGTATTTCTCATGTGTTAATGATAGAGGTAGTTAAATTATTACAAGAGTTGTAATTTAATTTGTAAATGTGAAGTAAATATGTTAAATTTGGTAAACAGTTACAAGAAATTAATCTATATTGTGAGTGTAAAATTTATTTTTGTAATACCCTAAGGATATTTTTATTTGTGAAGCTGTATTTTTCCCGGTGCAACAAGGGTTTACTGGAAGTAGAGCTAGAGCTGTCTACCGTCAATAGCTCTGGAAGTCATACCTGCTCCATCACGACTCCTCTGCTTGACTTTAGAATCCGAGATATTGGTGAATATCCTTGAAGTACACAGAATGAAGTGTGTACCTACCCTGTTTTGTTTCTGTATTTATAATGAAATTTTATCCTCTGTATTTTTCTTCAGTTGCTCACTGTCGCATCATTTAATTAAATTTTCTACATCAATTTTGCTTACGAGTATAAATATTTTTACAGCTATTCTCAATTCTTCACAATGCAATAGATTTTTATACCATTTAAGATAAAAGTATTTGCTTTCATATGTTCTACTATAACTTGGTAATCTGAATTTTCTCAATTGTTTTAATAAATTGTTTCATATATCTAGATTGAAAAAGAGAGGCACCAATTTCATTCTCAGTGCTGCTATTGGTATGTAAAAGTTACACACTAGTAGCAGTACTCATATCAGAAATTTGGATTAGTCTCCTATAAATATTTTATGAATATATTATAATTATTTTATTGATAGCAATATCATTAGTAAGTCAGTCATTATTGATTGAGCTACCTTCTTTTTACTTGCATGAACGGCAATGTCAAAACACAAAGGTGGTTGGGAGCGAGCAAAGGAGTTGGAGAAAAAGAAGCAGAACGAAGAAAAGTAACTCAAAAAGATACCTTAATTAACTTCATATTTTTATGTCAGTGAGAAAGCTGCGACTGGTTGGACTGATATTGGTGTTTCGCCTTCTTCACAAATGAACAGAAACCACGAGGAGCCTACTATTGAAGCCGGACCATCTGACGTTGTCGAATGCAGGGCTAAGACCTCTTCAACAACAATTCAAACTAATGTTGGTTATGGGGTGACATAACAGACCATTTATATGAAATTTTCTTCAAACTGAGAGCAAACCATTTTCGAAACTTGGCAGACAGCTACTCAGAAACAAAGCGGGAATTCTCTGGTGTGAATCGTCCTTTTTAAATTCCAGTTCCTTCAAACGGATTTTACCGAATGGTGAGAGTGTCGATTGTGACTGGCTTGTGTATTCTCCAGCCAAAACCCGTGTTTTCTGCTTTTCTTGCATTCTGTTTTCGCCTGACCATGCACAGCTTTCTGTGCAAGGATTTACCGATTGGAGGAATATGGATCAGTACTTAAAAGCGCATGAAACTATGTAGTCTAAAACACATTGAGTCAGTTCTTACATTATGTCAGCGCAATGTTGATGAACAGTTACACCAAAACATGCTGGAGCAGACCAACTACTGGGAAAACATTCTGACACGCTGTGTTGAAACAACTATTTTTCTCTATGAAAGAGGTCTGGCTCTTCGAGGTAGTAATGAAATTGTTAGATCTAAATACAACGGCAATTATCCGGGCATCTTAGAGCTTATCGGGCAGTTTGATCCTTTTTTGTCCCAACATATTCGTGCCCATGCCAATCGCAGACTTAGCCACACATCCTACATGTCAAAAACACTTTTTGAAGAACTAATTACTATGATGGTTAAGCGAGTTCTTAGTGTCATCAAGGATGAGAGTGCTAAGTCACGATACTTTTCACTTTATGTGGATTCTACTCCAAATATTACACATTCTGAGTAGTTAACCATCATTCTGAGCTACGTAAATATGGTGAATCACCAGCCAGTGGAGCGTCTTCTGACTTTCATACCAATTTCCAGTCACACAGGACAGAATCTAGCTGGCACACTGCTTCAATACTTACGGGATCAGGGAATCAACTTTGAAAATTGCCGTGGTCAAACTTACGATAATGGCAGTAATATGTCTGGTAAATATACTGGCCAGTCTCTAAATTTAATTGGACAGTCAGACCGTGGATTGTTGCGTTGAAACAGTTTCTTTTTTCAATTCCTGGGAAGCTTGTATTAATTCCTTGTTGCATCAACACAAAGAACCCTGAATGCCTAGTTCCGAAACATCCATCGGATACGTGGTGGTCTGCTTGGTCTGATGCCACAAAAGCAGTTTTGATGAAGGTACCATAAGTTTCAAAGTACTCTGCAGGAGATCTCAGAGGATGCTACTCAGAATGGCAGCACAATAAATGAAGCGGGTTCACTGGACAACTACATCGACACCATTGAATTTGCCTTAATGTGTGAATTATCGAATGGCATTTTGCAGCGTTTCAGCTGTTGTAGTAAATTGCTGCAAGGCTCGACCATCGAATTAACACCTGCTATTGATTTGATAAAGATCTTGGATAAATTCTTAGATGAATGCCGAAAGAAGTTTGACTATTATGAGCAAAAGGCAAGTAAACGCACATACAAATCTGAACGTTGGTGAGAACCCCTAAACGTAAGAAGAATGTTAATAATGGGGATTCAACAAATGTTCTGGGAGGGAAGTTAGTTTGGCCAGGAAAATTTTAACGTTAATACCTTTTATGTCATCATCGATCAACTTAAGAGTGCACTGCAGAAACGTATTCAGGCATATTCTACAGTGCTACAGAGGTTTGGTGTTTTGACTCAGTATGACTATGTCTGATGAAGATATGGATGCTGCTATTACAAGACTTGTCGTTGCTTATTCGAATGCCCTTTGTTTAGATTTTCCTGCTGAATTTCCTCTATTTATATGCTGGTATGAAGAGCAGATACGCGATGACGATAAAATAGCACGAACTGGAAGTGCACAAAAAATGTTTACAATGCTTCACACTTCTGGTGTCTCTTGTGCTCTTCCAAACAAAGAACTAGCACTGTCAATTTACTTATCATTAATGGCTACAAATTGCTCAGGAGAACGTTTCTTTACTCATCTGTAAAGAATTAAAGACGCGAGACAATCAATGATGAACCAGCAATCACTTGGAATGCTACTAGCTCTTCTGTCCATTGAAAGCGATTTACTGCGTAAAATTGACATAAAAAACAATTGAGGAATGTGTAGTTAGAAAAGTGCGCTAAGTTGTGATGCAATTTATGTAAAAGGTATTTGATAATAAAGTGTCATCAATTAATGTTCAAATGATTTGTTAACAGTAGTAAGAGCATTTTTTAATTTGAGTAATTATTTTACGAGAGGTCATAACTTAAAATTGTACAATCCCCTCTGCCGAACTAGTGTTCGCAAGTGATTTTGGTCAACTCAGTTATTGATGATAGCTGAAATATTTTTCAGCAGCTTGTATAAATGGTGTTTAACTAGATTCTTTTAAAACATATGGACCAGTTTGATTTTTTTTTGTAAATGTACTATGTTCAATGAGTAATCATGTTCTGATTTTTTATTGTTAGTCCATTTTTCTTTTATATGTATGAGTCTATATTTCTAAGTATCATATCACATATAATGTACATGGCAATGACCACCTAGCATACGATAAGAGATGCCCAACATTCAAGGATCAGTGTAGTACGACTGCATACACCATTGTAGAAGTAGAATTGTAATATTGTATTTTTTCATTAATTAAAGTAATTTTTTTTATTACCTACAAATAAAAGTTAAACTGTAAAAGCAAGTGTTGTAAGTGAATATTTTGTACGTGTATTTTCAGGCCACTTTTCAAAGTGTGCCTTAGGGCCAGCAGGGTCTTAATCCGGCACTATAACAACACCATTTCTTTTTACCAATTATGGCCACTATCAAGGTAATGTTTCATTTATACGATAAGATGCTGGCCATAGACGTCAGCAGGAATGGTCTTTCCATGTGCCAGGACCTGATAATGGCCAACAACCTTTACTTTCCACTAAACATATAGCAAGAACTGCGAAGGAGCCCTGGTCTTGTTGTTAGCACCGTTTTCTCATTAACTGAAAACCAATGTTATTTTCGTTTTCCCTTCAAATAAAGCATTCGTTATTCGCCAACTGTAACAAAATGGTTCAGAAACGATTGTAATATCTGGTAAATAAATTACTACACATAGTAAAACGTTGAGTTCGTTTTCAGGCGTGAGATCACGAGAAAGCCAAATGCCTCTTTGAGTGAGATGTTTGTGGACAATTGAACATAACACATTCAGTTTTGGCGCTAACTCTGTGGTACATCAACGAAAATCTAATTCAACAGTTTCTTTAGAAAAATCGCCATTCATTGTAGTTCGTCTTCCACTACTGGTCACATCGGAGTCATTACAATCGACATTTTTAAACTTATAAAATTACAACTGGCATTTTAGAGCTAATAATGCATTAATATACACCCCACAAATGTTTTTCATTGCCTGTATAGAACACTCTCCTTTCCAAACTAATACAGTAAACAATTGTGAATATATTTCATCTTACAAGTCTTAACTTGCACGGTGTTAAGCAATATTATATACTATAAACGACACACTGCAAGATACAAAGATTAATAAACTAGAACCACACGTTGTTTTCTACCATTTAACCATAGTCATGCCTTAATTAGTCTTCTTATAATTTGCAGAGGTAAATTACATAATTACTCTTCGAACACCCTAATATATAGGAAAAAGCTTTCCATTGTAATTTTTTTGCTAGATAAACGCAGATTTTATCCTCAAATTGATTTCATCGCAAAAATAGTGACATATGTCGTGTTAAATTAACCTCTATTTAACGAGTTACATAAACAATTAATTAAAATACCAGAAATATCGGTAGTATTTTGTTTTAGCAAAATGAAGAGGATGTTGTTGTGCTTACAAATAATACTTCACTTATGGATGAGGCTAGAAGAAAACTTATGTTCCGCTCTGTCTACAGAAAACATTGAAGATGTGGTATGAGTATAGCAAATATTTTTTTTATATACTTGATTACTTATAAATATAAGAAGGGAATCAAGGAAGTTGCCCGAAAAATACAATTAACATAATAATTAACATCGAATTTCAATTCTTCTCAAGGTACGATATAATCCTAAAACCCTGTCCTGATGGGCATGAACAAGATATTTGAGGTAATAACAAGGAAGAAAGAGCAGTATAAATATGCCCTTCCCCCCACACACACATACGCAGTTGAGCAATGTGAACGTTTGTATGTATGTACGGAGGAAAAACGAATTCCTGGTAATGGTGTGGTGGATTCCATTTTTTCTTGTCCACTACTCAACCGAAAATTCCTGTTTGCCTTTGCCACCATTTTAACAGAGGTCTTGTTGCTCAGACGAGGCCTCATTTTAAGCTGTTCCTTCTTCCTTATTCATCTAATAAATCACGTCCTCATTTTTACAACAAAAGATGGTGAGTTTATTGCGCCACCTTCAGGACAAGGATTGAAATTCAATGACTAATTTGGCCTCCAAGAGTCCATTGAACTGGAATATATATATATATATATATATATATATATATATATATATATATATATATATATATATATATATATATATATGGGGGGGGGGGGTGTATGTAGGAGTAGAATATTTGTTGAAACGATACTTGAATTTACATCAGTTATTAAGTTTAAATGTTTACATGTAAGACGATCCCGCCCTCTAGTGTACATACTTGGTTCTTAAGGTGGGTAATGTGTCTTTCCTGTCCTTAGCTTTTAAGGCCAACGGGTCGGGTTGTCAGGTCCTTATCTTGTTTATTATTTTTTTATTTTAGTTTTCTTGTGTAATATATATATATATATATATATATATATATATATATATATATATATATATATATATATATATATATATATATATATATATATTTGAGAAACTCTTAAAGTAGCACGTGAGTGGAGCTATAAATGCAAAAAATCGCACAGGAAAATGAAAGGCGGATTCCAAGTACTTTCGAACTTGTTCAGTTCATTCTCATGTTCGAAAGTACTTGGAATCCGCATTTTATTTTCCTATGTGATTTTTTACATTTATAGTTCCACTCACGCACTACTTTGAGAATTCTCAAATATATATATATATATATATATATATATATATATATATATATATATATATATATATATATATATATATATATATATATATATATATATATATATATATATATATATATATATATATATATATATATATATATATATAGAGAGAGAGAGAGAGAGAGAGAGAGAGAGAGAATTTTTAAAAAACATTTAATGTAGACAATGTTTATTCTTGAGCATTTTCCCAAAGTGAGTTTTTTTTAAGGCTAATGAAATCCCATCATATTGTATTATATATCATTTTTAAGGTAATTGCAAAAATGGTGGGCTTCGCCCCTATAACCCCCACACCCATTAATTTTTAAATAAACTCGTAATATTCCTAATTCAAAAGCCTAACATTTGATTCAAATTCAAAAAGCAATTACTAAATGTCGTTAGGCCTCTAGTTTTTCTATGCTATTTAACTCAATCATATTTTCTTTAAAATTGATTAATAGGAAATGTCCATCTCATATTTTAATTGAGAAAAAAATCTTTCAAAATGATAAATAATGCACTATGATGCGATTCCAACTCATAATGTGTATCTCAAGATGGCCGCCAATCTATTTTTCGTCATAACATCATAATTAGAAATTTGCCCACATTAAGTAAAGAAGAAGCTATATCGTATATTTCTACGATTTGCGTATCTTTAAAAAAAAATAGAGATATTTAAAACAAAGCGCTCACAAAATTTGAGGGTGGGCATAATCACCAAATTATATATATATATATATATATATATATATATATATATATATATATATATATATATATATATATATATATATATATATATATACCTGTAATATAATATTATTTCTTGTAGTTATCTTTGATAAGGAACTTAATAAAGTTTGAAAGTACTTTGGAAACACCATTTCATTTTTTCCTGCGGGGCATTGCATTCATTTGCTACCCTCACGTGATACTTTGTAAGTTTTTAATTTTATATATATATATATATATATATATATATATATATATATATATATATATATATATATATGGTTAATTTGGGGATTATGACCACCCTCAATTTTTTGGAATATATATATGTATATATGCATATATCTCTCATGAGCCCGAGGGAATGATGAAATAAATCCAACTTCACCGCAGGAAAGAGAAAACGGAATAATTTTTCTTCGGAAATATTCTATTTTTTACCTCGAAACAATCGAGTTGGGATAGGATTCGAACCGTGCACATTGAAACAGCGAGCAACCACTTTGATCTCAATTAAATCGCCGAGTGGTGTTAAGGGCGGTTTAATTGAGATTAAAGCGGTTGCTCGCTGCTTCAATGTTCACAGTTCGAATCCCACCCCAGTTCAGATTTTTTCGAAGTAAGAAATAAAATATTTTCGACGAAAAATTATTCCGTTTTCTCTTTCCTGCGGTGACGTTGGATATATATATATATATATATATATATATATATATATATATATATATATATATATATATATATATATATATATATATATATATATATATATATATATCTTTCATGAAAGCGAAAAAATGATGAAATGAATCCAGCAAACTGCGAGAAACAGAAAAACATGATCATTTTTCTTCGGAAATGTTATTTCGTAATTCGCATAAATTTCGTGCAGGGATGGGATTCGAACCGTGGACAATGAAGCACTATTAATTTATCTCTCGTTTATTGTCCCGATCAACCTTGCGAAGCTTACCTTAAAATGCTTGTTTATTTGGAATATTTTTGTCTTCCGCGTAGCCGATTTGTCGAAGAGACGATTTAATTGAGATCAAAGTGATTGCTCGCTGCTTCAGTGTGTACGGTTCGAATCCCACCTCTGTACGGAATTTTTTCGAATTAGGAAGCAACATTTCCGAAGAAAAAATATCCTGTTTTTCTGTTTCTTGCCGTTTACTGAATATATACATATATATTCCCAAAAATGAGGGTGGTTATATGCATATATCTCTCATGTGCGCGAGAGAATGATGAAATAAATCCAAATTCACCGCAGGAAAGAGAAAACGGAATAATTTTTCTTGGAAAAAAATCCGAGCTGGGTTATGGTGTAAGAGTAGAGGATAGAGAAAGGGTGTGTGGACAGACAGCGGAAAGTAGACCAGGGGTGAAAAGAGAAAGAATTGTGGAAGGAGCCAAAGTGATGCTAGAGCCTGGTGATCAGGCAATTATCACCACAGCAGCATATATATATATATATATATATATATATATATATATATATATATATATATATATATATATATATATATATATATATATATATATATATATATAATATGGCGTTCAAGCCATTTGTCTTCAAAATCAATTAATGTCTTTGGAAATGATGTGCGCATTTGCTGCCGTGGTGATAATTGCATTATTTTTTACTTTAATGTTTGCTTAGTGTCTTTGTTTTTTCGTATATTTTGTAATGTGTGTAGTTTGCGTTTTTTGTTTCTTCGTGGATGTCTTGTTCGTTAAATTTCGGTTTTCATCGGTAGATTTGAGTCTTCATCGGTAGGTTTGTGTCTTCATCGGTGAGTTTGTAGTAATCGGTGAGGTTTCACAGTTAGGTTAGCTTTTTCTTGGTTTGGGGGAAAAACGTTTCTATCATCATGCGTAGAAGGGCACTTCTGCTCCGCCAGCTAAAACCCCGGCGGAACTTGGAAATCTGGCGCGACTTATTGCTCCGAGCTGGGGTAGGATTCGAAAGAGAACCGCTTTAATCCCAATTAAAGCTCCCTTTAGACCACTCGGGTACGCGGAAGACAAAAATCATTTGGATAGACAAGCTTTTTAAAGCACGCTTCGCACGTTCGAACGAGAAGGAGAAAGAGAACTAATTGGGAATTCAAAGGACAAAGGAGAAATTGAGTTAAGCACGCGGCAAATACACAAATGCATATATATCTCATGAGCGCGAGAGGATTTTTTCGAAGTAAGAAATATGTATTTGTGAAGAAAAATTATTCCGTTTTCTCTTTCCTGCGGTGAAGTTGGATATATATATATATATATATATATATATATATATATATATATATATATATATATATATATATATATATATATATATATATATATATATATATATATATATATAAATTAGGTATAAGGCCATGTTGTATGCAGGTTCTATTGAAGTCCACAGCTGTGGCAGCGTTATTAATTTTAACTTGTATTTTCTATATATATATATATATATATATATATATATATATATATATATATATATATATATATATATATATATATATATATATATATATATATATATATATATATATATCCTCGCACAAATGGACACGTTTGCACGTTTGGAGGAGTTTTGTTTCCGATAATAGTTTCGGGAATTATGATCATTACATCTAAATTATATAAATTTTGGCCCCCAAAAGGTGTAACGGCTTTTGAATCAAAGAAAACGCGCCGCTCTCATTTTTAGAGGACAAACTATCAAAATAGGTTAAAAATTTCAAAAACACAGTTAATTTGTAGCTAAAAATTGTAGATATTTTAGAATAACACGTATGTTTTAGCCTTATTATACACTACTTATTAATGTATACATTTAGCATTGCTATTTTTCTACCTGCAGACCGAACTTATACAATTTGATGGGTATCCCCTGGAAATCCACCATGTTGATACTGAAGACGGTTACATCCTTGAACTCCATCGAATTCCTCGAGGACGAAATGAAGCAGCATGTTGTGATCGCAGGCGCAAAAGAGTTGTCTTCCTCGCACATTGTGCCATGTGTTCGTCGGCAGCCTATGTAGTTCTCGGCCCGAAAAAGGGACTAGGTAAAAGTGGATTGTAGCATTATCAAGGAGATACAATTTAAAAGATGGGTAGCTCAAGTGGTTGAGTACTAACTCGAGTATTTTTTTTGGTTATTACGGCAAAGAAAATGGGACCGTTATGATAAAGACCATGATGCCGTTAAAAAATGACCATGGGGCAATTAAGAGATAGACCATGGGACCGTTAAGACAAAGACCATGGGACCATCATGACAAATGCCTTGGGACCGTTAAGACAAAGACCATGGGGCGATTATGACAAATACCTTGGGACCATTAAGACAAAGATCATGGGACCATTAAGACAAATACTATGGGACCATTACAATTGACTGCTTTCTCGGTTTGACTTCAGGGGACATATTAACCCTGGAAGGGGGGGGGGAGCATGTACAGTGTCACACCCGGTAAGTGGATGCTTCCCCCCCAACCACAGTGCTCCATGTTAACTTTCATTTTGTTTCTTTGTTAACTTTCCTTTTGTTTCTTTGTTAACTTTCATTTTGTTTCTTTGTTAATTTCATTGTTTCTTTGTTAACTTTCATTTTGTTTCTTTGTTAACTTTAATTTTTTCTTTTTTACTTTTCATTTTGTTTCTTTGTTAAGTTTCCTTTTAGCTCTTTGTTAACTTTTCGAAAATCAATTTTCAAGTGAAAAAGAATTGCACTTTAAGTAATGAAGTTCTGATATTCAATTAATCCACACTAAAAATAATGATAGTAAATTAAATTTTATACTCAAGCAAAGATTTGCGTTATTTCGAGTTAATGCCCTCTTTCACCTCTAGCTGGGTCGAGAGAGAACGAAGAACGGAGGTAAGACGAGAATATTAGGTCAAAAGAAAACATGGCTGAAAGGCAAAATTCATTTTCCTAAAATGCTGGGGTGTGTAGGGTACAATGAATGGATCCGAGAGTGCAAACAACCACCGATCCGAATTTGAACCCCCTTTACTTGGGAATAGCCCCTCGCAAAGCCTCAACATTGATTGATGAACCTCTTAATTGTCCTTACAATCCTCGCTCTCTCTCATCACCACCTTTGCCCATCCCATTAATTCTCCCCCAATGCCTTCCCCCCCAATCGCCCCCTCTAGGTATAATCGTGTTTTCATTGTTATGAAGATCCTATGAACGCTTCGTGTTTACAGCCTATATGCTCGCCAATAGCGGCTTCGACGTGTGGCTGTTGAACGCGCGTGGGAACCAGTACTCGAGAAGGCACGTTCAACTCTCGCCGGAGTCCAGGAAGTTTTGGCAATTCAGGTGAGTTCTACGCACTCTACGCGCTCTATCGTCTTCCGGGGGATTTGACCTCTTCACAGAAGGGATGAGTTCACCTTCGGATATTTTAGAAGTGGGCGTGGCAAGTGCAATGAGGGGCGGGGGGTAAATGAATCGATTGGGGAGGATGGGGAATGAGGCAACTTTGTCATTTACATCATCGGGATGGCGCGAGACAAGGCAACTCATTGTCCTCAAGAATTTAAAGTTACCTTTCAAGGTGAAGTGTTTTTTTTTTGCGATTTAGCTTGAATGTGTGCGCAGAAAATTAAGATATACAGGAAATTGGGACTGGATATACAGGAAGTGCTTTCGACTTTATTCAGAAAAATCATTTGAATGACAATGAGGGGTTTTCGTGACTTAAAAACAAGCGCTCCAAATCAGCCTTTCTTTACTTCCTTCGGGTTGATTCTTAACTCGTATGGTATTTTTGTATGTTCTTCTTTAATCGGTGTGGTAAAATATAAGACGAAGTAATTTCAATTATTTTCAAAGGAATGGTTAAATTATTTGCTGAAAGTAGTATGTATATTTAGGCCTTGTGGTAAGTCTGTTACCACTGATCTGCCATTTTTTTAGGCGCCTCTCTCTCGGGACATACAGTTTAAAGTGAATCCAAACACCGGGCTCCTACATGAAAGCCCCTTAAGTAAAGCAGATCCAAAATCAGGACCCCATCGCTAAGTTAACCACAATTGATGTGGTTGGTATCGCTAGAGATTTTCTCACTCAGTATAGTCGTAGTATGTGTGCGTGGTTGTGGTGATAGTATGTGTGTGAGAGAGGGGGGGTAGTGGATGTAACGATCATGACAAGGACCTCCCATTGTGGCATATATCCGTGCCATGGACGAGGGCACCCCGTGTCCGCCAGAAGGAGTTCGCATATGGGAGTAAGATAAGACCCAGGCCATCCTTATCCCGCCGAGGCTGCTCATGGCGACACCCCTCTTTCCCCCGGTACACCCCTCCCCCCCGCTCCTGAGACAAGTCATTCAACAGCCAATCTCCCCTACTACACTCGACTCCACACAAAGGGGTACCTTAAAATCTGACACTAGTTAAAAGTGTTTTATTGTCTCATGGAGTGACCATTAATTTACACATGTCGGATGTGTTTCATTGTCTCATGAAGTGGCCAGTAATTTGAGCAAGTTTGTTGTTTCTCATTTTCTCATAGTGTGGTAATTTATTTTCACATGTTGGATGTGTTTCATTGTATCATGAAGTGGTCATTGATTTGCATAAGTTGGATCTTTTATTGTCTCATGGAGTGGCCCCAAATTTACACAAGTTATATGTGTTTCATTGTTTCATGGAGTGGCAATTAATTTTTGCTTGGTAAAGCGACAGAGACATAATTTGTTTCGAATAAAATAAAATGATATTCATTATAAGCCCAATGCTGTGTCCATGTGCTAATAGGAACTTTTCTAGGAGAGGGTCCTTAGCTTTCGCCAGATTCTCAAAGGAGACTGTGACTCAACAGAGGATGAAAACCACTGATTTATGGGCTTCGTCCTTTGGGGAAGTCCCTTCGTTTCGTACGTAGGGGGTACCAGCTTCATTGGGAAGGTCGGAAGAGTTCAGGAGAGTGCTTTGAAAATGTTACGAAGGGGAGCTTCTTTTGATCGGTGCAAAAATAAAATATTTACAAATATTTTTTTAAATCTGATTTTTAATTGTAGTTTTAAATTATTAATGCATGAATTCCGATGTCTCAGATAGGAGATAAATTGTCGCATCCACGCACTTATTCTTTGGCTAACCATTATTGAAGTTTGTTTCTCGGTCATCATTTCATCAATACTAAAGTCCTTTTTTTAAATGCTTTTTTTTATAAGTTATTCCCGTGTTAACTAACTACCTTAGTTATATATATATATATATATATATATATATATATATATATATATATATATATATATATATATATATGATGTCCTAAAAATTGCCTTCCTAAATGATAGTATATCTCCTATACGTATTTTTTATATACATGAAAATATAAAAGCGGCCATTACGTGCTGAAAACTAGTCTATCCTAGCCAAATAAAAGGTGAAGCCTCGCAACCTATTCATTTCTAACTTCTTAAGCCAATTCTTGCTGACACCCCATGTAAAATAAAATATACTTTTTTTGTAACTAGTGATAAAAAGTAAAAAAAAATAATGTAAGTTTTAAGAGTTAGCGTAGTTCTAAATTAAGTCAAGCCTTGTGTAATGACGCACTTTGGGTCTGTTTTTTTTGCCATGGTCAGTAAGTAGTAGGAAGGTGATTTCAAACGATGAAAAAAAAATGATTAAATATATATATTTTTAATTTAAGTACTGTACATCTTTATTTGGAACATGAATTCTTTTCCCGTGGTGAGATGCGTTCATAAAAGAACCACAAAACGCAATGATTCAGCATCACACGAGGATCGGAGTTGAGCCGCTCGGAAGAATAAAAGGGAGCCTACCCGAATTATGCGGGTATTTAGTTATTACTATTATTTTTAATAATTATTATTATTCTTTCTAATATCCACCCAGTAGACAAGTGGATCTAGCACGACCACCCCCACTTGGATGTAATTGAATTGCCACTTCCTAACTCTCGTATGGACCTCTATAAAACTCCTATAGCATGCAACAGCCTCCCTCTACTCTAACCCGGTCCCTCAAGGCAGTCTCACAAAAGGCGTGACCCCACTTAAAGGCGATAACATTTACCGGGCCTACAACAAAGTCTGTAAGATCAAAGGTAGGCTCCCAAGCGGTCGGAGGCAGTAGAGGTTTTCTGCCACTTGGGACCAATTAATTGTCCACAGCCACATTCTGAGAAGAGACGCAGTTTATGTCGGGGTTTTTTTTAGAAGGTTTGACGCCCTCTTTCACACTTTGCAGGGTCTAAACAGCTACGAAGACGAGTGGGAGATTGAAATAAGGTGCAAAAGATGCCCCAAGAAAGGGCACCACTTACTCGTGGGGCACTGGGGTAGGGAGGGTGTGCCGATACACGAGGTTTCAGTTGTAGTAGGGGGTATTGCCCCCTTGCCGCCCCTATATCATCCCCACCACTGCTGGAAGTTTTTTTTTTTTGTAATAAAACATAACATAACATAACATAATTTCATTCTAAAATTTGATAACGAATTAAAATATTTATGATTCTTTCTATTCTTAATATTTATTAATATAAGCTTAGTTATTATACAGCTTTAAATTAACTTCCGAAATTGTTGTGTCTTTAAGAAAAATTGTTTTTTATATTATGTTTAATTTTCATACTATTGCTAAAGCTTTCGTCATCGACTTATGACATCTTCGGAGTTTAAATTTCCTCAATGGTCAATAGTTATTTAAGATAAAAAATGTGTGTAGATATTAAGATAGGGTTTAGGTAGATAATTAGTGTACCGGCACGACTGGTGATTGCTTCGCTTGTGCTTCTTTTGAGCTTTTCTTCTTCTTTTCATTATCGTTCGGTAGCATTAGAGCTTTTGTATTCAGAATTTGAGTCTAGTTTGTATATAGAGGTTATATTCTTCGTGTATATATATTTTCTCTTTTGTTTTTTGCATTAATCTTTGCTATGGTTTTTCGTTGTTTCTTTAATTTTACATCTGATTTTGTTTTTGTTTCTTATGTCCATTTTGGATCTTTTTTTCATTGTCTACTTTTGATCTTTTGTTTTTTTTATGTTTACTTGGGATCTTCTTTTTTTTTTACTGGGTTTTATATTTTGTGAATATATATACAGGTATACTGTATGTATAGATCCACTTTTAAATTATTTTTACATTTGGTTGATAAAATTTTAATTATCCAGAAGATAAGTTTATAATTTCTTTTACCTTTTTAGAGCGTCGAAATTTCCTATGGTCCCGTGTGAGAATATCTCAGGTTGAAAATAATGTAATGTCCGATTTTCTAGAATGAAGTTTTAAATAGTATTTATTAAAGTATTTCCTCTTGTTATCGTTTAGGGATGCTACAGAGTAATTTATCTTTCAGATTATAAAAATTTTGTTCATAATCTTCTTCATTATTCATACCTATGTCTTCCAATCTAAGTATTACATTAGACATGTTTTACTTTATGAGGTTATTAAAGTGTCAATGCAAGTACAGCGGCAAAATCCATTCTGAGCACTTATGTGGATGATACAGTAAATGAATGAAGTTGCAGGAGGTGGTTTTTCTCTTTTAGTCTAAAGGACGGACCAAAAGGAGGTCGTACAAAAGAACTTTATTCTAAACTTCTAGGGAATTAGCAAGTGATTTAACGTAACCCATACGACTGTCCTACGCACGCTGAAAAGGATTGGAAAGGCTCCAGTGATTGAAAAATGGATCTCGCACGACCTGTCCACGGCGAATTTGCAACAACATGTTGATTGCTGTAAATCATTGCTTTCACGATACCTTCAGGCACCATTTTGGGTAGTCTTGTTTTACTGTTGATGAGAATTGGATCCTTTACCATAACGTGAAACTCCACCGTTAGTGAATCAGTCGAGGAAGCAGAATTTCTCAACAACCGAGAGGAGGATTTCACTTAAAAAGATCATGTTGAGTGTATGGTAGGCTATTGAATGAATTGTCCATTACGAACTGGTAGACAACAATCTAATAATTAATGTTAATCTCAAATGCAATCAACTTCGTCGTTTGAAACCCGCTTTGGGCCAGCAGAAGGGGTTGTCATCCTCCATCACGATAATGCCCGTCCTCACACAGCTTGAATGACCAAAGAACTCTTGGAAGAGCTCGGTTGGTAATAGGGCTTTATCCTCCATATTCCCCTGACCTTACTCCTGATTATCACTTGTTTAAGGGATTACAAAACCATTTGAATGGTCCTATGTCGATATCAATAGAAGAGGTTGAAAACGAGTTGGATTCATATTTTGCATCAAAACATAAAGAATTTTACAAGCGTGGCATTTATGAGCTTGTTGACAGATGCAATGAGGTTCTAGAAAGCAATGGAGGTTATGTTAATTATTAAATATTTCCATAATCATAATTATTTTTCATATTTAATAGAGACCCTAAAATCAGACCTTACCTTCGTTCTAACCTAATCCATGTATAACCAATCGGAGGAGTTGGCAGGCAGAGATTTACGGGTGAACCTTTTTAATGACAACGAACGTTCGGGTTCCTGGCCACTTCAGATTCTGTGTACCTAAAATAATATGATCTTATTCATTTTCACGTCAATAAAATTCTAAACGTGTAATAAAATATTTTATTATTATTATTATTATTATTAATGTTGTTATTGTTGATATTATTATTGTTATTAATATTTGTAGGATAATAGCTTAATGCTCCCACGTTTCCCCACCTCCCTTCCGGGCGGGCCGCGATATCAAACCTTCCCCTTCCGGCCCGATGTCTGGTGGCCTCCCGCCGGAAGAACCCACCGGCCATTTCAGCTAACCACCGCATTCCTTCCCGGATTGGTTATCGATAGATGGGAGCCCATTTTGGCTTCCGGTGGATTCTGGAAGTTTACAAAAGACGAAATGGAGGAGATAATCAAGCACCTCTCACCCTAAGAAGGGCGCTTGACATCAAATCTACTTCCGGAGCCATGTGAACCTCTCCCGAGTTTCGGGTATAAAAGATGAATTCTTTTAACCCTCGGTAGTAGAGCTTGCACAGCGTCTGGTGTGGCAGGAATTGCCATCTATCTCGGTGTTGTGGTAAATCGTCGAAGCACCAAGTCTTCAGAGAGGAGATCGGTCCCAGTTAGGGAGGCTCCTTATCCCGTTGATCTACAAGTCAGTGCGGACCCAGGCTCGTACTCACGTGTAAGAGCCGAAGCTACAAACAGCCTCACTCTGGTTCCCTAAGCGAGAAAATTACATCTCGGCTTTTCTCTGTGACCCTACGCGTCGAAAGGTCACTTCACCCCCCTCACAGAGGCATCCAAGATTCTTCGGAGTTTACGAGCGTGGAGCCCTCCTTAACGAAAAGCTCCCGCCATCGCCTTCTTCCAGCAGAATCGTGACGGAATTGTGGGATCAGGTCAGTCCCTGGAGAACCTACCTCATTGTCTCGTCCCCTTATCTCACCACCTTCACTCACCAGCGCCACCCGAACATCAGGTTCCAAGGTAACCCTTCCCTTTCACATTCCCCAACTTCACCGCGAAGCTTACCCACATTAAATGTGTATAGGGATTTACATAGTGAACAGTTATTTACAAGCCAAGTGAGATATCCGAGCTTCACTTATTAATTTATCTCTCAAAGAACCTTATTTGTATATATATATTTTTTTTGTTCAGTGTTCATTAAAACTTTATTTTCATATTGTTGTGTATCTAACTTCCTTTGGGTCGCTTGCTGGCAAAGTTAATTCCAATCCCTCCGTAGCCAACCTCTAAGCACTCTGAGTCAATAAACCCTTTCAGGGCACGGGCCGAACGAAGTATAAGGAGTAGTACGACGACCCCTCCGCATTGGTGATAATAGAATATATATATATATATATATATATATATATATATATATATATATATATATATATATATATAAGAGTCGGGGAAAACTCTAACCACCCCTCGGCCTTTTCCTCAACAATATTGTTCTTGTTTTGTTTTATTATTATTATTGTTATTATTATTTAACAACAATAATAATAATAAAACAAAACAATAACAATATTTATAACAATAACAATATTAATAACAATAATAATAACATCAACACTCAAAAGCTTGAGAAGTTTGCGGAGGTAAAGTGAAAATGCGTGCATGGTGCCTAGAGAGCACTCAACTCTCCCGACCTGCTTAACCTTCGGAATGAAGGAAGGTCCGTCAGAGGTATTGGGTAGAAATACATAGGACTCATCTCGAACAAGCAGGGCAAAAGTGACCTATTTTGACATTTTTCGCTTATGTAATCCAATGGAGGCACGTCTCTTCATAGGAGAAAGAGAATCGAGGGGAAAAAGAGGCAAATGAAGAGAAGAAGAGGCATTCCAAAGCCTCTTCAATTAAAGCCTTCCTCAATACAATGACTCGGAAATTCTAGTCCCCCCCGCCCACCTTTATAAGCCAAGCAGGTGGTGCTTACACGAGAGACCCCTGAAGGATAGGGGCGAGGAGCCAGATAATAAAATATTGGATAAATACAAGAATAAAATAAAGGATAAATATGAGAAAAACTACAAGGACAAACCTTAAATAACGGTGGTGGGGGGGGGGAGCTAAGATAAAGTTGAGAAAGAGGTTCGTACAAAAGAACCAAAGACTCGTTTGTGCGAACTTGAATTTATATCATAGAACAAAGTTAATGATCTAATCGAGGTTTCCAAAGCTAATAAACCTTGAGAACCTTTAATGTCTGTTTAACCCGAGATGTACTTTTTTGTCCACTTGAATTCCTAGGCCTCGCAGGGACATTGGATGGAGGGGGAGGAGGAAGAGGTTAACTTAACTTAAACTAACCTACCCTAACCTAACCTTTGTGGCCGGATCGATTCGGTTTAAGTGGATTTGAAAATTTCTGCCATCATATTTCTCCTTTTTACCCCTTGGATTGATATTTTACTCTTTTTATTTGTTAGTTTAATTAAATTTGTTCAATTTGTTTGTATATTTTTTTGTTCTTTAATATAAGTTATTTCACCGATTATTTTTTAAATATACAAATAAGTTTCTTGGAGGTCATCAACTATGAATGATATTTACAGTGGCGGCAACAAAAAAAGTGACATTGAATATTGGCAACAGAAATCGATACACAAAATCGCTTTCACTATTTTACTTGCCAACAATTCAATGAAAATGTGCGGAGCTTATGCCGCAAGTGGACGACTCTCCTGGGCTAAGACAACAGAACTGCGCTCTATTGGAACTCAGTGTCTCGTTTGAGCTCGTACAACGAGGTTTTAGTATATGGCACTCCAGCGTGCTGATTATCTGCATTCGTGCCTACATTTGACGTGCTATAACTTCTGTGCAAGTGGATACAATGGGGTGGAAAAAGCTTTCTATGACAGAGAAAAGCCGTGCCTTGACCCTATTAGAGCAGGAAAAGTCTTTTATTGATGTAGCAGCAGATTTAGTAACCTCAAAAATACGATTCATCGCCTAAAACGTGCAGCTGAGTTATTGCCACCAGGTACCATACCAAAGAGGAAGGAGGGCATTGGTGCAGCTAGGAAGACATCTCCAAGGACTGATAATATCCTAAGGCGTAAAGTGATGTCAGACCCTTCTGTAACCTCCGCTTCAATCAAGAAAAAACACCCAGACCTCCTCCAGAACGTTGCCCTCAGGACCATCAGTCATCGCTTACAGAAGGACTTAGGCCTACCGTCTCGCCGCGCTGCCAAGAAGCCACTTCTTACCAAGGCTATGAAGATGGAAAGGCTCAATTTTTGCAAGACCTATAAACATTGGACAGCTGCCCATTAGAAGAAGGTCATGTTCAGTGATGAGAGCACCTTTAGGCTGGTCAGAGGAGAGTCAAAGATCGTGCGTCGTCCCAGCACTGTGTCTCGGGATGACCCGAAATATACCGTGAAAACTGTGAAGCACCCTGATAGTGTGATGGTGTGGGGTGCCTTTAGTGGAAAAAAGGGCAGAGGAGGTCTGTACTTCCTTGCCAAGAATGTAGCCATGAGGGGGACTAACTATCTTGAAGTTTTGAGGCAGCACATGCTGCCATTTTGGGAAATTCATCAGTGTGAATTTTTCATGTATGATGGTGCCCCTGCTCACAGGTCCCAGTTAGTAAAAAGGTTCTTCAATGATAATAATATTAGTGTTTTGGAGTGGCCTGGTAATTTCCTGGACCTAAATCCTATTGAGAATGCTTGGAATCTGATGAAATCCAAAGTTCAAGAGACAGCACCCAGCAGCATCAAGGACCTGATAGAATCACTGAAGCAGATCTGGGTTACGATCGACCCCACCTACTTCGTAAACCTCACTGAATCAATGCCCAATCGACTCAGGATGGTCATCAAGTGCAAGGGCAACATGACCAAGTAATAACTTTCATGAAATATTCATAATAAAATATGTAAGTTACATTTTTCTGTTTTATTTTCCCCGAATTGTCACATGTCACTTTTTTTGTTGCCGCCACTGTAGAGAGGTCATCTTCTAGGATTGAAATTTCTTATGAGTCATTTTCTACGATTAACATTTCTTGGGGGTCATTAATTAATAATGGTGTTCTCAGGGGTCTTTGTCTAGGATTGATGCATTTTTTCTTTTCCTTGGCTAGGGCAGCACCACTTCATCACACCTCTTATGAGCATCTTTCCAAAGACATTCTAGCCTTGCTGATCTCCATTGGTTTTTGCCTTTTATTATAGAACTGAATATTTCTATTCTCGTCTTCTCCTTCTCAGCTGGCACGAGCAAGGTACATTCGACGTTCCAGCAGCCATAGATTATGTGCTGAAGGAGACGGGAGAGAAGAACTTGGACGCCATTGGATTTAGCTTGGGTACCACTGGTCTCTTTTGCCTTCTCTGTCAAAAACCAGAGTACAATGAGAAGGTGAGCTATGACCAGATTTTCAAGACCCTCTCCCAAATTTGGGGTAATCCTACCCGAGTGGTTCGTTACTTGTAAACTCCTTGGCTAACAAGGTGGGTTTTGACAGATGCGGATAACGTTTAAATGGCCCTTGTGGCTTTTGTCATCCGTGAAATTATGTTAGGTTATGTTATTGGTACATCCTCACGACAAACGTAAAGGACCCAAGAGAAATCTCAACCAAAATAGAAATTCTTTCTTGGTCAAGAGCTTGATACTACAACTTTATTTTTAATTAGAATTATTTTTTTTAATTATCTACGATCACAAATCTACCCCACGTACACATAGTATTCTACTATATTTTTAAATGAATGGGTTAAAGTAATTTTTTCCATGGACTGAAAATACAATTGGTTAATTTTCGACAGATACGAAGAATTATTGCAATTGCTCCAGCTGTGTACTTGGGAAATGCACGAACTCCTTTGACAGGCATGTTTGATCGTATGGGAAAGCACATTATTGTAAGTATTTTTAAGCTCTCTGTATAATAACAATATTCAACTTTCCTCTCATTTCAACGTGTAAATAGAACATGGTGATTACAATGTTTTAATTAAGTAACCTTCTCCTATGTGATTGTGGTTTAGAATTCGCTTTATGGCCACATAATTGTTCAACCAAGCAGAGGGGTGTCAAAGATAAAAATCCCCAACAAGTTCAAGTTTGAGGATGGGTCAAGTTGGTTAGGTTAGTTAGGCTCATTTTATATTAAATAACCTATCCTATCTACCTAACCTAACTTAACCTACCTACCTATCTAACTTGACTCATCCCAAACCCATGCGTGCTCCCGCTTCTCTGCCCCAAATGTTGCGGTCGAACAGAAAAGATCTCCACCTTTTATTAACTAAAAATGTCTACCAAAACCGTCATTTGATATTAAATTTCTCTCTTCTTCAAAGGAATACGGAGCATCGACTGGGAATCTGGAGATGGGCGGAGAAAGGACACCGATAATGCGAACTCTTTTTAGAGCTCTTTGCCAGAGCAAGAAGAGGCGTCTTCAGACCGATTGTTTGTCCAGAATCGGAGGCAGAGACAATGGAAATATTGAAATGGTATGATGGTGGTTCTCTCTCTCATACAAAATCGCGGTTGGATTAAGTTGAGAGAAGAAATTCAGCTGATATATACATAATATGAATATAGGTGATTTGTAGGTCCGGTTTTATACAGGGTGGTAAATAAACGGTCACAATTTATAAATTTTAATATCTTAAAAACTCTGGGTTGAAACTGGGAATAAACATCGGAATAAATTTCAGTTTTGATAGAGAAATTGAATATGACCTCCGTCCTGAACCATGACATCTTTTAGTCTGGCTCTTAACTATTTAACTTTCTCAAGCAGGCACAATTCGCTCTTCTAATACGAAGAAGTTGATGAGATTAAGATGAGGACGGCTATGTGTCCATCTCACTGGTTCGATAGAGCTGGGAGAAGCTCCGAGGTTTATTACTCTTTCTTGGCAGTGAGAAAAGAGGTACCATCCTGTATTGTGCTTTATTTCAGGTTTCATTGGGACAATATGGCATCACAAGATGGTTCGATGTCCTCTTCTTTAGATTTTGGCCGCTAAAACCATTTCGTGATTCTAAGACTTTCAAAAGTATGTTTTTTATTTGAGAACCAAATATTTTCTCGTCCACTCTTTGCTTCTCACTGAGTCGGACAATGCTTCAATGGTAATTCTCCAGTACGTTTTTAAATATAGATTTTTTTTAATAATTCTTTTCTCTGTATAACGTGAAAGCTCAGTAATATTTGCTATGTCATGTTCACTTTTACAGGGTCACTCCCCCAAAACGGGCCCCAACTTTGGATAGGCCTCATTTCTTAATTTTCTGCAAGGATTTAATGAAACTTTGGTGATAACTAGTTTATTGTGTTTAAAAACATCATATAAAAACACGAGAGTCTTTGGACTTTTCTTCTTTATTCTAGAGCGCGTGTTCGAGATAACCTGCATTTAGCAACGGGCATTTCTTGAGGCGCAGCACAAAGTTGTCCATGACGTCCTTACAAACTGACCGAGTAATGGCTCTGATCTCCTCCCTGATGGCTTTCTTTATTTCCGTGATGGTTCTGGGTCTCCCTGCGTACACTCTTTCTTTAAGGTAGCCCCAGAGAAAGAAATCTGAGGGCTTAGGTCTGGGCTGTGAGGTGCCCACTCCAAATCAGTCTTGAGACTGATCACACGACCATCAAAGTTCTCTTTCAGACAATCTCTTGAGGTTCGAGGTGTGAAAGCTTGCTCCATCTTGCTGGAACCAAAACTTCCCCATAAGCGACGGGAACAGGGTCTTCAGCTCATTCTTGAAGGTTTTGAGGAGCTCAACATACCGCTCCTTGGTGACTGACACTGTCGCGCCAGATTCCTCAAAGAAGTATGGTTCGATGAGGCCTCTGGCTGAGATTGCAGTCCATACCGTGCACTTAGGGGAGTGTAGGGGCTTTGTGGCTACCTCATTTGGTCTGGAGGTCCCCGAGAAGATATTTGGCTTCGAGTTTACCTTTCCTTCAAGATAAAAGTGAGCTTCATCTGAGGTCCAAAGGAGGTTAAGGAAAGTAGGGGTCTCCTGAATCTTCTCCAGTATCTTGACTGCCTTAGCCTTTCCCTGCTCATTGTCTGAGGCTGTAATGGTCTGCTTTTTCTGTGTAGGTAGGCCTTTACAACCCTTACTAGCACTCTCATGCAAGTCTTACGGGATATACCGAAGGACTGACTTGGCTGGCGCACAGAGCGTTTTGAACTCTGCTGAACTGACTCTCTCGCGCTATCTACCAGCTCAGCTGTACGCTCCCTGGGGCGTCCTGAATGACTTGGACGGTTGTCAGTGGCTGCATTGAAGTTCTCCATTCTCCCATAGTTCTCGAAGTAGTCCACCGAGTCCTGACTTCTGCTTTTGGAGGGGGCTTTTTCACATTCGTACTGATGCACGAAAGTGACCTGCACTTTCTTGAACGAGTCTATCTTCTAGTAATGTTTGACGCAATATATTCTTTGCTGGAGCTCCCATTGAGATCTAGTTGTGTTCACAGGCGTTTCTTCTGTCATATCCTTCAAAGTAACAGGGAGTAACAAGGAAAATAAGTACCCTAGAAGACCTTACGGTCCATTCAATGCGGGTACCTTTGGACTAGCTGTCGAACGGGCACATACCCGCCCAATTGCCTTACGTCCTCACTAAGCAGCCACTTTTTAAGACTTTGTCTAGTCTTGTTTTGAACTAATCAACAGAAATGCTGTTGACAACTTCCATCGGAAGTACGTTCTAGCTACCGCAGATATTGTACGTGGAGAATTTCTCACACAGATTGCGGTTGTAACTCTTCAGCTCAAGTTTGAAGCCGTGATTTCTTGTTCTGCTCTCATTAAGGCTGAAAATATCCCTGTAGTCAACATTGTCGAACCCTCGAAGTATTTTGAAAACTTCAATGAGCTAACAACGCAGTCTACGGGTTTCCAACGAGGACAGATCTAATTCCTATAATCTATCATTGTAACTTTTATGTCTGATAGAGGGAATCAGTTTGGTTGCCCTGGCTTGGACGCATTCCAATCTCGCGATGTCCTTTCGAATCGAAGGACTACAAAATTTTACGGCATACTCGAGGTGCGGTCGGACGAAGGAGTTGTACAGACAGAGTACTATCTCCTTGTTCCGTTATCCAAACTGTCGCTTTATATGCCCTAACATCCTCTGGGCTTTCTTCTCCACCTCAATGCACTGTTTCGAGAACTTGAGGTCACTGGTGATACTTACACCCAAGTCCTTCTCAGTGTCGGTGGATTCAAAAGCAGTGCCCTTAAGGATATAGGGTGATTGGGGATTTTGGTGGCCGATATGCAAAAACTTTGCATCTGATCACGTTGAAAGGCATTTGCCACGTATCCGACCACTCCTCAATCTTCCCAATGCGGGCAGTATTTCCTTCCTTTGCAACGTTCATACCAAGCTTGGTATCGTCGGCAAATTAAGTTTGCTTAGCAACCATGTCACTATCCATGTCGTTGACGTAGATGATGAATAGTAGCGGTCCCAGGACAGAACCTTAAGGTACCCCGCTAGTAACGGGCACCCACTCAGAAGCCTGTCCATTCAGCACCACCCGTTGCCGTCTGCCCACTTAGCCAGTTCTCTATCCAGCCTGCTACTTTTCCGTCTATGCCCAGCGCTCGCACTTTCCGGAGAAGGCGGTGGTGTGGTACCTAACCAAAGGCTTTCTGAAGGTCTAAGTAGGCCACATCCACCGCCTTGTCTCGATCGTGCTCACTGAAGACGAAGTGGAAGAATTCCATAAGGTTCGTCAGGCATGACCGTTGCCTTCGGAAGGCATGCTGGGAACTCGTCAGTAGCAGCTTTGACTCTAAATGCGACGTCATTTTGTCCACCATCATGCTTTCCATGAGTTTACCGACTATCGAAGTCAGACTGATAGGTCGGTAGTTCGACGGTTGGCTACAGTCTCCTTTCTTGAAGATAGGAGTCACCTCCGCTTCACGCCAGTCTCTAGAAACGCATTCGGTCCGGATTGACATGTTGAAGATTGCGCTCAGGTGTCGTGACACTTGATCTCGCACTTCTTTCAACACTTTTGGTAGAAACCCATCCGGGCCAGGTGACTTATTCGTCATTAGGTCAGTGATCTTATTTTCTATTTCTCCTTCGACCTTACGGTCCATTCAATGCGGGTACCTTTGGACTAGCTGTCGAGTGGGCACATACCCGCCCAATTGCCTTACGTCCTCACTAAGCAGCCACTTTTCAAGACTTTGTCTAGTCTTGTTTTGAACTAATCAACAGAAATGCTGTTGACAACTTCCATCGGAAGTGCGTTCTAGCTACCGCAGATATTGTACGTGGGGAATTTCTCACACAGATTGCGGTTGTAACTCTTCAGCTCAAGTTTGAAGCCGTGATTTCTTGTTCTGCTCTCATTAAGGCTGAAAATATCCCTGTAGTCAACATTGTCGAACCCTCGAAGTATTTTGAAAACTTCGATGAGCTAACAACGCAGTCTACGGGTTTCCAACGAGGACAGATCTAATTCCTATAATCTATCATTGTAACTTTTATGTCTGATAGAGGGAATCAGTTTGGTTGCCCTGGCTTGGACGCATTCCAATCTCGCGATGTCCTTTCGAATCGAAGGACTACAAAATTTTACGGCATACTCGAGGTGCGGTCGGACGAGGGAGTTGTACAGACAGAGTACTATCTCCTTGTTCCGTTATCCAAACTGTCGCTTTATATACCCTAACATCCTCTGGGCTTTCTTCTCCACCTCAATACACTGTTTTGAGAACTTGAGGTCACTGGTGATACTTACACCCAAGTCCTTCTCAGTGTCGGTGGATTCAAAAGCAGTGCCCTTAAGGATATAGGGTGATTGGGGATTTTGGTGGCCGATATTCAAAAACTTTGCATCTGATCACGTTGAAAGGCATTTGCCACGTATCCGACCACTCCTCAATCTTCCCAATGCGGGCAGTATTTCCTTCCTTTGCAACGTTCATACCAAGCTTGGTATCGTCGGCAAATTAAGTTTGCTTAGCAACCATGTCACTATCCATGTCGTTGACGTAGATGATGAATAGTAGCGGTCCCAGGACAGAACCTTGAGGTACCCTGCTAGTAACGGGCACCCACTCAGAAGCCTGTCCATTCAGCACCACCCGTTGCCGTCTGCCCACTTAGCCAGTTCTCTATCCAGCCTGCTACTTTTCCGTCTATGCCCAACGCTCGCACTTTCCGGAGAAGGCGGTGGTGTGGTACCTAACCAAAGGCTTTATGAAGGTCTAAGTAGACCACATCCACCGCCTTGTCTCGATCGTGCTCACTGAAGACGAAGTGGAAGAATTCCATAAGGTTCGTCAGGCATGACCGTTGCCTTCGGAAGGCGTGCTGGGAACTCGTCAGTAGCAGATTGACTCTAAATGCGACGTCATTTTGTCCACCATCATGCTTTCCATGAGTTTACCGACTATCGAAGTCAGACTGATAGGTCGGTAGTTCGACGGTTGGCTACAGTCTCCTTTCTTGAAGATAGGAGTCACCTCCGCTTCACGCCAGTCTCTAGGAACGCATTCGGTCCGGATTGACATGTTGAAGATTGCGCTCAGGTGTCGTGACACTTGATCTCGCACTTCTTTCAACACTTTTGGTAGAAACCCATCCGGGCCAAGTGACTTATTCGTCATTAGGTCAGTGATCTTATTTTCTATTTCTCCTTCGGTGAAGTCCATATCCTGCAGCTTTTTCCCCTGAGTAGGTATCCGTTGGCTGGGGGATGGGACCACACTCTTCAATAAACACTGAAGAGAAGTAGTCGTTGAGGAGGTTATCATTTTTTGCAGCTGAGTGCTTTAATGTCCCCTCCTCATTACTCAAAGGGCCAATCGTTCAACGGATTGGTTTACGGCTGTTTACATATCCAAAGAACTCCTTGGGATTCTCTTTACAAAGTCTCGCCACTCGGAGTTCCTCAGACCGCTTAGCTGCCCTTATGCTGGACTTCACTCTCCTGGCTAGCCTCTGGTATTCGTCAAAGTGACCCGAGATCTTCGATTGCCGGTACACATTTCTCTTCTCCCCAAGCAGTTGTCAGATTTCTCGATTAAACCACTTTGGTTGAACTGAAGACCGACGGGAGCATTTCAGAGGGATGAAACTCAATTGAAGACTCATGAATGTGGTTTTGAAACTGTTCCACGAGTCTTCAACAGCCTCGCACACTTCTAGCCTCGCGTCAGTCAGTCCAGCACGAATACCTGCAAAGTCTGCTCTTCTCAAATCAAGTTTCCTCGATTTACTCGCTGCAGGCCCTGCCTTGGGGACTTTGACTACAAATCTAATTATTAGGCGGTCACTGACACCAAGCTTTACGCCAACAGAGAGGTCCTCAACGATGTCATCCTCAGAGGTGAATACCAAGTCGAAGATATTGTCTCCTCTGGTTTGCTCTCTCACCCATTGAGTCAGGAACTCGTTGTTCGCGAACTATAGGAATTGTGTGTTCTCGCTACAGGGTTTTCTGGTTTCCCAGTCAACATGGGTATTGAAGTCACCCATGGTGATACACACTCTGTCCTTTTCAAGTTTGACCAACAGCTGGTACAGCCTCCTGTCCTGTTCTAAGAGTTGGGAAAGGGGTCTGTAAAGCACCAGGGTTCTGTATCTGACAGGACCTATCTCTAGGTCAACACCTAGTAGTTCATGGTCGGATACAATGTTGCATTCCGTCGAGTTGAGAGTATCCTTGACATACAACATCACACCGCCACCCTCTCTGTTTGGCCTATCTTTCAGGAAGAGCTAGTAACCGGGAATCGTGAATTCACCTTCAAAATCTTGGCTTGAGTTTTTCACCCACGACTCTGTTATGGCTACCATTTCAGGTTCTTCCGTCGCTACGAGGCCACGAATTTCAGGAAAATTGTTCCTGATCGACCTCGCATTAGGCAGAAGAACTTTCAGGGAGTCTCCGAGTGTAGGACTCCCTACGCTCTTCCGTTTCTCGGCTTATTTTTTGGCGAGGAGGCACCCTCTTCGCGACCTCTGAGAAGGTCTTTGCAGGATTGACACGGGCGTACTGGCGTATGTCCGCCCTCACTCTGCGCCGGATACTCCTTTGGGTCCTCTCTACGACATCCTAGATCATGTTCGACAGAAAGGCCTTTCCTTTAAAGGAAAGATGTACCCCATCCGTTTGATAGAGATCATTTCTACCATAAAAGGTTCGGTACGGGTCCACAAAAAAGACCTCCTCTGCCGTACACAAATCTTCCAGGCACCGGTTTAAAGAGACGTTTATCGAGTGAGCGGTCCGTGTTGGACCTCTCCTAGGAGCATCCCGACTACAACACGCTTTCTGGTTTTCAGCCCACAGTCGTCCACGGCACCCATGACCGTGTGGAGGATTTTATCCGTAGGGCCTACCCTACCTCCTCTTAAGGAGAGGTCGTTGCCACTGACCATCAGAGCAACGACTGAGCTCTAGGAAATCTGTGATTTCTCAGCCTCTACTCTGATGTGGTGGTTACCCCATCCTGGCAGGCAGCTTACCTTTACACTAGTGCGAAGGCAGGCCACTAGCAGGAGCTGCAGACCCCGTGCTTAAGAATCACCAATAAGGGTGACCTTTGCACATTTGTCGGCAGACGACTTAGTCTTTCCTTTCGGAAGCGACTTGCCACTTTCCTCTTTTATCTCTACATTTTTCTTCTTCTTGTCATCCTTTGTTTTCTCTTCTTCTGTTTCTCGTTTCTCTTCTTCTGCTTCTACTTTCTAGTCCTCTGTTTTTAATTTCTTTTCTTCTCTTTCTACCCTCTCTTCTTCTCTTTCTACTTTTTCTTATTTCTTCTTTTGCCTCGTTGAGCCAGTCCTGCAGCAGAAGAATCCTGCTCTTGGACATTGGAAGCCTTCTCTCCTGAGCATCTGCACCTCTCTGTTTTTAAGAGTTGAACCTCCCTTTTGAGGAGGGAATTCTCCTCTTTCAGTTGAGCGATGCTCTCGCCCAGGCGCTTCTCTAATTCGCAGAAGTCACATACACTAATGGCATCTGTGAGCTCCTTCCAACTCCTGTCCCCGAAGTCTTCACTCCATCTGTAAACTTTGAATATTTTGTAGGTTAACTTGCGGAACGGAAGACCATTCTTCTTCACCATCTTAAAAACTCTCGGACCATACGCATTAAAAAAGGGAGTTTTGTGTGTGATTTTCTCTCGCACTAATCACATCCACCTATTTCCAGGAGGTTTTCGGTCGTTCGGCGAACATAAACCCTTTGACCAAGCACACCAACCCTAAGGTCTCCCCTGTGCCGGACGTCCCCAATCGTGCCGCAGCTCCCAACTGAGCAGCACGAGAGCCCCAGTGAACTGGTTCTCTTATTTTTCAACAGGGGTGCTTGAGGTGTAACTGTCTTCCTACTAAGCCCTACTAATCAACTAAAAACGGCCAGACTTAAGGAAAATAGTAAAGCTAAGTGTCCACGACTTCATCCGAGATCTTTAGCTGATCTGGCAACCAACAAGGCACAAAAACTCTCTCAGCAAAGAGCAGTTGAGCCTTTGTTCACCAAGTAGCGGTCATAAGGGGCTGGTCAGGCCATTACACGTTAGGAGAAAGCTTCTAAGGGATAACTAGCATTTCTCCATTAATCGTACCCCAAACGCCTGAGATCCCTTCAATCTCAGTCTCTTGCAACCTATGAGTGCTCCAAGGCGTTATTTAAAGAGGTTCCAAAGCCTCTCTTCTCACGTGGCATAAGGGAGCTGGTGAGGCCCTTATTAATACACAACTTATGTATAATAGAGATGAATGTTTGTTTTTTGTTGTTGTGTTTTTGATAGTTGAAGAGAGTTGGTGAAACTTAGTACTAACAGAATCGAAGAGGTTGGTAGGGGGATGCAAGAAGACAAGACACATCACAGAATTGGTAGAGAAGTTTGACAACCCTTAGTCTGGATCCTACTAAAGCTACCTTACTGGCATTAGTGAATGAATGAATAAAGGATATATCACAAAAAGTGTGTGCAGGTCTGTTTTTTGGGGGTGACCCTGTACTTGTTATAAGTCAGTCGGATAAACCACGGCCAGTTCTGGACTACATTTCCTGAGACGTTCGATACTGCTACTTTTGCGGTTATTCGAAGGTTGAGACAACACAATTTATTTTTAAATTGTGATTAGGACACTCTTTCAGAATTTGTATCAAAGACATTTGCTTTTTTTTGTATAAAGCTTGATAATCGACTTATCGTTTTTCCTTCAAAACCATCTTCTTAAATCTGAAAAGGAAAATCAGCCTAATATAAAATGGACAAAAAAAAGAACATGTTTTTTACTAAATATATTTAAACTCCATTTAAGCACTGATATTTATAAAAAATCCCATTACATTTTACATTGATATATGCTTCAAGTTTCTAGCAGCAAATGTTACCAAGATATTTGAATTTTAAAATTAGTACCTTTTTTATACCACCCTGGCACACTATAGATACATGCATATTCAGAAAGTTCGGGCTAAATTTGATAATTTTTAATGTCTCTTTTTTTCACGAATATGTTGATTTGTCGGTGAACAGTCAACACCGTTGGATTGCATACAAAGTAAAATTTTAGTTGAGAAAATGTTAGCTGACATGGAAGACTCGAAGCCATCTGAATATTGGAAAAGAGTTATCTGCGTCAACATGATTCGCGCCAGGTATCAAAATGCCGAGATCATGACTGGTGTTCAATGATTTGTTAACAATGTAGAGGCTGTAAGACGTGGCATGGGCAGCTGCAACGGAAAATGCTAAACCGTGGCCAGCAGAAAGGAACACATCAGGCGTTCTGAATGCGTTCGCTCACCGGAATTCATCCAAGAACTACAGGACAAGTTGGTGGAAGACCAGAGCAAGAAAATCCGGGCTTTAGCGAGACAGATGGGTGTTGGAGTCACTACCATCAAGCTGGCCCTGATTGATGACCTTCGTTTCCACTCGTATAAGAGATGCAAGGGGCAAATTCTGACAACCAACACCAGGAAAACTGCTTGACGAAGGCAAAGAAGCTCTTGAACAAGTTGAATCATCATCTTAAGCTGAGACAATCTGGTTCTTTTCAGATGAAAATAACTTCTATCGGGACCAGTTGCACAATAACGAGAACATCATGTTGCTTGTCTATAATCCATGCAATGTTCAACATATGGGTAAAGATCAAGTTCCCCTAAACTGTGGAGCTGATGAAGATTGTGGTCAAACTCTGGTTGGAGATTGTTGCTACTACAAGGCCATACCTAGGAAAAGAGTCAGTTGTGGTTGTCGGAGAATTTCTACGATTCACCAGCCCCACATTCTGTCTTCCTAGATCTCGATGTTAATCCCATGAATTACTAATTGTGGGGCATGGTTGAGAAAGACATCAGCCGCTCTGCTTGCAACCACAAGGAAGAGCTAAGAGCCAAGATCATATGAGGGTGTCGAGGATCTTTGCAGACCAAGAGTGAAAAGGGCATGGACAAGGTACTGGAGCCGTCTTGAGGCCTTGGTGGAGGGCGCCTACTTTGAGTAAACTGTTATCTCAATCATAATCTAGTCGATATTGTTTAAATTTTTAAAATAAATTTATTTTTGGCTGATATATTGCAGGGTCGGCGTTCTTTTATGCAAATCCTAAAATTTTGCCCGAATAACCTGTACATATAGAACATATTTAAAAAAAAAGTTTTAGTTGTTTTGTAATTCAATTCACAAGTTATTTTTTCAATGTTATTTTACGGGGGAGGGTGTGTATGCCTGGGGTAGCATTCTTTTTTAGTGTCTCCTTTTCTTACTTCGAACAAAACGAAATATTAGAAAGGTTAGGGCCCTTACAAAAGCACCTTCTCGGTAAGGATCGCAGTCTTTTAAAGTGCTTAATTTCATTCTAACTAACCGTATATTGTTCTTCTTCTTGTTAAAAATAATGAAAGAAAATGAACGAGGGCATCTTCACCAGAATATGCCTATGTGATTTATTTATTTATATATATATATATATATATATATATATATATATATATATATATGAGTGTGTGAGTTAGAGAAAGATGGAGTGAGATATGAGAGAGAGTGTTATGGGGGAGAGATATATGATAAAAATAGAGATGAGAACGAGATGATTGAGATGAGAGTGAGGTAAGAGAGACGGATAAGAAAGGCATATGAGAGAAAGGTGATAGTGTACTAGTATACGGAAAATGTGACCCTAAAAAGGGGAGGAGGGAAGGAAAGAGTTACAATGAGCTACAAGGAAAAGGAGTACCCTAGTAGACCTTCGAAGAGGGTACCTTTGGCGTAACAGTTGAGCAGGCGCAGTCTTCGAAAGTGTCAAGTGACGCCCTCGAAGAACATTCGCACAACGGTTGTGTGCCCAAACGGCTATTTTTCAAGACTTTGTCTAGACGCGACTTGAACTGTTCAACAGAATTGATGTTGACAACTTCCACTGTAAGTGCGTTCTATGTACCATAGATTCTGTATGTGAAAGATTTCCCACACAGATCATGATGGTAACGCTTCAGCTCAAGTTTGTAGTCGTGGTTTCTGGTTCTGTTCTGGATAAGCTGGAAAATATCCATGTAGTCTACATTGTCGAAGCCTCGAAGAATTTTAAACACTTCGATCAGCTGACCACGCAGCCTCCGGGTCTCCAGCGTGAAAAAGTCTAATTCCGGTAATCTATCTTCATAACTCTTGTGTCTGATAGAGGGAATCAGTTTGGTTGCCCTGGTTCACACACGTTCTAATCGCGCAATGACATTTCGAAACGAAGGACTACAAAATTGTACGGCATAATCCAGGTGCGGCCGGACAAAGGAGTTTTTCAAACAGAGTACTATCTCCTTGTTCCGATATCCAAAGTGTCGCTTTATGTAGCCTAACATCCTTTGGGCTTTCTTCTCCGCCTCAATACACTGCTTCGAGAACTTGAGGTCACTAGGGATAGTTACACACAAGTCTTTCTCAGTATCAGTGCATTCAAGTGCAGTGCCCTTAAGGATATACTGCGATTGTAGGTTTGGGTGTCCGATATGCATCACTTTGCATTTGTTCACGTTAAAAGGCAATTGATACGTGTCCGACCACTCCCCAATCTTCTGAAGATCTTCTTGTAGGCGGGAAGTATTTCCTTTCTTTGCAACGTTCATACCAAGCTTGGTAAATTTAGAAATATTCGCAATCATGTCACCATCCATGTCTTTAACATAGATGATGAACAGTAGCGTCCACTCAGAAGCCTGTCCATTCAACACCACCCGTTGCCGTCTGCCCCTTAGCCAGTTCTCTATCCAACTTGCTGCATTTCCGTTTATTCCCAGCGCACGCACTTTCCGGAGGAGGTGGCGGTGTGGTACCTTATCGAAGGCTTTTTGAAAGTCTAAGTAGATAACATCCACCGCCTTATCTCGGTCGTGCTCACTGAAAACAAAGTGGAAGTATTCCACAAGATTCGTTAGGCATGACCGTTGCCTTCGGAACCCATGCTGGGAACTCCTCAATCGCAAGTTGGATTCTAGATATGACGTTATTTTTTCCGCCATGATGCTTTCCATGGGTTTACCAACTATTGAAGTTAAACTAATAGGTCGGTAGTTCGACGGTTGGCTAGAGTCTCCTTTCTTGAAGATAGGAGTCACCTCCGTCTCACGCCCGTCTCTAGGAACGCATCCAGTCCGGATTAACATGTTGAAGATTGTGCCCAGATGTCGTGATACATTACCACGCACTTCTTTTAACATTCTAGGTAGAAACCTACCTCCTCTGAGGTAGAGGTCGTTGCCACTTACCATCAGGGCAACGACCGAGCTCTCATAAATCTCAGATTTCTCCTCCTCGACTCTAATTTGGGCGTTTTCCCGTCCAGGCAGGCAGCTTACCTTCACACTAGTGCGAAGGCGGCCCACTAGCAGGGGTTGCAGGTGCCGTGCTTGAGAATCACCAATAAGGATGACCCTCGCACATTTAACTGTAGGAGACAGAGTTTTTCCTTTCGGGAGCGACTTGTCAGTTTCCTCTTTCTTCTCTATGTTTCTCTTCTTTTTCTTCTTCTTCTTCTTCTTCTTCTTCTCGTATTCTTAAGCGAGACTTGGATAGATACACATTCGGGGATCAGTGTTTGCGAATTTGATATACCAGGTTATAAAATTCATTATACAAATAGACAAACTGGTAGAGGAGGGGGCGTATTAGTGTATATAAAAGATGACTTAAACGCTATAACGATCGACTCGTCTACGGCAGATATGAGAAGTGAGGCCTTATTAATCCAATTATGTTGTAATGCAAAATATAAAATTAATTTAGCCGTCATATATCGTCCTCCATCGCAAATAGAAAGAGAAGATGCTGCACTCTTTGATATGCTTTCATCTTGGGTTAGAAAAGGAACCACATTAGTCTGCGGCGATTTTAACTATCCAAACGTTAATTATAGTAACCTAACGTCAAATAAAGCTGGGGAGAGACTACTAAACTTTATTCTGGAGAATTTTCTCGTTCAAAAAGTGGAGGAACCAACTCGTGATAATAATATCCTCGATTTAATCATGGCGACTGACGAGTCACTGGTAGAAAATGTTTGTGTAGGAGAGCATTTAGCCTCGAGTGACCATAATGCGATTAGATTCGTGGTTAACACGTGTGTAGATGTAAAAATTAGTACACAGCTCATGCCACGTTTTGGTAGCTGTGATTTTGATACTTTTCGCGAAAGGATTAAGGATGTAGACTGGGGAATGCGCTTCGAGAATAGGTCGGTAGGAGAAATGTACACTGAGCTTCGGCGTACACTCCTTAGTGTAAATTTTGACTTAGTAAAGTATGTGCGCCGTAAGAGCGGGAAGTCGATGAGAGCGCCGTGGGTTAGCCCACTAATATTAAGCTTAATTAAGGACCGAAATAGAAAATTTCAAATACATAAGAACAACGAGTCATTTATAAGTCGGCAAAATTACATAGATTCTCGAAGAGAAGTTAAACGGGCGGTTAGAGATGCGAAGCGGAAATATGAAATAAAACTGGCGAAGGATTCAAAGAAGGAACCGAAACGGTTTTACGGCTATGTAAACAGTAGGAAACCCTTAAAAGGTTCAATAGGGCCGATTAAAGACAAAGATGGTCGTTTGACGGAAATTCCGGCGGAAATGTCTAAAATTTTAAATGAACATTTCACAAGCGTCTTTACTATTGAAGATTCGTCCCAATTAGGATCGTTAGTTGAAGAAGTAGATAATAGTGATATTTGCATATCCGATATAACGGTTAATGAAGTGGAAATTCTTAAATATATTAACCTGATGAAAAAGTCGAAATCACCCGGGCCCGATGGCGTTTACCCCACTCATTTAAAGGAACTTAAGAATGAGCTTGCGAAGCCGTTGCGTGCAATTTTCAATCGCTCATTAGAAGATGGCGTAGTCCCTGTAGACTTCAAGCGTGCAAACGTTACACCAATATTTAAGAATGGGAATAGATACGAAGCAACGAATTTTCGTCCTATTAGTCTAACTTCGGTAGTTGGAAAGCTTTTAGAATCGGTAATTAGAGATAGAATAGTGTGCCACCTCGAGGTAAATAATCTGATTAAAGATTCCCAACATGGGTTTAGGCGGGCGAGATCGTGCTTGACAAATTTGCTCGAATTCTTCCATAAAATGATTTGCGTTTACGACGAAAGCAAAGCTGTAGATGTAATCTATCTAGACTTTAAAAAGGCGTTTGACACCGTTCCGCACGAGAGATTATTAATGAAAGTTAAAGCAGTCGGTGTGAAGGGTAAGATATTAAATTGGATTAGAAATTGGCTGAAGGATCGTTCGCAGCGAATAGTTATAAATGGTGAATGTTCAGATTGGGTCAACGTCAGTAGTGGAGTGCCACAAGGCTCCGTTCTTGGCCCATTATTGTTTCTAATATATATAAACGATTTGGATAATGGCGTATTTAGTACGATTTCTAAATTTGCTGACGACACGAAGCTGGGCAACCGTGCCTATGTAAGATCGGATGTAGAAAAATTACAAAAGGACCTAAACTTGATTGTCAGATGGGCGGATAAGTGGCAAATGCAGTTTAATTTAAGTAAATGTAAGGTGATGCATTTGGGTTGCCATAATTTGAGGGTAGAGTATACCATGAAAGGCCAGGTCCTCGACGTAGTTAAATTGGAAAAAGACCTGGGAGTTTTAGCCTCGGATGACTTCAAAGTCACGAAACAATGCGCGGATGCATGTAAAAAAGCAAATCGTGTGCTGGGTTATATCGCGCGTAATTTCACGTTCAAATCCAAAGAGATAATTTTACCATTGTATAAATCACTTGTGCGTCCACTGCTCGAATATGCGGTTCAATTTTGGGCTCCATACTTAAACAAAGATATCGCGCAATTAGAAAGAGTGCAGCGTAGGGCTACAAAATTAATTCCCGAGCTGAGAAACAGGCCCTATGAGGAAAGACTCAGGGCATTAGATTTGCCATCTCTCGAAGGCAGAAGATTACGTGGCCAGCTAATTGAAGTATTTAAAATATTGAAAGGATTTTCAAACGTTGATTATAGGAATTTGTTCGAATTGGATCATAGGGGAAATACTCGGCAACACGGATTAAAATTAGTGAACAAGCGATTTAACACTAGTATAGCCCAAAACTATTTTACGTTTAAAATTACTCAAATTTGGAATAGGCTACCCACCCATGTAGTGGATAGTAGGTCGGTAAATATGTTTAAAAACCGTCTCGACGCGCACTTAAATAGTATAAATATAACGTAGTCTGAGCACAGTAAATAATAACGTCTTTGCAAAAGGAGTTTGGAGCGGAGGAACAACGAGAGTAAAAATGATGACTAAAAATGATGCCAGCGATTTCTCTTGCATGTGTAGTTTAGATATCCATTTTCTTTTCCGCCTATCCTATAACTAGATTTTCACCACTAGCAGTCGAGGGCTGCGGAAGTTGAGAAGAAAAACTTTCTATCACCCCCCCCCCCTAGGTTGAAGTAGTTAATATGCCTGACATTGTACACATGTAGATAAGTGTGTACAGTAGATTATATATTTAAAAATTAAAAAAAAAAAAATATATATAGCATGTTAGAGATACACTCGTAGATAAGTGTGTATCGTAGTTTCGGATGTAGTGTAGCGGACTAGCCTCGAGCGGACCTTAGGGTCCTTGTTGGTCCTAGATTCTGTAGTTCTGTAGTTCTGTAGTTCTTCTTCTTCTTCTTCTTTTTTTTTCTTATCTTCCCTTGGCCTTTCTTCTTCTGTTTCTACGTTCTCTACTTCTGTTTCTACTTTCTCTTCTTCTATTTCTATTTTATCTTCTTCTTTATTCTTTCCCTTCTTCCTCTTTCTTTTCTTCTTTTTGGCTCGTTGAGCCAGCAGTCCTGCAGCAGAAGACTCCTGCTCTGAGACAGTGGGTATCTTCTTCCCTTCGGAGTCTCCTAAGCACTTACACCTCTACGATCTCAAGAGGTGAACCTCCCTTTTGAGGGGGGAATTTTCCTCTCTCAACTAATCACTGCGCTCGCCCAGACGTGCCTCGAGTTCGCAGAAGTCACAGACACTAACAGCGGCTGTGAACTCCTTGCAACTCCTGCCACCGAAGTTTTCGCTCCATCTGTACACTTCGCATTTTCCTCAGGTTAGTTTGCGAAACTGAGGACCATTTTTTTCGCCATTTTAATTAGTTTAACGTCCAATCATATGCATAAGAGTTTTTTTGTGTGATTTTCTCTCGCACAAGCCACATCCGCCTATTTTCAAGAGGTTTTCGGTCGTTTGGCCAACAGAAACCCTTTTAACCGAGCAGACCAACTCTAAGGTCTCCCCTGAGCCAGATGTCCCCACTCGCACCACAGCTCCCAACTGATCAGCACAAGAGTTCCAGGTAATCTGGTTCTCTGATTTTTTGACAGGGGTGCTTGAGGTGTAACTGTCTTCCTACTAATCCCGTTCCCTTTATCAGTAACCTCCTGTGAAAAGTTCAGATTTAAGGAAGAGGCGAGTTGTGTGTGTGGGCAAGGAGTGCTTATTTTTACAGTGTCATTGACCATACTCAGTAATAATGACGATGAAAATGTGTTAGAAACAAGGTCTTCTGACCAAAAAGTCTCGTGCTCTCACTTATTCTGATTTATGACCCTACGACCTTCAAAACATTCAAAATTCCTGGACTAACCTTAGGAGAACCTTGGCATTATATCATTCGAAAGAAAATGTAAAACAACATGAGGGTTTCAAATTTCGTTAGAATCAGGCGAATCGTTATGATGTTATTGCCAAAGAAAAGCAAAACGGGGACTGACTTAACGACAGACATAAATTCACCTCCAACTAGACTCGTACGCGACTAAAAATATTTTCCACCGCTAGATTTTTTCCTTCCCTCTTTCGTTTATCTACCCTTCTTTCGTCTGTCTACCACTCTTTGTTTGCCTATTGTTCATGAGTCTCGGTATCCATTTTCTGCGTGAAGACCTGAGGTGAGTGATTGGAAATTCTGCTTTTGAAAGTTGATACTAGTGGTCGGTGAAGAGCGGTCAATACGCCCGCGTTTTCTCGTTTCGTTATCCCTGTGGGATTTTTAACGGGAGTACGCTTCCCGTCCTCTGCAGGGGATCAGAATGGCACTCCCATCGATCTTGCCCTCTTCGCCCCTTCCTCTAGATGGGTCGGGTGGGTTGCTCTTATTCAGTTATACATTTTCGAAGGGCACATTCGTGTTTTGGCGGGTAAAATTTTCAAGCAGAGAGGAAAGGAACCATAGTGTCCATTTTCTTAAGCAATCTCATATCACCTTTTCCAATTAACTTCTCTCCTCTTAAGTATAATATATGTAAAGTGTTTGTGATTTAACGGCAAGTTTATTGAGGCTTTTTAGGAAAATAAGGAAAGTGCTTTGCTTCATTATTTTGTAGTTGTCTAACTTTGAACTGTCGAATAATTTGCTTTGCGGGAAATTTTGGTTCTCTTACAAGTAGTGTCAAATCAATCAAATCCCTTTCAGACTGCATCATGTAGCTTTGTTAAAATTCATTATTCTTATCAAACTTCCCTATCATATTTTCAAATATTCAAGTCATTTTTCATTCCATTCTTTAACTAGTTACCAACTAATGTGGGAATTTGGGACTCAACTCGTCTCAAGGCATCTCTGGGAAGGCATTTAACTTTTCCCAAAACTATCAATCAGAGGTTTGTTTTGGCTATCCTAAAGTGCTAGATTGACCAGTAAAGGTTACCCCCCACTTACATACGGTGAGGTCAATACTAACAGATGAAGACCGCGAAGTGATAACGAAGAAGACAACGATGGTGATGAGGATGATGGCGATGATTCTGACTATGACAATGTTGATAATGATGACCCGGATGATGATGATGAAAAACAAGACGAAGATAATAATGAATATGATGATAGTGATGCTGATAATTATTATCAGGACGTTGATGATGATCTTCGACTGATTATAATACTCTCGGAGAAGAGGAACTTCTGGTCTCGGAACCCGGATGATTCTTTTATCATTTTCATTTCCATCGCTTCTGGTCCCATTTTTTAATGGTGGATTCTTCTATGCTCGATGTTATGAATAAAAAGGAAAAAATGTGTAATCCAATGAAGTCCGCTCATTCATCCGACGAATGATTGGCGGCAAGAAAAGACACGATAAAAAAAGCTTAAAATATATATAAATATAGATCATAACGAATTTATCCGAAAATGACGGGGGCGGAAGGGGTGCATTTAAAGTCATCACGAACAAGTTCGCATAAGGAAAACTTAAAAATCCGAACTTAGAGCTCCTCTAAGACGTCTATGAGGAAGTTTACCGAAAAAAATATTAGGGGTATTCAGCGGCTCGATCATTAATATTTCTGAACTTTCAGAGTGCGTTGAGATTCTACACCAATTTCTTCCCCGACTCCACATCTCTTAGGACAGTAATCCATATTTGGCAAATGTTTAAGGAAGGTAAGCCTCTCTCGAACATTCGAATATGAAATGATAGTTCTGTACCAACATTATTTTTTATTAATTTAAGGCGAAAACAAACGAAGGCATACCTCTCAGAAAGTTTCTAAAGAGATTTGTAAAAACTGTGAAGATGGAGAAAGTGAAAATGTGTGGAAGATTTATTGCCTCAAAATCGCCTGCGAGCATTGGGGCCGGATGGGAACGCATACCTCCAGATGTCTACAATTCACCAAGTATGGGTAAGGATAACCATGTTTAGGTGAGGTTAGGTTTTAATTTGAGGTCTTCGAGGGGCAGTTTAGAAATATGCACCAAGATGTTCCTGAATGGGAGTTCGTAACGTGTTGTAAGTTAGTGAAATTGAAAATGAGTAGAAGAAAGACACACTTGGCCAAAAGTATAAAGTACCCGTGATAGATTTATATATTTAACATATATAATCAAAGATTTGAGAATTGATAATATTATTCATAAATATATAAGATGATAATGTGTATTTTGCTGTTTTGATATTTTGTCATTATTTTTTTAATTACTTAGTATTTTACTGAATGATGTGTAATTAATAAAATGGCATGTTTTCTATAATCAGAATTTAACCAATATTTCTTGTTTCAGCTTAAATTTTAAGGCATTGTGTATTCAATATTGTTATATACAAATAATATGACTAAAACTAAAGAACCTACAGAAGCACAGAGAGAACAAATCGGACGACTTCTCCATAGCCAAACTTTATCACAAGCAAAAAATGCTAAAAAAATAAACTGCTTATTATATCCTCTCCAAACCACAATAAAACGCTATCAAGACACCAAGAACTTCTGTGTCAAAGAAAAGAAGAGGCAGAAAACGTCTTACAACACCCAGAGAAGACAAATCTACCATTCGAGCTTCACTCCAGATTCGCAGAAAAGCATTATGAACTTGCTTAGGAGTTCAATGAAGCTTCAAGTTAAAAAATATCGCCCAGATCATTGAGAAGGAGACAAAAATCGAGGGTTAAAAGGATGTAAGGCGAAGAAAAAGCCATGATATCTGAGGTCAACCGAGGACATACCTCTTCACTGGGCCAGAGATTACCAAAATTGGACAAATTAACAATGTTCTAAACTTGTCTGCCCAGATGAAAGTAATTATCAGGTCTGTAAGTAAAACTATCATATTGCTATTTTACATGTAATTTATGTAAATATCTCTTGGGAAAATATTATTGAAAAACAACATTTAAATTTTTTTTTCAGAATTTCAGCACTTCCTTGGTTTCCCTTATGAGACAAAAGTTTAAGAGGCATTTCACCCTGCTTGTGTGGTACCAGCTGTGAAGTATGGAAATCGTTCTATCATGACATGGGTCTACATGTCTGTATCAGGGCCAAGAAGATGTTTTTATGCCAGTGAAGAAGGAACTCCACAACTTAGACCGCCATGTTGCCACAGGTCTTAGAGCCATCGATCCATAAGATGCATCCATATCAGCAAGAAATAAAGTGATATTTCAAGAGGAAAAGCCTCATACCATACATACAACCACACCAAGAATTGGTTTGGAGAAATGGGGATCACCTCTAGTGAGTGTCTACTACAGAGCCCAGACTTAACTCCCATAGAACGCTTGTAGGGATTGCTTGGAAGAGCAATTAGGAGCACAAGTACAAATAAAAGAGAAATTACAAGTAAGCTGAGTGGTAAAAGCATCAGAAATTTGTGAAAATTTGGTGAAACCTATGCCACGAATAATTATACTGTAATTAAAGCTAAAGGGAGTCCAACTAAGTATTAAAATAATTGAAAATAAATTAATATATATATACTGAATTAATTTACCAAAATGTCTAACCTCATTATAAGAATGATTCCATATGGTGCTTTATACTTTTGTCCAAGTGTGTAACAGAGAACCCATTTAGAGACTAGTCCGTAAGTATGGACCTTGAGGGCGCGCAACTCTCACCAATGTCCCCCAGTTTTGTAACGAACAGGTCCATTTACGTGATTAAGTTAAAATGTGTGTTGTTTTCACCCTCCCAGTGACTACTAAATGGGGGACGCGAAAGAAAATAATTGACACAGAAAATACACAAATTATTAGAAAAAAAGGAAAATTTAAGTTTAATATGGCAGCTGACTTTTTACAAATTATATATTTGAATAACCCATTGTTAATTATAATTTGCTTTGAGCTCTTACATCGATATTAACGACCAAAATGGAAGTTAGGAGACGGTAAATAAACATCCCAAACAACAGCAAAAAATTAACATTTCATAGAAAACCCCAATTTATTATATGTACAGGGTGTTCCTAAAGTCTGGACACATAAGCACAATAGATATTTTCAATTTAAAAAAGTTGAACTACATTTTATTTAATTGAAATATTAATAAATAGCATCAATGTAATTACTATCATTTGTGATGCAAAGTAAAATGATCTTTGCGAGATTCACCTGATGCATTAACATCCTGATTTCTGTTAATTTGAGCACATTCATTTATGATGCGCTGTTCCCTCAGGCGTCTTCGTATCTTTAATTTTCATTCAGTACACCTTCTCCTTTATTTACTATTTATTATACCCTGCAAAAAATAAAACGGGGGTAAGGTCTTGTGACATTTCGCATGTGTCCACACTTTAGAGACACTGTATAAACAATCCAAAAAGAGGATAATTAATGTCTTATCGAAACTCAAAAAATAAACAGACTTTCGCTTTCCACAGGGAGATTTTGCAAGTACAACTACGGCCCAAGGTTGAACATGGTTAACTACGGGACGGAAACGCCTCCTGATTATGACCTGTCCAATGTAAAAACGCCAGTCCACATCTTGTGGTCGAAAGGGGACTATCTCATCGTCGAGAAAGTTAGTGGTGTGGAACTGATTCCTGTCTTTTATTCAATCCAAAGGATTGAGTATCTCGATTATACCCAAGGAAGATCGAGAAGGGGAAATTCTTAATTTAATTCATTATTGTATCAACTTAATTATTGCCCTGCCCAATATTCGAGTCAAATGATTTAGCGATTGGATTATTGTATCTAAGGGGGAACTAATTAAAGTCATGTATTCAATCTACAAGATTGGATGGATTATGCCAACTAAGTGGAAATGGGGGAACTGATTTCGGTCTTTTATTCAAAGGATTGATTGTACCTAGAGAGAGGTGGGGAACAAATTACTGTTAATTATCTAACTAAATGATTGATTGACTGGATTATTGCTCCTAAAGTGGAATATGGGAAGTGATTTTCGTCCGCCTCGAGCCATGGGATTGATTGACTGAATTATTGCAATAAGGGGAGGTTGGAGAACTAATTTTATAGTCGTATATTCAATCCAAAAGACTTATTGACTGAATTATTGCACTTAAAGAGGAGTGAGGACTTAATTCCTGACCTTTATCAATCCAAAGGATCGATTGATTGTGTTCTTGCATCTAAGGACGTATTTGCGAATTAAATTTGTCCTTTATTCACTTTCAAGTAGTGAATGATTTTTTAGCGCACCAAGGAGTGGTATGTGAACTAGTTCCTGTCCTCTATTCCATCTAAGAGATTTATTGAGCCGTTTATTCCACCTAAGGAGGGATAGGGGAAGTAATTCTCGTTTTTTATTCACTACCAGGAGTTGATTGAGTTGGTTGACATAAAAATGGGGTGGGGAATTAATTTTTTGTCCTTTATTCAATCCAAGGATGGATTGATTGGATTAGAGTATTTTAGGTTTGGTGGGTGACTTCCCCTAGTCAAAGGATATGTTGGGAAAAGATTGAGAGGATCGACAGACAAAAGAAGAAAACCCCCACACAGGAATAAGTTCGCGAAAAGAGTACAGGAACTAAACATTTTGAAGTTCCGCAGGGGCAAGAGAGGGAGCGACAGGATGGAAAATCAATCCACTACGACTTGGAACCACCTTTCCTTTTAAATAGGGTTAACACTATCTTTTCCCCATAATTGGGTAAATCCTAGGGGGAGAAAGAAAACACAAACGTTATTTTTAGTATTAGTTTTATAATTATTATTATTACTAGTAATTTTTATATTTTAATTAGTTCTATTTGCTTGGGATGAGGTATTCAAAGAAAGAGGTGGTGTTCGAGAAATGAAAGGGTTTGGAAGATACATTGCCAGAGTTCTATAGAGAATTACATAATTGCTAAGTAGGGAAGACCTTAAGATCCACTCGAGGCTAGTTAAAAAAAATAAAGGAAAGGTTAGGAATCAGAGGCGAAAGACAAGTAAGAGAAGATATGGATGAATAATTAGTTTCAAAACTGCTATTTCTGCAAGGTATTATTTAAATTTAATAATTCTAGATTTTATTCTTAAACAGTTTCACTGTAGTGTTTTTAATGTTATTCCTAGCCAAGTTATTCCAGTGTGTGTTATTTTATAGGAAAAGAAATTTTGTGCTAGCGCATTGTTAAATCTTTTGCTAACTAGCTTGAGACCCTTATTCCAAGTTCCCACTAGGCTATTTGGCTCAAATATTAAATTATAATTAATACTAGTAAACACGATTAATACTTTAGAGACTTGACTAAAATGCCTGTCTTTCAGTGAAAGTTTAGGTGCCTCAGTCTGTCTTCGTATGATCTATTTTTAAGTTAGAAAATTACTTTTGTCGATCAATGCTGGATGCGTGCCAATATTACAATGTCCTTTTGCATGCTGGAGACCATAAGTGCATCGAAAACTGCAAATAAGGTTTTACACGCGATTCTTATAAGGAAACATCAAGATCTCCCGATTTACACGTAAAATGCTTTGTCTAGTAAACGTAGAACCCTGGTCGCATTTTGAGAAGCTACAGTTCATTGTTCCGAGATTTTTTTATCACTCGATATTAAGACCCCTAAATCCTTTTTCAGTTGACTGCGTTTAAAATTTAACTACCAATATTGTAATCATTTCAGGATTATCATTACTAATGAGAATTATCTTACACTTACCCATATTGAATTCCAGTATCATCTGCAAGTTTTGGCCTTAGTACTTAATTTGTGTCATTGGCATTTTTAGTCGCGTGCTACTCTGTATCTCACTATGTCGGTTGGTCAGGAAGTCCTCGTTTTGCTTTTTTGGGGGGGGGTAATAACATTGTAACTATTCGGCCGATTGTAACGAAATGTGAAACCCTCATGTGATTTTTCATTTTCTTTCGAATCATATAATTGCCGAGGTCTTACTAAAGTTAGCCTGTGAATTATTTTGTTTTTGGGATGACATCATAACTATTCGATCGATTCCAACAAAATATGAAACCATTAGGTTGTTTTACATTCTCTTTCAAATGATATAATAATTGCCAAGGTCCTCCTAAGGTTAGCACGGGAGTTATTTGGCAATAAGATCATAACTATTCGGCTGATTCTAACGAAATTTGAAATTCTTATGTTGTTTTACATTCTCTTCCAAGTGATATAATTGCCAAAGTCCTTCCAAGGTTAGCCGGAGAATTACTGAAAGTTTTGAAGGTCGCAAGGTCATACGAGTAAATCAGAATAAGTGAGAGCACGCGACTTTGGTCAGCAGACCTTGTTTTTTTATCTTCCATAATTGATTTAGTTCAAAGCCGTTAATATGTATATATATATATATATATATATATATATATATATATATATATATATATATATATATATATATATATATATATATCTCAAAGTAGCGTGAGAGAATGATGAAAATGAATCCATTAAAACACATTGAAAGAGAAAACCAAGAAATTTTTCCTTGCAGTAATATTTTTATTACCTTTTTTCGAAAAAATCCTTGCAGGAAAGCGATTCGAACTATGCACACTGAGGCAGCAAGCACTCCTTTGATCACAATTAAAAGTATGCCGTTAGTACACTGTGCTACACAGAGAACCAAAAAATTCTCTAAATAAAATTGATTTTAAGGAATACTTTCGCAAGCTCGAATGAGGACTATGAAAGAAATAAAAAATTAATTGATAATTCAGAGAATAAATAAGGAATAGTTAAACGCGTAGTAAATATACAAGTGTATATATCTCTCAAAGTAGCGCGAGAGAATGATGAAAATGAATCCATTAAACCACATTGAAAGAGAAAACGGAATCATTTTTCCTTGCAGTAATATTTTTTTATATTCCCTTTTTTCCAAAAAATCCGTGCCGGAAAGCGATTCGAACCATGCACACTGAGGCAGTGAGCACCGCTTTGATCACAGTTAAAAGTATGCCTTTAATGCACTCTGCTACGCAGAGAACCAAAAAACTATCTAAATAGAATAGCTTTTAAGGAACACATTCGCAAGCTCGAACGGTGACTATGAAAGAAATAGAAAATTAATTGGGAATTCAAATAATAAATGAGGAATAGTTAAACGCGTGGTAAATATACAAATGTATATATCTCTCAAAGTAGCGCGAGAAAATGATGAAAATGAATCCATTAAACCACATTGTACTTTCCCTGGGCGTCTTCAGCTTTTCATGTTTCATTGCAATTTAAAAGTTTTAAACCTGATAAGGAAAAAAACTGCGAGACTTAGACCTGTACGAGTTTAAAGCTCTCATGAACATTTATTTCAGGAATATTTTTATTAAATCGAATTATGTAGTGATTGCTGTACATTTTCTACTAATTTATCCTTAGTCAAAATCAAGTTGAGGATATTATGTTCAAGTATCGATTCGCCTACTTTTTTAGATGCAATAGTTATCATTTTTAAATTCTAGAAGTATGTAATTCCTGCATTGTCACCTTCTTCATTTAAAAGTCTACGTTTCAAAAATTAGTGTCACAGCATTTAACCGTTAATTTCTATCCAATTAAGTTCGAGTGCGTTTCAAAAGAAATAATATCTTGCTTTCTGCTTGCCGTAGTAGGCTGTAGACAACGAAAAAATTGATTTTATTACGAACTCCTATTACAAACTCGACAGCTAAAATCCCAGTCGTAATATTTATATTGATATCTTTCCTTCTGACAACTAGTTGTTGTTCATGTATAAAATAACGCCACCACATTTACTTCTGGACCTAAATTAAAAGTTTTGCCGCCTTGTAAGTTAACTTCTCCTATAATGTTTCTGCCCAAACCTTTGACCCAATTCTCCGTAACTGCAATAATATCAAAATCTTCCGACGAAACTAGACCTTCAATTCATCGATCTTGGTCCTCACATAAATTTCGTGATATATTCCCGAAACTCCGATTGGATGCATGATTATCACTTTGTTACGAACATATCTCCCATATATGTGGTCCCCAATCTCTGATACAGTTCTGTCGGAAAATCCCTCACAGCATTATTTAAAAGATGTCATATTCTTGCAGCGCCTACCCCGTTCAGGAGTAACCCGTCCCACCCCATACCGTATACTCTCTACCTAACACCCCCAACTCATACTCATTAAACCATTTTTCATACCATAGCACATACCGTGTATTACAAGAGATTACATTATTCTTTTTTCACCTTTTTTTTGAGACGAAATTACCTGTAATTGGAGAGTGCGAGGGAACAGCAATGTTTGGCTTGATAATCAGAATGGAAGCAGGTGAGTTAATTGGAGACATTATTTGGGGCATCTCTTCAAAGGTATTCTAGAAGGAGCCTTCCAAGGTTTTGTTGTTGTAATTTTATTTAGAAATTTGGAGATATTTTTTAAGCAATTATGAAATAATGCAAACCAAGGAAGCAGAGAGGCCGATCATAGGATTAAAACATAGACGTATTACAGTAAATTACTCCCAAATTACCCATCGCCGGATGGGCTGCTAAAATAAAAAATCCACAAATTTCAAATTACCCCCTGTCCATTTGTTAGCCGTAGACGATGTCCCCGGACCGGATGATGAAATTCACATAAGTATCACAAAGATCCTCGTTGAGGATCTAGGGGGAGGAGCAGAAAAAGCGGCAAGGGAATCCTTGCTCCGTATCAGGGGTTTGTGGATATAGAGACCACTTCGGCAGGTTCGGGACGGAAGAGTGATGTGTTGTATGTGCGAAGAAAGGCAAGGGAGGGGGGGGGGGCAGTGTTATGATTGACCATGTTTGTGATGAAGTCTGTGAACGGAGCTGTATACACCCATACATCGCACTCAGCGTTGAACCAATAGATGACTAGCTCCCTATCCCAAGCCGAAATAATTTTTGAGTTTTTGCCGGTTTCCCAACCCAGTTTCCAAACGTGGAAACACAAGCTCGTATCCACTATGCCATCGAGAGTTCCACACTTTTGCTTTAAAAGCAGAACTTTCCCTCGCATACAACTAATCATTACATCATATCACATCACTATCAACCGTTTTGCCACAAAATGGACTCGGCGCCAATGTCTCCCTCCCCCTACAAACCCTTTCCATCCACACCTATCATAAATCATATCACGCAATCAAATGAGTTTCGCAATTGTAATTTAAGGTATTTATTACCATAAATAGCAAAAAATATTCGGTAACTTTAGTCATGTTGCTGGTTTGTATGGGCATTTTGAGTATGGTTATTGTAGGATTGCCCATACTTTCCCCTGTGGGGCAACAGGCCAGGAGATTCTGACTACAAAGTCGTTCGATATCATTTGCTACTCAGTACTTTGGTGGGGAGCGCTGCATTGCCGCAGGGGCCTCCATCTTATATCACCCGCAATCCGTGTTTTATATTAATTTGACCAACTGAATAAGGTATATTTTATAATCCATTGTACCAGCACACTCCATCAATTCTGATTGTCCACGCAAACGCATATCCACACCTAAAACAGATACACCACCTCATTAGATGGTTCGTTGCGTCCATCATACTACCCTGATACTGCACCAACCGTGATACTTAAGAAAAATAATAAGCCGGCAAAGTCACAGACTCGTTGCGCCCCGTTAACTCATACTTCTTCTTCTTCTGGTATTTGACAGCTCATTTGGATACCTAAAAACCTGTTCCACATAATCAGCGTGTGGATATGAAATCCAGTGTTCAGGGACGGAAGAGTTGTGTTATGGAACGAAGAGACAGCGGTGTTCTGATGGGCTATGTGTGGTGACATACGTGGCCGGAGTTGTCTGTGTGCATTCTTCAGACTCGATTTGCTGCCTTATTAGCCGCTTACCCATTGCGAGCGCCCCAAATTTGTTTTCCCTTTTCACCGGGAATTGAAACCAGCACCTTGGTGTAGAAATCCAACGCCTTATCCAGTACGATAACAAGAGCACTCCACCTATTTTAATTGAATTGTTATTATTTTCTATTTTATAGTAAAAGGGAGCATTCCAAGACTTTTGACTGTTTCTCGTTCGATCACTCCTTCCTCAACAACGGTTCGTGATTGGCAAACTTCTCTGAAATTTCGCGTTCTTCGTAGCAACGTCTAAGAGGAATCAATTACTAAACCAATATTAGTCAATGGCGAAAATGTTTACATGCGCACAGTTTCTCATACATGGTTGTCTATATATTTTTAGAATGTTTCTGCACATGGTTAGTACGATCAATGTCAACATAAGGAAGGATATTTGTGTTAGGCGGGATATTATCTTCTGTACAGAGGTGCATAATTGTTCACTTTGTCCTAAACATCAAACTAGTTCACATAAAATATACGGACGACACAAAGTTTGGTTGAAAAGTAAGAAATACGAGAACAAAAACAAACTAAGGGAATAGTTAATTTTATGTAGAACATTGTAAAGTTCTATAGATAACATTCAGAAATCACGAATTCATTCAAAACATGGTTGGGCCGGTGTCGCAAAAAGTAATCGAAGAGAAAGATCTCAGTGCCGTGCTAAATAAAAACTCGAAATTTACCAGGCAGTGTGTCAATTAGGCCCACGATCCATACTTCTTCCACTTTCAATATAATTTTATGATTTATATTGTAACATTATTTTTGCTTGGGTTGGCAAATCAAAGATACTGGTTGTCTCTCGGGTCAGAGAAAAGCCTATACATTGCATACTCATCTTCGGATGAGCAGATGGCTACGGAAGCCGAAGGCCGATACTCACATGCGGTTGCAGATTGGACATGCAGTGAAAGTTACCGTGACAGTCACTGACACAGCACTGATGTCGATCCCGTACTGCCGCAAGGTGTTTACATAGCGTGTCTCCAAAGTTTTTTTTAGCTTTCTTAGTTAAGGTCTCCCACGCTATTCCATCAGCGGCGGTCTCCAGGAGTTGGCAGAGCAGGATGGGGTTCGGCCCATTGGATATGCGATTTCAGGGTGTCTCTGAGCCTCTTTTGTGAGTAACCTTGATTGCGAGTTCTGTGTTCAAACTCGCTGCAAAGCAGTTGTTTTGATATTCTTGTTTCTTCCTTGTGACTTACATGACCTGCCAAGCGTAAATAGGCCTGTGAGAACCTTGGCTAAAAGCTCGTGCTGTTGGCTCTTTCAAGGACTTTCTGGTTGGCAATTCATTCTTGCAACTGGATCCTCACAATCGACCAGATTTTTGATGTGCCTGCTGTATATAGTAAAAGTTTTGCAGCCATAAAAGACTGCATAGTACCACGGACCTTTATACCTTGAGTTTGGTTGAGAGCTGGATGTTCTTGTGTTCCAAAAGTTTGACACAGAACTTTATGAGTACCTAACTGGCTTTCTGAATCTTTCCTACGACCTATTTGTCAAGGGAACCGTCAGTGGAGCTGATGATTTCTAGTTACTTGAAACTTTCTACATTCTTCAACACCATGCAGTCAATAGTAGTGCATAAATGGACAGGGTTTCTGCTCGGTGCAAAATGAAAGGGAACTTCTGTCTTTTCAAGGCCGATTTTCAGGCCAAATAGATTTGTAACTGTGGAAAACTTGTCAACGGTTGTCTTTCCGATATTCTCTTTGGTGCAAACGAGGGAGCAGTCATCGGCAAACAGTGCTTTAGTAATGAAACTCCTCAACATCTTGGATAATGTACACAGGCGTTTCAATTAACCAGCTATCCGACCAAAGGATACTTACTGTAGATGCCACTTCTAGATCTTCGATGGCATGCATAAACACTTGGGTGAAGAAGAGGTTGACGAGCACTGGAAAAAGAACGCATCCCTGCTTCATTTATTTGAAAACTTGAAAGTCTTAGATGGAGAAAATTCGAAAGCAATTCTCCTTTCATGTCATAGTGGAACAGGTGGATGAGTGTTGTAAAATTCTTCGGAAGGTTAACCTTTTGAGTACAATGCCTTTTCTTCTCCAGCCACTTCTGTACCTGTCTCAGTGCGAAGATCATGTCAGCAGTGCTACGTTCAGGACTAAAGCCACAATGCGACTCTAAAAAGTTTACTTCACCGCAGTTGAGAGTTCAGCAGCGTGCTATATTGAAATAGTTTAGCATTGTGTGATATTGGAAGAGTTCTGCATTGTGCCATATTGGAAGAGTTGGGCAATCAGAGTATATTAAACAAATCAACATTGTGACATACTGAAAGAGTTTAACATCGTGTCATATTGGTAGCCACGAAACTCTGTCATATTGGAAGATTTCCGTATATTGCCGCTTTGATAGAGGTAAGCTTCAGGCTATATTGAAAGATTTCAGCATCGTGGCGCATTTGTGCCCACCTTAATACACAAATCCTTCCAAAATGTGACTTGCAACTCATTCGCTGGAAATCTGACAATTGAAAGAAAATCCAGATAGGCTTGCTAATACCAATCCAAAACATGAACTGTGTTCAAATTCAAATCTGGGGATAAGGGGGTAGGGTTTCTTAGAATACGGCAACATTTAGATACAATAAATTTGTTGTAGCAGTTCTATTACTCGAATACACTACGGGTAATATATGAAGTTACGCTTAAAAAAATCCCGTTTACTTTTAATCGTTCTCCAGGACAATAACCGTAACAAGGTTTAAAAATATAAATATTCGGTAAAAATAGAAGAGATTCGAACCTGTGATCTCAAGCGGTCCCCGTCCTTCAAGCCAATACTTTAAACCAATCGGTTACTATCCATATGGAAGAACGGCGAGCATTTACAGTACCAATTTGAATATCTAATATTTCCAACCCATAAAATAATTTTCGTTTAAACATTTTATCCCGATATTGTTCTTTTAATTATTTTTTCTAGTGCTTGCTCGATCTGGTTTCCATTTCATTCCTTTGCTTGCTTGAATAGTCCGGATTATGGGTGAAAGAGGGCGCTAAATCGTTGAAGACAAAAAACTGAAGTTTCCCAAATCAAGATCTGAAACATGCATGGTTTTGGTATATAAAGTAGCAAATTTCTAGTGCTCTACCCGAAAAAGTTATTAATTGTAGATGGATGATTACATCAAAAAGTTTAATATCACGCAATTGGAGTTAACCTTGGCTGGATGTATCAGCCTTTGTGGCACCTGTTTATAGTCTAGGTAAATTAGTAGAGAGGCAATAAAAGATATGAATTGGTGAGCCCCATGCGAGATTTCATATTGGCAGCGAATGTCAATGGCGTATTAAAGGACGGTTTCTTATTATAATGATCCTAGCGTGTGTGTGTGTGTCTCCCTCTCTCTCTATCTATATATCTATCTGTCTGTGTGTGTTTCCGTCTGTGTATCTTTTTATTTTTTTTGTGAAATTATTTTTTTCCTTGTGAGCGAAGCGAACAAGCGTCTCAGTACAAGCAAAAAACGCCCGTAGAGCGGGGTGTTTCTGTTGCGTATTCAAATATTTAAAAAATAAAACAATTTCTTTTCTCCTTCAAGGATGTTAAGAAATTGATGGCTGCTTTGCCCAACCTCAATTCAACGTACGAAGTCCCAGACAAGACCTTTTCACACGTCGATTTCATCTGGTAGGCTTCGAGATTATATATTTTCGTTCATTAAAATAAGGCTAACTAAAAATAGCCTGTTTAGCAGACATCTAAAGAGAATCTCAAAAGGAAAGTTATGAGAAGTGAAAATTGTGGAAAGTATTTTAACAAAGTTCCAAAATAACACACCTTGTGCGGCTAGAAATAATTGACTAATAATATACTGACAGAATATTCTTATATTTTTTGTTGAATGTTCTGGGAGGAATACAACACAATTTTGTATTGATTTCTGCCTACAAATCAAAAGCGTTTCCTTTCAAGTTATTATAGAAATAATTATTTAAAAAAATAATATATCTTGGAAAATAAATATTGCCATTAATTAAGCAAGAACAGAAAGCTAGGGACTAGAAAGACTAATCATAGTGGGAAACATGGATAAAAGACAAGAAAGAATGAAAAAAAACTTTACATAACGTCTCTCACAATTGTTTACCTTCTTGGCAGGCAGGCAATTTTAACATCCACCCAACACAAATGTAAGGGTAAATTAAGAACTTTAATCAACTACATAGAATCTAATTTGTTTTTTATTTTTAGGGCGAAAACAGCACATATTCTGGTCAATGGCGTTATTTTGAAGATTCTTGATACAGATATTTCTGCCCCAGGTCTTTAAAATGTTCAGAGGACCCGACGCAAACTCATTACTTTTGTAATAAGCTCAAAATTGCAAAGAAAGCTACCAAGTTGTATTCTATTCCTCATTTTTTTTATCGAGTCATTTACACGAAAGTAGACATGTTTGCCTAGTGAATTTTATTTCTAAGAGCTAGTGAAATTTTGTTTTCAAACTTTCGATTTAGGACAAAAAATAACCGTTAAAACATTAAATTTTCGAAAGATTACAGACTAAGAAAGTTGATAAATTAATTTATCTGCCCATTTATACATGATTGCTCAACTAATAAACAAAAAAATTTTGTTAACATGGAAGGTTCAGCTTATCCAGACAAGACTTTATCTCTCATCATATATTATTCATATTTAACTGTGCCTGTACTTCACACAAGCAACGCTTATATAGAGAGTATTTTATTCCTCTTATACCCAAGTTACTGTTGAAATGTACCAAATATTTTTAATAAGAAACTAATAATTTTAAGCTTAATAATGGCATTTACTAGAATTTAGATAAGTACTTCATCGATTTGCAGGAAGAGTTATAAAATGCTGCTGTATTTGCTGTGTGAATTTTTCTGTTATCTATAACTGTTTAAGCCTTTAAAACTACCATTTTCACCTATAAAAGTTTTGATCATTCTTCCTTATCACCCATAGATAAAGTAATTCAATTTGGGGAATTACAAAGGTTCAAATTCGAAAGGATCAGCGAGAAAGATAGAGCTCGAAACAAACGGGTGACTCACCAAGCCATGAGAACGGATACATTTGAGATCAATTTGGATAACGGAGAGATAATAATAGGGCCAAATACTTATACAGTAATGATTATGTATAAAATACAATATGGGGACTAAAATTATAAATAATTTAATGATGATGAGATTATTTATTATTGTCGTAGGATAGGGTCAAGTTAACCCTTTCTGCGTTTCTCAGCCGAGGTCAAACGGCTATGTGCGTGGGAGATTTATAATACAAGCAGAGTGCGAATAAACTAAATGTAGGTTGGCCAAACAGTCTATCTTGGAGGTTCCGGGACAATACAAAAACGGGTACAAAAATAACTTTACAATTATGCAAATTATTATTCTTTTACAAGGTTAAAAGGGTTTTAAAACAAGCTATATACACATTAGACGTACACGAATCTCAGCGGCTAAAAATAGGGTCGGAGACTTGCCGGGGACGGTCGCCGTACAAACAAAAGAACAATATTGAACGAGGGTCGCTCGAATGACCTTGAGCGTATACGAAGCCGACGATGGAGGCTTACACTGGGAGGGAGGGGGGGGGGGGGTTGTAGAAAAGAGCACTTGCGCAGGAGAGTTGGGCGTTGCTGTTACATCAGAGATTTAAACCCAGGGAGTAATCCTTGCCTTGGTGCAAAGTTCAAATAATAGTCTCTTGACAATGACTATTACGGGATGAACTTAGATCTTGCTTTCGAGTTAGACACGAATCGAGTAGCGCGTTGCGTTCGAGGAGCGGGTAGAACGGGTACGCGGTAGGCTCACGCGAATTAATTAAGAATAGCTGGAGCTTGAGGAGTTCTGCGAGAATTCTGCAGAGTCAAACGTGACGCAAATATCGGTTACTGATGGGGAGCAGGCAGAGGATACTGACGGGGCGGGCAGACAGCGGATACTCCTTCCAACTCTGGCGCCGGAGGATTTATAGTGGGGTCGAATGGGGTTCCTCCCCTCCGTCCGAAGGGGAGGGTTCCAGGGTTCGACGCATCGGTATTCGAGAATATTCACGCCTTTTAGCACGATCGCGAGAAGGTCCTGAGGCAGCGAGGCGAAACTTTGTCCGACTCCATATGAGACCTTTTGGGCTTTCAAACTTGTCGCGGCTTTCTGCGATGGCAGCCTTTCAGGTCACCACGGCGTCTCATGATTTCGCACTTCCATTAACGCAGACAAAAAGGGCCGAGCAGGTTCCTGTTGTCCCTTTCTCCATTGAAGGCACGGCAGCGCGCATCTTCCTCTCTCTCTCTCTCTCTCTCTCTCTCTCTCTCTCTCTCTCTCTCTCTCTCTCTAATCTCTGACTATCCTCCATCCCCAGCTGGTACTTCAGGGCAAGAAGTGACGTCGGAGAATGATTAATGGGGAAGGGGGGATATAACTTAAAGTCGCATGACAATACCGGATAAAGTTGAGAATACCTAGGACAAATTTTTAAAATGGAGCCAAAGTACAAAATGATAGAGCTAGTGGGGATGGGGTTGTACCATACATATGCACAAGGTTATATAATGCTACGGCATGATTGCTGAAGGATATTTTTTTTCTCTAGGTTATCATTAATTGGGGCTCACTGGCCCGCGGGTGAGCTTATCCTACGATTATACAAAACAAAAAAATTAAAGAAATAAAAGGAATTCATTGTACACTACACAGATAAACAATATATATATATATATATATATATATATATATATATATATATATATATATATATATATATATAAAAGGATACGCATTTCCTTATTATATTGTTGAATATGCAAATTTATTTTATGAAAAAAATTAATACATAGATAAAAAAAAGAAGGAAATGACTCGGAATCAGTTTGGAAAAGAATCTAACGGGTTTCTATTTAAACTATCAGCCATACAGTTATCGGTACCTTTTAAATACAAAATGCGTTATTGGAATTCCATGAGTAACAAGTTCCAACGCATCAACCGACCGTTATTATTTTTGACGTTACGTAGGTATGATAGGGGTTTGTGGTTATTCTCAACTGGATTAGGATACATCTTATACCGTCATTACTGGCTTCGGTGAAAATGCCAAACAGTTTGTCCGATTTAGGGAGGCGGATGGTAGAAGCGGATGCCAACTTTTTCTTGAGTTGGTTAAAGCTGTGAGTCGAAAGTGGCGTCCACCTGAGGCGTTCGGGAGCCCTCTTCTTTAATAGCTCGCAGACGGGGGCGGAGATAGTTACAAAGTTGGGTATGGAGCGACGATAGAACGATGCAGAGCCTATGAAGGATCGCAGCTACTTTTTATTAGTGCGCAACGGCATGTTCACGATGACCCAGATCTTTTCTTGTTGGGGGGGCTAACCGATTATTCCCTATATGGATGCCGAGGTAATCGACAGGGCCAATTGTCAAATTGTGTTCCCGGAGGTGTATAGGCAGGGGGTATGGTTTGGAACGGATATGTTCCAGGGTTGTTGGTTGGATATTGTGCTCAAAGTGGTAGCACAACCGAGGATCTCCGTGATGACGTCATCAAAAGACTCATGAGCGCTTGCAGTTGATCCTTTTGAAGAGATGATAGCTGGTCGCATATCTTAATTTCCGCAGGCGGGGAATTATTAAAGCCGGGCAAGACATGCAACAGGTATTCCTTGTCTTGTTCCACGCAGGCGACTTGGATTACGAAGAGGGGTCTAGGGGGTAGCTAGATTCTATGTGGGATTCTTCGTCCATTGTTACTATATGGCTGATGTTCGCGCGTCGGTGGTACCGCTTGAGCATATTAATATGGAAAAGCTTTCTTCCAGAAGGGGTTTCAATAAGGTAATCGACAGGGCCACGCTTCTCGACTATGTGGTATGGGCCCTTCCACTGGCTCAACAATTTGTTGTTGTCCATGGGGATGAGAAGCAAAACTTCTTCTCCCGGGTTAAATTTCCTTTCTTTAGACTTGCAATCAAAATATATCTTATACCTGTCAAAATTGATGTCGGCATTCTAAGACGCAATTTTGGCGCACTTTTCCAGCCTCCTTCTTAAATCCAGTACATACGAATAAGAAGTTTGGATATTTTGATCCAATTTCTGATTGGAATAAAGTTCCTTTAGGATCTCAAGGGGCATCTGACGTTTCTACCATATAAAAGTTCAAAGGAGGCGAATCCTAATGTACGATGGGGAAATTCATGGTAGGCAAAGAGTGATACTGGAAGGAAGCAGTAGCATTCATTTGGTTGAACTGCGCATAACTTCCTGAGAATGGACTTGAGGCTTCCATTTAGCCTTTCGCACATTTCATTCCCACTCGGGTGAAAAGGAATGGTAAACAGGGGCTTGAGCATCAATAATTTTCCAACGTAGTCCATTAATTCGGAAGTGAATTGATGACCACGATCTGAGAGGATTTCTTTTTGCAGGTCTACACGGGAAAAGATGGAAATAAGGGCTTCGGCGCAGGAGATGTTATCGATTTTCTTGGGGGGCACAGCCTCGGGGAATCGATTGGCAAAGTCGACCAGCGTTAAAACGTAACTATGACCTTCGCTCGACGGGGGTGGGGGTGGGGGGGGGAGATCGGTAAGATTAGGTCGATAGCTACTCAGGAGAAGGGTTCAGAGATTAGTGGTCCCTTCTGCAAAGGCACAGGTCTGACTCGTCCTTTTATTGCCATCTTTTGCCAAATGTCGCACGAACGACAATATCGCAGAATTTCGTCGGTCGCGCCAGGCCAATAAAAATATTTGAAGATCCTCTGAGCGGTCTTCGTGTGAGTAAAGTGACCAGCAAATAGGCTATCGTGAGCCGTTTGAAGGATTGGAGGGATGTGGGAGTGGGGTACACAAAGCGTGCGGGACTCGGTGTCGTTTACCTCGGTGCACACTCGATAGAGAAGGTCGTCTTTGATGAGGAAGGTAATCACCTTATTCCCTCTGACGGTTTCTCGTGGTTTGTTCTGGGCTTTGGAACAAAAGGGACACAGAGATTTACATTCTCTCTGACCTTTGGCAAAGTCATAGGCCGTCGCACTCTGGAATTCGGAAGCACACGGACGTTCCAGAGGTGTATGGGCTTTCAGTACTTCTTGGCGCAGGAACGGGTAGCAACGGGTTGAGTCACAGGGGCGGAAGAAACCCGGGAGGACTGACCAATTAGGACAGAACAAAACTTGATGGGGGCTGCAATGACTTCAGTCCAACCAGTAAAATACGCGCACTTAATGTAGCAGTGAACAATGAGGAATTTATTGGCACGCCCCAAGTAATCATACACTACAGCAAACTTCCTGTGGTCCGGAGCCACAGAGGGGGGGGGGAGGGTAGTTCATCGGATACAACAATGCACGTGCACCCTGTATCACGGACGAGGGTGGAGATCCGGCACTCATTCACTGCTCCAGTTTCAAATTGGAGGGCAAAAAAGTTTACCTGGTGGCCAGCAGTATTCGGCGGGTTTGAAGACAAGGGGGCTTCATTTTGCGACGTAGAAGTGGCACTGATATGGTGTATCTGGTGGAAGGAGTGGTTCTTCTAAAGCGCGAGTTTTTAGAGAAATTCCTACTCACGTGACCCGGAACTCCACATGAATAGCACACGATGGTCTTCCTGGGAAACGATGAAGCGGGGGGGGGGAGGGGGAGGGGGCACGGCTTAACATCACGGTGGTCCGACGAGAAGAGAGGTTTGGGTTTGGCGGGCCCAGTCACCTTAACGAACTTATTCCCATTATTAGGAACAAATTTGTTCTTGCTGGTTTTGGATTTAGGATATGGGAGTTCTGATTTCTTCACTTCCTTCGGATAGCATTTGTGACTAGCTGCGTAGACGTATGCATCCTCGATGCATTCCTTGAGAGTACAACAGCCCTAGTCCTCCACAAAGGATCTGAATTCCGAAGGAAGCAACGCAAGAAATTGGTCCTTGAGGACGAAATCGACCAGGTCGTCGTATTCATGAGGCACCTTGGACGCGTCAATCCAAAAAGTAAAATAACGCTGTAGGGAATAGCCGAACTGTCGGAATGTCTGGGTTGGTTGAATGCGACAGTGCCTAAATTTAGCTCGGTAGAAGTCCGGGGTCATGTTGTAAGCGGCGAGAAACTCGGCATTTAACAATGAGTAATCATTTGTTGCCTCTAATGGGAGGGAGATAATAATATCCCTGAGTTGGGAGCTCAACAGGGGCAATAATTGTGCTACGTTGTCCGACTCGATGTCAAACTGTCTCACCTTGAAGATCTTCTCGAAGTGGGTAAGATAAGAATGGAAGTCTTCGCCTTCTTTAAAGACGGGAAGTTTTATGGTAGCAATTCGTGATTACGAATTCTCTCTCTTTCTTCTCGTTCCTTTTCTCTTTCTTCTCGTTCCTTATCTATTTCTTCTCGTTCCTTTTCTTTTTTTTGTGCGTCCACTGCTCGAATACGCGGTTCAATTTTGGGCTCCATACTTAAACAAAGATATCGCGCAATTAGAAAGAGTGCAGCGTAGGGCTAAAAAATTAATTCCCGAGCTGAGAAACAGGCCCTACGAGGAAAGACTCAGGGCATTAGATTTGCTATCTCTCGAAGGCAGAAGATTACGTGGCCAGCTAATAGAAGTATTTAAAATATTGAAAGGATTTTCAAACGTTGATTATAGGAATTTGTTCGAATTGGATCATAGGAGAAACACTCGGCAACACGGATTGAAATTAGTGAACAAGCGATTTAACACTAGTATAGCCCAAAACTATTTTACGTTTAAAATTACTCAAATTTGGAATAGGCTACCCACCCACGTAGTAGATAGTACGTCGGTAAATATGTTTAAAAACCGTCTCGACGCGCACTTAAATAGTATAAATATAGCGTAGTCTGAGCACAGTAAATAAAAACGTCTTGCAAAAGGAGTTTGAAGCGGAGGAACAATGAGAGTAAAAATGATGACTGAAAATGATGCCAGCGATTTCTCTTGCATTTGTAGTTTAGATATCCATTTTCTTTTCCGCCTATCCTATAAATATTCTTACTATCCTAAAATTAGATTTTCACCACTAGCAGTCGAGGGCTGCGGAAGTTGAGAAGAAAAACTTTCTATCACCACCCACCCCTAGGTTGAAGTAGTTAATATGCATGACAATGTACACATGTAGATAAGTGTGTACAGTAGATTATATATATATATATATATATATATATATATATATATATATATATATATATATATAAGATATAGCATGTTAGAGATACACTCGTAGATAAGTGTATATCGTAGTTATGGATGTAGTGTAGCGGACTAGCCTCGAGCGGACCTTAGGGTCTTTGCTGGTCCTAGATTCTGTAGTTCTCTTCTTTCGGCTCTTTCTCTTCTTCTTCTTCCTGGATGTAGGCCATCAGATCTTTGCCACTGATTCCGAGTAAGTCACCTTGGGCCTGAAAATTTCCAACGATGCCATGATGCTGGTTTTACGCGATGGGCACAAGAACAAGAATTATATTAACGCACGACAATGAATATCGCGGAATTATGGATTTCTTTATGAACGAGCGAGAGTGCGAATGGTTTTGCTAAGCAAACGAAAATAGGAACAAAAAAAGGGGGGTGGGCGAAACACCTGCGAGAGAGCTTTTGAGGTCAAGATTTCACTGTGATTGCGACGAGAGTTACAGCACTCCTAGCACAGCAATACGAAGAGTAAAACTATTTTTATATACCTTCAACTTACGGTACAAGCTGATGCCTTAGAGGACAACAATTCAATTCCGTAAGGGAATAAAAATAATAGTTAAACACGGTCACTCGACAATCAATTCACACAAAAAAATAATAAATGGGAACGGGAACAAATACACTTCGCAAATAGGTATGCAATGGTTATTTATCACCATTTAAACTCCAGAACCGGAACCAAGATTAGCGAACAATTAACAATTTAACCAATAGATTGACCAAGATTAACCCCAATAAACCTAACACCAGTTTAATATATAATATATATTACTATATGTCGTAGAATAGGGTCAAGTTAACCCTTTCTGTGTTTCTCAACCGAGGTCGAACGGCTATGTGCGTGGGAGATTTATAATACAAGCAGAGTGTGAATTAACTAAATGTAGGTTGGCCAAACAGTCGACTATCTTAGAGGTTCCGGGGCAATACAAAAACGAGTACAAAAATAACTTTACAATTATGCAAATTATTATTCTTTTACAAGGTTAAAAGGGTTTTAAAACAAAGCATATACACATTAGACGTACACGAATCTCAGCGGCTAAAAAGGGGTCGGAGACTTGCCGGGGACGGTCGTTGTACAAACAAACGAACAATATTGACCGAGGGTCGCTCGAATGACCTTGAGCGTATACGAAGGCGACGATGGAGGCTTACATTGGGGTGGGGGGGGGTTGTAGAGAGAGCACTTGCACAGGAGAGTTGGGCGTTGCTGTTACCTCGGAGATTTGGTCAGAGGGAGTAATCCTTGCTTTAGGGCAAAGTTCAAATAATAGTCTCTTGACAATGACTATTACGGGATGAACTTAGATCTTGCTTTCGAGTTAGACACGAATCGAGTAGCGCGTTGCGTTCGAGGAGCGGGTAGAACGGGTACACGGTAGGCTAACGCGAATTTATTAAGAATAGCTGGAGCTTGAGGGGTTCTGCGAGAATTCTGCAGAGTCAAACGACGCGATAGCGGTTACTGACGGGGACGGGCAGAGGATACTGACAAGGCGGGAAGACGGCGGATACTCCTTCGAATTCTGGCGCCGGAGGATTTATAGTGATGTCGAATGGGGTCCCCCCCCCCTCCTTCCGAAGGGAAGGGTTCAAGGGTCCGACCAATCGGTAGGCGAGAGTAGTCACGCCCTTTTAGCACGATCGCGAGAAGGTTCCTAAGTCGGCGAGGCGAAACTTTGTCCGACTCCAGATGGTACCTTTTGGGCTCTTAAACTTGTCGTGACTTTCCGCGATGGCTGCCTTTCAGGTCACCACGGCGTCTCATGATTTCTCACTTCCATTAGCGCAGACAAAAAGGGTCGACCAGCTGTCTGTTGTCTCTCTCTCTCCATTGAAGGCGCAACAGCGCGCATTTTCCTCTCTCTCTCTCTGATCTCTGACAATTATCTTGTGTCTTCTCAAAATGTTAAAAAGGCCTGATCAGCCGTATAGATGGGAAATGCTTAAGGGGTTAGGAGAAAAACGCCCTTCGAAGATTCCCTCGAAGGGTCGTCAAGTATGCCATGGGCAACCACATTGTAGCTGACATCTGGATGTCTGCGTGCCCCCTCCCCCAAGGCTGCTCTTAATTGTTGAGAGCGAGTATATTCTGGAGAGTTCTGTGCCTTCTTGATTCCAAGTGCCCTAATTACCTCACACATTTTAATTCCCATAATTTCACCGCTTTCTCTTCTCTAGCGTCAATGTGCGAGTTCCATCCCATCAAGCGCGGTCACAATATTTTTAGGGGCGTTATGAGTTTGCTGCCCATTGGGCGGATACGCTGCTACTCCCCTTCCACCGGTGTAAGTAGCTCTACACGCATCATTATACACATAGGCAATCCGGCACCGCTATTATTTACCTTCCCGTCTTTACAGCACACCATACTCACTTTCATCTGCTCTGGACCCCTGCCGATGGAGTACTAGTGTCCCCTATGAGAGTACTCATATCCATATAGGTGAGACGCGGAAGGAGTCCCCCCTTCCTATGGACACGAAGGGTACTACCATTGATGGTTGCTGTAAAAAAAATCACAATACGACCCCCCATCCCCCCCCCAAAAAAAACGACCGGGCCCTTTGGGCACACCAATGTTCTTTACCTATTAAATCTCAACTAAACCTTTTCAAATCCTCGTCACTGGTGTTAATATTTTAATTATTTAATCAATTAATAATGGATAAATTCAGCGATTTAGTAAACTTGCAAAAATCCGGCCGTTTTTTGTTAGGCCTGGGGCACACACATACAAAATTGGTGTGCAAAAATAAAACATTTCACAACAATTAAACGAAAAATGTACAGATGGACACACACATATACACACACAAATACACAGGTTAGGAGCATTATAATAAGATATTACCCGAAATTTAATCACCAGATTCAATCTAAAATATTCCCTACCCCGAAAAAAATTATTTCAGCAAACGAACACAGAACAAAGGTGACCGTGGTTCACATGTAGACAATGGTTCATATGTAGATAGGAAAAATATTAATTAATATTTTATTGTATGACCTTTATTACAGTTGCTAAACATTTGTAATTATTTTTTTTTATTAATTTGCCTCACTCTTCACTCTTCGCTCCATTTCTCCTTGAGCTACATAAATGGTCCTATTTTGGTTAGGTTAGTAATGAGTACCCATCTTCATGCTGCAGCGAGCACTCCTGGGGGATAACCTTCATCCATGGCAAGTAAGTGACTGTATACAGTGTTAAAAAGAACTATATCAAATGGGTATTTTAATCTTGACTTTAGCCGTCGCAGTACACAGGATCGTTTTCGCCCACCCATGGTCACGCTATAGTGAAGGTTAAACTACTCAATTTATACAGTTTATTTTGAGGACTGTCAGATTAGTCTATTGTATAAAGGAATCTTACGAGAGATAATCCCGAAAAAAGCCAGGACAAAAAAAAATACGTCGCCTCGCCAAGGATTCGAACCTCAGACCTCTCTGGTTGTCTAGACCAATAACGGGATCAATAACGAAAGCAACACATTTTCCCCAAGTAAACTTTCCGTTCGCATCTCCAAAGACCAACGCCCAAATGAAACTGTGCATGCGGGATGGTATATGTCTAATCTCAAAAGTGAACGCATCCCTTCCTTCTAAGACCAAAATTTATCGCTTAGTTGTAGTTGGTGTGCAAACTAGCAAGAATCGACCACCTTCAGGCTTATGCTGCCTGATAAATGATTTTATACCAAAGGTTACACAGAAACAGCAGAACAGAGATCTTACAGCTTCATAACAGTGATTCTAACATCCTTATCTCTTGCTAAAACCCAGATTTCCTTGTTCAGGTCTTCCATACCCTTGTCCTTAATGCGGCCTAGGTCATGTTTTACAGCCATTACAGTGTTAACAAAGTATTAAACATCATTCATGATGTCGACATTTTGATACTCAGCGCGAATCATAATTAATGCAGGTAAGTCTTTTCTTTTCCAGCTTCCGGTCCTCCATATCAGCTAAAGTTTTCTCAAATAAAACTTTACTCCTCTGAATGCTATCCAACACCGTTGACTTTCATCGATACACAAACAAATTCCAAGTTCCTGAAAAAAGGAGACATTAAAAATCGTCAGATTTAGTCCGAATCAAGACTTCAAGGTACGTTGCCGCAATGCCCGTCCTGTGGCGTTGGCGACAATAGAACGCCATTCAGCTCTATTCTAATCATTTTTACCAGACTTCTTGCCTCTCTTACTTATTCTATCATACAATCCTTGAATTTCATTCACTCTCTTACTCTTGATCATCTACCGTCTATTCTTCCAAGTAAACATTCGCTCTGAAGGAATCTTTGTCGTAGTGACCTAAAATTTCCATTTCTCCTTTTGTAGCAAGTTCAATTCTCCTTTTTTAAGAAAGTTTAGTACTCATTTTTTAGCAATTTTAATTCTCATTTGTTAGCAATTTTAATTCCCCGTTTTTATAAATTTCAATTTGATTTTTAGAAGGTTCAATTCTCTTTTTTAACAATTTTATTTCTTCTCTTTTTTCAAGTTCATTTTTCATTTTTTACAAAGTTCAATTATCATTTTTTAGCAACTTCAATTCTCATTTTTATCAAGTTCAATTCTTCCTTTTAAAAATTCAAATTCTCCTTTTTGTCCAAGTTCATTTCTTTTTTCTTAGACATTTCAATTGTCCTTTTTAGCAAGTTAAAATACCCGTTTTGGCAATTTCAATTTTCATTTATTAACAATTTCATCTCTCATTTTTTAGCAAGTTGAATTCTACTTTTTTGCAATTTGATTCCCGTATTTAGTAATTTTCTTTCTCTTTCTTAGCAAGTCCAATTCTCCGTTTTAGGATGTTAAATTTCCCTTTTAGCAATTTTAATTTTCTTTTATTAACAATTTCAATTCTCTTTTCCTACAAGTTAAATTCACTATTTTTAGGAATTCATATCTCCCTTTTTTAGCAATTTCCTTTCTCTATTCCTAGCAATATCAATTCTTCGTTTATTGCAATTTTACTTGTCTTTTTTCAAAAATTTCTATTCAGCTATTTAACAAGTTCAATTCTCTTTTTGTATCAATTTTAATTCTCCTTTTTCAGCAATTTTACTTCTCCTTTTTTAACAATTTCTATTCAGCTATTTTACAAGTTCAATTCTCTTTTTTACCAATTTTAATTCTTCATTTTTAGCATTGCAATTCTCCTTATTTAACAAGTTCACTTCACCTTTTTTAAAAAATTCAATTCTCCCTTTCAGAAATTTCGATTCTTCTTTTTAACACTTTAAATTCTCTATTTTTAGCACTTTCAATTCTCCTATTTAGAAATTTGAATTCTCTTTTTATAGCAAATTCACTTCTTCTATTTTAACAATTTCCATTCAGCTATTAAGCAGGGTCAATTTGTTTTTTATTCATTTTAATTTTCCTTTTTTAGCAATTCAATCCTCCTTAGGGGTAAGTTCAATTCATCTTTTGGGAGAAAATTTCAATTCTCCTTTTTTTCCAGTTCAATTCTACCTTAAACAATTTACATTCTCCTTTAACAATTTAAATTCTCTTATTTAGCAACTTCAATTCTTATTTTTTGCAAGTTTAATTCTCTTTTTTTACTAATTTCAATTCTTTTTTTTATAGATTTCAATTCTCATTTTTTATCAATTTCAATTCTCATCTTTTAGCAATCTAAATTTTTCATTTTAAGCAATTTTAACTCATTTTTTTATCAAGTTTAATTCTAATTTTTACCCATTTATTTTCCTCTTTTTTAACAAGTTATATTCCTTTTAGCAATTTCAATTCTCCTTTTTAGCAAGTTTAAATGTCCTTTTACCAAATTCAATTCACTTTTTACCAATTTCAATTCTCCTTTTTTAGCAATTTTAATTCTCCTTTATACGCAATTTCTATTTTTTTAATAAGTTCAATTTTCCTTTTTAAGCAATTTCCTTTCCGCATTTTACCAAATTCATTTCTCCTATTTAGCAATTCTAATTTCCCTATAGAAGCAATTTCAATTAAGCAATTTCGATTTTCCTTTTTAAGCAAGTTCAATTCTCATTTTTGCAATTTCAATTCTCTTCTTTAGAAGTTCCATTCTTCTCTTTTACCAATTTCAATTCTCTTTAATAAATTACATTCTCCTTTAGAGCAATTTTATTTCTCCTTTATTAACAATTTCAATTCTCTTTTTTTAGCAATTTTAATTCATATTTTTTACTAATTTCACTTCTCCTTTTCAGCAATTTCATTTTCTTTTCTTAACAATTTCAATTCTCCTTTTTAACAAGTTATTTCATTTCTTTAGCAATTTCTTTTCCTTTTCTTGGCACTTTTTGTTCTTCATTTTAACAAGTTAGATTCCCTTCTTTGAAATTTTAATTTTTCTTTATTTAAATTTTTAATTCTCCTTTTCTAAAATGTTCAATTCACCATTTTAGCAATTTAAACTGCACTTTTTGTGAATTTTTTTTCACCTTTTTAAAAGATTTCCTTTCAGCTTTTTAGCAAGTTCATTTCTCTTATTTCACGATTTAATTCTCCATTTTTAGCAATTCAATTCTCCTCTTTAGCAAGTTCAAATCAACTTTTAAAAATATCTCAACTATTCGTTTTTAAGCAGTTTCAATTCTCCTCTGTATCAATTTCAAATCTCCTTTTTAACAATTTAAATTCTCATTTTTACCACCAAAGTCATTTCTCTTTTTTACTATTTAAATTCTCCTTTTTTAGCAATTTCATTTATCTTTTTTTTTAGCAGTTTCAATTCTCTTTTTCAACAATTTAAATTCTCTATTTTACCAATTTCAATTTTCCCTTTTATCATTTCAATTCTCATTTTTAGCAAGTTTAATTCTCGTATTGTGGCAATTTTAATTCTCCATTTGTTAGCAAATTCGATTGTTCTTTTTTAGCAATTTCAAGTCTTTTTTTAACAATTTCTCTTCTCCTTTTTTACCAATTTGAATTATCCTTTTAGCAAGTTTAATTCTCATTTGAATCAATTTAAAATTTGTTTTTTTAACAATTTAAATTCTCCTTTTCAGCAATTTCAATTCTCTTTTTTTGAAAGAGAATTTTCTTTATTTGTAGCAATATTATTTCTCATTTTTACCAATCTTAAGTCTCCTTTATTACAATTTATTTTCTCTTTTCTTATCAAATTCAATCTCTTTTTTTAGCAATTTCAATTTTCTCTTTTTAACAATTTCGATAAAGCTTTGTGTTTTTTAATAATTTTAATTATTTTTATATAGCAATATCAATTTTTTGGCCCTCGACATGCGTCCACACGCTGTAGTCGAGTGTACTGAGGTCGGGCGACTGCGGCGGCCAAAGTACTTCTACCAGAAGTTCATGTTCACCCTCAACCACTCTTGCACGGTCTTGGCCATGTGGGCTGAGGTACTCTCCTGGTGAAAGATGTAATCCCCATTCTTCGTGATCTTTCTCACCCTGGGTAGGACTTTCTTAGCCTCGAACCACACCGGCGGCATCTTCTCGTCATTCGAAGCCAAAACGCCGATCATCATACCGGACGCCGGGAGCTTGGTCGTGAACACGTAGTGGACCTCAGAGATGTCCTGGCTTAAGCGTACAACGCGGTTGTTCAGCTTGTTGATGATAGGATCGACCGTGAAGGTTTTTCATCAGAAAAATAAGAATTCGATTACCATGACTGTTCAAATCGTTGAAAAAGTCGACGAAAATGCTCCCGACGTTGTTCTCACATAAAATTGCTGAGCAAAAGCCTTTTCATGAACCTCAAGCTCTTGCCGCCATTCTGTTTGACGGTCGTGGAGAGCGTGGCCACAGTTATGTTCTTCTTCGCCAGCGCAGACATTTTGAGGTTCTAAGAACTTTCGAAGGCTTTTCTCACACCGTCAAAGAGTTAATAACATGAGTTCTACCTGAACGAGGTCGGTCTTTGAGGCTTTTGCCTTTCTTGAGCTTCTCCGCCACTCTCTGGGCGGTCATCCGGCTGACGTTGAGCCGCTTGGTGATATCGAATTTGTTGTGACCCGCGCGCAGGAGAGCAGATCTCTTTATTCTTTTCACTTCCATCTCTACATACCTGCACATAATGGAAAAGAAGTTTTAGTGTCATATGCTGGAAAAGTAGATCTCTAAGTTTATTTGACAGAACTTTTCTATCACCACCAAAGATAAGAACAACGAGTATAACGGAACTTTTGAAAAACCCAGTATTTCAATTCACCTTTTTTAATATAATCAATTTTCTTTCTTTAGACAGTTCAATTCTCCATTTTAGTAATTTCAATTCTCTTGTTTAGTAATTTTAATTTTCCTTTTTTGCAAGCTCATTTCTTCTCTTTTTTTTAGACATTTCAATTCTACCTTTTTAGCAATTTAAATTCATATTTTTTAGCAATTTCTATTCCGATTTTTGGCAATTTCAATTCTCCTTTTTAACAAGTTTAATTCTCCTTTTGAACAAATTTCAATTCTTTTTGGTAATAACATTGTAGCTATTTGGCCGATTCTAACAAAGTTTGAAACCCTTATGTTGTTTTACATTCTCTTTTGAATGGTATAATTGACAAGGTTCTCTCAAGGTTATCCCGGGAATTATTTTGTTTTAGTAATAACATTGTAACTATTCGGTCGAGTCTCTTTCGAATGGCATAATTACCTAAGTCCCCCCAAGGTTAGTCCGGGACTTATTGAAATTTTTGAAAGTCGTAAGGTCATAAATCAGAATAATGTAGAGCACGCGACTTTGGTGAGCAGACCTTGTTTATGGGTAATTCAATTCTCTTTTAATAATTTCAATAGCATTCACCCAATTCCTGTTCTTTTCATCACTTCACTCGTTACTCGCGTGGTTACATCAATCCCGAATTTATTACCCTGATAAAAACATGAAATTGACCATATTAAAACCAAATTAATTTATCTAGATAGTGTTTATATAAATACATACTTTATCTTCTTTCTACGTTATCTCTCAAAACTTCATACCTCATCTCGAAACTAAGTTATCAATATGCCAGGTCTGTTTCCTTAATTAAATAAAATCATTGAAATTCTTTGTTTCACTTTATCTAACCTAACTTAACCTATTAAGCTTGTATAAAATTCTAGATCCATTTGGTTAGTCATAATTACAGTATGGATTATTTATTTTAGTAATTTAAATTTTTTAAATCAATTAAATGATTAAAATTGTGAGCATTATAAATTAATCACATAATCCTTATTTTATCGAATATACAAACCATTATAGTGTTTATATATCCCGACTTATCTATTCATTATTAACCCTCTCCTCCTTCCAGGTCTTTCTTGGGTTGTCCGTTGAGAGAGTTAGAGGGATTGCCTGCGACTAAAAAGACTTTTATCCTGCCCCCTCCCCTACTCCACACTTTTACTCGTCGTTTCTCTTGACTTTCTAAATTTCTTTCCCCTTTACACCATTCCCTGAACACCAACTGTGACCTCCTTGGGCATCCTTTGAACCATCTTTTGTAACACGATACGAACTTTCCCGACGGCGGCGTAGCACCACTCTAGCATGTTTCGTTTACTCTAGACCGAAACACTCACCCGTGATGTAACACCAAATGAACCCTTCTGACAGCGACGTGGTGGAGGTCAGTTATATTTCCTCAGGGTAGTAAGAATAATCGAGCAGTCGTGTAATAACCATTGAACCCTCCTGTAACATGCTTTGACCCCTCGCGACAATTGCGTAACACGACTCTGGGATGTTTGGACAAGAGTGTGACATCCCTTGAATGGTCATGTAACAGTCATGGAGTCATCTCGTAACGCCCAGCTATCCTGACCGTACTACTTATTAAGCGCTCTCCTAATCACCCAAATCCAATTGAACCCCCAATTTACAACCAGAGCCTTCCTGCACCACCCAGTAAACGATACTTTTAGCCCATAATAATCATTAAGTCCTGCCCTAGCAACCAAGAGGACTTCCCGTCCCACCGTTTAAGCGTTCATGCAATCCGTAATATTAGTGAGTTTTTTTATAGTGTCTATCTGGCGATTGTCATCAAGGAAATAAGTCGTCGTAATTAATTTTAGCCTGTTGTTAGGCTATAAAGAAAGAAAACAAAAACGATTACACAGAATAAAATAATACACAACAAACAAAAACAAGTAAGCAAACAAAAAAACAAAAATAAAAAACAAGCACGAAGAAAAATGAGGTACGCTCCGATGGCGCGGGGAGCCTTGGCTCTCTCTTCCCTGCCATGGAGCATGCATCCACAGCAAAGAGAGTAAAATCAAATGGAGAAGGAAACTCGTCCCCAGCAAAAGGGACAAGCGGTGGCATCTCAAGCCGTCCAGGTACTAGGCCAGGTAACGTGCGGGAAGATCCCCGAGAGAGGGATATTCAAGAAGAATGTCCTGAACACTCTGGAGAACAGGGCAGTAACGTGCAGGGGAGCGCTTCTTCAAATGGCGGTACGTGCTGCGAGTGTGCCCAATTCGAAGAAACCCTTACTAAAGATGGATGTAGTATGTGTCATTTGGACAACATGATATCATCAGTGAAAATGAGGAAAGGCCTGAAGCCAGCAGAATCGAAGACGCAGAGCACCCTCTCATTAAGGGTTCCCACGTCATCGAGGTTACACTCATCATTTCTAAAACTTTATTTTCCGCCCTGGTTTTAGTGCCCTGGCGAACGCCTCGGCGGGGGTGGGGGGTGCGCCTGCCGTAGCCTGCAAAAACTTCAGGGGACTGGTACATCCCTGAAAGTCCCACAGAAGTAAAAAAACTCTAGTTCCTTAGATTTTTTTTTTAGTAGAGGAACGCGGAGGAAACTCTCTCTTTTCTCCACCGCCAGAAGGGGCCACAAGGACAGACTGGCCAGTTTCAGTCGTGTTATTTTGCAAATTGGAGAAAGTGAGAAAGTCCTGCCTGGCAAGGGGGAGCAAAATCCAAAAGAGGTTCCTCTTCTCCTCATTAATCCTCAGAATCCCATGCCATCTAAGTAGGATCTTGCTCAGGGGCGGACTTGGATTCTGGTGGCGTCTCCCACCGAGTCTTTCTTCGCCCCCTTGGACGACTATGCTTTATGACTATGCCCTCACATGCTACCATTTGAGCCCTCCTGTACTACCTTTTGATCTCTGCCGTAATGCCCATTGTACCTTCTAATAACACCCTTAGAGTCCTTTCTTAACACACTTTGAACTCTCCCAGTTCACCAATTTATTCCATCAGCGCAGAATTCGACGTCTTTTCACTCTGGGACTGGCGCGCCTTCCTGTCTGAAAATCCTTTCCTCCGCTTCCACCGGATACCCACATCACCAGTGATCCAGCTGTCATGTATGGCCCGAATCCAGTGAAGACCAATGGCACATTACACGAACATTGGTCCCACTATTATCTGGCCTTTCATTCACTTTGCCTCTAATCTATCAGATCTCTTTAACGGTGTTCTCCCTGTATGATGTCCCCAGAAAGAATCTAATCATTTCTTTCAAGGATGCAAATCTATGAAGCCGGTTGGGGTTTTCCTATCATACGAGTAGTTCCTTATCCATGCGTCCACCTACTCTCAAGGCACATTAATCTTCATCGATTGTTTATGTTCACTCCATAGCTCGTCACCTGCCTTCATAGCGCATACGATGCCCAGAATCTGTTTCCCCTCCACATCACCCTATAGCCACTGATCGTACACAACAAAGCTTTACACTATCCGGGAGGCCCTCCATACTACGAGGGGCGGTCAATAAGTTTTGCAATTCGGATATAAGGAAACGAGATATGAGGAAAAGTGTTTTATTATTTTTCAATATAACTACCCTCGACTTCAATGCACTTGCGCCACTTGTCCCTGAGGCTTCGAATTCCTTACAACCAGAAATCTCCCGACTGCTGTTCATTCCACTCCTGGATGGCGAGCTGGACATCTTCATCGTCCCCAAACCGGCGTCCACGCAGTGCAGCCTTGAGCTGGCCGAATAAAAAGTAGTCGCTAGGGGCAAGATCTGGACTGTAGGGGGGATGGTTGAGCTCCTCGAATCCGCACTCGCGCAGGGCAGCTTGTGCAACTCTGGCCTTGTGGGCTTTGACGACGTTGAAGTCGATCATGGGGCGTGAGGTTTCTAGGGACCCAACGGGCAGAGACCTTGGCCATGGCAAAATTGTCGTGGATGATGTTGATAACACTTCCATGTGATATTCCAAGTTTTCGCTCGATTTCTTCGACCTTGACCCGTCGATTTTCAAGGATCGTCCTCTCCACACGGGCCATATTGTCCTCATTGTTCACGTCTGACGGGGGTCATCTTCAAGGAACTCACGACCATGGCGGAACTCCCTATTCCAGCGAGCAATAGTTGCATAGGAAGGGGCGGTGTCGGTGTAAACTGCAACCATGTGTTCATGGATCTTTTTTGCATTATTGCCTTCCTTGGTCAAAAATATGACCACTGCGCGGGGCTCAACCTTCTCTATTGTTGAAAATTTGTGACTGACGATCTGCGATCAGCTACTGCTTCTCAAATAGACGAGGCAGGAGCTTGCGGCTGAAGGTCCTGACTTATCATAACTTGTTCTAACACCCCCACAAACAGCCATCCCTCTTCCTCTGTTTTGCCCTACCCATTCGCAAAACTTATTGTCCGTCCCTCGTATCTTCCTACTTACTTCTATCAAATTCGTGCTGTTCACGGACATCAAGAGGGCAATTTGTGCTTTGGACGACTACTCCCACTTCAAACTTTAATTCATGAGATCCGTTTTGTGCAAAAAAAAACTATTCTCCGCTCTCTGCCGCTAGTCCCCTGCCTTTGATATTACCAGGTTAGGAAAAAGTTCTGTTGCACTCGTTTTTTTTTATCTTTGGGAGGGTTAATGTGTTGATAGAAAAAGTCCGCCAACCAAACTTAAAGATCTACTTTTCCAGCATATGTCATTAAAACGTCATTTACATTGTGTGCAGGTGTGTCAAAATGAAAGCGAAAAGAATCGAGATCTCTGTTCTTCCACACGCGGGCCACAACAAGTTCGACATCGCCATGCGGCTTAATGTCAGCCGGATGACCATCCACAGAGCCACTGAGAGGCTCAAGAACGGGCAAGACCTCCAGAGATCGATTTCGTTGAGGCAGACATCAACTTGTCAACCTTTTGGCTCCGAATCTCAAAATGACTGCGCTTGCGAAGAAGAAGTACATTTCGGTGGCCACGATGGACAGGATCGTCAAGGAGGGTGGCGGCAAGAATTTGAGGTGCGCGGAAAGGCCTTTGCTCACCGACTGTGTGCAAGAACAATGTCGGGAGCGTTATCGTAACCTTTTCAACGGCTCGAAGAGTCTAGCAATCGAATTTTAATTTTTTATCTGATGAAAAACACCTTCACAGTTAATCCGGTAATCAAAAAACAGAAGGACCGCGTGGTGAGCTTTGTCCTGGGTGTCTCCGAGGTCAACTACGTGTCCAGGAACAAGCACCCGGCCTCCGTGATGATGCTCGGCATCGTGGCTTCAAATGGCGAGAAGAGACCGAAATCAAATGAAATGAAAGGGAAAAGTGGGAGCCAGTGTGGTTCGCGGCCGATTAAAGGCTCACCGTCTCCGATTACAGGCACATCTTGGCCATGAAGGTCCTGCCCTGGGTGAGAAAGATCACGAAAAAGACGGTGAACCGGCCCATACGACCGAGAATGTTTTAAGAGTGATTGGAGTCGAACCTGAACTTCTGGTTGAAGGACTTTTAGCCGCCTCAGTCTGGAGTGCTTGCTTCCCCCTCTCCCCCATAAAACGGCGACGTTGATTTTTATTACTATTTAAATACACATTTTTATGTTAAAACAATAAAAACGTATTTAACTGCATCAAAATTATCATTGTATCCTCCGATGCGAACGTCGTAACGAGTGTAACAGGTCCTTTGCAATACACAGTATTGCTCATTCGTCCTCCTCTTGCTTTCCCACCCACACTTACCCTCTTTCTACACCATGATAGTGGAAAGTATCGCTGATTAGCGCATACATAGGTTAAACCCACTTCGATAAAAAAATCAATTAACTATAATTGATTAATGAGAGTGAAATTCCTTATCATTACTAAATTTATTCGTTCAAAACAACTATCCACACCTTTGAATGTCATTCATATGCAAAGCTGTGAACACAAATATTCCCAACTGAAATTGATAATGTCGACGAAGTGTATTGCACAAGGAAAGTTAGGAAGACTTTAAAAAGTCATGACGCCATCAAACTACAAAATTCGCTGCAGATTAGATCAAATTTCGTAATGTGGGACGGTATTGAGTATTTTATTTTTATTTATGTAAAATAAGAGTAAATAATGCGCAAATAGACATAAAATACTGTCTTCCTACGTTGAACAATTGATTGGATTGAATTAAATTAAAAGTAATGCTCCTTATGGCGAGATCAGTCGATCACTGTTAAAAAAAAAGTAGAATGGCGTTAGCAATGGAAATAGATCACTAGCGGCGTACCTCGAAGATATGTTCTAGGACCTTTTTTCTATATATAAACAACCTATTATGAAAAAGTTTCAAAATTTGCCAATCCTACGAAATTAGGTACTAGGGCAAAATATAGTGACGATGAAAACTTGTAAAAAGACGGATAGAATAGTCGAATGGCTGAAGGGGTTGTCAGATTCAATGGGGGAAGTGAGATTAAGATAATGAGCATAGGTAACTACAATCGGCAAAGAGATTAAAATATGGGTTACCAAATTTTAAACGGCAGTCAATATGGAAAAGGATTTCAGTGTCTTAATATCGATGATCTAAAATTTCAGAATCAATGCAGGATAACTTCTCAAAATGCAAATAGAGTGGCATTTTGTGTTTAAATCGAAATGTATTATTATTTTCTTATACAAAACTCTTGTAACACCTCATTTGAAGCAGGGAAATTCTGATCTCTTTGTATGCAAAAGGGTATAGTAGTATTGTAATGCGCCCATGATCGAGGACAAAATCAACTCTGAATTTAGAAATAGATCGCACAAAGACCAGTTTAGGCACCTCAATTGTTTTCACTGGAGGATGGCAATATTTAATGTCTTTAATGAAATACTATGTAAAATATGACTCAATATTTTACTTAGATAACCGAACAGCAATTGAAAATAACATTTTAACCTAGTTAAAAATTAATTGGCACTGCGATAGCACGAAATATCTTTTCTTATGAAATAACGCAAACGTGGAATCACTTGCCTAGGAAGGACTTTAAACAACAATATAGTAGTTTAATATAGAATCGATAAATAGTAATGTAAAATATAATTTTACAGTAAATAAAGGCTGTGAACATATTTCTTTAACCACATTCTCTCTTCACACCCTTCACACTTGACTTACACCCTTGTATACCCTTCTTGAGGTAGCCTCGAGTGGATTTCTCGTTCTTTACTAATTCGTTATTCTCTAAATTTTCCCGGCACCGTGAGTAGTGGTGGGACCCGTTTGGAGTCATAAATATGCTTCCGTGTACAAACATCTACTCAAAATAGTCAGGTCATACACTATGCTGAATTTCATTCAGAGAATGACAATTAATATATTATTATTTGATGAGTGTGATAGAACGAGTTGATTTCAACTCCTATCCCATATTATTAAAAACCACGATGCTGCCCACGTGCATCTTCGATTCGAGGCTTGGAGTCTTATCAACAGCTACCGGACGCCAATGTTTAAACAAGGAGGTTATCGTCCCCCCGTTCGCCCCCATACGCCGACCTCGCCAGATCGAGTTAGGCTTATGAACAGATAAGGCATTTTTCTCCGGCCCAGCTGTGCGTTCCCTCCAAGCTTTCACTCCATTTTCCCCCACGCCAAGGAGATGTCCTGGCTATTTATATGGAAACTTTACCACTAAGATCAGATTGGAGATCCAGATTTTCGTCGCGAAACATCACCACGACCCTCTCTCCCTTTGTGCGCCAAGGGACCTCGACCTCGAGATTCACCATCACTTGTCCAGAAGGAGGACAATATTCCTTGAGTGCCAAAGGTTCGAGCCTTTAGTGACGCCAAGTCCCCAAGGCATCCCCCCCCTGTTGTTCAAGGAGAACAGCATTAGAACAGCCATTGTTCGTTTTGAGCCCTTCGCCAAGAAACGGTTCTCACCCCCCCCCCCTGTTGTTCAAGGAGAACAGCATTAGAACAGCCATTGTTCGTTTTGAGCCCTTCGCTAAGAAACGGTTCTCATCCCCCCCCTGTTGTTCAAGGAGAACAGCATTAGAACAGCCATTGTTCGTTTTGAGCCCTTCGCCAAGAAACGGTTCTCATCCCCCCCTGTTGTTCAAGGAGAACAGCATTAGAACAGCCATTGTTCGTTTTGAGCCCTTCGCCAAGAAACGGTTCTCATCCCCCCCTGTTGTTCAAAGGAGAACAACATTAGAACAGCCATTGTTCGTTTTGAGCCCTTCGCCAAGAAACGGTTCTCACCCCCCCTGTTGTTCAAAGGAGAACAACATTAGAACAGCCATTGTTCTTGAGCCCGTAGACAAGAGACGGTTCTCATCCCCCCCCTTTGTTCAGAAGAGAACAACCTAGAACAGCCATTGTTCGTCAAGCCGTTCGTCGAGTAACGGTTCTCCTTTCCAAGACGCCTCGTCAGGATCCTTTTATCCCCCCCCTTCGGCTGGAACTCGCCAGCAGGCCGAATATTCCTTCAAGTACCTTCCACTGCACCCTAATGAAGTTACGTAAGCCCAGCGTCACCTTTTGAGTATTGATCCCTTATTTGTCAATTCTATCCTGTGCTTTAAATGGTTTATCGAACCATCCCATCTCTTTAACTCCATATTTGTTTTGCCTTTTTTGATCCCTTAAATCCTTGGATTAGCCCGAGTCTCCACGACCCTTTCCATTCTGTTTGTCAATATTTTCCGTTTTTGTGTTTGCTGATAGTTATTATTAATAAAACTCTATTTTATTAATGATAGCAATATTATTATCCTTGAGCTCAGTTCCACTTCTTAAGAATTTTGAAGATACATAATATCGGCCGCCAGACAGTAAAAACGCACTCTAGAGATAATTAAGGAAGTTCCCTCAACGAATAGTGTTATATATAGTATCGTCGGGAGTCATTCTACGACATATATATATATATACTATTTAAATTTGGTATCAGGTGTGTAAGGTTTAACGCTATATCTTTGCAAACACTGGTCTCAGTCGAGTAAAGCATAGTGTTATTCGTTATAATAATAGAATATAGTAGTTCCCTTTTGTTTTAACGATTGCTATCCCCTTTTTTTTTAAACTTAAGAAGCTGGAGTAGCTCAAGGAACGGTTATAATAATTTGTTTGTTTTTTTTTGTGATTTTAGTCAGTGGTTATTTAGATTGAGAAACCAAGTACGAATAGGTCAGTGCCCATATTTAGGTAGGCTAATTCTATAGAGGCATAATTCTTGTTGCGAGGAATTTTAGTTGGTTGACTAGTGCGCCCCAAAGTGCAAAGATGACTCAGTTTGAAATCTTTAAAGCGCAAGGAGAGTCCTGTGGACTTTCCGGAAAAGAACTAATTAAGTACATTCAAGAGGAGCAAAGAAGAGAAAGAGGGGAACGGATAAGACAAGCTGAGCTTCAGATTGAATTAGCTCGGATTAAAGCAGAAGTTCAAAGAAAAAAGGTAGAAAGAGAAAGGGAAAGAGTAATCCGACAAGAGGAACGGGAAAGAGTAATCCAACCAGAAGAACGAGAAAAAGAAATCCAACGAGAAGAAAGAAGGACGGACTCGCGCTCCTTCCCAGGAAAGCTGACAAAGTTTCCGAGCCCCGTAAAACCCCAAAACTTCTTTCCCCAAAACCAACAACGGGACTCCAAACCTCCCGTTAAGACTTCTCCTCCATCTCTCATCCCGAAGCGACCAACCATATGCTTCACCTGTGGTGTAGAAAACCACATGAGCTGGAATTGCCCCCAAAATTCTAGGCTTAAAAGCGGACCAGCCCACCAAGTTCACCAGATTAATGCAACCCCGGCTCCCCCGGTGGTGCAGACCCAAGCAGAAACTTCTCCCCCTCCGTCAGGTCACCAGGTAAATTTTGTTTTTGGTAAAAGTTCATCGGGAACTTTGAAATATGAGGAGGGCAGCGTGGACAGCTGTCGAGTATCGACTCTCGTCAGGGACACAGGATGTACATGCTTCATCGTGTCCGACGAACTCCTCCCAGTGGCCTCTAACCACGAAAAATTTGCGGTGGTACATGACCAACTTGGGCGGGCGAACCGATTCCCCGTCGCTAGATGTTACCTGCAGTGTCAATATTATAATGGCTGGGCTGAAGTCATTGTAGCACCCATAAAATTCTGTTCCGTACTTATAGGACAGAGCCCCCAAGTAAGTTTCGACCCTGTGTTTCAGGCCGCCCTTCCTCAAGGCCGAGATAAGAAAGAAGCCCAGGAGCCCGTCCCCATCAGAACCCCGATACCGCCCGATTTCTCGGAAACCTTTAACCAGGACTTTAGGACGGCACAAAAGGAGTGTAAATCACTAACACCCTTAGGTGATAAGGCCCCAGACAAGGACACCCAGACTGTCCATGGACCCCAAGAAAAAAAGAACCCCCAACGCGCCCATGGAGATACCTTCGTAGAACTGGACGAAGCATCGGCGCTTGAAGAGGATTGCCCCGCGGAGTCCCTTAAGGTAATCCAGACAGTGTGCATCCAACCTGATGCCGATTACCCTCCTCCTTCCCTACCAGGCAAGTCTTTGGAACCCTCTGACCTGGATAGTGACGCGCAGCTGACACCACGTCCGAAGAGCCAGCTACAAGAACTAATTAAATGGAATCACCATTTACCCACCCTATTAGCTCTTTTCGAACAACTGCGCGAAAATGGCCTCACCATTGGCCCCCGCAAATGCCATTTTGCCCACGAACCCATTAAATATTTGGGTTTCAAAATAGGACGAAGCAAGTTAGGTCCCCACGAGAACAAGATTAAGGCAATCGCCCACATGCCCCTCCCGATTACAAAGAAGCCATTAAGATCGTTCCTAGGATCAGCTTCTCCCTATCAGCGATTTGTTCCGAATTTCGCTGCAATTTTGGCCCCCCTATGCCCCCTTCAGGAAAAGAATTTCCCCGATCGTTTACGTTGGAATGATGTCGCTGTTTCCCGTTGTAATCAGCTCAAAAGTAAGTTCATTTCTGCCCCCATTTTTAAGTTGCCCAACCCGGAAAAATCCGTTGGGGTTAAGACCGACGTGATCAACGAGGGCATTGGAGGTGTACTCCTTCAATACGTGGATGACAGAACGAGTCATCCAGTTGCATATGCTAGTCGTCAATTATTACCACGCGGAAAGAGATATGCCACTAGAGAAAAGATAGCTCTATCAATTATCTGGGTCATAGACAAATTCAAGCTGTACTTGACATGTAAAGATTTTCAAATAGGAACCGACCACCGTCCGTTAGCCTATATTAGGAATTTGAGACACTCAAACGGCCGCATCATGCGCTGGAGTTTACTCTTGCAAGAGTATCAATTTAAAATAAATTATATCAAAGGTTCCGATAACCAGGTCGCTGACGCACTCAGTAGGAATGCGTTACCGAATAGCGTAGAACAATTGTATTCATAGGATTAGTATCTCCATGTAGGTATATACCGTCTTGTACGACTTAATTTAAGATTCTTTTGCAATATAATTAATTAATGTATATGTCTGAATTTTGTAACGCTCAATGTCTAATTTTTTGATGTATATATATTTGTTCTTATTAATTTACGTATAAATTATTTTGTCCCGTATGTACTAAGTTTATATCATTTCATTGTTCCATGCCTTTTTTTTTTATTAAGTTGTATTAAAGGTTATTTTCCCCTGTAATCTAAAGATCAAAATAATCATGTATTGAGGTAATAATAGTTAGGTGCAGGAAGATACGGTTGGTACAAGAAAACGAGTTCCCCACAACGGAGCTCTATCGTTGTCCCTTCTCTCTTTTTTTTTCGAAGTGACAACTTCCCCTGGAATGGAGGGGTGTGATAGAACGAGTTAATTTCAACTCCTATCCCATATTATTAAAAACCACGATGCTGCCCATGTGCATCTTCGATTCGAGGCTTGGAGTCTTATCAACAGCTACCGGACGCCAATGTTTAAACAAGGAGGTTATCGTCCCCCCGTTCGCCCCCATACGCCGACCTCGCCAGATCGAGTTAGGCTTATGAACAGATAAGGCATTTTTCTCCGGCCCAGCTGTGCGTTCCCTCCAAGCTTTCACTCCATTTTCCCCCACGCCAAGGAGATGTCCTGGCTATTTATATGGAAACTTTACCACTAAGATCAGATTGGAGATCCAGATTTTCGTCGCGAAACATCACCACGACCCTCTCTCCCTTTGTGCGCCAAGGGACCTCGACCTCGAGATTCACCATCACTTGTCCAGAAGGAGGACAATATTCCTTGAGTGCCAAAGGTTCGAGCCTTTAGTGACGCCAAGTCCCCAAGGCATCCCCCCCCTGTTGTTCAAGGAGAACAGCATTAGAACAGCCATTGTTCGTTTTGAGCCCTTCGCCAAGAAACGGTTCTCATCCCCCCCCTGTTGTTCAAGGAGAACAGCATTAGAACAGCCATTGTTCGTTTTGAGCCCTTCGCTAAGAAACGGTTCTCATCCCCCCCCCCCTGTTGTTCAAGGAGAACAGCATTAGAACAGCCATTGTTCGTTTTGAGCCCTTCGCCAAGAAACGGTTCTCATCCCCCCCCCCTGTTGTTCAAGGAGAACAGCATTAGAACAGCCATTGTTCGTTTTGAGCCCTTCGCCAAGAAACGGTTCTCATCCCCCCCTGTTGTTCAAGGAGAACAACATTAGAACAGCCATTGTTCGTTTTGAGCCCTTCGCCAAGAAACGGTTCTCACCCCCCCTGTTGTTCAAAGGAGAACAACATTAGAACAGCCATTGTTCTTGAGCCCGTAGACAAGAGACGGTTCTCATCCCCCCCCTTTGTTCAGAAGAGAACAACCTAGAACAGCCATTGTTCGTCAAGCCGTTCGTCGAGTAACGGTTCTCCTTTCCAAGACGCCTCGTCAGGATCCTTTTATCCCCCCCCTTCGGCTGGAACTCGCCAGCGGACCGAATATTCCTTCAAGTACCTTCTACTGCATCCCTTATTTGTCAATTCTATCCTGTGCTTTAAATGGTTTATCGAACCATCCCATCTCTTTAACTCCATATTTGTTTTACCTTTTTTGATCCCTTAAATCCTTGGATTAGCCCGAGTCTCCACGACCCTTTCCATTCTGTTTGTCAATATTTTCCGTTTTTGTGTTTGCTGATAGTTATTATTAATAAAACTCTATTTTATTAATGATAGCAATATTATTATCCTTGAGCTCAGTTCCACTTCTTAAGCATTTTGAAGATACATAATATCGGCCGCCAGACAGTAAAAACGCACTCTAGAGATAATTAAGGAAGTTCCCTCAACGAATAGTGTTATATATAGTATCGTCGGGAGTCATTCTACGACAATGAGAGATGGAGTGCTTTAAGTATATTTAGTTAGAAATAAACTAACTAAATTATATTGAACTAAATTTGTACATTATTGCGGTATTTCAATTTTTCCCTCGAAATGTTTTGACATTTTTTAAAAATAAAGGTGCTGAATTTCCCGAAATTTTGCTTTTTCCCGATTAGTTAGTCTATATATTTATTTCTTCAATTATTATTCATGAATATCACAAAAAATATTCCCATTAACAAATAGTTATTTTTTTACGTTTTTATCACAATAATTAATTTCCAAGCTAACATTAGGAAAATTTTATTAGTTGGTAACAGCACAGCAAAGCCTAGCGGCAGTTATGCAAAGCTATTCAGGATTAATAAATAATTATATGGTAGTTAGCTTACTCTTGTTCCATATATTTTGGAAAATGTAACATGAATGTTTGGGGGTAACAGTACGTATATGACATTATAGAGTAATATACACGGGGCTAGCTTGAACGACTGTCCTGAGGAATTAAAGAGAATTAAAAATGTTCACCACGGTCACATTTTCTCACTTAACTGACTTATGTTTTCCTTTGGATTACCAGCCTTAAGGTTGGGGCTCAAGTCCGCAAGCCTCCATACCCTGTCCCAAATTATCACATTTTTTTTACAACCACTCTTTAGTAAATATATATATATATATATATATATATATATATATATATATATATATATATATATATATATATATATATATATATATATATATATATATATATATATATCAGGAGCGCGAAACAATGCTGAAATAAATCCACCCCACAGAAATAAAATTATACCGACTGAATTTGTAAATTTAAATCCATGATTACTTTTCTACCTTATCTCTATGGCCTTGCAGCTGTGAGTGAAATTTGTGCGTGTGAGGATTGGTCTAACAAGTGCCTTGTGAAGATGATGCTGTATTTTGTTGATTTGTTTTGCTTTTGTATGTGTAGTGTTTTGGTTTATGTGAAAGTGTAGGCATTTGTCGAATGTGGCCCCGATTATTCTTGTGTGGGGTTTGTATGTCAGTCTTGCCGGAGCTGTGTAGTTCAGGTCTGGTGTGGGTATATTTGTATATTGTGCATGTAGTGGTCTCCCGCACCCTAGTGTCGTCTGTGCATTAAGAGGATTCGTGGCTAGGGGGCCACTTGTCGTCGTACCCTGTCTTCTCGTCCAGTATTATATATGGAGGGTGCGCTATTGCTTCTGGTCTCTGGTCTGAGACAAGAATTGTCTCGTCATCAGCATAGGATAGCGTGTATATGTACCTTCAGTTTTCTGGAGGCTGTGGGGTATCGTTTGTGTGCAATAACACAATATCACAGCCATTCGAACCACGCGCCAGCTCGCTACCCTGGGATACGCTGGCGCGTGGTGCGAATGGTTGTGATATAGTGTTATTGCACTTTATGTGACATCTCCTGTCGGCAAGGTAGTGGGAGAGAAGCATTCTAGTAGAAATTGTGAGCTCCGTATTGTTGGCAAGTTTCCAACGGAGTCCGTCGTGCCACACTTTACTGAATGCCTTCTCCGCATCCTTGCTTATGGAGAGTGTCTTCTGTTTGGATTGTCCAGCTTTTTGGATTATGTCATGAATAATGGTCACAACAGCTTGAGTGAACCGGCCTAGATTAAAGCTACATTTTTATGAGGAGAACCAGTAACTCTCTTACAGGCATTCACGGAGGAGAGTGGTGAGGGAGGACCACACGTTTGAGTATTATGCCTATGAACTTTAAAAGAGTAATATGCCATATAGCTGTTAGTAGTAATGCGGGGTAAATACAGATTCCCCCCCACCCCCACCCTTGATGTGAATACAGAGTTTCCTCGCCCCTCCCCCCCCCCCACTGTTATAGTGAATGCCGACTTTTCCCCCCCTCACCCCACCCCCCAATACTTTGGTCAGTGACTTCTTTTCGAAGGAATTCGAGTCTATACACACACACATATATATATATATATATATATATATATATATATATATATATATATATATATATATATATATATAATATATATATATATATATATATATATATATATATATATATATATATATATATATATATATATATATATATATATATATATATATACATACACGTACACACACATAGAGGGTGTTCCATTAAGACGGATCGAAGTTAGCAGTAAATAAAACAGTGTTATTGGTGAAAAATTTTTATTTCACTATTGGATCATATTATTTGAGTCATGGCAATTATGTCTGAGAAATAATATCACCTAAATGTCCGCCAAGTCCTCGGTGGCACACCTCCACTCGATGGTCAAAATCTTTGATGACGTCTCTGCATAGTTGTTCCTCGATCTCACCAATATGCCTTATTATCTCATCCTTCAGCTGTTGAATTTTTGTTGGCTTGTTGCATAAGCCTTACTTTTGAGATGACCCCAAAAGGAAGAAATCTAAAGGCGTCAAGTCACACGATCGCTGTGGCCAATTGGCCTCGCTGTTTCGAGAGATGATGCGACCTGGGAACTTCTAATTCAATAAAGCCATTGTTGCATTGGCTGTGTGGCATATGGCGCCGTCCTGTTGAAACCTCAAATCTTCGACATCCATAGAATTCAATTCAGGCCATAAAAATTTGGTTAGAAACAGTGACCTTTTGTGGATGCAGTGGCTTTTCAACAATCTTCATGGGATTTTCATCAGACCAAATGCGACAATTCTGCTTATTAACGAATCCACCGAGATGAAAATGCGCTTCATCATTAAAGATGAATTTTGCGAAAAATCATCATCGGCTTGTGTCTGCTCATGCACCCAATTGACGAGTGTACGGCGCTTCAAATGGTCAGCAGTCTTCGGTTCTTGTGTCAATTGAATTTTGTAAGCGTCTAGAGACAAATCTTGTAGAGACAGAGGTGTCTGGATCTTCGGCCACATTCTCGCGTACTGCAGCAATGTTTACAGCTGAACAGCGTAAACGAGCACGCAATGGCGTTTTCATATCTGCCACCGAACCCGTTTGTTTGAATTTACGAACAATTTTCCCAATTGCACTCTCGTTTGGTCGATTATGTTGACCAAAAAAATCGTGAAGTGCCCGAAATGCGTTTATGTTTGAACGTCCACTTTCGTAATAGGCTTCGATAGCTTTAACACGTTGTTCGATTGAAATTGCCAAAGACTGAAGTTGTTAAATCTGAAAGAAAAGAAAAAAATCATTAGACACCTAAGCTTAACTCACATTTAAAATCGGTCTAAGTTATTGGAACACCCTTTATATTGGAGCAAATCATGCCTGTAATCTAAAGATTATGAATGTCTAGACCGTATTTAACATATCTGCAAAGATCGCATCTGTAGAAATATAAAAGTCAATTCGAAAAAACTCTCTTAACATTGTACTTCATAGCTTTTGCTGGAGAGAAGACATTTCCTCTTTGATTAGGCACTTTTAAGTAATCATAAGAATAATGAGTCATTAACAGAAGATCAATGGAGTTCATGTGGCGAGATATCTGACTTTCTCGAACATTTCGCCCTTTCACAGTTGACAATTCCGTTCACAAAGTAAGTCATTTTCCTTTTGTAACTTGTTTAAAAAGAGTGTGTGCGTGTGTAGACTCTAATTCCTTCAAAAAAGGTCGCTGAAGCGATCTTTGTATCCTACTGCCGCTGCAGTAGGAGACAATGTCTAGACATTAGTATTTTTTTAGATTAATACTTTGATAGCTAGCATTCGTATCATTAAACATAGTAATTATTTTCGAAATGAAACAAGAAAACACCTGCATGTGACCAAGGATGGTAGTGACCAATGCTAGAGGGAGGCAGGCATTTTACCCCTAACCTAACCCAATGTATGTGTGTGTAGACTCTAATTCTGTAGAGAGCTCCAGTGTGTATGTGTGTGTTGAGGTGGGGGGCATTTTACTCCTAACCTAACCCAATGTATGTGTGTGTAGACTCTAATTCTGTAGAGATCTCCAGTGTGTATGTGTGTGTGTGTGTAGACTCTAATTCCTTCGAAAAAAGGTCACTGACCAAAGTATGGGGGGTGGGGTGAGGGGGAGGAAGAGTCAGCATTCACCATAACAAGGTGGGGTGGGTGGGGGGGGGAGACTCGGTATTTACCCCGCATTACTACTGCTGTTCGGGTGCTTATGGTTCTTTTTCTGTTTTGGAAGTTGGGCCGTGTGTGATGTCTTAAAGATGTGTGGAAAGTAGCCAGAGGCGAGTGAGGCGTTATATAGTTCTGCTAGTGTTGTGGATATTTTTTTCGGGTAAGTGCTGAAATATTGTGGCTGTGAGGTTGGAGTGTCCAAGTGCGGGGCTAGGAATTGTTTCGATTTAGTATTTTGTTTTCTAGATGGTGATAGGCGTGGTTAGTGTGGTAGAGTTGTAAAGCACCTCCATTCGTACGAGGCGGATTTGTCAAACTTTGTCGAATGGAGCCGACACAATTCCAGGACTTCCTGGAAGTGCCTATGTGCATGTGGTTTGGAGATGTTGCGTGTGGATGTTATCATAATGGGACTTGAAAGCGTCGAGAATGTCATTAGTGCGAGTGATGGTGTGGTTGTTGTGCTGTAGGTTTATGGGTTTTGGTGGGTCACTTTGGGTCCTACCCAGCAGCAGAAGACTCGTAACTAACACTTTACCATTACTATTTCACTCACTTCCTTTACCACAATACAACAATCTCTACTCTAGTACCCTCCTATTTATTCTGAACACTATTTATTTCGTCCGTAATTTTTTTCTAAGTCGATGACGTGACACAAATAATTTCGGATGCTTGAAGGGATCCGACCCCCCAAGCAAGAATGATTGGTTACGAAATAGTTAACTTCAACGATTGCGAGAAAAAGTGGAAAATCCAAACCAACAACGATAAATTCACCGTCATATCTCTCTTCAGAAGAAAAACTGACTTCAGTAAGACGGAAGATGCAACTATAGCACTTAGGAAAGATATCAAACTAAATTCCCAGAAGGAATGGGTAAACAGAAAGTTGACCTAAAAGCACTGAGATACAAAACAAGAAGATATATTATGCCATTGTTCAGTTCACTCTCTTCACGAACTTCATTACGTCAAGCCATCACAGTGGACACCCCAACACCCATACCCTTAGCCTGTCCTAACACGGATTGTCCCAGAGAATTTTATGCTATTAAAACCTCGGGGTCGCAATCTGCTACTGAAATTTACATAAAAATCCGTATGACAACTCCTGGGAAGTTCGTTTGTACCCACCAAGAGTTGGTCTTCGTGGCCGAACATGGATAGTGTTTTGCGCCCCCAGCTAGTGAGGAACCCTATTTGGTCCAAGTGAGGCCCACCCGTTCCTTATCAGGGGGGTGTAGATATAAATACCCATTCGTCAGGTCGCAGGATGGAAGAGTGATGTGTTTTATGTGAAGGAGGGGAGATGGAAGAGGCAACGGTGTTGTAATTGGCGATACTATGTTTGTTGAATATTTGGATGCAGTTTCATCTGCCTCATCCGACAGCACGAACTCGGATATCACGCTCCTACATTCTTCACAACCCAAGCACTTTACTCTTAGCCATTTCATCGATAAACATTTCCACATCCCTGTAACTCTCAGCCATGCACACCAGGTCATCATCATCATATAATACCATAGAGGGCGCACTCCTTAATACTCCATCCATATAAATATGAAACAACCAGGCAATGATTTCGCCACTTTTCCCTACGGGGGGAGCTTGCGCATCGCTACTAAGATTAAAATTTAAAATCTAAAAAAAAGCAGCCATGGTTAAATTTTTAGAAATTTTCTGAACTTCGCCAATAATAATAATTTTAAAAAGGAATTCTAAACTAAATTTCCCCCCTTTCAAAATATCACGTTGCTAAATATAGTTATGGAAGAAGATATATAAAAATAAATTTTCTGAACTTCACTATTTGTAATTCTTTGGGTTCTGAAAAATTCACAAAATTTCGATACTTATATTTATTTCTTAACTTTACCATTTTGTTTTGGGATATTATAAAAGAATTATTATAAATAACTAATAAAAAAACATAAGTCATAACCAAACTAAGATGAAATTATTATTCAAATACTCAAAAAAATCCCCTTCTTAAATTATTTTTTAGTTAGGGATGATGATGATGATGATTATAGCATAATCTCATACCCTTGCTTCAAATTTCCACCTATAAATAAAATGAATAAAAGGAAATGTGGTGAGAGACAGAGAAAGATTTTCCAATTCCCCCACCCCTACTCCCCCCTCTGGTCACCCTAAGATGGAGATCCGGCCCCCTCAGAGTAGATATAACAAAGGTTGAAATAACGTAGTAGACTTGACATTTGACCAACAGTTTTACGTGGGTTCCTTTATCTTTTGATTTTTCCTAGTGTGCTCCTGCCCCACGTATAAATTGCTTAGCCCGTTAGGTATGAAGGATAGAACAAAAGTGTAGAGATAAGTGGAAAGAATTAGTATATTTGTAATTGAATGCTAGGTTGTATGGAGGTCATGCTAATCTCTTTTATTTTAGTAGTATGGCAGTTTTGAAATTAGATAGTTTTAGTTAGTTGTTGCCTGAATCTCAGGCTATCCTTTGTTGCTTAATGTTAGTATTATATTTGTTTTTATTCCTTCTAATTCTGGTAAGGTTATCAATGCTTCGACAAAAAGTAAAAGGTTATGAATTACTCTTCCTCTTTCTTAATTTTCTACCCTTTCAGGTAAAAATTTCTTCCTCTTTTTGGTCTCTTTTCGAAGTATATGTGGAAAATAAGCAATGTGCTCCACCCTCCTCTCTTTCTATGGGTTATTAAGGCCGTGATCTCTTCTATTTCCTCTTGCGGGTTTTTTTTATTAGTTTCTTTACTCTTTCCCCTATTATCTTGTTCAGTGGTTTCATCGCAGCTTCTCTGTGCAAGTCGAGTTGTCTTCTTTTTTTTCTTCTGCTTGTATTTGTGATTACTAGTACCGCCTTGTTTAAATTTATTGCAGTTTAGTAATGTTTGTTTTTGAGATGGTGTACATCGGTATAACGGGATATACTGTTGCTGACTGGATAATAGCTTGATAAAGTTTCCTTTTTGTTTTTCCAGTTCAGTGCTCCTGTTCCTTTTTTTATTCGTTCTCTTACGTGTTTGTTGTATCTTGTCTTGGTTATCATTTGATTTCATTGGTGTATTTATATATTTCTTCTTCGACATACATATATGTCTCCGAGCTTTCTCCTGAACATCGATACGATTTTAAATTTATTTCTGTTTGTATTTATTTTCTATTTTCTATTCGTACTCGTTAATCCTTATTATTTCCTCTACTGTCAGTTTTGCTTGCATATTGTCGTCCTGTATGGACAAACGACGATTTGTGCGACGTCATCAGCTAACTGAATGTTAAGGCAACCTTCCGTGAAGGGAAGTGGGATGTCTGAGGTGCACACTGAATATAACGAAGGACTCAGACACCCCTGCGGAATGCCAGCCTCCAGCTTGAATTTTCGCCCTGGTTATTCCCGATCTCAATATATGTATGCGTATCGTTCTATCACATAGTCGCAGAGTAGTCTTTCTAGTTTGCATATTCGCAATTGCAGGATTTCGTATTGCAATCCTCTTACCTAAACTTGTGGAACGCCTTCGATACGTCCCTTCAGATAATATCAATACTAGCCTTTTCCTTTTTTTCTATACTTTGGCTATTTTCTCATTGGTGACAGTGAGGACCATCTATGAGCTCCTTTTATTGCTGAATCCAAACTGGTATTTGTTTAAGAGTTCATTTGCCTCCAGGTGCTCACTTAGCCGTTATTATTTCGAATACCTTAGCAATGAATTCAAGTAGAGTAATTGGACTGCAGCTCTCCACTTGAGTTAGTGGTTTTCCCGTTTTCGGAATAAAACAAACCACTCGCTACGCCTCTCACCCAAACACGCCACATTTTCTCTAGATCCATAAACCAAGAATATAAACCTTCAGAAAGGGACCTCAAAATGCGACTTTATCTTACAACTAAATAAAATTCCTTTGAAATCTCCAATTATAAATTTGAGCCTAGAGTGAATAAATAGGAATTACTCATAGGAAAGGAATCATCGTTTCGCGGGGAGCGTTATCAGGTGTTGTTCTCATATGAATTTTGTCTTTAAAATAATAATGGAGCCAAAATATAAAGCATGGGAATTTTACCACGTGTTCATGATACCAAGAACTACAAAAGGAAGATTCCTACCTAGTTAGAGTGGCAGTTGGAATCAATGAGTTGTAGCCATCAGATCGTAGCTGGTTTGTAAGTTAGATTCAGACAAACTATATTCCTAGGCAGGTGAGTTTAGCAAAATAATAATAATTGCTTCGGTTTTCTACCGACTTGAACTCACCTAAGATACTTTTATTTCTCATTGAGGACCTACTAATTAACGTGGAATCCGAACCACGGGTAAATACATCGTGTGGCAGCCAAAAGCATGTCGGAACTTCATCCGACGACTAACCACACCTGGTGTGACTCATCCTCGCCTCTATTTGAGGTATTTCCACTCGGCTAGGTCCTAGTACGATAGGTGAGTTTGGTAGTAAACTTTTATTGAGGTATGTCATCTCAACTCTTCCTTGCCTTCTTGTTCTTTTTAGTTATTAACGTCTTTCTTGTATTTAATTTATATTTAATCTCCCCTATCTTCTATTTTATTCACCCTCTTATGTCTTTTTTATTTACTCCTCTCTTCTATTATATTATTCTTCTCTTGTTCTTTCTTTTATTCACTTTTCTTGTATTTTCTATTCATTCACCTATTTCTTGTTAATTCTACTTATTCACCCTTTCTTGTTTTTCTTATTCGTTCACTACATTTTTCTTATTTCTCACCGCATGGGGGAACCTAATGCAGCACCTGGTACTCGGAGGACCGGCGCTTCCTCTCGGCCAGAGTGCCACTGGATTGAATTGCCAGGCCCCAAGGAAGTTTGCGCCCCCACCCATTCTCTCTATGCCACCCTTTCTTCTAAGAGTATCCCCCTCATTGCTTCCTCTAGGTTTAAGGCCCTGACCAGCGACCTCATGTCGGGTTAGAAAAGAGGCTTTGGAACCTCTATAAAACGCCCTTTAACACCCTCAGATTACAAGGGACCAAGCTTGAGGTATCCTGGGCGTTGGGGTGCAATGGGCCTGATGGGCTCACACCTCCCACCCACCCTTGCGGCCGTTCTCAGGTGCATAAAGCTGTATTGATTATGGCAGGTGAGCTTTAGTGCCCTATTAGCTGTCAGGACTAGTCGATGACTAGTATGACTTGTAAGGGATCCACTCTGTCACATAAGAAAAGGAGGAATCAGCAAAAGGCTAATCAATAGTCTATACGAGGTAGCTGTCAGGACTAGTCGATGACTAGTATGACTTGTAAGGGATCCACTCTGTCACATAAGAAAAGGAGGAATCAGCAAAAGGCTAATCAATAGTCTATACGAGGTAGCTGTCAGGACTAGTCGATGACTAGTATGACTTGTAAGGGATCCACTCTGTCACATAAGAAAAGGAGGAATCAGCAAAAGGCTAATCAATAGTCTATACGAGGTAGCTCCTGTTCCCATCACCTTGTTCTGTCCCACCTCGAATCCTCGTCCATAAATCTAGCCATTCTATTCTTAAAACTGTGCAGGGAGGGCGCTTCTATAACATGACTAGTGAACCTATTCGATTCATCTATCACTCAATTTGTAAACCGATTTCTACCAATTTCTTTACTAAACCTAAACTTGTCCAGCTTAAACCCATTGCCATGTGTCCTATCATGTTGACTAAAAATAAGAACCTTACCAATGTCCCTCCTATTATAACCTTTTACCCACTTGAAGACTCCAATCAAGTCCCCTCGAACTCTTCTCCTTTCGAACGTATGAAGATTTAGTGTTTAGTCTCATACGCCTTTCATCTTAAGGTAACCTTTTCAACCCATAAATCAAATAAGTCATCCCTCTATGTACAGACTCAAGCAAATCAATACCCATCTTATAGTATGGTGACCAAAATTGCACCGCATAGTCAAGGTGAGGCCTAACTATTGCCAGGCACAATTTTAGAATGACATCCGCACTCCTATTACTTACATCCTAATAAAACCCAATACACAATTAGCTCTATTCCTAGCACTTATGCACTACCTTTAAGGCCAGACTTACCAGGACACCGAAGTTTCTTTGACATTCTGACCTCCATAAAACTCTCCTATTCAGTTTATAATTATTGAGTGGGTCGACTACGCCTACCTATACTAAGTACAATACACTTATGTTAAATTCCATTTGACATTTTTCTGCCAATTGGGTTAGTATGGAAAATTCATCCTGTAATACGTCATCATCAAGTCAAGCCTTATAATCCCATCTAACTTAGTACCATCGGCAAACTTGCTCATGTCGCTACTTATACCTAAGTCATCGGAAGTTCCGCGCTCCCGTGTTCGCAGTATCCGCGACGTTGCAGCTGCCGCCAGCTAGGAGCATATCGAAAAGGTTTTCTGCTGTGTTCCCTGAAATGTAGGGATTACGGTAAAGGAGAGCAATCTGTAATTACTGGGTGACCGGACTACCGTTACTGAGATGTAATTCCATTACCACTAACCCACGTTTCCCATCACCCCTATAATGCCACTACCATTTTATTCACTCTCTTCTTTACTATCCTTCCCCCTTAGAGGGCCTATTTTGTTATCAAACTAGAGAGTTGAGTTCTCGCATGGCCCCAAGGACCGCACTTCGACGAATTTCACTTTTAAAATTTAAAATCTCCTTAAAAAATTCTGGCGGAGGTTCACTCGTTGGTTTTCCCTTTTCTCTTAAGGGGTTGTCACTTTCTCTTTCCTCGTCAATTATTATCATTATTTACTTACAAATAAGCGAAACCCAACGAGGGAATTGCCGTCAAGAAATTTGTAAGGAGAGAGACCCATAAAGAAAATGGTGAAGTTAAAAGAGTAAAAATATATGGAAGATATATAGCCTCAGATCCTCCAGGAGACATTGGGGTCAGGAGGGCATGCAATCCTGCTGTGAGTAGCAGCATGTTTGCCCATCCCCCTCCTGGAAACCTATGGCGGGGCCCTTCATCGTCAATCAAGTAGATGAATCAACCAAGTAAATCCAACCTTATTTAAATGCAGGATGGGAAGCATCACGTGGCTGCTCTTCGGGTTCGTCTTGGGCTCTAGCCTTTCCACGGGGTCCCTGATAGAGCCCCGAGGATTCAAGGGCGAACTCAACAAATTCTTGAACTTGAAGGCGACCGTCAGTAATATATCGGCGTATGACGAATTAACCACGGTAAGAATTTCAAGACACAGCAACATGGGTGGGGGGTGGCAGGCGTAGGAGGCAAGGGATGTTAGAAGAAACACGTAGACAGACAGAAGAAGAAAAGTTGATCAATAAATGTGATTCGAGGAAGGGCCAGGTCCAAATCATCAGAGAGTAGGAACATTCCAAAGTTCGAACTTGAACCCCAGTGTAGGAAAAAGAAGTAAAGATAATTACTCCACCAAACCACTAGTAAATATGGCCATTCCCTACAGACTTTGGTAAAAATGAACACTATAAATCACTTAAAGATGAGCACTCACAACGACAACCAGTAAATATGCAATACTCTCAGAAACCACTACCAGTCACTAGTAAAGATGAGCACTCCTACCCACTACTAGTAAATATAGGCACACCTAAAGACAACTAGCAAATATGAGTACTCCCAACGACCAATGATAAAGATGAGCACTCCCAACAACCACTAGTAAATATGAGGACCCCCAACGTCCACTAGGAAGGAAAAGCAATTCCAACAACTACTAGTAAATAAAGGCACTCCCAAAGACAACTAGTAAAGATGAGCTCTCGTAATGACCACTAGTACAGATGAGCACTTCCAAATTTAACAGAACTAAACACTCCTTTTCTCTTTAGATTTCTCTTCTTTGCTTGATCCTATGACTTTATGAGCAATAAAGGGAACAACTAACGTGGGCACCCTGGCAATTAAGTTTGTGAATAGAGAGTACTGGAGTGGTAAAGTTAAGGGAAGTTAAAAAGTACGATGGGATATAGACCAACTAACTAAATGTGGAAAAATTATTTGCGCTACATAAGGCACTGGAAGTTATACAACTCTCCTGTATCCCTTCCCTTTTCACAGGATGGGCGATCCCTAATGTGGACAAGAGCCTGGAGAGAAGGACAAGAGTCGTCATCAATGCCCTATTACTCTACGAACTTATACAAAACGATCGTATATTTGTCTCTTCTTTTTTTTTAGCCTAAAATCATCCAAAGTTTCGGTTACAAAGTCGAAACTCATCACGTGGTCACCGAAGATGGATACATCCTGGCCCTTCATCGAATTCCCTACGGCCTCAGCGGCCCTACAGAAGGCCGAAGGCCAGTGGCCTTTCTTCAACACTGCTTGCTGTGTTCTTCAAGTGACTGGGTTATGAACTCGCCTGATAGAGCACTAGGTCAGTTATGAACACGCCGGATATTGCACTAAGTTAGTTATTAACACCTTAGATAACGCACTAGGTCGGTTATGAACAAGCAGACTAGAACACTAGGTAGGTTATGGACCAGCTGGTTAGCGCACTGTGTCAGTTATATATATATATGAACACGCCGGATAGCGCACTAGGTCAATTATGAACGCGCTGGATAGGGCACTAGGTCGGTTATGAACAAGAAGGAAAGCGCACTATGTCAGTTCTGCCAGCTATCCAAGTCCATCTACGGGTGTGTCCCGTTGGCGAAAAGGTTAGGATAGATGAGCTCCCATCTAAATACCCTGTGTTCGAATACCATTACAGCCAGCTGGCAAGAAACTACTCTCGGTACCGGAAGCTTCCAAAAGAATAAATAACTATAATAAAAACAAAGTGAAAATTATATTATTTATTATAAAATGAAAACTTAAATTATATTTTTTAATTTTTACTGTAGCCAAGAAAATTGACATTACAAAGTATTGTAAGCCTATTAAATCATGAATTCCTAAACTATTTAATGAGAAGTAATGGAGGATTGTATAAATAAAAGTGTGGTTAATAGCAGGTCTATAGTAGGCATCCCTCAGTCTAGGAAGACTATGAATCCGCATTCTGGGATGTCAATCCAGGTTCGGAACAGCGTCAAGTGTGGCTCGCCAGTCCGAAGCGGGAATAAAAGTCCCTCTGGACCCGCAAACAGATGAATGATGGTGGAGGTGTCTTCTGTCTGATTTGAAGCATTTCTTCTCTGTCTCTTGGCTTCAGACGTTTGGACCACTTTACATAGCACTTGTCTCCAGGTCGTTCGCTCTGAGGCTGAGCCTTCCCAAGTGTTTGTGTCGATGTTCAGGGCCCTCATGTCTCTTTTACAGATGTCTTTGTAGCTCAGCTGTGGTCTGCCTGTGGGCCGTTTCCTTTGCGCCAACTCGCCGTACAGAAGGTCTTTTGGGATCAGGCCGTCGTCCATGCGCAAAACGTGCCCAAGCCAGCGCATGCGCCTCTGTTTCAGCAGGCAGTACATGGAGGCTTTGCCGATTCGCTTGTTGTGCTCGGGGGTTGGATATGCAGATGTGAGGTAGCGAGTCTGCATCTTGTGGCATGACTTGTGTCTTCTTTAGACTGATGTTGAGGCCAAAGTCTTGACAGGCCTTGCTGAACCGGGTCATGAGTTGCTGAAGGTCGACAATTCAGTGGGTGGTGACTGCAACATCGTCAGCAAAGAGGGAATCTCAAAGGCATTTCAGTTGGACCTTCGAATTCGCTCTCAGTCTGGAAAGATTGAAAGCTCCCCGTCTGACCTAGTGCATAGGTGGCATTTCCGAACGCATGCTTCAGCATGATGCGAAAAATATCCCGAACAATTTAGACGCGAGGACACAGCCCTGTTTTACCCCACTCTGGATGCCGAAGGAGTCGGATGCAGAGCCATCGAAAATCACAGTGCCCCTCATGTTGTGAAAAAAACTAATGATACTGAGCAGTCTGGGTGGACAGCCAATCTTAGGGAGGATCTTGAAGAAGCTGTCCCTGCTGACTAGGTCTAAGGCATTCGTCAGCTCTGTGAAGGTGACGAAGAGTGGTCGTCTATGCTCTCTGCATTTCTCCTGCAGTTGTCGGAGGGAGAAGAACATATCGATGGTGGACCTGTCCGCATAGAAGACACACTTGGATTTGGGATAGACTCTCTCTACTAGAGTTTAGAGTCTCTTCAGTGCAACCTGGGCGAACAGTTTCCTAACAATGCTGCGGAGGGAGATGCCGCGGGAGTTTTTGCAGTCGCTTTTGTCGCCTTTGTTTTTGTAGAGAGTGACAATGTTAACATTTCTCATGTCTTGGGGTGCTTCACCTTCTTTCGAGTAGAGGCACAGGCTCTCGTGCAGTTCAGTGATGATGGTTTTTCTACAGCATTTGAGGATTTCGGCAGGGATGCCATCTTTTTCAAGTGCTTTTTCAGGGGCAAGAGAGTCCAGGGCTTTGCTGAGCTCGTCTAGTGTTGGTTCATTGTCTAGTTTTTCAAGGGTGGGCAGACACTCAATGGCATTCAGGGCATCTTCAGAGACCATATTTTCTTTGGCATACAGCTCACAATAATGCTTCACCTAACGTTTCATCTCCTTGGTCCGGTCCTGTATAACTTCACCTTAGGCAGACTTGAGGGGGCGGTCTTCCTTTGAGTTGGGCCCAAGGCCAGCTTGATGCCATCATACATTTCCCTGATGTTGCTGGTGTCTGCTTCGACCTGAATCTTGGCGCAGTGCCTGGCGGTATGCTTAACTTTGCTGCGAGTAACCCGGAAGACCTTCAGATTCCTGTCGCGAGGGCTGGCTTTGTATGTTGCCAGGGCGTTCCTCTTTCCCTCGATGACTGGTCGTAGTTCTTCATAGTGGGCTTCAAACCAGTCTGCTCTCTTTCCAGTCTTTCTGCCAAAGATATCCACAGTTGCATTGTAGTCGGTGTCTCTGAAGTGTTCATATCTTTCATGAGTGTTTGCTGTTGGTGGGCCGGGCAGGAATTTTTCCAGAACGATTGCAAACTCCTCAACTCTTTCCTGGTTGCCTACTTGCTGACGTTAATTCGAGATCTGCCCTCCTTTTTAGTACGACACATTTCTTTTGCACGCATCTTTACCTTGCTATAAACCAGTGATTGGGATTCACAGTCAGCGCTCTGGTAGGAGCGTGTGAGTCTGATGCCTGGCAGGCTGGGATGTCTGGTCGAGTTGGTGTCAATGCTTGGACCGGGGGTGGCTCCAGGAAACTATGTGTTGGGGCTTAGTGTTAAGAAAGTGTTGGTGACACAGAGATTGTGCTGGAAACATAGCTCCAGCAGACGCTGTCCGTTCTCGTTCATCTTCCCGGTCTCTCAGTATTAATTAAAATTAAATATGGCAGCTCCAAATTACCTTCCGAATTAATGGGAACGAGTTTAGGGACAAAGCAATATTGCGTGGTAGCCATCGTTAGCAAATTTCACTAAGTTTAATGATGCTGTCGTCAAGTTAAAATATATCCCCCCCTCCCGCCTCTCTTTTTTTGCATTTGTTAATTTATCTAGCCATTTATTCAATTCTCACCAAGTTAAAGGTAATTTTAGACGTATTTATGTTAACCTAGCCGAAATTTACCTCTATCCGTATGGCCGCCTCAACCTTTTATGCCTCTGAAAGAAAACTGATTGGTTTCCCTCTCAATTCGATTCCACTTCTTCATCTTGCGTTTTGGAAAGAATATTCCTTCATTGGGCGAAACTATTTGGCTATTTTACTACTATTACAAACAATGCCATTGCAGCCTACCTCTTGGCGGACGCTGGTTACGACGTATGGATGAACAACGTAAGAGGTAACACATATAGCAGAAATCACACTTCGCTCAACCCGGACAAGGACAGAAAGAAATTCTGGGCATTCACGTATGTTACCTTCTAAGCTTTTACGATTTTAAGCACGCCCCCCCCCCTCTTCACAATCTTAAATTTCTTTCAGAATTTAAAGACGGTAATATTTGTTGTTGTGGCAATTCCAAGGGGATGGTCAACCTTTTCAATTTGACACAAAATTCACAAGGTTTAAAACATTATTAGAATACTAAAAGTAAAACAAATTAATTTCAAAATAAAATATATAAATGACAGCAAACAGCAGCCGCATAAGAAAAAGCAAAAAATCTTGAAGCAGAAGAAAAATAAAATATAAAGTTTATCAACCCATTTTTACGCCACTAGTTATATATGAACGTTTGAATTCGATATTATAGAGTGAAAGAACATTAAGTATCTAGTAGTTATTACTTAATTTGATGTTACTGATGTTATCATGGATGAATGGCTGACTCCGCGCGAGAGAGTTTCGTCCACCCTTGAATAATATTGTTGAACAATATTGATGTCCTTGTCAACCATGAACAATTAAGCAGCTTTTCTGCAGTATCAGACATACCTCGATCCTTTATTGGCTTGCTTTTGATCTCGGTTTCCTTCTATGTTCTAAACTAAAAAGATTGAATTTTTAAACCTTTCCTTGTAACAGCTGAGGTTTCATTACGTTTTATATTCATAACGGTACTATATATACTTTTTCTATTAAGTATATATATATATATATATATATATATATATATATATTATAAGACATTGGTGCTGCGATTGGTTATGTGTGCGATGGCGTTTGGTCGTCAAACAGAGACCCGTCGTTAGCGACTAGAATATCGAAAATAACAGCGACAAAAACTATGATTTAGTAATGATTATGAAACAAACAATTAAAAAGCGATAAGTCTGATCACCAGGCGCCTTGCATCTCTTTCATTTCTCCTAGACTACCTTCACTTTTCACCACTTTTATTTATTTTTTATCTATCCCACATATGCTTTGTCCTCCCAACACATCCACACATACTTACATTAATTCAAAATTCACAAACACTTTAAAACTAATTGTAATATTAAAAATGTAATTTTAAATCGGAAATATAAAATATTTGTAAGATTTACGAGTAAAATATTAAAAAAAACACTTGCAAATTATGTATATATACTCGTATATATATATATATATATATATATATATATATATATATATATATATATATATATATAAAAGAGAGGGAGAGAGAAGACCAGAAGGAAGCGACATAATCTAGGATAAGTTTAATTAACTGGGTATAATTTTAACATAGTATGTGATTACTTGTTGAGAGAGATTATCTGATGAATGATACTACCCTTGTTGCTTCTCATTTTAATGCAAGAATTAGAATAAAATATGATCTACTTTAACGCACTTGGATAAAGTATTTCAATTTAGGATTATTTTTGTCAAAACGCACTTTATTTTAAAACATAAAATTGCATGCCCTAAAACGTCCCACAATTAATATTTTAAAGCAATTTTCTAAGCCATTCTCATCTTTATCTTCGTTAGGTTTATCCGACCTACCTTAATATTATCAGCAAATGAATTCACTTTCCACTTTATTCCGGAACCGATGTTGTTTACCAAGACTAAAAAAATGGAGTGTTCCCAGAATTGAGCCCTGCGGAAGTCTACCTATTACCGGTAGCTAGTCGGATGTCATACGGTTTAAAAACAATCTCTGTTTACGATCTGTTTACCAGTTTTTAATCCTATTGATTATATTAGTACGAATATGCAAAGCTTTTTTTGAAAGAAGAAGAATAATAGCCCATTTTCCAAAGCTTTAGTAAAATATATATAACAACGTAAATTAAACTCGAATCGACAGCTTTGGCCACCCGACCATAAATAGAGGCTAATAAAACAAGATCTCCTTCGTCTGGTGGTAGGTTACACCGACCGATAAGGAAACCAAATTGATGTTCAAAATAACAATCGCTGGTGATCTCGAGGACACCATGAACCAGTGCTTTTTTATTGGGGGGGGGGGAGTACCAGGAAGTATTCTTTAACGCCAACCAACTTGGTTGAGTATGAACCTTCGTCACCCCGACGTAGGAGGCAATCCGTTCCGCGTCAGGAGCGTGTGTATATAACTATCTATCGACACAGAGGAGGGTGTGTCGTGAAGACCAGAGAAGAAAGTACCCCTGCAGGGGCAACCCCAGCGCTTCCACTAATCGGTGACCATATCTCTATTTCCGCTGACGCTTTGGATTGGACTCGCCACCTCAACGTTAGAAAACTGATCCGTATCCACGAGGGTACCGAGAGATTTTATTTTTTTCTGAAGCCGTGCTTATAATTATTTACTAATTAAGACCAAAGATTTTCATATTAATTTAGTGTACTGGTTGATGATTCCCGTTTAGATCACGTCTGTCCTTTTACAAAAATGGGAACGACATTGACCACTTTCTAATCCATGGAGATAAAACTTGCTTTTAGAAAGTAATTGAAAAAAATACGCCAGAATAAAGGCAATTTTGTTTTTCTCTTCCTTAAGGTTTCCTGAATATATTCCCTGTACACCGTGAGTTTTATCTTAACCCACTTTATTTAATGTATTCGTTATGCCATCAGCGTTAACTGATACATCATTCATTTTTTTGTACATTTAAATTTATTTTCCTTGTTTTTAGTATTTACATTCGTACTATCCTTGCTAAAAGCTACAGAAAAGTAATTAAAATAGACGCTTTTTCAAGATATTTTTTTTACTAATAAATCTGTCTCTTTTAATACTTAAACAGATTAGATTTTTTTTTCTACAAAATGAATATAGATCGTTGGTAGGAATTGCTCCTAGAGAAGAGTTTGGTACCATTGTTTTGTTTATACCGGAGGGAAGCACTCAATTTGCCACTGCTAAACTTTTTTTTCTATGACTCTAGATTGCAAATTTTGCTGAGTTTAAACTAAAATTCGTGTGTTTAGCTGAACTGCAGCATGACATAATCTTACCCCCATTGTCTTCAATCTTTACTCATTGTCTTTGTCTTTCTATCAATTTACTTTTTATTCTTTATAAATTGGTCAGCAACAATTCTGTGGTAAGACAGGAAAAAATCAACTCTACTGAACATTTTTTGTAAGTTTTAGAATTTGATATTTGTTGTGAACATTCCGTCATATCAGCAACTCATACACATTTACGTCTTTGTATTTCGAATAAATTGAGAGCAATGATGCTCTAATGCAATAGAGTATTATGGCATATGTCAGAGAATATTCCTCTGACTCAACACTGACCACGGCATCTTCTTTTGCAGCTGGGACCAGATGTCATATTACGATGTACCTGCAGCCATTGACTACGCCCTGGCAGTTACTGGTAATAGCGATTTATACTACGTCGGCTTTAGCATGGGAACCACTAACTACTTCGCTATGTTGAGCGATAGACAGGAATATCGACAAAAAGTGCGTGAGATAATTCCATCTGTCCAACTTTTAAATGAAGAATTGACATTGGATTTATTATTTGAGCGGTTAACTCAGTACACTGGTTCATATTAGCGTCCCTGGTAATGGTTTATTCTTAGGCATTACAATAAACATTTAAACTATTTTATTATTGAGTTAACTAGTGAACCGAAGTGAGTGGAGCGTTGGGCCTTGGTTGATTGTCTCAAACGGCGTTTTAACGAAAATACATATTCTGAAGCTAACGGTTTATATGCTTGGGGTGGACTGAGTCTTTTATCCTCAGGAAGGGCTGGATGCATAAAGCCTTTCGTTTCCTGATCTCAGCAGCGCAGTCAGTAATTCGAATTTTGGCCCAACTCCGTCGCATTTTATTTTCAGTGTCCTCCAACACTTTTCCCTATAGCTCTGACCTCATTCGTGCGGTCTCAGCCTGATGGTGGCAATTTGAAAGATAGGATTTGTGGAATATAATTGAATCTTACACAAATATTCTTCTTATAATGGATATTTGCGGAAATTTTTTTCTTCTGTTGGACTCAATCTTCAAAAATTATTGTTTTTCTTTCGGTTCCTACATTTAGGGAACATCGAAATTTAAAGTTTACATCAAATTGGTTCGTGGATAAATAAAATCTTTGTTTTCAAATTTGCCTCCAATAGTGGGACTTTTTTAATACAGGATTGTACACAAAGTTTTGGCCACTGAATATAAACAGATATTATTATAATTATGCGAAGGATATTTGGTTTCTATGGCGACAGATATTCGGTTGAATTATTTAATGCTATGCACATGGATATGTGATTTCAATGGCTACAGATATTCGGTTAAATTATTTAATGCTATGCGTAGGATATGTGGTTTCTATGGTGACAGATATTCGGTTGAATTATTTAATGCTATGCACATGGATATGTGATTTCAATGGCTACAGATATTCGGTTAAATTATTTAATGCTATGCGTAGGATATGTGGTTTCTATGGCGACAGATATTCGGTTGAATTATTTAATGCTATGCGTAGGATATGTTATTTCAATAGCTACATATATTCGGTTGAATTATTTAATGCTATGCGTAGGATATGTGGTTTCTATGGCGACAGATATTCGATTGATTTACGCTATGAGTAAGCTAGGCATTACATATTTAGACTTTCACGACTGAAGATTATTTTTATTTAGTTTTTTGTTTAAATCTTATTTATCAAAAAAACTTTGTTAACAATCTTGTATTTTGTTCCGATTGTTGACGTTTTAATTTGATTTCCTGTTTTGTATTTTCTTTTCTCTCTGTAGATTAAGGTAGCAGCTTTAATGGGACCCGTGGCCTATGTAAAGGACATTAAGGGCCCCATGCGACTTCTTGGAGATTTCTCAGGAGTTTTAAATGTAAGTTAATATAACTCAAGGACGTTTTGGTGGTGGGGGTGAATTTAATGGATTTAATAAATGCAGATTTAATCGTACTTCTATTTCTCAGGTGAATGCTACTCGACTATATTCGTTTTGTCTTAATATTACGGAAGTATGGTTTAATTGAAGGAATAAACATAGATTAACATATAACTATATATCTATATATAACTATAGTGAAATGTTTTGACGGTATTCGTTCGCATGATGACTATCTCAGAAAAAAATTAAAAATGCTTTTTTAATTTTTTCTTTGACATTATAATCATCAAATTTGGGTTAGTGTGTCTTCATGACATATTCTGTCGCTCTCACTCGATGAATCCACCCGTGGCATCGATGAAAGCCTCCAAGTGACCTCGGAACAGGCCACAGGCCTTTGACGCTATCTCCCGTTTTAGGCCCCTGAAGGCCCTGGTAATCCTGAGCCGCATTGCAGATTTATTTGTTGGTCTCTCGTTCCACCGTTTCCCATATAAAGAAGTCGAGGGTTTTGTAGACAGGCGAGTTGGAAGGCCAAATATCAGGTGTTATGGGATCAAAGAAACCCTCTGACAGCCAGCCCTGGGTCTTCCAGCTGGTGTAGCAGGGCGCAGTCTTGCTGCTACACTTAAGGTTTCCTTGCAACTACCCGGTCCATCAAGGGCTTCGCCACCCTGCTCAGAATACGGATGTAGCCGTCGTTGTTGGGCCTGAGCCTCTCAGGAAAGAAGTGTGTTAGCACGATGGCACCTTCACTGCTGACGATAGCTAAGACCACTAGAAATTTCATCTGCATAACTTTAGCCACGGTCGTCGGGTGCGATAGCGAGCCATCTGTTGTTCTGGGAATTTATCTTCTGGACTTGGCAGAAATTCTTCTCTTCGGAGAAGAACCACAGCATGTCTTGCTTCAACAGGTCTTTCAACTTGTTGTGCTTGAGTCGCTTTTCCTGCATCGCCTTGTGCATAATTTTTTCCTTTTTCATTTACATGAAAAGTAGTGAATATCCTTATGAACCACCAGCCTTTTATCCTTTCCAATGGAACGCATCGACTTTTGGGGATTATTGTTGACGATCACCACAAATTCCGGCCTTCTGATGACGTCAAATCGCCTACCAAGGATTTTACTTTCTACTGTCGCCTCGTAATCGAATTCTGAATCTTCTAGCTCCTGTCTGACTTTTCCGGCATCCAATGCTTACGTTGTGGAAGTGTGAAATATTCTTGTTTGTCCTTTCATCGCGGATTCCAAGGATATCTATATGCCTCTTCCACAAATTTGGGGTTCAAAATATTCCCTAGGCAATTATTCTTCAAAACGAATAAAGCAAAAAATGTCATTATTTTTAAGAAGAAAAAGACCGACAACGAAAATAAAAAAATAATATGCGTAAAATTAGGAGTTGAAAATTGCGAACGAATACGTCCCCACCCAGTATATATATATATATATATATATATATATATATATATATATATATATATATATATATATATATATATATATATATATATATATATATATCCGGTTAAAAAGCAAATTGCGTAGCTAACTAAGCTTTTCATCAAGCCCTCGGAAGGAGCTTTTCTCACATTCACAAGAGGATATCGATTAAGTCAGTCTTTCTAACGAAAACCAAAGATTTTGCGTATCAATCAGCTATTTTAATTGTTATCCCTGATTTCTAAAGGATGGCTTAATCGATATCCTCTAGTGAGTGTGGGAAAACTCCTTCCGAGGGCTTGATGAAGAGCTTAGTTAGTTAAAACGTTGCCTTTTAAACCGCATAATTATAATTATTAGGAAACTAATAAATTCTTAATGGTTGTCTCATATTTAAAAGCAATAATTGATACTAGTTTGGGGGGGAGTTTATTCAGTGAGTGTTCTGGTTGCCCAAATAAATATTATGGACAAACAGGTAAACAACTTTCTGTTGGCATAAATCAACATAAATTTAATGTCCGAAGAGGCGAAGATAACAGTGCTTTCTTTGTCCACATGTCAGATAAGTACCATCTAATTAACTGGAACTCGGCATAATTTATTTATCGTTCCAATGACCCTATAAAAAGGAATATCATTGAATGTGCTTTTATAAGCCAATGTGATAATTTTAACCTTTCCCCTGGCTTATATAAAATAGATGCTATAATTAAAAAAACTAATACTTAAAGAAATTAGTTCTGACTTTTGTCTTTAGTTTTTTATATACAATCTTTAGTTATGTGTCCCCAATTTTTTTTTACTGCTCTGTTATGTACATTGTATTTTCCCCACTTTTCGCTCCTCTTGTCTTATAATCTCCCTCGTTAGGCTATTTCCATTTCTTTTAATCTGTTACCCTTTCCTTCTTCTCAGTTTGACCTTACTACCTGCTTCTAGTAATTCTTAATGTGAATCTTTACCTTCTCCCTTACGTCTTCCTCATTGGTGATTTCTTGTTTTTGAGGCGGTCTTTCATACTTTTCTTTCGTATATATACCTCTAATATAATATTATTTCTTGTAGTTATCCTTGATAAGGAACTTAATAAAGCTCGAAAGTACTCGGAAACACCATTTCATTTTTTCCTGCGGGACATTGCATATAAATATATATATATATATATATATATATATATATATATATATATATATATATATATATATATATATATATATATATATATATGTATATATCTCTCAAAGTAGCACGAGAGAATGATGGAAATGAATCCATTAAACCACATTGAAAGAGAAAACGGAATAATTTTTCCTTGCAGTAATATTTTTATTACCTTTTTTAAAAAATCCGTGCAGGGAAGCGATTCGAACCAGGCACACTGAGGCAGCGAGCACCGCTTTGATTACAGTTAAAAGTATGCCTCAGTGTGCCTGGTTCGAATCGCTTCCCTGCACGGATTTTTCGAAAAAGGTAATAAAAATATTACTGCAAGGAAAAATGATTCCATTTTCTCTTTCAATGTGGTTTAATGGATTCATATATATATATATATATATATACATACTAGCAGAGAAAAAGTGCTTTCGAAAATAAAGTAAAAGATATTTCATCTTTGTTTATTCTTCACAAACAATATCCTCATTCTATGAACTAAACTTAGTGTTGTTCAGCAGCAGTCCAGAACTTCTCTGTACACAATATTCTTAGTTTTACCTTGTAGAGCACAATTATTATTATTATTATTATTATTCTCTAAATATACAGGCACAGACACAGACACACACTCACACACACAGACTTCATATATATATATATATATATATATATATATATATATATATGCAAACTTTGTTGAAGACCATTGTGTATTTCGCCTTAATTAAATTCCTTTGGCAACTTTCTCTTCTTCTAACTATCTTTTTTATTCCATCTTGTAGATGGTAGATCACTTGTCCTGTATTCATCTCTTTTTTAAATGAATGTCTGTTGTAAATAACAAAAACTAAAATTGCTGAGCTTTCGATCTTATTCGATCATCTTCGGAGCGTTTTGATACGTTCTTTCCTCCTTTTCCGATGTAATGAGTGGAGTGAAGATTTGACAGAATGAAAGAAGATGATATACTCAATTTTAGGAAGATTTAGTGGGTGAATAATTAAAGCGGGGGGGCGATATTTTGCCCTAGTAGGGAGGGCATCGCTTTATCTTTTATTTATTTGTACATTGGCTTTTATTATTTATTTAAACTTTTTCCCTATGTTTGTGTATTTAAGTGTATTTTCATGAGCTTTAGTGTTCTTCTTTTTGTTTGTTTTCAAATGATTAGGTGTACATATTTTTTTTGTTGCAAATATTCAGCTTTCAAGCCTTTGTTAGCTCTAATTGCCAACAATTTACCTCGTGATTCTTATATGTTGTATTAATTGTATTATTAGCTGTTTCGTTTGTGTGTATTGATGAAATGTTCTTACATGTTGTATTGTGTTTCTTCTATGTATAAATTGGTGTAATGTCTTCTTGTGTACATAGTTTTGTGCTCGAGAACCGACGTTGGCGTGAGACTTTTGCCTGTAGCCTCGCAGGTATGTTAAGCCTGCCGCCTGTTCCCTTTAACTCCGGAATGACACCATTCGTTAGAGTGGACCAGACCTTTTTTCCAAGTTTTGGGGTGATGACATTGATGGGTTCTTTGCCTAAGGCGATCACGCCTTTTGACTTTGTTGATAAGCAGAGATGCAGTGTTCTGGACACGTTGAAGCCTTTTTATCGAATATTTGCTGGCCGCTTGAGTAACCACTGCAGGGTAGATTAGCTTAGCCCGGACATACATCAGATATATTTTCCTGATGTTGGCCGAGCTAAGATCTCTAAACCTGTATATCTTGGAGATTTCTCTCCTTGCCAGGTTCCGCCTCTCCGTGTAGTGTCTCGAGTATCCGTGGTCGGAGATCTTTAGGCCCAGGACAGTGCCTTCGGCGGAGTAGCCGTATCTCCTCCCATCGATGATGATGGGCCATGTCAACCTGCGGAGCAGGAAAATGGCCAGAAACAGGACAGAGTGCACTCCCCCTCCTCAAGGGGTGTTCAACACCAGAATGGCGGCCCAAAATGCTGCGATAGTCCCACTGAGATGCCTAAGCGGCCATGAAAAGCCGGACAAGGGTAAGGAGTATGAGACCCTATTCGGCAAAGTAAGCGTTGCAGTCCTAAGACTAATTAATACGCCGGCAGGATTCATAGCAATATGCGAAAGTGAAAAAGACGTAGAAATACTAACAAAGGGGGAAGGGGTTAAAATCCTTAAGGATATAACTTTCAACCAACCACGCCTCTCAGATCCAAGCACACAGGAGTGTGGTGTGTAGAAGGCTGGACCCTGGATCGGCCAGCACAATAAAGAGGAGATAAAGGACGAACTTGAGAAGAGACAGCAATGGTCGAGGGTGGCTGAGATAATTAAGTTTAGAAATAAGCGAGACAACACAGAATACCACCATGTTTTTAAAACTATCTTCACAGACACAGTGATGGCGACAAAGGCGAAGGAGAGAGGGCTACTTCTCTCCAAAGCAAAAATAAGTGGTGAGCAAAGCGAACGGAAGGAATTCACCCCTGTTCAGATTTGCTTTAGATACTACGGACTGGAACATCACACCACGAAGGATTGCAAGGAACAGGAGTCGACCTGTTCCAGATGTAGCCAAAAGGGCCACGGCTGGCGGAAATGCCCAGCAGCAGAAGAGAAGTGCCCAAACTGCGGACAAAGACATGGGGCAATGGCGATGTCCTGCTCCAGAAAGAAGGAGATCCTGAAAAGAAAGGCGGAAGGAATTAGGAGGGAAAGGAGGATAAAAACTCGACAAAAATCCTCAATTGCATATTATATGCCAATGTCCGGAATCTGACGATCTCGGGCTGCTTCGTTAAAGTGTTAAATATCATGCTCAAAAACAATGGCTTAGCAGAGATGTGGTTCCCGGAGATTCTACCATCAGGGAAAGTCCTCCAGATGCAATAAGGGCCAGAGGAAGGGGCACCAGCTACCGCTTTCCCAAGAAATAAAGAAGAAAGAGTGAAAAGAAATACGATCCCGGAATCAACCCCAGCTACTCAAAGGTCCCCAAACAGGGACTTCAGAATTGAGGCCAGGAAGAAAAGGGAAGCGAGTCAGAAAAGAACAGCCAGAAGTATCAAGCATGCTGAGGGCAACATCTTTAAGCTCTGCTTCTTCCTCTGAAGATGAACAGGAGTGCTCTTAGTCTCCTAAAATCCACGAGAGAGCGGGGAGCAAGAACAAAAGGAAGAATTCTTGTCAGAACAAAAATTATGAAGGTAATGACATCAAAATTAAGTTCTACAGAAAAGCTGAAACCTCCTTCCCAGATGACCCCAAGATAAAAAAAATCATCGAAAGAGTCAAAACTGGCATGCTGAAATGGACTTATGATTCGCCATACCAGGACCTGCTAATTGACGCAGCGCTCATGGCGACCGAAATTAAACTCTATAGGGACTCTTGCCTCGCCGAAAGGCGAAGCAAATTTTTTCAAAATTAGGCACGGAAAAAAGACACACAACAAAAGCCCTAGAAGACACACACACAAATACACAAGCACCAGATAACACAAACATGGAAAGCACGAACAACACATTATGAATACTCACAATTAACGTCAATGGACTGAAAGGGAAACACATTCCTTACGGAAACATATTCCGTAAATTGTATCCCGACCTTATCCTCATAACTAAACACTGCGTTAACACAAACAGAATAAATATACTAAACTACACAGATATAAACAAAAACCACACACAGGAAAGTTTCGATGGCGCAGCCATTGCGATCTGAAACAACATTACATACAGAAAACTTCCAAACCTAGATGAGTCAATTGTGGCTGTTAAAATACCAACTCGGGTGGGAAACCTGACCGTGGCGGCCGCCTATCAACCTCTACGACGTAAATACCTGCCGATCCCTAACTTTTACACTCTCTTCGGGCGCGGGAAACCTACAATGCCAGATGTGGTGCATCAGGCTACGGAAGCACCAACCAAAGGGGAAAAAGCCTGGAGCTGCTACTCGAAAGAGACAGACTCCAGAGGGCCGGGCCAGATTTTCCGACCTACTTAACACAACGTTCGGCAAATAAACCGGACATTGTCTTAACGAGCAAAAACTTCTCCTTCAACATCGCCAATGAGCCAAGAGCAGTGGTACCGAGCGATCATATCCCAATTCTCACAACGATCTCGCTTGCTCCACTACTCAAGCCCGTTCCACTTAGGAAAAGTTACGCTAAAGCTAACTGGGAGCTATATAGAGAGATACTCAGTACATACCATCCAGCTGACCTAGTAGACGCTAATCTCGAAGAGATTGGTGAGGAGATATACAAAATCTCCAATCTCCTCATACAAGCCGACAAGAGATGTGTCCTCAGAATCTCCTATAAATTGCACCCAGGACAGGAACCAATCGGAAAAGGATAGCCAGAATGAGACAACTTGGAGAGGAACTAAAAAACACAATATTTAAAAAAAGAACAATCTGGAATGACATCATTGGGAGGCTGGACAGGGAGAACAACCATGTAAGGTTTTGGAACAACATCTGAAGAATCAGGGGATTGTTCCCCAAACCCAGAACCCAAATCAAATATCGAGACGACATCATTAAGGACTCAGAATCTCTCGGGAGGAAATTTAGAACTCACTGGCAAGAGATTTTCAATATATCCCCTGAGGAGAACAACTTTGACCAGGACTTCGAAGACCAATTGCTCGATGACCTCGGCACAGTGATACATAAAACCCACCCACATCCGCAAGTATCGCAGGAAAGAGTGATGTTTAACCACGGATGCCCAATAACTGTTGAAGAGACCTTGAGCACATGAGGTATTTCAAGCAGAGGGCACCAGGTTGGTCTAGCATTACGAAAAAAAAACCTTGAAAATGCCCCAAGGCAAATTATTCAGGGTTTGGCGAACACAATGAACGCTGCCCTCAATACAGGCTACTTCTCTGACGTATACAAGATGGGCCAAAATCATCTTTATCCCGGAGCGAAACAAGCCCTCAGACCGGATGGCTAACTATCGCCCGATATCTCTTCTTGAGATACAGGAAAAACCTTTGAGAAGATCATAGTAGATCGGCTATAAGCTCAACTGAGCGAGTTAGGAGCGCATAATCCCCAACAACATGGACTCCGCAAAAAGTGGCACAGATACCGCCCTGGCGCTCCTAACAGAGAAAGTAGCATATTCCCAAGCAAACGGGTTCTATGTAGACATTGTGTTGAGGGACGTGCAAAAGGCCTTCGATAAAGTCTGGCTGGAAGGACTTCGATACAAGATCCTGAACCTCCAGCTAGACCCAATCCTGGAAAGGATCCTCTGTGACTTTGTCATGGACAGAAGGGCCTGTCTCATGATTGAGGGCTACATAAGTCCTGAATTCTAACTCAAGGCGGGCGTTCCTCAGGGAAACTGCCTGAGTCCTCTGCTTTACATGGTCTTCACGATCGGCCTCCCAACACGGGTGCACAAGGAAACGATGTATCTGCAATTCGCAGATGACATCACGCAAATTGTCCCATACTCGGAGAGGAAAGCAAGGGCACAGGCGCTCGCACAATAGCGGAAATCAACAACATCAACCAGTACGAGAGAGGATGGAAGATCAGGAGCAACAGGAACAAATTCAAGATCGTCCCGCTGAGCCGTGAGTTGACATGGCCCATCATCATAGATGGAAGGAGAGACGGCTCGTATGCCAAGACAGGGATGCATGGAGAATGTTTATGAATAATTGTTAAATGAAGCAGCCTTGAGGTTGATACCTCGGATCAGATAGACCCAGTTATGAGTCTAGCTGGTCCGAGGAGTTTAGACAGCCTATTTTATGGATGCGTTATGTTCATGACATTCTTTGTTTGTGGCCTAATGATCTTAATATCAATATTTTTTTTGAAAAAATCAACACGTTAGTCCCCTCAATTAAATTTACTTTAAAAAATAAAAAAGATAACACCATCCCTTTCTTAGATATTTTGATCCTCTGAACAGACCAAGGTTACAAATATGAAATTTATAGAAAAGCTACAGCAATTGAATCATACATCCATTTCTATTCCGATCACCATATTAGTATACAAAACAGTGTTTTCTCTTCCATGTTTCTCCGTGCCCTGAGTATTTTGAGAAAAAGGTTGCTAAGATATATTACTCGTATATAGGTTTAAATTTGTGTTACCCTTTCTACGTACTTAAAAATTGTTAGAATTCTGCTAAGCGTTCATTTTATCAACCTAATCGTTTATTTATATTATTATTTACACAAGGCCCCTCCCCTAGCTAGGGTTAGCCGGATCAGAGAGCAAGACAAACGCTCACTAACATACACCTTAGCCTCCAGGTCCAGAAACCTAGCCTGCCAGACTACAGCAGCAGAGGGAGGGCTACCCACTGCTGGTGTCGTAATTTTTCAGAGGTACACCCGATGCAATGCAAATTTCTGTGCACCTCCTCATATGGCTGTCTAAACTCCTCGGATCAGCTAGACTCATAACTGGGTCTATCTGATCCGAGGTATCAACCTCAAGGCTGCTTCATTTAACAATTATTCATAAACATTCTCCATGCATCCCTGTCTTGGCATACGAGCTTAGCACAATCCATACCGATTGCTCTTTTTTGTACAGTATCCTTCACCCCATTTAACCTTCCCAAAGGAGGTCTACCCCGTTTTTTCACAACACTCACATTTTATTCATACAGTCGTTTCACCAACTTTCGTTGTTCATTCTTTCTACATGACCATACCAGCTCAACACTCTTTTATCGACTCTCTCATCTAATTTCAAATTTATTCCCATTCTCGCTCGAATGTCCTCATTCCTAATTCAATCCCATCTAGTGACACCACACATACCTCTCAGACACTTCATCTCCATCACATTCAATTTCTGACGATAACTCCCATTCAGTCCCCAACATTCACTACCATACAAAACAGTCGGAACAACTATACTCTCATACAGAACTTTTTTTATCCTAACTCCTAAACTCCTCTCTAGCACCAACTGTTGAGAAACCAACCTTCACTCTACTTTGAACATCCTCACTCACATAATTTCCATTGCTGCCGTTTTATCTCGACTACACAACATAACCTTACTCTTTCCAACATTTACCTTTAATTTACGTCTTTTGCATACTATGCCAAACTCCGTAACAAGTCTCTGTAACTTCTCCTGTGAGTCAGTAACCAATGCAGTATCGTCTGCAAACAACAATTGGTTTACTTTCCACTCCCTTCCACCAAGATCTTTCAGAGCAAAACCTCTATCCAATGCTCTCCTTTTCACCTCTCTGAGGGTGTTCAATTACATGGTTTAAACTTCTTGTGTTTAATAATACTCGATATAGTATTGACTCCTCTCACACTACCAAAAGTTCATATCACCTTTTTTCTACGAATCTTCCGGTCTCTCCTACATAGAAGGAGAGACAATTATTAGATTGGCAAGGAATTAAATCTACAACTGCTCTTTTGGTCTTCTCAATAGGTTTTGTGGAAGGCTAATGCATATTTTTGGCAAACACAGTCTTCATCAAAGCCCTCGGAATGAGCTCTTATTTTAAGTGTTACCTTCTCGTGTATGTGAGAAGAGATCCTTCTGAGGGCTTTGATAAAGACTGTGTTTGACAAAAATAGCTAAAGCAATAAAAAGTACCACGAGTACAAATATAACAGAGCTGCGTGAAAAATTACAAGCTAAGGAGGAAAAGATAGCGTCGAAAATTTGTTAAAATCTGGTGAAATCCATGACATGAAGAATTATTGCTGCAAATTTAACAAATTACTGACGCTATCTTTCCCTCCTCAACTTGTAATTTTTCATACAGCTCTGTTATATTTGTGCTCGTGGCACTTCTTATTGCTTTTTCAACCACACTCTATAAGTGTTGTTCTACTGGATTTAAGTCTGGGCTGTGTGGTGGCCACTCCACAGGGGTGATCCACAGGAGCGGATCCAAGATAAAAATTCGGGGGAGGTGGGGGGGGGGGGTCACACCTGAACTCCCCTCTCTGAATAGTTTGAAAAAAGGGGCAGTGACCATTAATAATGGTTATTTTACACATCATTGATAATAAATAACAGTACCTCACACAGGAGTGAGCACTAACACTCTCAGATCCCAATTTTTTTCCACACATCAGAAAATTATAAATTGCGGTTTTTGCACGTTAGCTAAGGTATAATACTGAATTTAATAATTATTTTGGAGATTTACCTGTACTTTAGACATGTATCATATATGATACATTCGATCGCAACGGTTTAAAAAAACTGTTCTTAAATATATTCTATATTATTACATAACTCTTTCTAAATAGCAGAATACAAGTATTGTATAAAAAAAGAAATATAAACATAGACGGGTTTGTTTTGGGTAATAACAGCATCTAACACATATTACTAACACACAGCATTGGTCACGGTATTTCACACAGACATCAACCTCCCGTTCCTTTGGGCAAGTGAATTGATTACGCTGTCTATTCTAGCATCAATTTCGTTGAGAGCACCGATTAGCGCAGGGCCGTTGAGGGGTTGTTCACCCATGGAATTCCTTAAATACGTTTTTAGTCGCTTCAGACCCGAAATTAAACGCTCGGCCTCCGCTTTCCAAACTGTGAGTGCCCCCCCCTCCCCTACATTTTTATTTGGGAATGTTTAATGAAGTCACTTCGCTTTTCACTATGGGATAATGAAAAAACACATTTGTTCTTTCGGGGGGCCGGGGAGCTTCAACCCCCTCAACTCCCCCTTAATCTGCGCCTAGTGAGCCCAATTTCTGCGAATTAATTCTTGATGTGGTTGGATGTGTGGCATGAGACATTGTCCAGTTGATATATAACTACACTTCTTGGTATTGTGGAATGCAATTTCTGGATATCAGATAGATGGCTCTAAAATTTGGAACAACATGGTCGTATAAGTTGTGGAGTTCTGTTTTCTCTGGCATAAAATTATTTCCCCTGACCCTGATACAGACATGCAACACCCCGTACCATGATAGAACCACCTACATGTTTTACAGTTGATACCACCCAAGCAGTGTGAAATGCCTCTCCAACTCTTCGTCTTACAAAGGTAACCCTAAAAGTGCTGAAAATCTGTAAAATTGTTACAAAAAAAGTTAATTTTCTAAATAATTGCCTTACAAGATATATCTTAAGAGAATTACATAAATTGCACGTAAAACAACAGTACACTGGTCTTTCTTAGATACGTGATAATTACTTTCATCTGAACCGATAACTTTAGACCATTGTCCATGTGTCTTTTGTGATCGTTGGCCCACTGAAGACTTTTCTGTTGACCTCAGATAGTCGTCTTCGTTCTCCTCTTGCATGCTTTAGGCCTTGGACTTGTAAGTCACTTTTTATCTGTTCTAGCTGATATTTGTGAAATAGAAGCTTCAATGAACTCCCTAGCAAGTTTAGAAGATTTTTTTTCCTTCAAATCTGTAGTAAAGCCCGAATGATAGATTTGTCTTCTCTGGGTGTTGTAAGACGTTTTCTGCCTCTTCCTTTCCTCGATACAGAAGTTCTTGGTCTCTTGATAGCGTTTTATTGTGGTTTGGGCACAATATCATGAACGATTTATTTTATTTAGCAATTTTTGCTTGTGATAAGGCTTGGCTATGGAGAAGTCCGATTTGTTCTATCTGTGCTTCTGTAGGTTCTTTAGTTTTAGTCATATTACTTGTATAAAACGATATTGACTACAAAATACTTATAAATTTCAGCTGAATATTGGTTAAATTCTGATTCTAGAAAATATACCATTTCATTAATTACATACTATTTAGTAAAATGCTACGTAATTCAAGCATATTAACAAAATATTCAAACAGATTAGCAAAATACACATTATTTTCATACATATGAATTATATGATAATTTCTAGAGGTTTATTAAATATCTCAATATCTCAAATAAATAAATCTATGATGGGTGCTATATACTTTAACTAAGGGTATATATATATATATATATATATATATATATATATATATATATATATATATATATATATATATATATATATATATATATATATCTCAAAGTAGCGCGAGAGAATGATAAAATGAATTCATTAAACCACATTGAAAGAGAAAACGGAATAATTTTTCCTTGCAGTAATATTTTTATTACCTTTTTTCGAAAAATCCGTGCAAGGAAGCGATTCGAACCATGGACACTGAGGCAGCGAGCACCGCTTTGATCACAGTTAAAAGTATGCGTAGCGTAGTGTACTAACGGTATACTTTTAACTGTGATCAAAGCGGTGCTCGCTGCCTCAGTGTTCATGGTTCGAATCGCTTCCGTGCACGGATTTTTTCGAAAAAAGGTAATAAAAATATTACTGCAAGGAAAAATTATTCCGTTTTCTTTTTCAATGTGGTTTAAAGGATTCATATATATATATATATATATATATATATATATATATATATATATATATATATATATATATATATATATATATATACCATGTGCATCCCAAGATCTAAAAAAAGTGCAAAGCTCAAAATAAAAAGGATTGTAATTAATTAGCACTTGGCTGAATTTGGAAAGATTTCCATATCATTCTATACTCCTCGCTAATTCCTTTGACCCACTCTAGTCTCATTAGCTAAGGAGAGATTGATGAAATGCACGTTATTTTAACTTTTCTCAATTGCAGTCCACACCATTATTTTAAGACTACTAATACTCCTATTTTAATATCTCTTAAATAAAGCTAACTTAAAATTTCTTTGGTTTTAGATGTTTTGTGGAATGACTCGGCATTATGAAATACTTCCATCTGATCCTATGATGGACTATTTGGCCCAAAACAATTGTGCAGAAGACGATATTCTAGCTGAAACATGCTACAACATACTTTTCCTCATAAGTGGATTCGATCCAGAGGAACTGAATAAGGTGAATGATTTGAAATTGTTCAAGGTAGTAATCAAGATCAGTCGACACATTTTTCAGATGAGTGCTGCCCAATAAACTCACTTAAACATTTTAAATCACCATTTCCTTGGTTGAAAATAGTTTCATAAATTACGATTACATTTTATTTGAATCGGTTTAAGAGCAATTAAATAAATTCTAAATAGATTGAGGCGATGTGTATACAAATATCGTTAAATATATCTATCTCCATGTATCTGATACCAAAGAATCCTTTTCCTTTAACCATTCATTATGCTATAATATTTAATATGCTATTTAAGCAAACTGTCGCATGTATCACCAATAACAAGTGTAGTTTAACTAGGATGATAACTTCCAACGAACCTTAATTCAAACAAAGGCTTAATTCATTAGTTGAAACAAATACAGGGTGTTTCAAAAATAGATGGCATAACTCCGGGATTATGTTCCCTATGTCTAAATAATAAAAATATGTAGTGCCCATGAACATATGTCCGGAAATGCCTGGTTTTCGAAGTATAGGCTAATAATACACATGATAATCAGAATTCTTTTTTCCTACAGGTGGTACACACACAATGTTTTTGAAGCCCTAGATAAACTGTTCAAAATGTGCCCCCTCCTCCATAATGGAGGACTCACATCGATGGTGTTTCGTATTGTATCATAGCCTGTTACAATTCGGTTGCGGAGAGTGTCCTCATCATCTACCGGAGATGAATATACAAGTGATTTTAAATGATCCCACAGATAGAAATCCAAGGGATTCAGATCAGGTGAGCATGGAGGCCATGTAATTGGTCCAGCTCTTCCTAACTACCGACCAGGGAAACTTCTATCAAGGTAACTGCGGGCTACGAGACTGAAATGTGCGGGAGCACCATAATTCATGAAATGCAGTTGACGACGAGTGGTAATTGGAACGTCGTCCGAGAAATCAGACATGTTGTGTTCCAGAAAGTGCTTGTATGCCTCGTCCGTAAGCCTATTTGGAAGTACATAAGGCCTAAATAACGTATCACCAACAACACCGGCCCAGATGTTGAGTGAGAATAGCTTTTGGTGACGTGATGATACAATTGCATGCGGATTTTCCTCTGCTCATACATGCTTATTATGGAAGTTGACTATTCCACCTCGTGTGAACTTTGCTTCATCGGTGAAAAAACGAAGCTGGAAAAGTTTGGATTTCTAGCGCACTGTTCCAAGAACCATTGATAGAACGTAACTCTTGCAGGGTAATCTGTTGGTGACAACGCCTGTACACGTTGCAGATGATATGAGTACAACTGTTGTTCTCGTATCACTCTCCAGACATTCGATTGAGGATTAGTCACTTGCCTTGCCAACTGTCGTGTGCTGATTTCAGGAGTATCATTCACAATGTCCAGTATTTCATCTTCTTCCTCAGGCGTCGTAGACCTTGGTCGTCCTCTGTTGCCACCACGAGGTTTGAAGGTCCTATATTTATACAGTTGGCGATGGATATTCGCAAATGTTTTCCTATTGGGACATCTTCGGTTTGAAAACCTTTTCTGGTACAAACGACAAGCTATTACAGCATTACGGTTCGTCAAACCATACACGAAGTGCATATCTGCTCTCTCTCTCTCTCTCTCTCTCTCTCTCTCTCTCAATTTGAGTACATGTCCACTTACGATGGACCACTATCCAGACAACTGCTTGATCAAGTTCAATGGAATCCTGTACTGATAGACGCCACCTGTGGGAGATAAAGGAATTCTTATTATATATAGCATGTGTTTTAATAGCCTATAACTCGGAAATCAAGCATTTCCGGACATATGTTGATGGGAACTATTTTTATTCTTTAGACATAGCGAGCATAATCCCAGAGTTATGCCATCTATTTTTGAAACACCCTGTACATAAATATTTGAAATAGATTATATGAAAATAATTAGTTCTTGCTCCAATTTTATGAAATCTAAAGTTACTCTCTACTTCAATTCCAGAATTAGTACCATATGATATACCTGAGATTAGCTCACTTGTACATAAATATTTTACAGAAAAACATTTTTAATGGTTTATGAAAATATCTTTATTGGCACTGATTTCTTCAAAATCTCAAAACTAAACATTCTCTCTCACAAAATTCAGGCATTGCTACATAATTGTTGACCTTCTTTGTTTTTCCTAGGAATATCTTCCCGCTATTCTGTCCCACACACCTGCTGGAACTTCAGTGCATACTATTGACCATTATGGACAACTTATTCATAACGGTAAAGAACCAGTGCATAGTTTTTGTAATTATTAAGGTTGATTTATTGAAAATAACAAAAAAATATGCGTTTTGCCAATGATTGCCGATTAATCATTAGAAGAAAAAGAAAAATAGCAATAAACATTTTTCTAACCTGTGAGGGGCACCTTCGGTCGGCCAAAACTAGGTAGATGGACGCAGACGGAGATACCTTCCCTTACCTTTGACTTCTACACCTCCCTTTAGAGTCTGAAAGTGAAGCTAACACACGCCGTATCTTTGCTGGCAGCAAAGCCAATCCATAAACACACTGTTCAAGCTCGTTCCTTACCCACTGTTGCCTGTCTCCTCCGTCCATTACCCCTGCCATTACTTTCTACTTTCTTCTTTGACTAGATACTTTATGTCCTTTCTTGGATTCCTTCTGCCTCTCTTCCCCGACACCGGGTAAATAGCCTCCTACCCGCTCATTCGTTACGAAACCTACCCTATCTGGGACGAGCCAGCAAGCTATGGCTCAATCTCTCAACTCTTGTTCCTTTCTAAACTCCTTCAAAGGCTGATGTCAGTCAGAATTAAAAATGGCATGTCCTCCTTCCACATTGATGAGAACTTCCAGGTCTGGCTTCAAGGCAATTCACAGCAGTGAATAACCTCTCTTATATATAACTGACCTTCGCTATGCAGAAGAAGGTCACCACTTCTAGTATTTCTAGCCCTCTTGGCAATCACACCGTTAATCATAGTTTTTAATTGGCTTCGTGAATTCATGGATTTCACTTAAATTGCATTAATATAAAAAATGCAGGTTGCTAATGTTTGCAGTTCCTCTCTCTGGTTCTTAGTAATCTTAGTCCCATCCGCTGCTTCCGTATTTTTAGATGCATCCGCTCCCAGTTTCGAGATTACCATCATCGCTTTCGTTTCCTCCCTCTTTGACTATTGTAATTCCCTTCTCGCTGGATCCCATGCTTCCACTCTTCTAGCTCTTCAATTGTTCAAAACTTTGCTCTCTGATTTTTTCTCCGCCAGGGACATTTCTTTCGCGCAGTCACACTGCGCCACGAACAATTCTTGCTGCCTATTCTATCCTGAATTGCCTTCAAGTTCATTCTTATGTATAATAAGATTTTAAACACTACGAGCACTCTGCAAAAGCCCGTGAGATTAAAGAGTGAAATAAAAAAAAATATATTATTATATGAAACAAAAGATTGAACAGTTCTAAATATTGCCTCCAACACCCCTACACACACAGTTCTACATCCTCCCAGTAGCGATAGTAGCAGAAAAAGAAAATAATTACAAAACAAAGGCCAGCTAAGACCCTAAGATCTACTCAAGGCCTTATCCAGAAGAAAAAAGGTGGAAAGCTGTACCAAACAAACAACGGCAGAAAAGTAATCATATTAATTGTTTTACAATTTAATGCGCACAAATTATATGCCATTAAGGCTAATGTTTTTACAAGAACTGCTGTTACACATTTATCTACATGTATACCAAATACATTTACATACGTATTTAAATTTATTCGTTTATTTTTTTTGTTTATCTTCCTCGCTACCCTTCTTTTTCGTTCAGTGGACCTTCTCATGTGTGCTTCCTATTAAGAAATATGCATTTACCTTTGAAAAATATTCGTTAAGTAGATTTTACTCATATTCACAAATGTGCTTTCTACTACAGTGGCTATGTAGATTTTTCTACGTCTGTGTTATTTTATAATTGAAGTAATTTTGAGCTATGAACATGTGGAAGCACTTGTTTGCCAATTTAAATATATTTTGAGTAGTTGACTTTATCACCCATTTTGAGCAGTAGTCTATAATTAATATTACTGAATCCTTTTAAGATTTTAAGAACTTCAATCAGTTCTCCTCGTAATTGCCTACTTTGAAGTGAATTAGTTTGGTTGCCGTGTTGTGCCCGTTTTTCTATATTCAGGATATTATTATTATTATTATTATTATTACACAAGATGAGACAGGTAGAACGGGAAGAGTGCAAGCACTATAGATTGCATTTAGCAATACTCGCACACCTGCAACGTCGAAGAGGGAACGATCGTAAGAAGAAAAGGAAGTGGGATAGAAGAACAAACTGGGAAAAGATAGGTAAAGAAAACCTCAAGGCTTCCAGTCATTTATGGATTCAGTTAAATTAAATTGAGTAATAGGATTAAATAAAAAAATTGAAAAACAGTATATAGCAACATTCAAACAAAACAAGATATACGGTATATAGAATATTCAAACAAGAAAAAAACATAACAAATAACAAAATAACAGGATAATGGCTCAAGATGAACACAAGATCCTATTAGCTTTCTTTTTGAAGGCATCAACACTATTCGATGCACAAGTCTCTTCGTCCAAGGAATTCCAAAGATGGACAACACTTAGCAGAAAACAACGCTGAAACTGGCTCGTACGGCATCTGATAGACTGAAAACAAAGAGGATGCCGGGCCAAAGCCTGACGAGTGTTTCTCCTTGCTACAAAGCGAATTGGCAAGGAAATATACAGCCACTTTTAAATTTCGACATCTTAAATGTATAACCTTACATTTATAATACGTATTTTAAAGTTCAATCGATCATTTATCCGCAGAGTCAAAAATTTTATACAGGACCCGCTGTAGTTCCACCACATCGCATTTAAATCCAGTTGTAGTTTCACCATATGACATGTAAACCCCGGTTTATTTACTAGCCTCGTGTCATTTAGGAAATGGCGATATACATATGTAGGTAATTAATAGGGTATTAAGGTGATTTATGTCTACAACGAACAACAGCGGGCCAAGTACAGACCCATGAGGTACTCTGCTAGTTGCTTGAGCTAACTCCGAATATATGTACTGCACTTATGACAACCCCCTGTGAACGATTTGCGAGCCAATTTTCTAACCCTTAAGAATTTTTTTAGTTGCGTGTGACTCTATATCTCACTATGTTGGTCGGTCGACGGTCGGTCAGACGGTCCGTCGGTCCCCGTTTTGCTTTTTTATTGTTTTGGTAATAACATTGTAAATATTCGGCCGATTCTAACGAAATTTGAGACCCTTATTATGTTGTTTTACATTCTTTTTCGAATAACATAATTGCCAAGGCACTTCCAAGGTTAGCCCAGGAATTATTTTGTTTTGGCAATAACATTATAACTATTCGGCCGATTCTAACGGAATTTGAAACCCTTATGTTTTTGTTTTTTTTACATTCTCTTTCGAATGCTATAATAATTGCCAAGGTCGTCCCAAGATTAGCCGTGGAATTATGTTGCAATATCATCATAAATATTCGTCGGATTCTAACGAAATTTGAAACCCTTAAGGTGTTTACATTCTCTTTCGAATGATATAATTGTCAACGTCCTACCAAAGTTAGTCCGGAAATTGCTGAAAGTTTTGAAGGTCGTAAGGTCCTAAATCAGAATAAGTGAGAGCACGCGACTTTGGTCAGCAGACCTTGTTCTCTTATTCTAACACTTTAAGTTTCAGTAAGAACCTTTTATCTGGAACGGCATCAAAGGCTCTATGAAAGTCTAGGTAAACTATATTCACTTATTTTTGCTCATCGCACATAAAAATCATTTTAGGAAAAATAAATCCCAGAGATTAATTAAATACTAACGTTATCGCTGAAATCTACGTTGTGACTTACTACCCAATTGCTAGTTATCGATCCTAAAAGTTTAACAATTGATGACTCTATCAAAGAGGAGGATAAAGACCAAGGACGGGTTTTTACGGATCTCTTCTAAAACTCCTTTAGGTAAGATTGGTACACGTAATCAGCCTCGGATGCCTTTGGTATATTCGTCTTTTTCTATGCAGTTATTTCAGAATAAGAAAAATAAACGAATGATTCAACACTTCTACTCTAGTATTTACCTTGTACGCGCGCGCACACACACACACACACACGCACGTCACTTAAATTTGAGGTGATTTATTTCCAAGAGTTTCGAGCCGCTCTAATGAGTGCCCTGTCGCCAGGTCTGTTCCAGAAGTACGACTGGGGAAAGCGAGGAAACAAGGACCACTATGGACAGAAGACCCCGCCTCAGTACAACCTTGGGGTGGACATGCCCCCTACTGCGCTTTTCTGGGGAGCAAACGACTGGCTAGCTGACCCCCAGGTATGAACTTATTCATGGCATCATTAATGTTCCCCTCCTAAGCCCCGAGCTTACCTAAGTCCTATACAACTAAAACTGCCACCACTACTAGCATTACTACAACTACAACCACAAATATTATCATTTCTACAACCTCCACTACTAATAATATGATACTAGTTACACGACGACTACCAACACTACTAGTACTACCACTGCTACCACCATTTTTTTGCGCCGTACACAGCGGCGGAGATGAGAAAACTATCTTCACTTGAGTTCCTGGATTTGTGGGAATCGCGGGAATGAGGGCGCCGATGAGGGCGCCAAAGAGTCCGTGAGGAATGGGTCACCGGATCAGGGCAGCTTTCTGGGCTGCTTGGCAAATAAAATGGGAGACGGCCAAGGGGAACTTAAAGTTGCGTGTCATTGCGCCGCGACTGTTCCCATGGACAGCTTCAGGTTGCTTCCTGTCGTCTGCCAATTGGACAGTCTACGTTGTCCCCCAGACTGTTCGGCACATTCTTGTTGAGTGTTCCAGTCTGGGCGATCTTCGCGCACGGTACCTGCCCCGGTACCGGGACGAGTGGGGTCGCTACCGCTTGCCCCTTGTACACGGGACGAGTGGGGTCGCTACCGCTTGCCCCTTGTACACGGGACGAGTTCGTGCTGCCAATGCTACTACAATATTAACACAATTACTACCACTAATCCTACTACTGCACCTTTTCCTCTTCTTCCTCCTAAACCTCCTCCTCCTCTTCCTCCTACTACTTCTACTACTAATCCTCCTATTACTCCCACTACTACTACTGCTACTACTAACACTTCAAGTACTACTACTACAGCAACTGTTCGACTAATAATTCTATTACTACTACTACTATAATTACAACTAAAACTACGACTCCAATTAATATTAAGACTACCTCTACGAATACTACTACTAATACTGCTACTAGGACTACTAGTACACAGGTAGTGGAGCTACTAATACTACAGCAACTAAAACTAATACGACTATTACTATTACTACTCCCTCTACGGCTACTACTACGAATACGATTAATACTAAGGCTAACACGACTACACCTACACCTACTACGACTAATGCGACTACTAATACTACTACTGCTATTACAACTACTACTGCTACTACTAGGACTACTAATACAACAACTACTACTACAACTTTACTATTAGTACGACTAAGACTACTAGGAATACTAGTACTACTGCTACTGCTGCAACTACTACTACTACTTCTTCCACTACTGCTATTACTATTAGGACTAAGACTACTACGACTACTCCTTCTAGTACTACTAATGCTACAGCTACTACTACTACTACTATTAGGACTAAGACTACAACTACTACTATTACTACTAATGCTACTGCTACAGCTAATACTACTTCTACTACTATTACTACTATTAGGACTGAGACTACTACGACTAGTACTACTAATGCTACTGCTACAGCTACTGCTGCAGCTACTACTACTACTGCTACTTCTACTATTACTATTATTAGGACTAGACTACGACTATTACGACTACTACTACCACTACTCCCCGCTGCATGTGTGACGCTTCGTTCCAAACGATGCAGCCAGCCACGCTCACAACCCGCCGATTCAGTCGCCTCGGAAGAGGAAAGAAGGCCCCGGGAAATGAGAGTCGCCGCCTCGGCCTCGGCCTCTTCGAAGACCTTTCCCGGAAGGAGGGCAGCCCAAAGATACCCTCGTTCCCTCGCCTCTGTGCGAGGTTGGACCGAGTGACATCACATGGGCGCTTTCCCCTCTAAGACGGGGGGAACGACTACCCTTAAAGCGCATAACCAGGATAAGGATTCGAGTCAGGAGAAGAACTAGGCTTGCATGTCGAGGAGGAGCTTCTCCACTGAGACTTCGAAGGCTACGGTGCCATCGATGCATCCCACGGCAATAGCCTTCGGACCTCCGTCTTCGAGAGGTGTACAGCCATACTTGTGAGCCCCCCCCCCCACACAATTCCTCCCAAATAGATCAGGAGGACATTTTCTTACAGTAGAAATGCTTGAGAATTTGGGTTAGTTTGTAGGAGCTGAGGAGATTTGTTTTTATCTCGTCAGCAGTCTACGACCTCTGCCCACCTTCGTGGGGGATAATGCTATTGCGACCCCAAAACAATGGGATGGAGGCTGATGTGTTGTCTCTTTTCTTCCTTTGGCTAGTCATTCCTCCTTTCAGGCGGTACTAAACCAGCTCCACCTGATTAGACGCTATATTTTTATATTTCTACTTTTCACCATCATTCATCTTCAATGAGGCAGAGTTCCATCGCATCGTAACAAGGCTCTTTAATCTTATCAGAGACTTGAACGGTAGACACTTTGTCTGCAGGCACTACACACCCATTCATACAGCTGGTTTGTGCGGATCTGGTCAAAGAGTTGAATATCTGTGACCTTAAGTGGAAGAATTCCCATATTACTGATCAAAAACTGCTTCGTTTTCTTGCCTTAAATTGTCACTGTGGTCTCCCAATGCATATTCGAATTTGTGGTGTGGGTGGCCGACAACCTCCAGGGTAGCAATCACTTTCCCTTTGCATATCTTTTGTTTGGTCACTTCCACTCGATGAGCCACATCGGCGGTGTTTGCATCTGTAGCGGTGGACTGCATTCAAGGAAATGAGGGACTTCTCTGTATCAGTCGATGAATTTAGGTGGGTTGATTTAGCAGTTGATTTCTTTTTCGGCGTCCTCATCGCCACGGGCGTGACTTCTATACCTCAAACGTCTAGCCGTTTTGCAAGCTGTGCTTCTCTGGTGGTCGGCCGAGTGTGAGACGTCTCTCATGATTAATATATATGCCCACATTCACTACAGGTGTCATCTGTCATTCTGTGTATATTTTGACAGGATGAGGCCAGATTGAGTTTAATTTTGAAGCACACTTGCTCTTCTTTATGACAGGCATACGTGTATTCCCTTATGAGAGGACCCCTCTTGCAAAGGTTTTGAAATATTTGAAAAGGACACGGAGTAAGTTAACACAGCCCCACTCCTCCAGCTCTTCAGGAAGACGTGACCACTATCTCGGATCCCAACGTCTGTGGCGGAATCTCTCACGACCACTTTCGCTACATTTTCATGCTAAAATTCTGCTTATCCATCATTCCAAGCGCGTCGCTCGGTCATTGAATCGCTGAATACCCGACGCCTGGACTACACCTCAAGAGGCGGAGAACCAATCAATGTCCTCTTTTCATTGAACAAGTTGCTTTCCACTCTCACTTCTCTCGCAGATATGGGCCCTGGCAAGAACGATATCTCATACGCCAGTCTCCGAGACCTAAGTGAACTAGGCTTGACCATTCGATCAACTTTGTTTAATATGATCTGGTAGGAGAGTATATTCTCAGATTCCTGGCTAATGGCTACCGTTTTTGCTTTTTGAAAGCCGGTAAGATATTACTTTGCTCTAGCTGGTTTCCGCCAGATTTCTCTAACCTTTTACGTGTGTAAGTTGATGTAGAAAATATTAAATGTTGAGTTAGCTTATTTCCAGGAGAACGGAGGTTACCCTCTTGTCTGCGCAATGCGGTTTCCATAAGTTCTATTTCACCTCGGATGCTCTGTTCCGGCTAGAGAGTGCTATCTATAGTCGCAGGCAGCTTTTTCACCACACTGTTTATAGATTTTTGAAACGCTCTATGAGAGCGCATTGCGATAAGGTATCATGTAAACCTTCCATTCTTTGGGTGCTAGTAGACGCCTTTTCATTTTTCTGTCCGAGTTCTTACATATTCAAGTCTGCGTTGGGAGGGGGGTCCCTCACCGACTCTGTATGGCAAGAGGATACTTTCCGGCAGAAAAGTCTCCTCATCGTCATTCTATACTGCGATCACTGAGGGTGTCAGCTTTTCTATACAGACAAAGCGACCCGACTAAACGCTCGCTCTACCCCATGACCAAATGGCCGGAATCATAATAGCCCTTCGGCTTGCATGTCAAAGAAGATGGGAGATGGGGCGGGTGAATTCAAAGTTACGTGACATTACGCCCCGACATTTGCCTTGGACCTATCTCTAATCCAATGCTTAAACGGTATCAGATCATTTTTGTTACCTCCCGAGTCCCCGAAAGGGACTACTATGTTGCGTGACTGAGTCTTGGGAGGAGCCGGGGAGAGGGGGAAAGGGCTCATTCTAGTATTTAATTATTTAAATTTGCTGCAAGCTCATGCCTCAGAGGGAATAGGCCTCCCTCAGGCAACTGAACCTTGTCTATATTTGTTTGTTACTGTTTTTTCTTTGCCTGTATTTATTGTTCTTGATTTTTTTTGTTTTTCACTATGATTTGATTGACCTAGCCTAGAGATAGACCACTACTAGTACTTACATGAATAATACTATTGCCATAACTACTAACCCTATTGCTACTGCCATCGTTGCTACTGCTACTAAAACAACGACAATTCCTACTACTATAACAAAAACAACTACAGCAGCAACAACAACTACTACTGCAACAACTACTCCTACAACAACTACTACTACTACAACTGCTACTACAACAATTACTGCAACAACAATAACTACTACAACAACAATAACTACTACTATAACAAAAACAATAACTACTACTACTACAACAACTACTAAAATACTATTACTACATCTACTACTACATGGAAATTAGGGCATGAAGATAGAGTGAAAACAAACTTATCCTCGTTGGCTCAGCTTCGAGTAGTGCAAAGCCTCGAAGGAGGTCTTCGGGTGAATTGTTAAGGCTCCCTTCCCTACCTTAAGTCCATCTGCCATAGCCGCTACAGGGGGAGGGGGGGCAGAGGAAGAGATTGGGTTGTGGTGGGGGGTAGGGGGTTCTTGGTAGTAGTGTGTCCTTTACACCAACCAGAAATCATGTTACCCTTTGTGGTCCCAATGGGGAGAGGGGGAGGGGGTCAAGTCACCCATTCCGCCTTAGGGTGTATTTAGTTATGAGGTTTTTTTTTTAAGGGGCTATCTGGCGACTGCCCACTTAGGCATAAGTCGCCGTAAGCAAACAGCCTAGGTCTAGGCTACTTCACAAAATTTGAAAAGAAAACAATAATAAAAAGAAATAACAATTAGGAAGCAATAACAATAACAAAACAATAACAAAAACAACTAAACCTAGTTAAATGAATGGGAGAAGGCCGGCCTCTCCCAAAAAGTCAACAAGTCCACCAGTCAATGTAGACGCACTCGTCCCGAGTGCAAAGGACAGGCGGTAGCGACCAGGCCCATCCGGTACCGGGACAGGTAACGTGCGTGAAGATCACCTAGACTAGGACATTCGACAAGAATGTGACAAACAGTCTGGGGGACTACGCAGTCGTCGCAATATGGCGCAGGCGAGCGCTCCATCAAATAGCGATGCATCACACGAGTGTGTCCGATTCGGATACGACAGAAAGCGACATGAAGCCGTCGCGTCATTGGGGGATAGGTCCATGGGAAAAGTTGCGGCGCAATGGCACGCAACTTCAAGTTCCCTTCGACCTTCTCCCATCTTCTTTGCCAAGCAGTCCGAAGAGCTGCCCGTATTCCTGCCATGTAGTTGGTGTGAGTAAGAGCGAAACGCTTGTCCGGTCGCAGAGTCCTCGTGGACTCTTTGGCGCCCTCATCGGCGCGCTCATTCCCCACAATTCCTACATGTCCAGGAACCCAGCAGAAGATAATCTCGACATCTGCCTGGCTCGCCATAACCGTGGCATCACGGATATCGCGAACCAGGGGATGCGGAGTTCCAATGCCCCAAGAGCACTCAGGGCGCTTTGTGAGTCGCTATAGATCACAATCCGGTCTCCGAATCTCCCGTACCGAGTGGTGTATTGCCACCAGCTCGGCTGTGAAGACAGACGCAGCGCCTGGCAGAGCCCCGCTGACTTCAAACAAAGGGGATACAGCGTGGAAGCCTACCCTCTCTTGGGACTTGGAGCCATCCGTATACACTGGCACGGTTCCAGCGTGACACGAAGTGTGCTCCAGAAGGGTCGAAAGAAATACTCCCGGCGCTATACAAGCTTTGGGAGCAGAGGCGTGGTGACAAATAGCCAAATGTGGTACCCTCCAGGGTGGCGTCCTGGGCAGAACCAGGGGGGCCACCGGCCCGAGAGCTATATCTAGCTCTCGAAGGAGTTTCCTGGACCTAAATTCAAAGGGATTAGGGTATGATTGGCGTCTCTCGGCGGCATAGGCACCATCGAGATCAGCTACGGATGCAGTGAGAGCTGTTGGCTACTGAGGAAGGCGCCGGGCTCGCGCGTACAAGCGAGTGATGCACTGCACGCGGCGCAGAGCGAGTGGCATCTCCCCAGCATCGACCAACAGGCTCTCAATGGGGGAAGTGCGGAAGGCACCGGTCGCAAGGCAAGGGCCGGTGTGGTGGATCGAATCCACCTTCCGCAATAAACGCTCGGCTGCAGATGCATAAAACTCGCATCCGTAGTCGAGCCTCGAACGAACAAAGGATCGATAAAAAAGTATGGCAGTAGCCCTATCAGCGCCCCAAGCGCTAAACATCACGGAGCGGAGAATGTCCATGGCGCGGGTACAAGAGACCCTAAGGCTGCGAATATGAGCCTCCCAGGTGAGGCGTCGGTCGAATACAAGACCGAGGAAACGGTGCGATTCCACCACATCCAGGCGCACCCCATTAAGTAACAAATCTGGGTCGGGGTGAAGCTGTGGATGGCGGCAGAGGTGCACTACCTTAGTCTTGGCCAAAGAAAACCGAAACCTGTGCGCTTTGGCATAGCGAGAGACGCGGTTTAATGCCTGTTGGAGTCGACGCTCCAGAGTTGGCATCTGGGCCACGCCAAAAGAGATCGAAAAGTCGTCCACGTAGAGCGTAGTGAGATCATCTTTCGGCAGCACCGAGGTGATACCGTTGATGCTCAGGGCAAAGAGTGTGATATTAAGGACACCTTACTGCGGGAATCCCCTCGCCCACATCGTGTGGAGAGTCTCCATGATACCGTATCGCCATGCGGTATGATAGGCCTTCTCCAGATCGAAAAACACCGTGGCATAGTGCTGTTTACGAAGGAAAGCCTCGCAGACGGCATTTTCCAGTCGGAGCAGAGCATCCGACGTGAAGTGGAACTTCTGGAAGCTACACTGTGCAGAAGACAGATGGCCTCCGCTGTCCAGGAAAAAGGCTAATCTAACATTTACCAATTTCTCCATCAACTTGCACACGCAAGATGTTAGAGAGATTGGGCGGAAACCGGTCGGAGTAGAGGGATCTCTCCCCGGTTTGCGAAAGGCAAGCACAGTAGCGATTCGCCAGGAGTCTTGGGAAAGACCTTCTACCCAGATCCTGTTGAACAAATCTAACAGAAAGGCCATGCTTCGCTCACCCAGGTGTCGAAGCATGGCGTACGGGACATCGTCCGGACCATGGGCGGTGTCCGCGCATGAAGCGAAAGCGGAGCGCAACTCACTCACAGTAAACTTGTCGTTAAAGGGTTCTCCGCCTCTGGAGGTAAAGTCCAGCCGGTGGCCTTCCACGAAATGACGACGTGCATTGAATGCTGGCGGAGCAGCATCCCGGCTAGAGAATGCGGAAAAAGCGGTCGCTAAGGATTCCGCCACGGACGCGGGGTCCGAGATTGCGGTCCCATTCTTCTGGAGAACGGGAGGGGGGTCCTGCGAGAACTTGCCCCGAATCTTTTTGACTCGCTTCCACACCTCTGCTAGAGCGGTCTTCCCGTTAAGTGAAGACACGTATGCCCGCCAAGAAGAGCGTCGGGCGTGCTTCGAAATATACCGGAACCTAGCCCTAGCCCGACGAAATTCAGCGACAGTGAAATCGTTCGGGCGGCGCTTTTAGTGCATGTAAGCATAACGCTTCTGTTTGAGGGCCATCTCACACTCGGCCGACCACTATAGGAGTGGTCGGCGTGTAAAACGGCCAGACGTCCTAGGAATAGTAGTCAGGCCCACCGCGATGAGGTTGCCGGAGAAGAACTCAACGGCCTCATCTACCGACCTAAACTCTTCGACTGAGATAGAGAATTCAGTCATTTCCTGAAATGTAGGCCACCGCGCCTAAGCCAAGCACCACCGAGGTGGGCTCTCAGGCGGCAGTTGCCCTGAAAATGATATTTGAATGGGAAAGTGATCACTACCATGGAGGTCATCAACCACCCCCTAATCAAAATCAGGCTGTGCATCCGAAGAGCGCAAAGATAGATCAAGGCTAGAAAATGAAGCGGTTCTCGGACAGTGATGCGTAAACTCATCCACGTTTAGGATACCTATCTTAAGCTCTTCGATCAGATCGGCAAGGACCTGTCCATGGGATTTATTGAGTAATCTCCCCAGAGAGGATGCCTGCCGTTCAGATCTCCAAGCAAGAGAAAGGGCCTCGGCAATCGTGCCACGACGCGGCGGAAGTCCATGAGTGTGCTGACATGTGTAAGAAATAGGTGCCCACGTCAATAGGCTCCCAGTTCCTTACAAATTCTGAGGTTTCGTGTCCGTTCTCGCTAGGATTGAACCCGGAGACTAGGCGTTTGAATTCCAAATGCTCTATCTAAACTCGGCTAACGAGAGCTCTTCCTTTTTGGAATGTCAAACTATGTGGTTAATTCTTATTTTGGCGGTAAAACGTTAATTGTCACTATTTACTTTTAATAAATTCCCAAGTAAAAGTACAACGGATCTTCAAAAAGTCTTGGTGCAAAATTAAAGAAATATTTATTAAAAATTAAAATATCACTAATATTTCTCAACATAGTTTCCATTTAGGTCAATGCACTTCTGAATGAGATGTTTCCACCTGACAAGTCCCTCTTTGAAGAACTCTTGGCTTTTCGAATTGCACTATGTCTTGACTTCACGTTTTGTCTCTTCGATCGATTGAAATCTTGTTTTTTTTAAATGTTACTCAAGCTTAGGAAACAAGGAATAGTCCGTGGGGGCAAGATGAGAGCTATAGGGTGGATTGGGTATGATTTGCCAACGAAATTCCCTCAAAGTTTCTCCTGTTAACCGTGAACATTGGGCTGGAGCATTAGTATGATGGAACATCAATCCTCTGTTCGAACTCATCATCCCGCATCACATTCGGCACCCAACGGGCAGAAAGCTTCGCTGAGGCCAAGATGCTCTGTTATAATTGCATCTGCTGATCATTGGGAAATATCGCCTTCTTTCTCAATAAATTCAACGCTAATCCTGCAATCTTCCTTTAGAAGTTTTTGAACTGCGGCCACCAATTCTTCATGTAGATAGTCTCCCTTCTCTCTCGTCGTTATTAAGGTCTTCTCTTCCTTCTTTGAAACGTTTCATCCACCTCAAAACAGTGATTTTATGTGGTGTAGACTCACCATAACCATGCTGCAAAGAATCGACAATAGCAGGGGGATTTCCAATCAAGGTTTGGTAAAAGTTTGATAACAGTTCTGACCTCAAAAGTTTACTTGTTCATAGATAAAAAAAAAAGCTCATTTCTTGCTAGCAGTCGCTTGTTACCTGAAATGCGTCAGATGAATAAATGAGGGTTTTTCAGGTATCAGCACAAACCAAAGATATGATCAAACGTGTTTTGATTTGAAAATTTCCGAAAATCTTTTATATTAAAGGCTTGTACTAAAATCTTTTGACGATCCCTTGTATTTATTTAACTAATTATTTATTTAAGTTAAACAAAAAAAGAAAAATAAACCCTTATATCTTTCAGGATGTCAACCACCTGGCTTCAGAGCTGAAAAACGTTGTCCTGAATCAGGTTGTGGGCACAGATAAGTGGAGTCACCTGGATTTCATCTGGTAAGAAAAAGGTGCCCGGAACGGAGCGGGTTCATCACTTAAGATGGGTGAAGTTGGAGGCCATGGCGGGGGGAAGAAGTGTTATTATCTCCGAAGGGATTCAGTTTCGTAGTTTAGAGTCCCCGTAATTGTAAATGTAGTATTCAGTTTTCCTTGATCTATCTGTATCTTTCCTCATTTTTTCTTCATTAAGCGAAAATGCCATCGCTAGTTACACCATTTTCCTCTCATTCATTTAAAGATTTAGAAGTGAAATGGATATTGATCAATCTCTCTAAATTGCATGTAGAGAAGGAAGGAGAAACAGGCAGGAGTAGATGATGGATTCGATCTAACAAATCAGACGTGCTTGAGGAAGGGTGTCTGAGGTGTCGTAGAGTGGTAAACGGCTCGACATTGAACTCACTTAAAGGCTAACCTAGGGTGTTATTTCGTTCAATATGGTTCAAAATTACCTTATCTTTATGAACAACTGTAAACTGCAAAAGAATCGTACTACATATGACCTCTATTACTAGAGGATTTCAATCGACATTGAAGTTTATTAATTTCGCTACAGAAATCATGTTCTCTCGTGGTCTTTTTCTCTTCAAATTTTTGTTGTTATTATTTTTCTCCAATCTCTTTTTCGTCTTGTTTCTTACGACTGGATACACCCACAAACGGATGAATAAGAGTATCAAACCCTCCAAAACGAAAGAAATAAACAATGCGTCTGATTAAGAGCAAGGATAGGCATCGTCATTTAAAGTAGTGATCTGGATTGCGTATCTAAACCAAATTCTATTCATTCTATTATTCTAAAGAATATACTTTTCAGGGGAATCCATGCGAAGGAGTATGTCTATACGTACCTTCTCGACTTCTTGGCCAAATATTAATTTGGATCTTCTTTGGCATACGAAGCTGTCAGACAACCACAGCGTACCCCTGGCCAAATTAACATCGCCCTTCAGAAGATAAAGTCACTAAGAAAGTTTTACATCCTTCATTCTTTTTTGTGTGTTTGTGAAAGGTCGTGTAAAATTTTGCCATTGCATTTGGAGGAGTAGTTAGTGAAATTTTAGTTAAGTGAATCATTTTAGAAATAAAATTTGAACTAAATATGCATAGCTAAGATTTAGGCTCATTGTTATTTTTTTGTATCATCTCAGCCCCAGAAAAGGGCTATGGGTTCAGTTCATTAAGCTGTTTAGATGGACCTTTTCGTGGCTTTTAGCATTAATAATTGATTTCCTAGAAAAGGCTTTCAAGTCGATAATAAAGATTAAGTTCAAACACTTGTGCTTACTTCAATTTGAACCAAAACAGTTTTTTATCGTCATATTTTATTATTATGTATAATAAACCCATACAATAATATATTCACGAAGATACAACAATCAGAATACAACAGAGATAACTAAAAAATAAAAATAAAATTATTGTTGCTAAAAATTGTCCCCACATAATTTCCATTTGAAGCTTTACATTAAAGACGTTTACTTTTTTTCAACGGCTCCGTTTTTTTTAAAAAATAAATATTGGCATCTTTATATAGAACAGTAAGAATTTTTTTTAATAGATAATTAAACTAAACTATTTTATAAATAGATTCGATTTTTTTTAGCCAGATCATATTCGTTATGTCCTGTTTATGCAATCAGCACTTTTAAATAAATGAGGCTTAAAGACCCGCACAAACATACACACGCGCGTTGATTTGCCTCGTGTGTCATTTTAGGAACTAAATGCATCATCACAAGCGCTTTGCTCGTTCGTATGAAGCCTGGGCTTTGAGTGAATTGAGGGTTTATTTTAATTGCCTTTTTAATGTAAAATACGTGCATTAAAATGATCACAGATCCAGTCATCATTTTTAGTCGCGTGGACGCGACTCTATAAGTTACTATGTTGGTCCGTAGGTCAGTCGGTCGGATGGTAACCATTTTAGTTTTCAATCAGTTTTTTGGCAATAACATCGTAAATATTGGGTCGATTATAACGAAATTTGAAACCCTTATGTTGTTTTACATTCTCTTTCGAATTGCCTAGGTCCTCTCAAGGTTAGTCTTGGAATTATTGAAAGTTGTGAAGCTCGTAAGGTCATATGGTCATAAGTCAGAATAATTGACGGCACGTGTGACTTAGGTCTGTTGACCTCGTTTTACGGCGAAAGAAGGCAACTGCTGGTGTAGGCTGACACTTCTAATGGGACTCGGTTCAGTCAGATTAAAATTACCTTAAAATGGGAATAAAATGAGGCTGAAATTTGGGTCAAAATGAACCGCGCGAGACGATGAGAATCCATAAACTTTCGGAAACTGAGAAATAGCAAAAACTAAGCATCGATTTTTAATTTTTGCTTCGAGGTACGAAAAAAACAGGGTGATTGCAGATGGCAGAATGAAAAACAGGGTGGTTGCAGATGGCAGAATGAAAAAAACAGGGTGGTTGCAGATGGCAGAATGAAAAAACTGGGTGGTTGCACATGGCAGAATGAAAAATGGGTGGTTGCACATGACAAAATGAAAAAACAGGGTGGATGCAGACGGCAGAATGAAAAAAACAGGGTGGTTGCAGATGGCAGAATGAAAAAACAGGGTGGATGCAGATGGCAGAAAGAAAAAAATGGGTGGTTGCAGATGGCAGAATGAAAAAAATGGGTGGTTGCAGATGGCAGAATAAAAAAAACAGGGTGGTTGCAGATGACAGAATAAAAAAAAACTGGGTAGTTTCAGATGGCAGAATGAAAAAAATAGGGTGGTTGCAGATGGTAGAATGAAAAAACTGGGTGTTTGGAGATGGAAGAATAAAAAACTGGGTGGTTTCAGATGGCAGAATGAAAAAACATGGTGGTTTCAGATGGCAGAATGAAAAAACTGGGTGGTTGAAGATGGCAGAATGAAAAAAACGGGTGGTTGCAGATGGCAGAGTGAAAAAAATGGGTGGTTGCAAATGGTAGAATGAAAACACTGGGTGGTTGCAGATGGCATAATTAAAAACAGAGTGGTTGCAGGTGGCAGAATGAAAAAAATGGGTGATTGCAGATGACAAAATGAAAAAACTAGGTGGTTGAAGATGGAAAAATGAAAAAAACTGGGTGGTTGCACATGGCAGAATGAAAAACAGGGTGGTTGCAGATGGCAGAATGAAAAAACAGGGTGGTTGCAGATGTCAGAATGAAAAAACTAGGTGGTTGCAGATGGCAGAATGAAAAAAGGGGCGGTTGCAGATGGCAGAATGAAGAATTTGTGGGGGGCGGAGTGAATGGCGTTCGATCATGTGTGAGTTATGTTGGAAGAGATAAAAAGGATGTGACAGTGCCTTTGAATGACAAGTGGCATAATGAAAGGGTGAGGTTTGAATGTCTTAAGCTCAAGAATTATGTGAGTGAAGTTAGATTTCCGAGGGTGGAACTGTGCGTGGTTGTAGTGTATAGCGCTTGTAATGAGAGATGTTTGTCTACCTGTGAAAGAGAGATTCTGGAATGACTTAAGATGAATAGTGGTGGAAGAAATATGTATCGGTTTGTGGTTGTATGAGAGATTAATGGACGATTAAGAGAGGAAATCAAAATGGAGAGATAATAGGGATATGTGCTAAAAGAAATTTGTGTAATAAACACATTCTTTCAGCACAACGGATGCATAAATACACATTGGTTGGGCAAAGGGGGGGGAGAAGTTAATGGTATGATTAATTCGTGCCAGTGGCGGATCCAGGATAAAAATTGGGGGCCCAACCTGAATTCGTACCGTGAGGAGTCTGAGAAAAGAGCATTGAACAATGGTGGAATCAGGAGATAGCCAGGAAAATTTCTGACAAGAAAAGGGCATACCAGAGATTACAGAGAGAAAGTAGTTTTGATAATTTAAATCATTATAGGTCGACCAGAAATGAGCTAATAAGATTATTAAGAAGAGCAAAAGGGCGGCAGAAATAAATTTGGCTCAAAATAATAATAAAGATCCAAGAAAGTTCTTTACCTATTATAGAATCAATAAATTAAAACATTAATAAAATAAGGCGCATTAGATATGAATGAATCTGATAAGGAAATAGTAGAGGTTCATAATGATCATTTTACTTCAATATTTACTAAAGAGAATCTAAATAGATTAATTGATGATAATTTTAGGTCAAGGGAAGTAGTGTTGATTACCATTAATGTGAACAGGGAAATAATTAAAGGGCTTATATTGGAGTTAAATACTAGCAAGTCATCTAGCCCATACAACATTCATTCTAGGTTACTCAAAGAAGGTGTAGATAGTATTGCAGTAGCTCTTGGGAAGATATATACTAGATCACTAGAGTTTGGAGAAATGCCTAATAATTGGAAATTAGCGAATGCAGTACTAATTTTTAAAATGGGAACTAAAGAGAACTCAACTAACTTTAGATCGGTAAGTTTTACTTCTATAGTTTGTAAAATTCTTGAGAAGATAATTAAGAAGGGAATTTCTAAACCTATGCTCAGCATGGGTTTAGAAGAGGTAGATCGTGTTTAACAAATTTACTCGATTTTATGGATTATGTAACTAAAAAAATAGATAAGGGAGAGAATGTTGATGTAATTTACTTAGATTTTAGAAAAGCTTTTGATAAGGTAATACAGAGGAGACTAGTTCACAAATACACGGAATATGTGGTAAAGTTTTGAATTGGATAGCTGAATGGCTGAAAGACAGGAAACAGAGTTGTACTAAATGGGTTGAGGTCACATTGGAGGGACGTTATCAGTGGCGTACCTCAAGGATCAGTTCTCGGCCCATTATTATTCCTAGTTTAAAAAATGATCTTGGGAGGCTGAAATAGCAATGTGTTAATATTCCCTGATGATACAAAATTGGCAACTGTAGTAAATGAAATTGAAACTAATTTTAAAGTGCAGAGTGACTTAAATAAGTTATTAGCTTGGGCTCAGAAGTGGCAGATGACTTTTAACTTTAAAAAATGCAAAGTTCTTAACATGGGAAGGGATAATAGGGAATTTAGCTATGAAATGGATGGGCGCTGGCTGAATTCAGTTGAGGATCAAAAGGACTTAGGCGTAGTAGTAGATAGGTCATGAAGTTTTCGAAGCAGTGTATTAAGGCAAATAATAGAGCAAATAGGGTGCTAGGATACATTAATAGGAATGTTAGCTACAAGAATAAGGAGGTTATCCTTAAACTCCACAATTCGTATGTCAGGCCACATTTAGAGTTCTGTATACAAGCATAGTCACCACATTTTAAACATGATATCAGCCTACTAGAGTCAGTACAAAGGAGGGCAACAAAAATAATACCTTTCCTGAAGCACCTTGAATATGAAGATAGACTGAGGGTACTAAATATGTTCTCATTTGAAAGAACGTGTGTAAGAGGAGATATGATTGAGATTTGAAAATCTGTTCTGAGATGGATAAGTTGAAATTTAGCAAGTTATTTGAGTTGGAAGGTAGTAATAGGCCTAGGGGTCACCACTTAAAAAAATAAAAAAATAGAGGTGTAGGTTGGATGTTAGAAAATATTATTTCACCAATAGAGTGGTAGATTACTGGAATAGTTTGCCATCTGAAACGGTAGGCAGTCCAAACTTGAATGTTTCCAAACGCAGATTAGATGATTATATGAGGAGGGAGGGTTGCCTTGGGGAAGGAGGGGTATTTTGGACTCATTCCTGTGGATGCAGTTTTTTATTATTGTCTATTATGGATGATTTTGATTTTGATGAGTCTTGATAATGATGCTTTTTGTTTTGAACACATTCCTGTGGATGGTTCAAATTGTATATTGTAGATGCATGATCTGATACAATCCTATGGATGCATTTTGCGGGTGGGTTTTGACAGATGCGGATGACCTTTGATAGGCCCTTGTGGCTTTTGTCATCCGTGGAATTATGTTATGCTATTTTAAATAACAGCATCTCATAAAGGAGTGAGCACTAACTCTCAGATCCGAATATTTTCCACACAACATAAAATTATGAATTGTAGTTTGGGGGCGTCAACTAAAGTATAATAGTGAATTTACTAACTAATTATTCTTTAGTATTACCTGTATTTTAGACATGTATCATATAAGATACATTCGAATGCAACGGTTCAAAAACTGTTTTTATATATATTCTATATTATTACATAACTCTTTCTGAATAGCAGAATACAAGTATGGCTTAAAATAAAAGGAGTATAAACATAAACGGGCCTTAATTTTTTTTTGGGGGGGGCGGGGTTTCACCCCCTAGCTCCCCTTGGATCCGCACATGATCTCTGGGCTTTAAAAAAGATGATACTGCAGAACTTATTTGATATGAAGTGTGTAAGAAATATCCAACTGGTTGGCGCATGAATGAAAAGACGTGAGGAAGGTGGAAAGGAAGAGGGAGAATCAGAAATTAAAGGTTATTTAATCCAAAAGAGCCTAAAAAGTACGAGAAAATGGTTAATAGTGAGAATAGGAAATGTGAAGATCGAATAGAGCACATGTAACAAAAAAAGTAATATTTTGTAGTGCAAAATTGGATGTGGGTGTGTTAGAACTGCAAAGAAAAAAAAACATAGGGGAAAATGACAAGGTGAAACGGGCAGTAGGGAGAGAAAAGGAGGCGTAGTAATAATTGTTAATAGTTTAGATGAAAATGCCAAGGAGATGAGGACGAATAAATAGAAGAGGCGAAAAGCAAAGTGAAACAAGTGATTAAAGAAACTAAGAAAGCAACAAATGGAACATTTGGACAGAGGAATGAGGATGCAGAATGGAACTGGAGATTATTCTGGAATGAAGTGAAACCCCAATAGCTGCTTGATTGGGCCTAAAGTGGGGTGGGACAAACATCGAATTCATGGGAAGTTGTGCTGCAAGAAGGGACAAACCGAGGTTGATTCGTATCAGCGGTTATGTTGTGAAATGGGGCTCTTTATAAACTGCTGTTTCTTCGGTGCTAATCCATTAAACCACTTCCTTATAAATATCATAAAACGGACATAGGAATCAATCTCCTTGGAATAAGAGTTTAAATGTGAGGAATCTTTTTTGTTATTTCCTATTTTCTGGAGGTTTCTTTAGAATTATCCTTTAACATAATGGCTAGATCCATTTTACATAAGTTCCAGTCGTCAACATACATAGAATATATCAATAAAAGAAACTGATTTTCATAATAGCGATCATTTTTTTTTATCTATATATATAGATTCAGGATAACACTGGGAGATAAAAAAAGAGAGGATACATTTATATTTACGACGTTTCGGGTTCAATCACCAGGTAGTGCAGCAGGAAAAAAAAACAAGGCAAAAAATATCACACGATATACAACAAAATAAAACACTAAAGAAAGTTAGGAGAGAAATGATAGAAAAGACGAATACAAAACAGATAAAAAACAAACAAGAACGCTCACAATTAACGTATTATTTGCTAATTAATAAAAATTTAAAAATTATATATATATATATATATATATATATATATATATATATATATATATATATATATATATATATATATATGATAGCCTCAAATAAGGAGAACTTCTATTGATGATCGAAGTAATTAATATTCACTCCTTTAAAATATTAATTATCCGATGTGTCATGTTGCCCACATCTTTTGACCTTGAAAAAAGGCAACAATTAATCAAAGCGAAATTAATAATTGATAAAATTTTCTAAAATTAACAGGTTTTTAAAATGAAAAATTAATGCAGAAAAATTTAAAAATTATAATTTTTAGCCAATTTTCTAACTTTTGTTGTTTCAACTTATAATAGTAATAATAATGATAATAACAATAGTAATAATAATAATAATACGCAATCTAGTATAGTGAATATCAAGGCCACCATAGGCATTCCAAGAGCCCCTGTCAACTAACTAACCACCCAAGGAAAACGTTGAAAAAAGAGTTAGGTCATCAACGAACGCTCTAAGGTAACAAGAGAGGGAAAGAAGAGTATAGCAGAAGGCAGATCATTACACATTTTAGGAGCAAATATCGAGAAAGCACGAACACCCATGCAACACAGACGGTTGCGAGGAGCAAACAATAATGGGGGCAGAGCCAGAACATGAGACTCTCTTTGGCCTGGATAGGTTCAGTGAGAGAGACAGGTAGGAGGATGCTGCGGTGTTTAAGATCTTATATATAAAAGGGAGGCCCTTGAAGGTAATTCAAGATCGAATGGACAACAAGTGTGGTTCGAGGAACAAGGGATTTGCATGTGTGGCCCGTTCCTAGGGTAGAAAAACTCTAAGGTGAGGAACAAGTTGAAGGGGTGGAAGATGGGATGAATGGGATCCACCTAAAAAGAAGTTGCACTAATCCGGGCGGGAGGTAAGGAAAGCGCTGAGATTACGGAAGGATTGGACATGGCTAAGATTATGGAGTGACCGGATGCGGCTAAGATTTCGGCGAAAGCAGAGACTGGGTTTGCTGATATTAGCAGCTTGAACTTGGAGAGAGAATCTCCTTTCCAAGAAGAAACCCAGATTTTTGGCCGAGCTTAAGAAAAAGATTCTCAATTTCACAGCTGTAGCTATACGATTCCAATGGACTACCCACCAATAACACTTCAGCTTCGTCATGATTGATTTTCAAAAAGTTATCAGGGTAAGAGAGGAGGCGAGGATGGGCATCAGTGCAGGAGGGGAGGCGAGGCTGGGCATTTGGGGAAGAGAGGAGGCGAGGGTGAGCATCAGGGCAGGAGGGGAGGCGAGGCTGGGCATTAGGGGAAGAGAGGAGGCGAGGCTGGGCATTTGGGGACTAGAGGAGGCGAGGGTGGGCATCAGGGTAGGAGGGGAGGCGAGGCTGGGCATTAGGGGAAGAGAGGAGGCGAGGCTGGGCATTAGAGTTAGAGAAGAGGCGAGGGTGGGCATCAGGTCAAGATGGTAGATGAGGCGAGGTTGGGCATTAGGGGAAGAGAGGAGGCGAGGGTGGGCATCAGGGTAGGAGGGGAGGCGAGGGTGGGCATCAGGGTAGGAGGGGAGGCGAGGCTGGGCATTAGGGAAGGAGAGGAGGCAAGGGTCGGCATCAGTGCAGGAGGGGAGGCGAGGCTGGGCATTAGGGGAAGAGAGGAGGCGAGGGTGTGCATCAGGGCAGGAGGGGAGGCGAGGCTGGGCATTTGGGGAAGAGAGGAGGCGAGGCTGGGCATTTGGGGAAGAGAGGAGGCGAGGCTGGGCATTTGGGGAAGAGAGGAAGCGAGGGTAGGCATCAGGGTAAGAGGGGAGGCGAGGCTGGGCATTAGGGGAAGAGAGGAGGCGAGGCTGGGCATTAGGGGTAGAGAAGAGGCGAGGGTGGACATCAGGTCAAGATGGTAGGTGAGGCGAGGTTGGGCATTAGGATAAGAGAGGAGGCAAGGGTGGGCATCAGGGTAGGAGGGAGGCGAGGCTGGGCATTAGGGGAAGAGAGGAGGCGAGGGTGGGCATCAGGGTAGGAGGGGAGGCGAGGCTGGGCATTAGGGGGAGAGAGGAGGCAAGGCTGGGCATTAGAGGTAGAGAAGAGGCGAGGGTGGGCATCAGGTCAAGATGGTAGGTGAGGCGAGGCTGGGCATTAGGGGAAGAGAGGAGGCGAGGGTGGGCATCAGAGCAAGAGGGGAGGCGAGGCTGGGCATTAGGGGAAGAGAGGAGGCGAGGGTGGGCATCAGGGAAGGAGGAAAGGCGAGGCTGGGCATTAGGGGAAGAGAGGAGGCGAGGGTGGGCATCAGGGTAGGAGAAGAGGCGAGGCTGGGCATTAGGGGAAGAGAGGAGGTGAGGGTGGGCATCAGGGCAGGAGGGGAGGCGAGGCTGGGCATTAGGGGAAGAGAGGAGGCGAGGCTGGGCATTTGGGGAAGAGAGGAGGCAAGGGTGGGCATCAGGGTAGGATGGGAGGTGAGGCTGGGCATTAGGGGAAGAGAGGAGGCGAGGGTGGGCATCAGGGCAGGAGGGGAGGCGAGGCTGGGCATTAGACGAAGAGAAGAGGCGAGGGTGGGCATCAGGGTAGGAGGGGAGGCGAGGCTGGGCATTAGGGGAAGAGAGGAGGGGAGGGTGGGCATCAGGGCAGGATGGGAGGCGAGGCTGGGCATTAGAGAAAGAGAGGAGGCGAGGGTGGACATCAGACAAGAGAGGAGGCGAGGCTGAGCATCAGGGGAAGAGAGTAGGCGAGGGTGGGCATCAGGCAAGAGAGGAGGCGAGGTTGGGTATCAGGGCAGTAGGGGAGGTGAAGCTGGGCATCAGTGCAGGAGGAAAGGCAAGGCTGGGCATCAGTAGAAGAGAGATGTGAGGATGGACATCAGGGCAGGATGGGAGGCGAGGTTGGATATCAGGAGAAGAGAGGAGGCGAGGATGGATATCAGGGCAGGAGGGGAGGCTAAGCTCGGCATCAGGGGATTTTTTTTTTTTTTTTTATTAAGGGGCTATCTGGCGACTGCCGACTTAGGCATAAGTTGCCGTAAACAAACAGCCTAGTTCTAGGCTACTTCAAAATAATTCAACAGGAAACAAAAATAAAAATAAATAACAATAACAAAGCAATAACAAAAACGATAACAAAAACAACAACAATAAAACCGGGTTAAATGAAAGGGAGAAGGCCGGCCTCCCCCAAAAAGTCAATAAGTCCACCAGTCATGGTGCACGCACTCGTCCCGAGTACAAGGGACAGGCGGTAGCGACCCCACCCATCCCGGTACCGAGACAGGTATCGTGCGCGAAGATCACCCAGACTGGGACATTCGACAAGAATATGCCGAACAGTCTGGGGGATGACGCAGTCGTTGCAATAGGGCGCATGCGAGCGGCATCAGGGGAAGAGAGGAGGCGAAGATGGGCATCAGGGCGGGAGGGGAGGCGAGGATGGGCATCAGAGCATGAGGGGAGGCAAGGCTGGGCATAAGGCGGGATGGGAGGCGAAAGTGGGCATTAGGGAAGGAGGGGCTGCGAGGGTGGGCATCAGGGAAGGAGGGGAGGTGAGGCTGGGCATCAGGGAAGTAGGGTAAGAAAGGCTGGGCATCAGGGAAGGAGGGGAGGTGAGGCTGGGCTTCAGGTAATGAGGAGATCCGAGGATGGGCATTAAGGCAGGAAGGGAGGTGAGGCTGGGCACGAGGGAAGGGGGAGGCAAGGCTGGGCATCAAGGCAGGACGAGATGTGAGGCTAAGCATCAGGTCAGGAGGGGAGGCAATGCTGGGTATCAGGGAAGGAGGGGAGGCGAGACTGGGCATCAAGGAAGAAGGCGAGGTGAGGCTGGACATTAAGGCAGGAGGGGAGGCGAGGCTGGTCATCAGGGCAGGAAAATGTGACCCGTGAAACGGAGCAGAATTCATTGATGGGATCGAGGAAGGGGTGAGCCAAAACTCCTGGTTAATGGCGGAAGACAGACGATGGTGAGAATCGGGGGCGTTGGGTAATGCGAGAGTAGGGGGGAGGGAGAAGAGGCAACTGGAGTAAGTTTTATCATCCATCTCTCGCATCGTGGACGACACGCCCCTCTCCAGATATTGACGTGCACATAAATATCAGAAGAACAATCGTTTTCAAGAACGAAGCCACCCGGGCCCGTCATCGCTAGTGGGAGAGTGGTGTTGTTTTGCGTTTTGACACCGGTCATGGGTCATAGAACCTTTTTGGTACGGTGTCAGGTGTATGTGGGTATGAGCACCCCCATATTGGATGCTAGTGTTCCAACGGTAGAGTTCCTGAACAGATGAGAGTGAGAAAGGATGGGGGGGGGGAAATAAAAGCGGTGTTGTGTTGACTATGTGCGTAATGATGGATGTGGAGTTACCCCCGTGGAGGGTAAGTTTCAGCGTATTCGCCAATGGGCAGCCAGCTCGGAATCCTGCTGAGTTTCGTGCCCGGGACCGTTGGGAACGAACCCGTGCCTTGACGCTAGAAGTCTATGAATTGGGAAGTAGGAAGCGATAAAATCAAATATGTTTAATAAAGTTTTAAAATATCGAGAAGTCGGATATGGGAGTGGCGGGGGGCAAGAATAACCGAATTTCCTTCAATGCGTGAATCTGCCTCGGCTGGTAACAGCGCATTTCCTTCCTTTAAATTATTTTTCATAACCAACAACTTCCAAAAATACCACTAGTTTTAGAGGAGGGGAAAGTTAGGGGAGGTAAATCCGAAAGTCTAGAAATGAGATTAAGAAGAATCATTGATTATTATTGTCAATATTATCATTGTTATTAACAACAGTGGTATTAATGTCTGCCATACCTTCCTTTGGTTGCTCCTTCTCCTAGCTCTTTAAAGTCATACACTTAAGTCTACACTTCCCCCACACTCTATAGTTTAGCCCCTGTTCTTCAACGATTCGTCAATCTTCAATAAATTAATTAAATCAATTAAACTACTTACCAGCAGAAGTGGGCATGAGAAAAAAGGGGAGAGTCAATTTCGTGAATGTAGGCCTCTGGCAACTCTGTGAAAAGCCGCATCACATCCTGGAAGAAGCGTTGCTGGATTGCTATTGATTGCGTTTGTAATATGGAGGATGCTAAGTTATCGACCTACGTTTCACCTTACACTATTCGGGTGGAGTGTTTCTATAATTCTATGGATTCAATCACATTAAGCAGAAAAAAATATATAGAATTGGGTCGCTGGTCTGGGAAACCATCTCCAGGAACACCTTCCTCGAACACATCATTTTTCATTAATGTTCGTCATTGTCACATATTTTTTGAGTATTTTTTTTTTTAATAAAGAAAGAATGGGTACGCCGCTCTCTTGAGAGGAGTTGAAAATAAAGCTTATGTAATCATGCGAAGGAATGCATACTCAGTGATGAATGAGATATATAGCATGCAATAAAATAAACAAAGTGGAAAGAGACGAAGCAAAGAGACTAAAGGCAACGATTTCGGGTCATTTAGAATAAGACGGGCGCACGCGTATTAGGCTACTAAATACCGTAATACTTCTTCGTATCGTTGTAATAGTGTCCTATGAGTAATATTATGATGGCGTAGAGGGTCTATCACCTATTACAAAGTCAGAAAAAGACTATTTCTACGCACTTATTCTTCCACGACGCCATCTTGAAATGCCATGAGACGGCTTAAGTTAGGCTCGTGCAGTTGTTTTTAATGTTAATATTAGTACTTAGACACTAAACCTGTTTCTCTATGTTTATGTTCAAAAATGAAGTCAATAAACTTCGCTTTATCCAGACAAAAAAAAGAGTTGGGTCGAGAACGTTAAACAACAGCCTTGATACACGGTTTCCATAATGAAAATGCCATTGTGCTGGAGTGAAAAATCACAAACAAATCGTGTTAAAAATGGGATACCATATACCATTTTTGAATTCGCACTATTATGCTAAATCAGTTTAATGATATTTATAGGAAAAATGAACTAATATCAACCTTAAAAACAAACTTCCTTCTCATATCATTTAAAGATGGCGTCGTGGAAAAATAGTGTGTTGCAGAAATCGGATTGAAATATTAACTTTTACTAACTTTATAAGTGAGGATCGACCCTCTCCACCATCAAAATATTATTCATAGGATACCCTTACAACGAGACAAAGAAATATTACAGGATTTAGTAGCCTAATACGCGTACGCCCGTCTTAAGCAAAATTACCTGATTTCGAATCAAGTTTGGGAACTCCTAAAACCTATATTCAACTCTGTAATAAACGCAATAACAAAACTGTGGAAAAGTAGCAAAAGGCAGGGATAGAATAAAACAATGAATCGACAACGAGATACCTTATTGCTCCGAGAGTGGCAAAAGGAGGTCAAAGAAATCTAAATCAATGTATTAAGAACCCGGGCTTCGACACGCTGATTTAAACGACTGAATAAAACCCATGCAAACGAGAAGGGAAATTTTCTATTCCTAATACGGAGCCCCTCCCTCTTAGGAACCTTGGGCTCATGTGTACATGATATTAGTACCCTATCCAAGCAGCTCCCAGGGTAGAATTTAAGGGTGTTCTACTTAAGTAGGCTCTTTGGATAAAGATATCACTGACATTTTTAAGTAGCTTCTGCGGTACAAGCATATTATTGCCCTATTCTTGCAGCTTTCTCGGTAGAAAGATAGGGTGTCCTATTTAAGTAGCTTTTGTAGTATAATAATACCAGCGGTCTATTTAAGCAGCTTTCGTGGTATAAAAATACCAGTGCCCTATTTAAGTAGCTTTTGTAGTATAATAATACCAGCGCTCTATTTAAGCAGCTTTCGTGGTATAAAAATACAAGTGCCCTATTTAAGTAGCTTTTGTGGTATAACAATACAAGTCCCCTATTTAAGTATCTTTTGTAGTATGTATAACAATACAAGTGCCCTATTTAAGTAGCTTTTGTAGTATAGCAATACTGGCGCCCTATTTAAGTACCTTTCGCGGTATAAAAATATCAGCACCCTATTTAAGTAGCTTTTGTAGTATAACAATACCAGCGCCCTATTTAAGTAGCTTTTGTAGTATAACAATACCAGCGCCCTATTTAAGTAGCTTTTGTAGTATAATAATTAATACCAGCGCCCTATTTAAGTAGCTTTCGTCGTATAACAATGCCAGCGCCCTATTTAAATAGCTTTTGTAGTATAACTATACTAATGTCCTATTTAAATAGCTTTCGCGGTATGACAATACCAGTGACTTATTTACATAAGTAGCTTTCCTGGTATAACAATACCAGCGCCCTAGTTAAGGAGTTTTCATGATAGAAAGATATGTGTGTCTTCTATATTTGTTTATTTATTCCTACTTAGAAAAATTACAATAATTTCTTGACAGCTTAATACATTTGTGATAAGTTATTTGATTGGCGATGGAGAAGTGTATGGGCGGATATGGACTGGAAGGTTCGTGTTATACTTATTTGAAAACAACAACAACAACAACCTCAAGTTAGAATACGTGAATATGCATGTATTTTGGTGTTATAGATTTAGAAACCATCCAAAATTGTCTAATAATCCGATGACAAGCAGAGACCTGACCGTGAAAGGGTGAGATCTTGCGTGTAAAAGTGGGAGTGAATGTAGGAGATAATGTGTCACAGAATTACGTCTATCTTCTTATCAACTGCAACATTTTTCATAATTTAAATGGAAAACCAATGAATACATTTTCCTCTAAACCTTTGTATCGAGAGATATCTAGAGAAAGTAGTAAAGATGGTGGAAGTGAAATGTTTGGAAGATATATAGTATAGTCGCAGGTCCCCCATCGGGGGTTGGGGCCGGGTGATAGGTTTGAACAAGATTTGGGTGAGGCGCGATGAGAGCCCGATAGCGAGTGGGGTGAGCTACTGCCGACACGAGGCACAATCCTTGGTTAGCATGGCAACGAATACTCCAAACTGAGGTCAGAAGCAGAGGTATAGCTGGGGGTAGGGTCAGGGTCACCTTCCGGTTTCATCGTTTGACCCCGCAATGACACGTGCCCTCTACTCAGGTCATTTACTATCAACACATTTTTAACTGAATTTCAGCACTTTTAGATGAACTTAAAGATAACTTTTTGGAGATGCCCTCGTTGTTGTTTTTTATAAGATGATAAATGGTTATTGAAATTATGGTTTCCCATGGTTCAAATCACTTGCAAGTGCCTTTGAATGCCTAAATGAGACTTCTGCCACTAGATGGCACACCTCAACACCAAATTCGATGGCAGATTTGAAATCTCCAGGGGTTCCAGTCCTCCTATCAAGCTATGTTACTTCTCCGGCAGACGTCAGCCAGGGCAAGCCCCTGGCTCCCCACCGCAGGGCCCAGTCACGGCGGTAACCTCCCCGGTAAACAGTGAGGAAGAAGCTTAAGAGTAAGTAATACTCGTCTAAACCCTAAATAGGGTTTAATACTCGTCTAAACCCTAAATAAGGTTTAATACTCGTCTAAACCCTAAATAGGGTTTAATACTCGTCTAAACCCTAAATAAGGTTTAATACTCGTCTAAACCCTAAATAGGGTTTAATACTCGTCTAAACCCTATATGAATCCTATAGGTGTTACCTATACTTATTCACGCATCTGTATATGACGATAATTAAAATGATGAATAGATACTCGAAAGAGGTCAGCATTGAGATACTCTGCTGAAGAACCACCTAAACCCCGAAGACAGACGACGAGAATCGTCATTGGTTGCGAACAAGAACACAGAGGACGAAAAGTCGTTTTTTTTCTCTCAAAATTTAAATCTAAAACCAAAGAAGGTGAAAGAAGATAATTGTAACAACTAAGCGACTCACAGTGACACCACGAACTGGACTACGACTCTAATAGCAGTGCCATTAGAATCATAGTCGACTTAGCGATGAGTCAGTGTGAGTCGCATCAATCACCAACAAAACACGAACCGATGGATGAAAGCTGCCCGCGCCGAAATTTGAAACAGGCCGAAAAATAGTTTGATTTAAATTGTACCAAATTGTTTCAAATTTTAATTTAATTAAAGTATATATGGAAATATCTCACTATGACCTTACTGTCAATAAAATATTAGTTCAAAAACTATATGATTGGCCTCAACATGACTTACTCTGCTTTATTTGTGATGACCCTTAAAATAATGTAAGCAGTACCTCTTGAACGGCGATTCTATCTCCCGTTGAGTATACCAGATGGATGGTTGTGTTGATAGATTGAATGTTATAAAGTGGAGGCGTGGGTGAACCATAGTACACCAAATTTCCCAGGCCATAATCATATTGCCGGAAAACGTCTGAAAGATCACATTAATAACTTTATGAGTAGAGGTTTGTAGAGAAAGCGGAGAAGTTAGGGCAAATGAACAAATCCATGGAAGATATTCTAGCCCGAATAATTCAGAAAGAAGGCTACTTGTGGTACTCCGGAATATGATGGAGTCTGGGAATGGGCTTCTAGTGGTGGGACAAATTCAGAGCGTGTACGTTTTATATGATCACAAAAAAACGTATACGACCTTAAGTTGTTCTATCACTACTGGCCCTGCAGTGCTCCAAATGACATCTAGACTGCTTTTCTACCTGGCACAACGCCCGTAAGGATGTGTATTCAACCTTCCTTTATTACATGAATGTCTACTCACCCGAGCTCTTCACTTGGAAGTAGTGCACAGCAGTTTTCAAGGAAGTGTAGTCGGGAAAAAAACGAAAATAGTACGACAATTTTTTCTGAAAACGAAGTGGAAATGAAAAGACAAATTGGGAGGACATGCAAAGATAAACTATGAATAATTAGCACCAACAATTAACAATAAAAATATCGAATGTTACAAAGACTCCATTCATACGAGACCTTGACATTAAAAATACTTAAAGGGCGTCAAGGTACAGTTGCACAAATTAGTCATTTCAAGCTTTATAATGAATTTTGTTCAGAGAGGTTGTTTAACAGGAGGGAAGGTCTCTCTAATGATCTGCGGCGTTTTGAGACAAGGGGATAAATGATTATTGCAATGATGGTTTCCCATGGTTCAAATCACTTGCAAGTGCCTTTGAATGGCTAAATGGTTAATTGAGGCTTCTGCCACTAGATGGCGCCACCCAGTGCCAAATCCGATTGCAGATTTGAAATCTGTCGGCTGAATAACCATATGTCCTATGGTCATATGGGTCATTTCATGGCTCTAAATGGGTACAATTGAACTTTACTTCTTTTGAAAATAAAAGCGACGTCTTGACCTGGCGCTTCGCCGCAGTTAAAAACGGGTACCAAATTTCCCGAAATTTTTCTCTTTTCCAACTTAGCTTTATATATTTATTCCATTTTTAATCCTGGCGATCACAAAAAGAGTTGCATTGGCAATTGGCTAATTTTTATCGCTATAATTAATTTTACAATCTAAGGTGTGAAGGAAAATATTATTATTTGGCAACACAGTACGGCAAAAACTAGCAGTAGCCATGCAAGCCTATCCGAGGATTTTTTAAACAGCATATAAATAATTACATCGTAGTTAACTTATTTTTGTCCGAAATATTTTGAAATAAATGACAAGACTAATTTGGACAATTGTACACCATCACAATATCTACGAGGGGAATAAACAAAAAGAGGACCGAACCAATGAAACCCCATTAAAGGAACGTCAAATATAAAAACAGGTCTACTACTACCATCCTATTTTGAAAGTAGTCTTGAACAACAAAACTGAAAACAAAGCCTATTATTGTAATACATCGTACATAAATACACATACTCCGTGTACATACTTAAGGCTGTGTGATTAAACACTAGTTCCTTCCAACTGCACCACTCCAAACACTCTCTGTCGGTCTTCAAGTCCCTCATCTCGCATTTAGTTTCTCAAACACTTCCCCAAACATATAACTGCCTTCTACTGACAGCACCCTTAACTGTATGAATCCTAAACAACGACTGATAATAATAAACAACGAACCAACTCCAGTTGATCGACGTAGACTCGTGCCAAGAAATTCAATACTGATGCGCAAACTGGTTGCAAAAGCGAAAAGGAGGAATCACAGACGTTTCCTAGGATACTTCGTAAACCCCAATGAACAGGAGGAATTTTATATCCTTTGTGCTCTTTAAAGCTTTCCTGAAAACAAAATTACTAGATGTAATTATGGTATAAAACCTGGAGGCACAACTGATCTAAATATGTAGATGATTTGGGAACCAAATATGTAACTGAAGACACAATTTATATATCTACATGATTTTGGAAGTATTAATGTGTAACTGAAGACAAAACTTATATATATAGATGATATTAGAAGTATTAAATTGTAACTGAAGACAGAACTTATATATCTAGATGATTTGGGTATCATTAATGTGCAACTGAAGTCACAACTTTTATATGAGGATGATTTTGAAAGTATAAAGTTCATAGGTGTCTTTATTTATGTTACAACAAGAAAATATTCAATTAGTTCAGACACCAATTCTTAAGAATAAATACCTTGCACATATCTCACTACTCGTAAATTAATAAAATTACACGTAAAACATGTGCCTGAGAACTGTTAAAGCTTTTTAGAACAGAAAGATCCTAACCTTAAAAGTGGGTTTTAGATTATAAAATTTATGGCATGACATCTGTGGTCAACACTTAATATGACAGGGTCTCATGGCAACGACAGACTGGAAAACGAGATTTTAATCCTGGACGTCGTATATTAAAAGAAGGGACTTTTTTCTCAAAGCTTAATGGATTTTCAGAAAGTTTTATTATACTGTAGAATTCTGTACTCCGTTCACAGACGGTCAGTGCATGATAGATACGCATCTTGAGTCAGACTCAAGTCTTCTCGCCGAAGGAAAATACTCAGTGGGGTTAATAAGATTGCATGACACACCAGAAGGATTTGGCGGCATATTTGGAATTATCATTTTTTTTATGCATTTATCAAGAGCTGCCTTCTTTTTTTCTATCGGTAAAGATATTATTTTCCAAATTTTATGTTACGTATTCTTGAAGCTCGTAATCACTTAGCAGACACGGGTAACCATCTCTCCTTCGAGATAGACAGCAGTTACTCAATTTCGAGTGATTCCTTCTAGTAACACTTCGGATATGGCTTCTTGAAGACTCGTTTGTTACTTAGGGAACTCGTAAAGTTATACATCGATCAATGGCTCACCAAGATATTTTTGAAGACTGAAAATTTTGGTTGGAGGGGTACACCGACGTTTCCTATAGAGGGCAGACATGGGCATGATTATGATTACTAATCATAAAATCCCAAATCATAATCAAAAAGTAGATAACTCGTGTAATAATAATCAAATCATAATCAGAAACTACTCAGCGGTGATAATCATAATCAAATCATAATCATATTTTTCTTGATAATAATCAATGATTAAAATGTGATTATTGTCATTATTTCTTTGTAATTTCCATGAAGCACTTCGCTTTCAAGTCCAAGTATGTTTTGAAAGCTTAGCACATCTCATGTTTTTACTTGCTTGCCTCCCTCCCATGATCTACGAGTATCAGTAAAATGCACACATACATGTTTCAGCAGAATTGAAATGCAGTACTGGTAAACATGATTGCCGCCAGGCTGGTGTGGGAGTGCACAGCCACAAGGTTACATATGAAACATGTCTGTGTAATATGTGTATCAATCGTGGAACTGTCTATCATTGTGTGTGAGTAACTGTGTGTGTGTTGTAGTACTGTATCACCCAAAACGTTTGTACATGCACACGCTGCTGGTAGACTCATCACTCCACTCCACTCCTCCTCAACAAGTACATCTCTAGATCATCATGGGGAAACCAATACTGGACCACTTTCATGGCAGCTCCTACTACTCAAGTGAAGCTGAAATGCAACTACTGTGACAAGGTTGTTAGTGATAACATTCGATAGACTTCAAATTTCCATACTTACATGAAGGTAAGGTAACATGTAATTGTATCATATCGTCACCTTCATAAACCAACTACCTAATTTACTTGATCAACTGTTCGGGAAATTTTAAAATTAACTGTCTTTTCTTATTTTTCACATTAATTCAGAGTTTATCCGTTTATAACTTCATAATAGGACAAAAAATTTCGTATGCTTTTTCCACGTGGAAAGTGCTATTTGTCGAAAGAAAATGGAAGTAAACTGACTTAGGTAAATATGTTTATAATGTTTACATATGACTTAAGCATAATGCTAAAGCACCAGTACATTAAAAATTACAAAATAAAATAAGTAGACCATATGATAAATAAATTCATAAAGAAATTCAGACCTTCTAAAACAGAAATTCAAGTAAAATAACTGAAAACGTAATGAAATTCTTCTCAAACCATTATTTCCTTGAAGTTTTCCTAACTAAGATTTAGTCATTACTCGTGAGGCAAGGTGTCAAGAAACTAGGGCAGTCAAATCGCATAACTGGCTTCATGGATTTAGATAGAACAGTTTCAGTGAATTTTAGACCATTTAAACTAGTGGTTCTTAACCTGGGGGGGTGCGCCTCCCTAGGGAGGTGACAGTAATTCCCAGGGGGAGGACGCGAGCTCTGGGAAAAAAGTAAGAATTCTCTAATTATATAGATTAATCTGTTAACCAGATTGTGGGTTCATAATGAAAAGTGTTTTTCTTTCTTAATGCAATGCCATATATATGTGTATATTACACGAAAGAAATGCCAATAAAAACTCACCCCCCCTCCCCTCAGGCTTCAGGCTAATTTATATATATATATATATATATATATATATATATATATATATATATATATATATATATATATATATATATAATTAGCGTAATGTATTCTGTTCTTTCTACTTTCAGAAACAGCATCCAGATGTCAAGGTGGATAGCAACGTGATCAGCAACAACAGCAGTTAGTGAAGTCCTTGTTCCAATAACTGACATTAGGATATCTATTACTAAGAAAAAATGGAGCAATAGTGATCCCCGCCAAAAGGAAATGGACAAGTTACTCATTTGCTTCATTGCTGGCTCTCTGCAACCTCTTTCAAGGTTTGAAGATCCTAACTTTCAAGTTCTTCTTAACAAGGCCCAGCCCGGCTACAATATCTCAAGCCGCAAGGAGCCCAGCAGCAAGCTTCTTCCTTCGCAAACTCAAATACAGGAACATCTCAATAAGAAATTCCGTTCTGTTGGTTATGGCTGTGTTACAGTAGACATTTGGACAAACAGACAGATGCAGTCGTACATTGGGATCACATGCCATTTCATTGATAACTTCGAGCTCCAATCAACAATGTTGGCATGCAGAAGATTCAAAGGGCCCCACACTGCAGAAAAGATTCATACCACATTCACTGAATTATCTCTTAGCTTTAACCTAGAAACAAAGATTTTGACAATTGTAACCGACAGTGCCAGCAATATGCTTAAAGTATTTGTGACACTTCCTGGTCTGGAGCATGCGGACACTAATCAAGACAGTGGTTAATAAAGAGTTGATAATTTTTAGGCAGTGGTTTCCTGCAAGACGAAAATTATTTCAAGCATTCTACAAAGCTAAAAAATAGTTGAAAAACGTTGCCTAAGATATTTGCTGAAGCAAATACCTGGTCAAACGCGCATCTTCATCGGAAGATTTTATTTTACATATTTGTAGGAGATATTAAAATTTTATAAGGTACCTCCAACTCACGGCTACAGTTTGGTCATTTACAGTAGTAATTTCTTTTTATAGAAAGTAATTATCATATTTTTAGATTTTATTAGTAAAAGGAAATAAAGGATTTTTTTAAAATTTCAAAACGGTAAACCGAAAATATCTCAGTTTTGTGATAATTTCCAATAAAATATCCCGCTTTGTTTTTTAAATTTACTTTATCACCATTTTTTCTCCAAGCGTGCCTTGGAGAAAATATCGATATAAAAGCCACCGTTTAATATTATCCACATTTCATAAAATCACTCATATATTTATCGGGCTTACTTCGATCCTTTTCCAATGAAGAGAGAGGTCTGGAATCAGGCCTTCTGCGTGGGTCACAAACACGGCTGGAGCTAAGGCCACCATCTTTGAAATCTGAAGCCATGATGAGAGTCAGACACGTTTTAAAAGCTTTCCTAATCATCGGTTCGAGTAATTGCGTTTAGTTTATAAGAATTTCACTAATTTAGCCTTAAAAATTCACTTGAAACCTCAAACTCAACGTATATTTATTTGTTTATGGTCAGTTTTATCTTCTATTTTTAACGACATTCAAGGGCCTAGGCAAGGGATTCCTAAGGCTGAATTTTTATCGATGAGACTCTCATCGTTGTTCAGATCCGTCATTAAACTATAGGTTCTCAATGACAGATAAAAGCAATTTTAAATAAGTGCAGATCGGTGTTAAAAATTAACCCACCGCCTTACGATGGTGCGATGTTGATATGCTTCTGTATCAGTAACTTTATTTGATACGAATAATTATTGAGTGTCGCAAATGCCTTATCTACCCCTTGGATCACTGTTAACGATTTTGGCGTTGCCTAGCCGAGGCCTTCCTCCGCTTCGTGGTCAGCTGTGCTATTCGTAGAATTTACCTTTTGGTTATATTCCGGTCTTGAACTCGCCATAGCAAAGTAGATGGTAGTTCCCATGCTGAAACCTATGTAATAAATTGACGCTTGGTTGGTTGTACTAAGAATATAGTCAATGCTCGCTGGAACATCGTAAATCCCCTTCTCATGAAAGCTGAAAAAAAGGAATGAATGTTTATGAAAATGTGAGAAAATTGAGTGATGGCCGGGAATCTTGTTAAAGAAACAAGGTTATTTAAGGAGAACAGAACATAAAAGTACTCAGGGAGAAAGAAAATAGAGATCACAGAAGCCAAGGACAAATAGAATACCAAAGCTTGTTGCTACTACAAATAATAATTCATTTGCAATCTTTTGACTTAATAAATACTCAAGGATATTTACCTGAACTCCCAAAACCTTGAATCCGATAATGAATAGTTAAGGTGTTTGCTAGAATAAGAGTTTCCTCTTGTGTTCATCATCCATACATCGTAGCCTGCGTCCGCTAGGATATAACCTTGAACATAGTACAAGCCATATTAAACTTCAATCCAAGAATTGTGGCACGGCACAAAATGTGTCGCAAAGTCTCTCAAATGATTTAGAACAGAATGTGTATCATCAAATCACGGACAAATATTCGCTGTATATACCTACAATTAGTATTATCACAGCATCCAAAGGAATTTAATATTAATGGCAGTGTTATTAGTGTCTAATATTTACCCCTTTATTGATATATGTATAATAGAATTGGTAAAAGTTTGTTAAAATGTGTCCAAAAGATGCTAGCCTGGCACAGAGGGTCAGAAAGTATTTGCTAGCCTCTCAGGGAGGAAATTTCAAAACGGCACTCCATGGAAAGAACTTCCAGAAGCAACAAACTACTACCAATACTATGATTTTCTAAACTAACCATAAACCAATTTCAGATCAGACTGATATTAAACTCATAATCAATCATTAAATTTATAAAATATCGCTCTTATACTAGGTTCAGTAAATTATTGCAGACAAAATATGTTTCAAACGGGAAAATTCCATTAAAAAAATTTGCTCGTTCACGGTTATAAGACAAATTGAATGAAGATTTGCTCGATTGAGAAGGCAATTAATCACAGGCGAAAAAATAATGGGTTACAAACTACGCTCCCCGAAATTTAAAACAATGATTGGCAAAAAGTTCATTTAAAATATCGTAAATCATTGGAATGTGCTTCGAGCGGACGTCGGTAATAAAAATACTATCTGTGCATGGCTGCAAAAACTGCTATGAAAGCCATTCCCAAGGGTTGAATATTGTGAGATCTATTCTCAAAGGTTGAACATTTATTTGTGAGAGCCATTCCCAAAGTTTGATTATTCGTGAGAGTCATTTCCCAAGGTTGATTATTCGTAAGAGCCATTTCCAAAGGTTGTTAATTATTCGTGAGAGCCATTTCCAAAGGTTGATTATTCGTGATATCTATTTCCAAAGGTTGATTATTCGTGAGGGCCATTTCCAAAGGTTGAATATTCGTGAAAGCTATTTGCAAATGTTGATTATTCCTGAGAGCCATTTCCAATGGTTGATTATTCGTGAGAGCCTTCTCAAAAGCTGATTATTCGTGAGAGCCATTTCCGAAGGTTGAATATTCGTGATTGCCATTCTCACAGGTTAAACACTGCATTTGTCCATATTGGTTGACGAACATTAAACATAAAAAAAACCCCAAGGAAACACAGCTTGAATATTGTATACGGCATAAAGCGAGCAGAATCTCCATATCATCACCAAATGGAGTCCACTTTGATGGATCGTATCCACCTTCTACAATTCCTGCTAGACTGAGGATGCGCAGAACTCGCATTTGTAGTCTGGATTAGAACCATAAAGGTGCAGTAGAAGAGAAGAAAGGTAGCTGTACCAGTACCCCAAGTGCAGAAGGCCACGGAACGAAGAATGTCAGAGGCATGGGTACAATAGTCCCTAATACTGCGAATGGACCCCTACCAATTGAGGAATCGGTCAAAAACAAGACCAAGGAAACGGTGAGACTCTACTACATCCCCTAGCACCGAGGTAACACCTTTGATGCTTAAAGCAAAGAGAGTGACACAGAAAACTTCCCTGTGGGACGTTATCCTCCTGCCTTATTGGATCAAAGAGCCCCGTCCCCCCTCAACCAGATGCAGAATCAATGGGCTCGTAGAAAGCCAGACACAAAAAGTATATAGGCATCCTTCTCGCCCTCATAATGTAAAAGTTCTCCATGATACCTTATCGCCTTGCGATATCATAGGCCTTCTCCATTCCAAACACCACCGTAGTGAATTGCCGCCCACATAATATTTTTCAGCCGGAGCTGAGCATTCGACATGAGTGGAACTTGCATAAGCCGCAGTGTGCAAGAGAAAAGGGACATCCGCTGTCCATAAAATGAGATAACCTAACATTACACAATCTTTTCATAAACATGCAGACTCAAGAAGTTAGAGAAATCAGGCATAAACTAGACGGGATAGAGGTATATCTCCATAGTTTGCAAAAAGAAGCATTGTAACCATTCGCCAGAAATCGAAGAGGATATCAGCTGCTCATATCATGTTAAATCAGGTTAACAAAAAGTCATGCCTCACTTAAACATGTGTCGAAGCATGGCATACGGGATATCGTCCCGAACACGGGTGGTATCGGTTCACGAAGCGATAGCGGAACGCAGCTCACTTAGTGGAAACAGTTACGTTGAAGGGTTCCCCGGCTCTAGAGGCGAAGTCCAGTCGGCGGCCTTCCACGAGCCCACAACGTACTTTTAATGCTGGTGTAACAGCATCCCGGCTAAAGAATGAAGAGAAAGGGGTCGGTCGCGAAGGACTCCGCCACGAACGCAGTATCCAAGATTGCAGCCCCGTTTTCCTGGTGGACTTTAGGAGGAGAGGGGACGGGAAGAAACTTGCCCCGAATCATTATCACGCTCTTCCAAACCTCTGTAAGAGTGATATTCCCGTTAAGTGAAACATTTCAGACTGTGCCTCTTCCCTCCTCTCCCTCGAAGAAACTTACATGGTGAAATCGTTCAGACAGCACTTGTAACCCGTATAGGCATATAACACTCAGCCAACCAACAAGGAAGCGGACGGCGTGCCAAACGAAACAGCGGAGAAAAACTTAACGGCTTCATTTGTCATAAACTCTTCTGCTGAGTTAAAGAACTCGGTATTGTCCTCAAATCAGGGAGGACGATTCTCGGGCTACAACTGCCCGGCAAAAGATAAATAAATGGTAAAGTGATCACTACCATGAAGATCATCGACCACATCCCACTCAAAATCAGACTGTGCGTAAAAGATAGATCGATGCAAGAAAATGAAGTGATTGCGCGTAAGTGATAAGTAAATTAATCTGCTTTTGAGAGAGAGATCTCTAGCTCTTCGATCAGATCTGCCAGATCCTGACCCCTGGGATTGATTGTGTAACCCCCTAGAGAAAGTACTACCATTCATATCCCCGTGGAAGAGAAAATACCTCCGTAGCTACACCATGACGTGGCAGAAATCCGCCACACCAAGTTCAGCGGACGGTGGAATATACTCTAGATTAAAACTATACCTCTTATTCAGGTGTTTTGCACTAATACTGCCGGAAATGAAGTATTCAAAAATAAAAAGAGAACGGTGGCATCATGAATGGTGTAAATTGTGAATCCACCTGCCCGGCTCCAATCACATGTTGTCGGAGCTGCAAAACTCGTATACCCCATGAGGTTGTGTAGGTCAAACGCGCCAAACATGGTTTCTTGGAGACCAACGGCAACTCCGATTTATGAAATACCTTTACAGATCTATATTGATGGAGTTATCGGGGTCTTCCGGGAAGTGAAGAGCATTCCCGGAAAGGCCATGGCCTTACGAAGATAGAGCGCTTGCAGCTGTTGAGCGCCTAAGGTGCTGAAAGCATTGTTACCATCTAGGGCTTAATGGAGGAATGTTGCTCGACAGGCGAGCCTCTACAATGGAGAAGGTGTGCCTCCTCCATTGTAAATAGTCATTTTGGTGTTGAATACCCCTGATGGATTCGGCAGATGAAACTCATTGAAAATATTTATTTTTCAAATTTTGCTCGGTGTGGGCTAGTGTGCGCCAGTCTTTGTTATCCTCGAGTAATCTAAATAAGAGATCACTTAGGGCATCCGGGGAGGGAAGGGCACGTAATTCTCTAGTTGTATTGGGACTTTCCTATCTATATGTATTTGGAACCCCTCCTCTCCTCTTTGAAAAGAAGTATTTTTTTCCCTGCACTGACTGAATGGGAAACATTATTTGACAATTGAAAGGTCAGTGTGGAAGATACATTAGCCATGTAGAATATTTGAGGCGTTAAAGATCGGGACGGGGGGGGGGGGGGCGCAAATCTTCTGAACTCGCAACGAAGGTTGTAGGGTAGTGACATTCATAATCAAATTATAGCTGTCTAGTTTGTTATGTTTCTGGAGTCTAACCTAACCTAACCTTTTTACATATTGCTTCCGGGCTTACATCAATATAACATGTAACCTATCATAGGTTAGGTTTTTGCTTTAAATCATTTAACAATGCACATCATGAAAGTGTAGATGCATCCAGAGCGAACAATTTTACATGTAGCTTCCCATCTGAAATCGCTTGAACACTTCGCTTCCCGCCGGACCAGAATGACAAACAATTGAAGTGATTCCAACAGATTGCGATGAAATGCGAATAAAAACCATTGCTTGTTTTGTGGTATATTTATATTTTGAGTGCTGGTGAAATTTATTGCTCTTCGAAGCTCTACATACTTAACACATTGACCACATATTATGCAATAAATTGTACAATAATAGATTTTAATAATATGGTCGTTGCTTGGAGAGATTCGCGATCAAGTGTTGATACATTAAGGGTGATGTTAGTTGGCGTCATTTGATATTTCAGGAGTTTACTCTTATAACAACGTTGGGGGGTATTTAGTATCCGAAGACTCTCATTAATTATTCATAGTAACTTTAGTAGTCCTTGGTATCCGCAGAGCTCTTAGTGACGTTGTTCTTCCACTGCCGATATCGACGATATCGATGGTATATATACCTCCTTGGAACCTCAATCATACTCTAAGCATTTTTTGTTTCAGGAAAAGCAACCCATTTGAGAGCTCAATGTATCTCTCGGGGTAGTTGCACCGCTGGATCTGCCCAGCAAGCCATTTTTGTGGGTACCATGTTTGAACGTTTGTCACCACGCCTTTGTTCTCAAGGCTTTTACAACACAAGTATTTCGTTAGAACTTTTAGAGCACATGCCGTGTCATGCTCTAGCCATGTAAGTGTAAACGGATGAGTCCAACTCTGAATAGGGGCTTGTCTCCTCCCAGGCCATATTGGAGAAGGTTAGGCTAGATACGCGAGTGCTCTTCTCATTCCTCAAATCCTTTGGCAGCTGGAGCTCATTTGTAGTCTAATTTCCTTTGTTCTTTTAGAGGACTGGTCATGACTGCTCTCCGTCCAGTTTTGGAGAAGGGCGAGTGGACAGAAGTCACTTATTGCTCCCCACCTACCGAAGGGATAACTTCACTGTCACCTTCCTCAGGGTTTGCTCATCTGAGACGATTGACTAGGCTTGGAAGCATTACTAATTCGTTTTTTTCAAAATAGTAACTCGGAAGTTAGTGGGGTCCCCGGCTTTAGCTGGGGCAGGGTTTAACGCTTCTTGCAGCAAGCCATCCCTGGGCGGTGTCCTTGGGGCAGGGGGTACAACCCGATGAATGGTTCCTATTGCATACTGTGGCTATCGAGTTTGTAGGAAAGGAAAAGCCAGGATCGACGAGTGCCTATCTTAAGAGAGGCATAAGAAGTGCCTGATCACTTAGACGGAAACAAGGACCATCTACCTAGTCTCTTGATACTAAATTCGGTCCACAGCTTGGACTGCTACTACTTTTTTTAAAAATATACGAATCGCAATACTTCGAGGAAGTAGGGCGCGATGCGACGCAATTCATTCAGTTGAGCAAGAACTAATTTGATTAATGATGCACGTCCATATGACGATTTATACATTGTTTTAGTCCACCATTCTTTGCATGTAGGCAGGCTTCATTTATATGGTCGAAACCCTGGCAGTAATAACACCTCCATTATAAAGGATGACTTGAAGATGGCGGACTAGACGAAGCATGGTAGTCTCTCAATGTAGGGGGGCCGCGTTCTCGAAGCTCCGCTCTCATGTTTTATCTTCTTTTGGATTGGAGAGTGCAAGTTATTCATCATTTTTACTTTCCATTCTACGGTAGTCCCAAGGTCGGACTGATCTGACTCTGCTAGCTACTTCACCGAAACCACGAAAGACGCGCCCGTCTACGGAACCACACTGGGAGGTTGAGAGCCTCCGTTGCACTTCTTTCTTCCATTCTGTTTCCCCTTTGGACTTCGATTCTCTTTGTAGTGATCTTCACAGGAGTGAGATCAGGCCTCAGGCCTGATCTCGCCGAGCCAGGATCTTATCCTGGTGACGAAGCACCCTTAGCCTAGGTATTAGAGACCATGATCACCGCGGGAGAATAACACAGGAGCCGGCACGCCAGTATCAACTGGGCGCGTCCGATGCACCGATTCCATGGAAATGAACCAATCTTGGATCCAACTGTGTGGCCAATCCCGAAGAGGTCAGCCGTAGCTACCCTCTCTCATGTGCTCTCGGTGGACCCTGAACTTCTTTCAGGAATAGGAATTCTATCATCTACCCATTTCATATATTGGATGGTTTTATGTGACAGCAAAGGGGGGAGGTGTTCCTCCAAACTAGTGTGGGAACCTTTTGAGGCGGCTTTTAGAGCAGAAGGGAAGAATTGGCGAAGGAAAAACTCTTTTGCCAGACGAGACGGATGCAAGGGAAACTCTTCCATCGTTACCCGAGGAAATCAATCCTAGAAGTGTGTTATTTGACTTCGTCCAGTTCGTCAACATTAAATCAAAAGTTGGAGTTGTTTTTATTTTTATAACATGATTGGGCAAGATGATCCACAAATATTTAAGATGAAAAGACCTGAACGTCTACTTCAGCAGCCCGATCCGGAGTGAGCGCATGCATGGGAGACCAGTTTGACAAAGCTGCCACAACTCAGGTCCCCAATTTTCGCCTGACGGGCAAACGTTTGCGGCGTGGCCACCGAAAAGTCAGAAAAGGACCGAAGGGAAGGAGGAGGCGGGGGGAGAATGTCGGTATTTTAAAGACCATCACCCTTCCCCCCAAACAGGAGCCAGGAAAGGGGTGAAGCCCCCCCCTTCTTCCCAGGAATGAGTGTGCGTAAGTGTTCGGCGACTAGCATGCAGAATTAGACACTGACCAAGTAAAGAGTTGGAGTTCGTAAAGAATGTTTCGAAAAGGAGTGAAAGGGAGGCGTATAGAAGAAGCAAAACCAAGATAGTTTCGAAACTAAGCGCGTCACTGAGGCCTGTAGGGCATGCCACACCCCCAGACTTCAATTGTAGTAAGGGATTGCCCCCTGCAACACTGTTCCTCTCCCTTGCAGAGTCTTTGTAAGTCAATGTTTGACGTTGATTTGTGACTCGGAGACTGAGCTAGGCCGGTCCGAGCTCCTTAGAGCTTCAAAGGCTTCTACGTTCGTGCTTTTGAGCTTTCGCTGATTACCTCGGATGAAATTATTCCTCGCGAGTATTTAGAAGTGAATTATTCCTCCTGAGTATTTGGGGGTGAATTATTCCTCCTGAGTATTTGGAGGTGAATTATTCCTCCTGACTATTTGGAGGTGAATTATTCCTCCTGACTACTTGGAGGTGAATTATTCCTCCTGAGTATTTGGAGGTGAATCATTCCTCTTAAAGGCTTGTAGGGAAATTATTCCTCCTGAGTATTTAGAGGTGAATTTTTGATCCTGAGTATTTAAAGAGGAATTGTCTGCTTCCGAGCGATTCCGAGTTGTTTAAGTTTAGTGTGGCTGGAATATTTATGGACTCAGGTGCAGCTCTCGCCTGTCTGGTAGATTAAGCGTCAGATTTTCACTTCTGGGTACCAGGGTCGATTCTCGTTAAGATCAGGCAGAACATTTAGGTGGTCGCAAGGGGCAGCCGCCATCACTCGCTGCCTCGAAACTAAGGAACACACTCAGACAGTTCCGGCCACGTTCATTACCACACATATCCATTCATAACACCGTGGTCTCATTCATCCACCATGTTCTCACACACACAAGACATCACTCTTCCGTTTCGGAACCTGCCGATGGAATCATGAAATGCCTCCGCGGCCATCTCCCTCTCGAGGGACAACTTGGGGCTATACTGTAGCCGTAATAGCGTTTAAATTGTGTGAGAGGAAAGGTGCCGTTTTTTAAGAGCTTTTTCATGAAATGAATCAGTAGCTGGATCACCTTAGAAGTGGCTTATCTTAGAGACAATTTATATTAACTAATTGGGTCGTAATAGACCTAATTGCTCTTTACTACTCTTATCTATTTTTAAAACGTCTAAATAAGAACGTATAAGTAATATAAAAAAAAATCACTGAAGCAAACAACATAACTAGTAAAAACTCTTAATATCTGAGCTGACCTGGTAAAGAAGAGCCATCTTTTTCTTTTCAAGATAGCTAATCTTTACTTAATCCAAGTATGGCTTCTGCCTTGGTTTGTGAAAGCCTCCGCTTTAAGGGATAGAGCTATTGAAGGGGTCTTACCCGGTCCATTTTGGGGGCCCTGCATCACCCAGATCGATGATGTGCACAAGATGCAGTGGACCATGAACACGACGGGACGTGGACCTGTCTTGGTTCCCGAAATGTTGAACCTGCCGTGAGGGATCCTATGAAGCTCCAGGATATACCCATCCTCCGTCTGGACGCGATGCCTCTCCGATGGGTAGTTGTTGGCCACGATCAAAGATGGCTGACGGAGGAAATGAGAAAAATTAGAGTTTGAGAAATGTTGTTGTTGATTTGGGTGATTGTTTTTATCGGTACTTGTTTGGTGGGAATAGGAATTTTACCACCGAAATTCACTTCGTTGGGGGAAGTATGGGTGTTACCAACGATCTTAAATTGCTTTGGGGCAAGTTGAGCTTTGCCACTGATCTATGGATGTTATGAAGCGGGTGGGTATGGAGTTTATCAGCGGTTTGAATTTGTTATGGGGTGGGGGATAGTGGGTTTAACCTCGATTTGCGCTTGTTTGGGGTAAAATTAGGGCTTTACAGCGATTTTAACTGCTGTTGGAGGGGACATGGGTTTTGCCACTAGTTTGAAATGTATTTGGGGGGAGTGGAAGTACTGGTTTTACCACAAATTTCCATGGTTTATGGATTTTGCTACGGACTTATACTTTTTATGTAAATACAGTTATTACTACCGATTTAAACAAGTTTGAATTTGTTATGGGGTGGGGGATAGGGGGTTTAACCCCGATTTGCGCTTGTTTGGGGTAAAATTAGGGCTTTACAGCGATTTTAACTGCTGTTGGAGGGGACATGGGTTTTGCCACTAGTTTGAAATGTATTTGGGGGGAGTGGAAGTACTGGTTTTACCACAAATTTCCATGGTTTATGGATTTTGCTACGGACTTATACTTTTTATGTAAATACAGTTATTACTACCGATTTAAACAAGTTTGGGAGGGAACAATAAGTTTGCCACCAGCTTGATTTATTTTATTTGGGTGGTGATAATGGTTTTTACAATCGTTTTTCGCTTATTACATGGGGAAATACTGTTTTACCACCGATTTATGCTTGTTTTTATTGGAGCTAGGGGTTTAACCACTCATTTCGTGGTATTTTATTTCTCAGTGGGGATCTACAGTTTGACGTGGAATCCAAACCCCGGCTCTCTACAGGGTATGGTTGCAACCGTGAATGAGACCTAAATCGGGACTCTATCAGGAACATCAAGGGTCGCTTCACTAGGCTGACCCCCCCTCCTGTAGGTTTATTTGGGCATAAGGATGCTAAGTTGAGTAAGGGTAGTCCCGAGGGGTGGATTCCCCCATCCCTCCGGTTGAGATACCTTGCTTTAGCTTATTCTTCCTCTAAGCCTTTTAAGGATGAGGCTCCTCTGAGGTCCTTCCATACTCGATCTGCTCTCAGCCATCCCCAAATCGCTCTGCCACATTCATTTCTGTTCCTCTCAAACCTTCTTCCTTTATTAGGGTCAGGGAAACTGTGCGTCTCCTTATTACCACCAGTATTCTACCAGGAATGTGTACATATGTACCTTCACCCCCTCACAATCTCACGTACCTAGTTACAGCAAAACATTTCGCTATTTTCTTTCGTAATTTCCCTTTCTAGTTATCAATTTTGTGCAATTAGTAACACTGCTCATTATTCTTTCGCAATTTATAAGCCCGGTTATCAATCACATGTATTTGTGAACAACAAACCTGTGTATTTTTAGCGTTGCTCATTATTCTTTCGCAATTTCTATATCTGGTTATTAATCACGTGGGTTTATGGCTACCAACTTCAATGAACGGGGTGGTTTCTCTGTTCCTGCCATAGGCGTCTTACCATACGCATTCAACAGTAAATGACTTGCCAGACTTTACCCGTGACGTCAGGCAAGTTTGACTTTCACTTTCCTCTCATACGCAAGGGAGGGGGCAAAATTATTCTTTGGCAACATGTACTAATTTTTCTCTGGATGCCTCAAATGTGACCCCCATCCCCCTCCGGGTGGTGAAGTGTATTGTCTAAATATTTTTTCATGTCCAAATTTTATACTGATATTTTTATATATTTTCAAAACTTCCAATTCCTTAATTTCTCTGTTTATCCTTTCTTTTCCACGTCAAGATAGACCCGAATACGGATAAAAGAGGGTGTTAAATAAACCCTTTGATACAAATATATATATACCACTTATTAACACCTCTCTCAGTAGTGCCTGCATCTGGGGGGGGGGGGGAGGGGGGCAATAGCTGTGAAAATATTGAACGGAAGAGAAAGCACGAATTACAAATACTTTCGAACTATATCCTGCGTGATATTTCGATATGTGGATTTCTCTTTCCTGCGGGACATTAAGTCTTTTTTCATGTAATTTTTTTTCTTTTCAAAAACGTCGATTTGCGGTATTGGGCAAGTTCCTAGAGCCCTCAAATGTGCGCCCGACCCAATGATTTAGAGTTAATGGGCAAGATTTGGTTTTCCTTGACTCTTTTTTGGTTTAAAAACTCCTTTTCTTGTTATTTTTTCTTATGTCGGTTATTCCCCTTTTTGCTGTATTGTGCGCATATAAGCTTTCCCACTACCGTTGATGTTACAGTTAATGGAAACAATTCAAAGCTGAATATTTTTCCCTTTGCAACACGGTTGCAATCTGCCATCGTCCACTAATTCCTGGCACCCCGATGGCAACCGAGTCAAATCTTCTATTGGGTTGAGGAATAAGTTCTTGCGGTTTTATCAAATTTATTCATTACCATTAACAATTTTAGAAAAACTTCATTTGTAATTGATAACAATATTCAATTTAATCAATAATGTATTCTTCGTTGTTTTTTTACGACTTCTTCCCAACGTTCAACTAGTTTTTCGATGCCTCTGCAATAAAAATCTTTGGATTTTGACTCGAATAATTCGTCTAAACAGGTTCTTAATTCCACATTCGTAGTGAACGAAACGCCGCGCAAATTGTTGGAGAGCGATCGGGACAGATGGAAATCCGATGGAGTTAAGTCTGGCAAATATGGAGGATGCGGCAGGATTTCCCAATTAAGCGTTTGGATAGCGTCTTTTTTCATATTTGCAATGTGAGGACAAGCATTGTTGTGTTGCAGAAGGACTCCATAACATCGATGAGGTTGCTTTTCACGAATAGCTTCGGCGAGTCGATACATTTGTTGAACGTAGAGTTCTGCATTGACAATCTCGTTGTTCACAAGGAGCTCATAAATAATGATGCCTTCACAATCCCACCACACACACAGCATCGTCTTTCCAAGATGAAGTCCTTACTTTAATCGCGGAAGTGTTTTTTTTTTATTGGGGCTAAGCCATTGTTTTCGATGGTTCATGTTGGCATAAACACACCACTTTTCGTCGCCAGTGATAATGCGGTAAATAAATGTGTCCTTATATCCACGAGTAGCCTTGTGACGAGCAAGCAAACCTGCGGCAATCGTGGAACGTTGAAGTTTGTTGCTTTCGCTCAAAGCGTGCGGAACCCATGTACCGAGTTTTTGAACTTTTCCCATCGAATGAAGGTGATTTACTACAGTTTTCTGATCACACGCCAATTGTACAGCCAATTCTCTAGTCGATTGACGAAGATTTTCATGAAGAAGGTCGTTCAATCGATCTTCATCCAACTTAATGGGGCGACCAGAACGTTCTTCGTCATTAAGATTGAAATGACCGTTTTTGAAACGTGAAAACGACCATTGAGCTGTCCTTTCTGATAAAGCATTTTCTCCGTACACAACACAGATATCGCGACGAGCTTTGGTTGCCTTTGCATTGTTCCGGTCTCGATTGAAAATGAATAACAACAAGTGTCGAAAATGCGCTTTTCTTTCAACTTGACATTCCACTCTGAGGGTACAGAACAAAAATTAAATTAACACAACTTTTAAATAAACCGCAATGACTTATTCCTCAACTTCAAAAAGTAGCCTAAGCAAAAGCCTAATAGTCTACGCTGTTAAGAGACGTAGCCTAACCTTTGCCAATTTTGCTCTCATTATTTATTATTGTCTCTTAATATGTGCACAAATCACGTCAACAAAACTTAAATCAACACAACATTAAAAAAACCGCAAGAACTTATACCTGGACCTAATATAAAAAATATCTTAAAAGAGTGAAGTCGAATTATTATCTTTAGTTCAGTAGTAGTAGTAGTAGTAGTAGTAGTAGTAGTAGTAGTGGGCAATTATGACACATGTTTCCCGAAAATTACCATTGTTGCTAATCTCAGCTTGAATTATCTCCTTGGCAAACTTCAGAAAGGTCAAATTCAATCTTTTCCCACTAAATCAAAGAGTACATAAGAGGCTTTAGGAAGCCCCTTCTTTCTGAAACTGAATTCACTCCAATCATTCTCGCCTTCACCTCTCTAGATATTACCACCTCTCACAAATTCCCTGTGTTAACTTTCTGGAGCTAAAAAGTGACCTGAAACATTCAGAGGAGCGAAAATGGATGATGACGATGCACGTTAAAAAGTTGAGAGGTAAATCTCTTGATGATAGCGGAGAGGGGAACTGATCTGTCTGTTTAACTTGTTTTTTTTTAAGAGTTCTGCATTGTTAGGATACGAAACTTTAGTGCAGACAGCGACCGCAGATTGCTATTATAATATAATTCAACGATTATGATCAATGAAGCTATACGGAGCCTCACACTCAAACTGCATGGAACACGCCCATTGGGTGACGTCATGCTACGATTTGGAGTCATGCTCTGGATTATCCAACTAATTACAAATTGTGCAGGTGTAAATGATTCCGCGTGGGTTACTTAGCACCTTGAACTGAATTGTAATCATAAAAATGAGCGCAACTACGTGTCTACCTATCTTCGGATGCCCTTGCCTCTTCTAAAAAGATCTACATATGTGTCTTTGGAGTCCCTTGCCTCTTCTAAATAGATCTATGTCTCTTTGGAGTTACTTGTCTCTTCTACTATGAATTTCATAAATGGAGTAGTATATGCGAGGGAAATCGCTGACCTATTTATTCCCTGAAGAGATCACAGAAGAGCTGACCGACCAAGATTCGGTCCGCAGTCTCAACCTCAGGACAATCATCTCAGACAGATACAAGCCCCCATTGCTTCAAGGAAATAGGGTGTGACTTGCCGAAATTCACACACTTGGTATTACACTATACAGATGTATCACGTAAAGCCTTAGAGCAGCTTTCACATATTTCGGGTTGCCCTGATTAAAACGTCTCCATTTTTTTATTCGTATGGGCAGCGCAGTGACAGTGGTAGGTAGCACTTCTGCCGTAAGGGCACGAATGCCTTGACGAGATAGAGATCCAAACCAGTTCGCACCGACGCAGGGAGCCTGTTACGATCAAACGTGCCAATGAGTGTATGAGTGGATCTCGAGGCCCCTCCATCTTTTCTCATCACACTGTTAACGATAGTCGCTCCTTGGTTGGCCAGCTTTTCTGTGATTTTTTCAAGGAATAGGTCAATAATTTCCATCGCATGGACAACTCCATTTACGAAATTCATAGTAGATTGTGTTATCATCTGCACAGACGAGCCATTAAGTACCCAAGAGCACTCATCATGGCCAACTGGGCTGGGTCTGCCTCCCTCATCAAAAAGGTCCCTTTCGAAAAACGGGTGAACATCGGTTCTCAACCTAGAACCCTTAGTAATGCCTACTCTTTTTTTTGTTTGTTTTTCTTTTTAAGGAACCCCGGACGAACTTGACTCAGCCATATCGTTTTCTCCGAGAGGAAAGCCATTCATTCTGGGTTAAGGGGGCCATGAGACCCACACTAGCTTTCATGATGGTCCTTTTTTTCGGCCATCCCTCCAGTGGTGTCGGGGTTTCCAATATGGGGAATCACAAGATATGTTGCATAGTAAAGAAAAACATCGTTGGGGTGGAAGAGGACCTACATGGGGGAAATCTAGCAGGTGCAGGTTATGCTGACGTCTAAGAGCGTCACCAGACGCTTGTCGTAAAGTAAGGGCGGGTTCTGGGGATGGGCTACACGTCTACTCTTTACCCCTCTAAGAGGATTTTCCCATCAATCCAATCGCACCAGGAGGGATCGATTTTGGGCCGCCTGTCATCTACCCTCTTGTCGCCCCCCTACGAAAAAGAGGGGGCTGTTCCATGAGTGGAGTGGTCAGAGAATTACTCCAAAGAATGGGTGTGGGGAAACCATCTCACCTGTAGAAATAGGATAGGGGGAAATTTCCCTCTCCACTAGAAGCGAGTTGGAGGGGGCCCTGAGTAAGCAGAGGGAGACACCTCCTCTTCGAGGTGGGGCTACCCAAAAATGGATCCAAAAGTATCAAAGAAGCACCTTTATCGATATATTGAGGTGAGTGGGGGCCTTTTCATTAGTCAGATACGTGTTGTCGAGGTTTACCTCATCCATCCCTACACCAAGGTTGAACGAGGTCTTTCTATTTGATACGTAGTCTGAAATTTTAGGAAAAATTGCCAACACTTGATATTACAAAATGTTTGTGATCATAGAAAAGGGCGAGTGGTATATCCCGTATCCAGCCGCTCTCGCCTAACTCGTCTCTGATTTCCGGAGTTTTCAAGGCCCCAATCCCGGGGTCAGCGCCTGAACAGCGACTCATACGGACCAGAAGTTGACCAGTGGCCGTTCGCTCTCCAAGTGACGCAGCGCCAAATTGAGCATCCAGAGAGACCTAGCGACCGAGTGGATCTCTTACTAGATCGTACCTATCATCGGAAAGAGGCCAGAATGGGAAGAACGGTTGTGACAGACTTCGAGACGAAATCCGAAACTTTTAGTTGGCCTGACAGCCAACAAAGCAGTAAAGCCTGTCCGCCATAAGCAGTGCAACCTCATGCATCTGGAAACTACTGCAGGGAGATGGTCAACCCATTAAACGCAGTAAAAATGTTATTAGAGCCAAACTGATCTTCACAGTAATCACGCCCCAGTGCCCAGGACACCGAAAGTCCTGGTCTCTTGCGATCTGCGGGCGTTAAAGAGCGATGTTTAATTACATAGGTTCCAAAGCCTCTATTTTAACATTGGTTCAATTCAACCCAAGTACGTGCCGCTTCTCCGGGTACCAAGTGTACCAATCTAAACAGGGTACCTTCCTGCCCCGAAGCCTCCACGGAGTAGTATAGCAGCTTCCTGTAATATACTACCCCTTTTTACAAAGTTCAGGGTAAAGTGTAGAGTTATTCACACATATTTGCCATTGTGTGTTTGGTAGGATTAGCTTCATCAAAGAAAAAGGGTCTCGCGAAGAAAAACTGAAGGCTTGGGTTCTTTACCCAGAAAATACGCTAATCTCTGGCGCTGAAGGAACATGACGCCGTAGGATGTTCTTCTTCCTTCAGTTAAACGGTGGACTATGAATCGTTTAAAACCAGTGGGTTCGAATACTCCTGAAGCCTTATTAATGAGCAATAGGGTTTCTACAGTCACGTTTCTACAGTGTTGTTTTTTTATGACTACAATTATAGTACACAAATCATAACTACCACAATACGGTTATTGGGCAGCGAATGACAGGGAACATTACACATGCAACTCGAGGAGGAATCTCAAAGAGGGAATCCAAAAGGATCAAATTAGTGGATTAGTGTAGTGTACACGCTGATAATTAATAAAAAATAGCTTTGAGAGAAAATTACTTTATTTTATTCACATGTATAGGATTAGTTTCGAAGCATTGCACTCCATCCTTAAGCTGGGTTAAGCGATATGTAGATGAAGCCGCACTAATCGATTCTCTCCCAAATTTCAAATATAATCCCCCGGTTAGATCGCTTATCGTCCCCAAATAGGGATCCCATGAACACTAAGAGAAGTTTACCCCTCCTTATAAATATTGCCTCCGTATTTTTTTATCCGTGTCGCTCTCTCTCTCTCTCTCTCTCTCTCTCTCTCTCTCTCTCTCTCTCTCTCTTTTCTCTCTTTCATTGTGTGGAGTTCTTTTCTTTTCTCTCTCTAATTTTGTATCCAAGGAATGTGTTGAGGTAATATTTAGTGTCTTTGAACAGCTGAAGGATCAAGTGTCATCCTCCGAAACTAGTATAGTACTAGTGAATAAAAAAAAGTCCTTCTATCTTAAAACCTTCATTTTACAAAAGGATCAAGTTGAATAGATCAGGATCCAATTGGATCCCCCTCATAATTCCACCATATTTTGCCTCTTCCGTTCACCCTGCCTTTGCCCTCCCACTCTTAATGCCAGCAGGATGATTTGCGGTTATGTCTTCCACACATTTTCACTACCTCTTGCTTCACCACTTTCTTAAAACTTTCTCCTTACAAACTTTATCCGGGAGATTCCCTCGTTAGTAGTTCGCTTTAAATTTGAGGACAAAAACCTCTCCCTACTTTACATTTCCATCTTTCATCCACTTTGATCCTTCTTTCTTTCCTTCTCTTTTTTCCTTCCGATTCACTCTCATCTTCTTTTTTCCCTTATATTCCTATCTTGGACGGACATCGAGCTGACAATAGTATCATTTCGGTAACTAATTCTCTAATAGTACAATTATCATCTCTTAGTTGAGCTTTTCTCTCTGGTTAATTAGTCCCTTCTGCCTCTGCTATCCTGTACTATCCTGATTTTTCCTTTATGTTTTCGCTGAAGCACAAATTAATGTAACCGAAGAACTTGGCGTCTTGAGGGCGTCTACTCCTTCCGCTCGCAACCCTTATACGCATTTCTCGATATAGTCATTCACGCGACCGGGTCAGGCAGTAGCCGTCTTCGTTGGGCCGTAATGGGCCTTTACTTCTCTGTAATCGGTATTTGCTGGTTTGTAATGGGTCTATGTTGATCTGTAAAGGGGCTCTAAAGTGTCGGTATTTGCTGGTTTTTAATGGGTCTATGTTAATCTGTAAAGGGTTTCTGATGTATCGGTATTTGCAGGTTTGTAATGGGTCTATGTTGATCTGTAAAAGGGCTCTGATGTATCGCTATTTGCTGGTTTGTAATGGTTCTATGTTGATCTGTAAAGGGGTTCTGTTGTATCGGTATTTGCTGGTTTGTAATGGGTCTATGTTGATCTGTAAAGGGGCTCTGATGTATCGGTATTTGCTGGTTTGTAATGGGTCTATTTTGATTCTTAAAGGGTCTCTGATGTATCGGTATTTGTTTGTTTGTAATGGGTCTATGTTAATCTGTAAAGGGGCTCTGATGTATCGGTATTTGCTGGTTAGTAATGGATCTATGTTGATCTGTAAAGGGGTTCTGATGTATCGATATTTGCTGGTTTGTAATGGGTCTATGTTGATCTGTAAAGGAGCTCTGATGTATTGGTATTTGCGGGTTTGTAAGATGTCTATGTTAATCTGTAAAGGGGTTCTGATGTATCGGTATTTGCTGGTTTTTAATGGGTCTATGTTGATCTGTAAAAGGGGCTCTGATGTATCGGTATTTGCTGGTTTGTAATGGGTCTATGTTGATCTGTAAAGGGGTTCTAATGTATCGGTATTTGCTGGTTTTGTAATGAGTCTATGTTGATCTTAAAAGGGACTCTGATGTATCAGGATTAGCTGGTTTGTAATGGGTCTATGTTGATCTGTAAAGGGGCTTTGATACATCGGTATTTGCTGGTTTGTAATGGGTCTATGTTGATCTGTAAAGCGGCTCTGATGTGTCGGTATTTGCTGGTTTGCAATGGGTCTATGTGGATCTGTAAAGGGGTTCTGATGTATCGGTATTCGCTGATTTGTAATAGGTCTATGTTGATCTTTAAAGGGGTTCTGATGTTTAGGTATTTGCTGGTTTGTAATAGGTCTATGTTGATCTGTAAAGGGGTTCTGATGTATCGGTATTTGCTGGTTTGTAAGGGGTCTATGTTGATCTGTTAAGGGGCTCTGATGTATCAGGATTTACTGGTTTGTAATGGGTATATGTTGATATGTAAAGGGGTTCTGATTTATCGGTATTTGCTGGTTTTTAATGGGTTAATGTTGATCCTTAAAGGGGCTCTGATGCATCGGTATTTGCTGGTTTTTAATGGGTTTATGTTGATCCTTAAAGGGGCTCTGATCTATCGGTATTTGCTGGTTTATAATGGGTCTATGTTGATCTGTAAAGGGGCTCTGATGTATCGGTATTTGCTGGTTTGTAATGGGTCTATGTTGATCTGTAAAGAGGTTCTGAAGTATCGGTATTTGCTGGTTTGTAATATGTTTATGTTGATCCTTAGAGTGGCTCTGATACATCAGTATTTGCGGGTTTGTAATGGGTCTATGTTGATCTGTAAAATGGCTCTGATTTATCGGTATTTGCTGGTTTGTAATGGGTCTATGTTGATCTGTAAAGGGGCTCTGATAAATCGGTATTTATGGTTGGTAATGGGTCTATGTTGATCTGTAAAGGGTTTCTGATGTATCGGTATTTCCTGGTTTGTAATGGGTCTATGTTGATCTATAAAGGGGTTCTGATGTATCGGTATTTGCTGGTTTGTAATTGTTTTTTTTTATCTGTAAAGGGGTTCTGATGTATCGGTTTTTTGTTGGTTTGTAATTGGTCTATGTTGATCTGTGAAGGGGTTCTGATGCGTCAGTATTTGCTGGTTTGTAATAGGTCTATGTTGATCTGTAAAGCAGTTCTGATGTATCAGAATTTTCTAGTTTGTAATAGGTATATGTTGATCTGTAAAGGAGCTCTGATGTATCGTTATTTGCTGGTTTGTAATAGGTCTATGTTGATCTGTAAAAGGGTTCTGATGTATCGGTATTTGCTGGTTTGTAATACGTCTATGTTAATCTGTAAAGGTGCTCTGATGTATCGGGATTTGCTGGTTTGTAATGGGTTATGTTGATCTGTAAAGGAACTCTGATATATCGGTATTTGCTGGTTTGTAATGGGTCTATGTTGATCTGTAAAGGGGCTTGATTCATCGGTATTTGCTGGTTTGTAATGGGTCTATGTTGATCTGTTAAGGGGCTTGATGCATCGGTATTTGCTGGTTTGTAATGGGTCTTTTTTGATCTGTGAATGGACTCTGATGCATCGGTATTTGCTGGTTTGTAATGGGTCTATGTTGATCTGTAAAGGAACTCTGATGTATCGATATTTGTTTGTTTGTAATGGGTCTATGTTAATCTGTAAAGGGGCTTTGATGTATTAGTATTTCCTAGTTTGCAATGGGTCTATGTTGATCTGTAAAGGGGCTCTGATGTATGGGTATTTGCCCGTTTGTAATGGGTCTATGTTAATCTGTAAAGGTGCTCTGATGTATCGGTATTTGCTGGTTTGTAATGGGTCTATGTTGATCTGTTAAGGGGCTTGATGCATCGGTATTTGCTGGTTTGTAATGGGTCTTTTTTGATCTGTGAATGGACTCTGATGCATCGGTATTTGCTTGTTTGTAATGGGTCTATGTTGATCTGTAAAAGGGTTCTTATGTATCGGTATTTGCTTGTTTGTAATGGGTCTATGTTGATCTGTAAAGGGGCTCTGATGTATCGGTATTTCCTTGTTTGTAATGGGTCTATGTTGATCTGTAAAGGGGCCCTAAAGTATCGGTATTTGCTGTTTTTAATATGTCTATGTTGATCTGTAAAGGGAATCTGATGCATCGGTATTTGCTGGTTTGTAATAGGTCTATGTTGATCTGTAAAGGGTCTCTGATGTATCGGTATTTGCTGGTTTGTAATGGGTCTATGTTGATCTGTAAAAGGGTTCTGATGTATCGGTATTTGCTAGGTTGTAATGGGTAAATGTTGATCTATGAAGGGGTTCTGATGTTTCGGAATTTGCTGGTTTGTAATATGTCTATGTTGATCGGTACAGGGGATCTGATGTATCGGTATTTGCTGGTTTTAAATGGGTTTATGTTGATCCTCAAAGGGGCTCTGATACATCATAAATTGCTGGTTTGTAATGGGTCTATGTTGATCTGTAGAGGGGCTCTGATGTATTGGTATTTGCTGGTTTGTAATGGGTCTATGTTGATCTGTAAAGGGGCTCTGATGTATTGGTATTTGCGGGTTTGTAAGGGGTCTACGTTAATCTGTAAAGGGTTTCTGATGTATCGGTATTTGCTGGTTTGTAATGGGTCTTTGTTGATCTGTAAAAGGGGCTCTGATGTATCGGTATTTGCTGGTTTGTAATGGGTCTATGTTGATCTGTAAAGGGGTTCTGATGTATCGGTATTTGCTGGTTTTGTAATGGGTCTATGTTGATCTGTGAAGGGGCTCTGATGTATCGGTATTTGCTGGTTTGTAATGGGTCTATGTTGATCTGTAAAGGGGTTCTGATGTTTCGGTATTTGCTGGTTTGTAATGGTTCTATGTTGATCTGTAAAGGGGTTCTGATGTATCGGTATTTGCTGGTTTATAATGGGTCTATGTTGATCTGTAAAGAAGTTCTGATGTATCAGTATTTGCTGGTTTGTAATGGGTCTATGTTGATCTGTAAAAGGGTTCTGATGTATCGGTATTTGCTGGTTTGTAATGGGTCTATGTTGATCTATGAAGGGGTTCTGATGTTTTGGAATTTGCTGGTTTGTAATCTGTCTATGTTTATCTGTACAGGGGTTCTGATGTATCGGTATTTGATGGTTTTTAATGTGTTTATGTTGATCCTCAAAGGGGCTCTGATACATCATAAATTGCTGGTTTGTAAGGGGTCTATGTTAATCTGTAAAGGGGTTCTGATGTATCGGCATTTGCTGGTTTGTAATTGGTCTATGTTGATCTGCAAAAGGGACTCTGATGTATCGGTATTTGCTGGTTTGTAATGGGTCTATGTTGATCTGTAAAGGGGTTCTGATGTATCGGTATTTGCTGGTTTTGTAATGGGTCTATGTTGATCTTTAAAATGGCTCTGATGTATCAGGATTTGCTGGTTTGTAATGGGTCTATGTTGATCTGTAAAGGGGCTTTGATATATCGGTATTTGCTGGTTTGTAATGGTTCTATGTTGGTCTGTAAAGGGGCTCTGATGTATCGGTATTTGCTGGTTTGTAATGGGTCTATGTTGATTTGTAAAGGGGTTCTGATGTATCGGTATTCGATGGTTTGTAATAGGTCTATGTTGATCTTTAAAGTGGTTCTGATGTATCGGTATTTGCTAGTTTGTAATAGGTTTATCTTGATCTGTAAAGGGGTTCTGATGTATCGGTATTTGCTGGTTTGTAAGAGGTCTATGTTAATCTGTTAAGGGGCTCTGATGTATCGGGATTTACTGGTTTGTAATGGGTATATGTTGATCTGTAAAGGGGTTCTGATTTATCGATATTTGCTGGTTTTTAATGGGTTTATGTTGTTCCTTAAAGGGGCTCTGATGCATCGGTATTTGCTGGTATGTAATGGGTCTATTTTGATCTGTAAAGGGGCTCTGACGTTTCGGATTTGCTTGTTTGTAATGGGTTTATGTTGATCCTTAAAGTGGCTCTGATACATCAGTATTTGCGGGTTTGTAATGGGTCTATGTTGATCTGTAAAGGGGTTCTGATGTATCAGTATTTGCTGGTTTTGTAATGGGTCTATGTTGATCTTTAAAGGGGCTCTGATGTATCAGGATTTGCTGGTTTCTAATTGGTCTATGTTGATCTGTAAAGGGGCTTTGATATATCAGTATTTGCTGGTTTGTAATGGTTCTATGTTGATCTGTAAAAGGGCTCTGATGTATCGGTATTTGCTGGTTTGTAATGGGTATATGTTGATTTGTAAACGGGTTCTGATGTATCGGTATTTCCTGGTTTGTAATGGGTCTATGTTGATCTGTTTAAGGGGTTCTGATTTATCGATATTTGCTGGTTTTTAATGGGTTTATGTTGATCCTTAAAGGGGCTCTAAGGCATCGGTATTTGCTGGTTTTTAATGGGTTCATGTTGATCCTTAAAGGGGCTCTGATGTATCGGTATTTGCTGGTTTGTAATGGGTCTATATTGATCTCTAAAGGGGCTCTGATGTATCGGGAATTTGCTGGTTTGTAATGGACCTATGTTGATCTGTAAAGGGGTTCTGAAGTATCAGTATTTGCTGGTTTCTAATGGGTCTATGTTGATCTGTAAAGGAACTCTGATATATCGGTATTTGTTGGTTGGTAATAGGTCTATGTTGATCTGTAAAGGGGCTTGATTCATCGGTATTTGCTAGTTTGTAATGGGTCTATGTTGATCTGTAAAGGGGCTCTGATGCATCGGTATTTGCCTGTTTTGTAATGGGTCTATGTTGATCTGTATGGGGCTCTGATGTATCGGTATTTCCTGGATTGTAATGGGTCTATGTTGATCTGTTAAGGGGTTCTGATGTATCGGTATTTGCTGGTTTGTAATGGGTCTATGTTGATCTATAAAGGGGTTCTGATGTATCGGTATTTGCTGGTTTGTAATTTGTCTATGTTGATCTGTAAAGGGGTTCTGATGTATCGGTATTTGTTAGTTTGTAATGGGTCTATGTTGATTTGTAAAAGGGACTATGATGTATCGGTATTTGCAGGTTTGTAATGGGTCTATGTTGATCTGTAAACGCGTTCTGATGAATCGGTATTTGCTGGTTTTGTAATGGGTCTATGTTGATCTGTAAAGGGGTTCTGATGTTTCGGTATTTGCTGGTTTGTAATGGTTCTATGTTGATCTGTAAAGGGGTTCTGATGTATCGGTATTTGCTGGTTTATAATGGGTCTATGTTGATCTGTAAAGAAGTTCTGATGTATCGGTATTTGCTGGTTTGTAATGGTTCTATGTTGATCTGTAAAAGGGTTCTGATGTATCGGTATTTGCTGGTTTGTAATGGGTCTATGTTGATCTATGAAGGGGTTCTGATGTTTTGGAATTTGCTGGTTTGTAATCTGTCTATGTTTATCTGTACAGGGGTTCTGATGTATCGGTATTTGATGGTTTTTAATGTGTTTATGTTGATCCTCAAAGGGGCTCTGATACATCATAAATTGCTGGTTTGTAAGGGGTCTATGTTAATCTGTAAAGGGGTTCTGATGTATCGGCATTTGCTGGTTTGTAATGGGTCTATGTTGATCTGCAAAAGGGACTCTGATGTATCGGTATTTGCTGGTTTGTAATGGGTCTATGTTGATCTGTAAAGTGGTTCTGATGTATCGGTATTTGCTGGTTTTGTAATGGGTCTATGTTGATCTTTAAAGGGGCTCTGATGTATCAGGATTTGCTGGTTTGTAATGGGTCTATGTTGATCTGTAAAGGGGCTTTGATATATCGGTATTTGCTGGTTTGTAATGGTTCTATGTTGGTCTGTAAAGGGGCTCTGATGTATCGGTATTTGCTGGTTTGTAATGGGTCTATGTTGATTTGTAAAGGGGTTCTGATGTATCGGTATTCGATGGTTTGTAATAGGTCTATGTTGATCTATGAAGGGGTTCTGATGTTTCGGAATTTGCTGGTTTGTAATATGTCTATGTTGATCGGTACAGGGGATCTGATGTATCGGTATTTGATGGTTTTTAATGGGTTTATGTTGATCCTCAAAGGGGCTCTGATACATCATAAATTGCTGGTTTGTAAGGGGTCTATGTTAATCTGTAAAGGGGTTCTGATGTATCGGTATTTGCTGGTTTGTAATGGGTCTATGTTGATCTGTAAAAGGGACTATGATGTATCGGTATTTGCAGGTTTGTAATGGGTCTATGTTGATCTGTAAAGGGGTTCTGAAGTATCAGTATTTGCTGGTTTCTAATGGGTCTATGTTGATCTGTAAAGGAACTCTGATATATCGGTATTTGTTGGTTGGTAATGGGTCTATGTTGATCTGTATAGGGGCTTGATTCATCGGTATTTGCTAGTTTGTAATGGGTCTACGTTGATCTGTAAAGGGGCTCTGATGCATCGGTATTTGCCTGTTTTGTAATGGGTCTATGTTGATCTGTATCGTGCTCTGATGTATCGGTATTTGCTGGTTTGTAATGGGTCTATGTTGATCTGTTAAGGGGTTCTGATGTATCGGTATTTGCTGGTTTGTAATGGGTCTATGTTGATCTATAAAGGGGTTCTGATGTATCGGTATTTGCTGGTTTGTAATTTGTCTATGTTAATCTGTAAAGGGGTTCTGATGTATCGGTATTTGTTAGTTTGTAATGGGTCTATGTTGATCTGTAAAAGGGACTATGATGTATTGGTATTTTCAGGTTTGTAATGGGTCTATGTTGATCTGTAAACGGGTTCTGAAGAATCGGTATTTGCTGGTTTGGTAATGGGTCTATGTTGATCTGTAAAGGGGTTCTGATGTTTCGGTATTTGCTGGTTTGTAATGGTTCTATGTTGATCTGTAAAGGGGTTCTGATGTATCGGTATTTGCTGGTTTATAATGGGTCTATGTTGATCTGTAAAGAAGTTCTGATGTATCGGTATTTGCTGGTTTGTAATGGTTCTATGTTGATCTGTAAAAGTGTTCTGATGTATCGGTATTTGCTGGTTTGTAATGGGTCTATTTTGATCTATGAAGGGGTTCTGGTGTTTCGGAATTTGCTGGTTGTAATCTGTCTATGTTTATCTGTACGGGGGTTCTAATGTATCGGTATTTGATGGTTTTTAATGGGTTTATGTTGATCCTCAAAAGGGCTCTGATACATCATAAATTGCTGGTTTGTAAGGGGTCTATGTTAATCTGTAAAGGGGTTCTGATGTATCGGTATTTGCTGGTTTGTAATGTGTCTATGTTGATCTGTAAAAGGGACTATGATGTATGGGTATTTGCAGGTTTGTAATGGGTCTATGTTGATCTGTAAAGGGGTTCTGATGAATCGGTATTTGCTGGTTTTGTACTGGGTCTATGTTGATCTTTAAAGAGGCTCTGATGTATCAGGATTTGCTGGTTTGTAGTATGTCTATGTTGATCTGTAAAGGGGCTTTGATATATCGGTATTTGCTGGTTTGTAATGGTTCTATGTTGATCTGTAAAGGGGCTCTGATGTATCGGTATTTCCTGGTTTGTAATGGGTCTATGTTGATTTGTAAAGGGGTTCTGATGTATTGGTATTCGCTGGTTTGTAATAGAGCTATGTTGATCTTTAAAGTGGTCTGATGTATCGGTATTTGCTAGTTTGTAATAGGTTTATGTTGATCTGTAAAGAGGTTCTGATATATCGGTATTTGCTGGTTTGTAAGGGGTCTATGTTGATCTGTTAAGGGGCTCTGATGTATCGGTATTTACTGGTTATTAATGGGTATATGTTGATCTATAAAGGGGTTCTGATTTATCGATATTTGCTGGTTTTTAATGGGTTTATGTTGATCCTTAAAGGGGCTTAAATGCATCGGTATTTGCTGGTTTTTAATGGGTTCATGTTGATCCTTAAAGGGGCTCTGATGTATCGGTATTTGCTGGTTTGTAATGGGTCTATGTTGATCTCTAAAGGGGCTCTGATGTATCGGGAATTTGCTGGTTTGTAATGGGTCTATGTTGATCTGTTATGAGGTTCTGAATTATCATTATTTGCTGGTTTCTAATGGGTCTATGTTGATCTGTAAAGGAACTCTGATATATCGGTATTTGCTGGTTGGTAATGGGTCTATGTTGATCTGTAATGGGGCTTGATTCATCGGTATTTGCTAGTTTGTAATGGGTCTATGTTGATCTGTAAAGGGGCTCTGATGCATCGGTATTTGCCTGTTTTGTAATGGGTCTATGTTGATCTGTATGGGGCTCTGATGTATCGGTATTTCCTGGTATGTAATGGGTCTATGTTGATCTGTTAAGGTTTTCTGATGTATCGGTATTTGCTGGTTTGTAATGGGTCTATGTTGATCTATAAATGGGTTCTGATGTATCGGTATTTGCTGGTTTGTAATTGATCTATGTTGATCTGTAAAGGGGTTCTGATGTATCGGTATTTGTTAGTTTGTAATGGGTCTATGTTGATCGGTAAAGGGGCTCTGATTTATCGATATTTGCTAGTTTGTAATGGGTCTATGTTGATCTGTAAAGGGGTTCTGATGTTTCGGCATTTGCTGGTTTGTAATGGTTCTATGTTGATCTGTAAAGGGGTTCTGATGTATCGGTATTTGCTGGTTTGTAATGGGTCTATGTTGATCTGTGAAGAAGTTCTGATGTATCGGTATTTGCTATTTGTAATGGGTCTATGTTGATCTGTAAAGGGGCTCTGATGTATCGGTATTTGCTGGTTTCTAATGGGTCTATGTTGTTATGTAAAGGGGTTCTGATACATCGGTATTTGCTGGTTTGCAATGGCTCTATGTTGATCTGTAAAGAGGCTCTGATGTATCGGTATTTGCTCGTTTGTAGTGGGTTTATGTTGATTTGTAAAGGGGTTCTGATGTATCGGTATTTGCGGGTTTGTAATGGGTCTATGTTGATCTGTGAAGGGATTTTGATGTATCGGTATTTGCTGGTTTGTAATGGGCCTATGTTGATCTGTAAAGAGGCTCTGATGTATCGGTTTTTTCCTGGTTTGAAATTGGTCTATGTTGATCTGTATAGAGGCTCTGATGTATCGGTATTTGCTGGTTTTTAATGGGTTTATGTTGATCCTTAAAGGGGCTCTGATGCATCGGTATTTGCTGATATGTAATGGGTCTATTTTGATCTGTAAAGGGGCTCTGACGTTTCGGATTTGCTTGTTTGTAATGGGTTTATGTTGATCCTTAAAGTGGCTCTGATACATCAGTATTTGCGGGTTTGTAATGGGTCTATGTTGATCTGTAAAGGGGTTCTGATGTATCAGTATTTGCTGGTTTTGTGATGGGTCTATGTTGATCTTTAAAGGGGCTCTGATGTATCAGGATTTGCTGGTTTCTAATTGGTCTATGTTGATCTGTAAAGGGGCTTTGATATATCAGTATTTGCTGGTTTGTAATGGTTTTATGTTGATCTGTAAAGGGGCTCTGATGTATCGGTATTTGCTGGTTTGTAATGGGTATATGTTGATTTGTAAACGGGTTCTGATGTATCGGTATTTCCTGGTTTGTAATGGGTCTATGTTGATCTGTTTAAGGGGTTCTGATTTATCGATATTTGCTGGTTTTTAATGGGTTTATGTTGATCCTTAAAGGGGCTCTAAGGTATCGGTATTTGCTGGTTTTTAATGGGTTCATGTTGATCCTTAAAGGGGCTCTGATGTATCGGTATTTGCTGGTTTGTAATGGGTCTATATTGATCTCTAAAGGGGCTCTGATGTATCGGGAATTTGCTGGTTTGTAATGGACCTATGTTGATCTGTAAAGGGGTTCTGAAGTATCAGTATTTGCTGGTTTCTAATGGGTCTATGTTGATCTGTAAAGGAACTCTGATATATTGGTATTTGTTGGTTGGTAATAGGTCTATGTTGATCTGTAAAGGGGCTTGATTCATCGGTATTTGCTAGTTTGTAATGGGTCTATGTTGATCTGTAAAGGGGCTCTGATGCATCGGTATTTGCCTGTTTTGTAATGGGTCTATGTTGATCTGTATGGGGCTCTGATGTATCCGTATTTCCTGGATTGTAATGGGTCTATGTTGATCTGTTAAGGGGTTCTGATGTATCGGTATTTGCTGGTTTGTAATGGGTCTATGTTGATCTATAAAGGGGTTCTGATGTATCGGTATTTGCTGGTTTGTAATTTGTCTATGTTGATCTGTAAAGGGGTTCTGATGTATCGGTATTTGTTAGTTTGTAATGGGTCTATGTTGATTTGTAAAAGGGACTATGATGTATCGGTATTTGCAGGTTTGTAATGTGTCTATGTTGATCTGTAAACGGGTTCTGATGAATCGGTATTTGCTGGTTTTGTAATGGGTCTATGTTGATCTGTAAAGGGGTTCTGATGTTTCGGTATTTGCTGGTTTGTAATGGTTCTATGTTGATCTGTAAAGGGGTTCTGATGTATCGGTATTTGCTGGTTTATAATGGGTCTATGTTGATCTGTAAAGAAGTTCTGATGTATCGGTATTTGCTGGTTTGTAATGGTTCTATGTTGATCTGTAAAAGGGTTCTGATGTATCGGTATTTGCTGGTTTGTAATGGGTCTATGTTGATCTATGAAGGGGTTCTGATGTTTTGGAATTTGCTGGTTTGTAATCTGTCCATGTTTATCTGTACAGGGGTTCTGATGTATCGGTATTTGATGGTTTTTAATGTGTTTATGTTGATCCTCAAAGGGGCTCTGATACATCATAAATTGCTGGTTTGTAAGGGGTCTATGTTAATCTGTAAAGGGGTTCTGATGTATCGGCATTTGCTGGTTTGTAATGGGTCTATGTTGATCTGCAAAAGGGACTCTGATGTATCGGTATTTGCTGGTTTGTAATGGGTCTATGTTGATCTGTAAAGTGGTTCTGATGTATCGGTATTTGCTGGTTTTGTAATGGGTCTATGTTGATCTTTAAAGGGGCTCTGATGTATCAGGATTTGCTGGTTTGTAATGGGTCTATGTTGATCTGTAAAGGGGCTTTGATATATCGGTATTTGCTGGTTTGTAATGGTTCTATGTTGGTCTGTAAAGGGGCTCTGATGTATCGGTATTTGCTGGTTTGTAATGGGTCTATGTTGATTTGTAAAGGGGTTCTGATGTATCGGTATTCGATGGTTTGTAATAGGTCTATGTTGATCTATGAAGGGGTTCTGATGTTTCGGAATTTGCTGGTTTGTAATATGTCTATGTTGATCGGTACAGGGGATCTGATGTATCGGTATTTGATGGTTTTTAATGGGTTTATGTTGATCCTCAAAGGGGCTCTGATACATCATAAATTGCTGGTTTGTAAGGGGTCTATGTTAATCTGTAAAGGGGTTCTGATGTATCGGTATTTGCTGGTTTGTAATGGGTCTATGTTGATCTGTAAAAGGGACTATGATGTATCGGTATTTGCAGGTTTGTAATGGGTCTATGTTGATCTGTAAAGGGGTTCTGAAGTATCAGTATTTGCTGGTTTCTAATGGGTCTATGTTGATCTGTAAAGGAACTCTGATATATCGGTATTTGTTGGTTGGTAATGGGTCTATGTTGATCTGTATAGGGGCTTGATTCATCGGTATTTGCTAGTTTGTAATGGGTCTACGTTGATCTGTAAAGGGGCTCTGATGCATCGGTATTTGCCTGTTTTGTAATGGGTCTATGTTGATCTGTATCGTGCTCTGATGTATCGGTATTTGCTGGTTTGTAATGGGTCTATGTTGATCTGTTAAGGGGTTCTGATGTATCGGTATTTGCTGGTTTGTAATGGGTCTATGTTGATCTATAAAGGGGTTCTGATGTATCGGTATTTGCTGGTTTGTAATTTGTCTATGTTAATCTGTAAAGGGGTTCTGATGTATCGGTATTTGTTAGTTTGTAATGGGTCTATGTTGATCTGTAAAAGGGACTATGATGTATTGGTATTTGCAGGTTTGTAATGGGTCTATGTTGATCTGTAAACGGGTTCTGAAGAATCGGTATTTGCTGGTTTGGTAATGGGTCTATGTTGATCTGTAAAGGGGTTCTGATGTTTCGGTATTTGCTGGTTTGTAATGGTTCTATGTTGATCTGTAAAGGGGTTCTGATGTATCGGTATTTGCTGGTTTATAATGGGTCTATGTTGATCTGTAAAGAAGTTCTGATGTATCGGTATTTGCTGGTTTGTAATGGTTCTATGTTGATCTGTAAAAGTGTTCTGATGTATCGGTATTTGCTGGTTTGTAATTGGTCTATGTTGATCTATGAAGGGGTTCTGGTGTTTCGGAATTTGCTGGTTGTAATCTGTCTATGTTTATCTGTACGGGGGTTCTAATGTATCGGTATTTGATGGTTTTTAATGGGTTTATGTTGATCCTCAAAGGGGCTCTGATACATCATAAATTGCTGGTTTGTAAGGGGTCTATGTTAATCTGTAAAGGGGTTCTGATGTATCGGTATTTGCTGGTTTGTAATGTGTCTATGTTGATCTGTAAAAGGGACTATGATGTATCGGTATTTGCAGGTTTGTAATGGGTCTATGTTGATCTGTAAAGGGGCTCTGATGTATCGGTATTTCCTGGTTTGTAATGGGTCTATGTTGATTTGTAAAGGGGTTCTGATGTATTGGTATTCGCTGGTTTGTAATAGAGCTATGTTGATCTTTTTAAGTGGTCTGATGTATCGGTATTTGCTAGTTTGTAATAGGTTTATGTTGATCTGTAAAGAGGTTCTGATGTATCGGTATTTGCTGGTTTGTAAGGGGTCTATGTTGATCTGTTAAGGGGCTCTGATGTATCGGTATTTACTGGTTATTAATGGGTATATGTTGATCTGTAAAGGGGTTCTGATTTATCGATATTTGCTGGTTTTTAATGGGTTTATGTTGATCCTTAAAGGGGCTTAAATGCATCGGTATTTGCTGGTTTTTAATGGGTTCATGTTGATCCTTAAAGGGGCTCTGATGTATCGGTATTTGCTGGTTTGTAATGGGTCTATGTTGATCTCTAAAGGGGCTCTGATGTATCGGGAATTTGCTGGTTTGTAATGGGTCTATGTTGATCTGTTATGGGGTTCTGAATTATCATTATTTGCTGGTTTCTAATGGGTCTATGTTGATCTGTAAAGGAACTCTGATATATCGGTATTTGCTGGTTGGTAATGGGTCTATGTTGATCTGTAATGGGGCTTGATTCATCGGTATTTGCTAGTTTGTAATGGGTCTATGTTGATCTGTAAAGGGGCTCTGATGCATCGGTATTTGCCTGTTTTGTAATGGGTCTATGTTGATCTGTATGGGGCTCTGATGTATCGGTATTTCCTGGTATGTAATGGGTCTATGTTGATCTGTTAAGGTTTTCTGATGTATCGGTATTTGCTGGTTTGTAATGGGTCTATGTTGATCTATAAATGGGTTCTGATGTATCGGTATTTGCTGGTTTGTAATTGGTCTATGTTGATCTGTAAAGGGGTTCTGATGTATCGGTATTTGTTAGTTTGTAATGGGTCTATGTTGATCGGTAAAGGGGCTCTGATGTATCGATATTTGCTAGTTTGTAATGGGTCTATGTTGATCTGTAAAGGGGTTCTGATGTTTCGGCATTTGCTGGTTTGTAATGGTTCTATGTTGATCTGTAAAGGGGTTCTGATGTATCGGTATTTGCTGGTTTGTAATGGGTCTATGTTGATCTGTGAAGAAGTTCTGATGTATCGGTATTTGCTATTTGTAATGGGTCTATGTTGATCTGTAAAGGGGCTCTGATGTATCGGTATTTGCTGGTTTGTAATGGGTCTATGTTGTTATGTAAAGGGGTTCTGATACATCGGTATTTGCTGGTTTGCAATGGCTCTATGTTGATCTGTAAAGAGGCTCTGATGTATCGGTATTTGCTCGTTTGTAGTGGGTTTATGTTGATTTGTAAAGGGGTTCTGATGTATCGGTATTTGCGGGTTTGTAATGGGTCTATGTTGATCTGTGAAGGGATTTTGATGTATCGGTATTTGCTGGTTTGTAATGGGCCTATGTTGATCTGTAAAGAGGCTCTGATGTATCGGTTTTTTCCTGGTTTGAAATTGGTCTATGTTGATCTGTATAGAGGCTCTGATGTATCGGTATTTGCTGGTTTGTAAGGGGAATATGTTGATCTGTTAAGGGGCTCTGATGTATCGGTATTTACTGGTATGTAATGGGTCTATGTTGATCTGTAAAGGGGCTTTGACGTTTCGGATTTGCTGGTTTGTAATGGGTTTATGTTGATCCTTAAAGTGGCTCTGATACTTTAGTATTTGCGGGTTTGTAATGGGTCTATGTTGATCTGTAAAATGGCTCTGATTTATCGGTATTTGCTGGTTTGTAATGGGTCTATGTTGATCTTTAAAGGGGCTCTGATGTATCAGGATTTGCTGGTTTCTAATGGGTCTATGTTGATCTTGTAAAGGGGCTTTGATATATCGGTATTTGCTGGTTTGTAATGGTTCTATGTTGATCTGTAAAGGGGCTCTGATGTATCGGTATTTGCTGGTTTGTAATGGGTCTATGTTGAACGGTAAAGGGGTTCTGACGTATCGGTATTTGCTGGTTTGTAATGGGTTTATGTTGATCTGTAAAAGGGCTCTGATGTATCGGTATTTGCTGGTTTTTAATGGGTTTAAGTTGATCCTTAAAGGGGCTCTGAACTATCGGTATTTAATAATTTGTAATAGGTTTATGTTGATCTGTAAAGGGGCTCTGATGTATCGGTATTTGCTGGTTTGTAATGGGTCTATGTTGATCTATAAAAGGGTTCTGATGTATCGGTATTTGCTGGTTTGTAATGGGTCTATGTTGAACGGTAAAGGGGTTCTGACGTATCGGTATTTGCTGGTTTGTAATGGGTTTATGTTGATCTGTAAAAGGGCTCTGATGTATCGGTATTTGCTGGTTTTTAATGGGTTTAAGTTGATCCTTAAAGGGGCTCTGAACTATCGGTATTTAATAATTTGTAATGGGTCTATGTTGATCTGTAAAGGAGCTCTGATGTATCGTTATTTGCTGGTTTGTAATAGGTCTATGTTGATCTGTAAAGGGGTTCTGATGTATCGGTATTTGCTGGTTTGTAATGGGTCTATGTTAATCTGTAAAGGTGCTCTGATGTATCGGTATTTGCTGGTTTGTAATCGGTTATGTTGATCTGTAAAGGAACTCTGATATATCGGTATTTGCTGGTTTGTAATGGGTCTATGTTGTTTTGTAAAGGGGCTTGATTCATCGGTATTTGGAGGTTTGTAATGGGTCTATGTTGATATGTTAAGAGGCTTGATGCATCGGTATTTGCGGGTTTGTAATGGGTCTTTTTTGATCTGTAAATGGACTCTAATGCATCGGTATTTGCTGGTTTGTAATGGGTCTATGTTGATCTGTAAAGGGGCTCTGATGTATCGGTATTTGTTTGTTTGTAATGGGTCTATGTTAATCTGTAAAGGGGCTCTGATCTATTAGTATTTCCTAGTTTGCAATGGGTCTATGTTGATCTGTAAAGGGGCTCTGATGTATGGGTATTTGCCCGTTTGTAATGGGTCTATGTTAATCTGTAAAGGTGCTCTCATGTATCGGTATTTGCTTGTTTGTAATGAGTCTATGTTGATCTGTAAATGGGCTTGATATATTGGTATTTGCCTTTTTGTAATGGGTCTATGTTGATCTGTAAAGGGGCTTGATGCATCGTTATTTGCTGGTTTGTAATAGGTTTATGTTGATCTGTTAAGGAACTTGATGTATCGCTATTTGCTGGTTTGTAATGAGTCTATGTTGATCTGTGAAGGGGCTCTGATATATCAGTATATGCTCGTTTGTAATGGGTCTAAGTTGATCTTCAAAATGGCTCTGATATATCGGTATTTGTTAGTTTGTAATGGGTCTATGTTGATCTGGAAAAGAGCTCTGATGCATCATAATTTGCATGTTTTGTAATGGGTCTATGTTGATCTGTGAAGAGGCTCTGATGTATCGGTATTTGCTGGTTTGTAATGGGCCTATGTTGATCTGTTAAGGGGTTCTGATGTTTCGGTATTTGCTGGTTTGTAATGGTTCTATGTTGATCTGTAAAGGGGTTCTGATGTATCGGTATTTGCTGGTTTGTAATGGGTCTATGTTGATCTGTAAAGAAGTTCTGATGTATCGGTATTTGCTGGTTTGTAATGGTTCTATGTTGATCTGTAATGGGGTTCTGATGTATCGGTATTTGCTGGTTTATAATGGGTCTATGTTGATCTGTAACGAAGTTCTGATGTATCGGTATTTGCTGGTTTGTAATGGTTCTATGTTGATCTGTAAAAGGGTTCTGATGTATCGGTATTTGCTGGTTTGTAATGGGTCTATGTTGATCTATGAAGGGGTTCTGATGTTTCGGAATTTGCTGGTTTGTAATCTGTCTATGTTTATCTGTACAGGGGTTCTGATGTATCGGTATTTGATGGTTTTTAATGGGTTTATGTTGATCCTCAAAGGGGCTCTGATACATCATAAATTGCTGGTTTGTAAGGGGTCTATGTTAATCTGTAAAGGGGTTCTGATGTATCGGTATTTGCTGGTTTGTAATGGGTCTATGTTGATCTGTAAAAGGGACTATGATGTATCGGTATTTGCAGGTTTGTAATGGGTCTATGTTGATCTTTAAAGAGGCTCTGATGTATCGGTATTTGCTGGTTTGTAATGGGTCTATGTTGATCTGTAAAGGGGTTCTGATGTTTCGGCATTTGCTGGTTTGTAATGGTTCTATGTTGATCTGTAAAGGGGTTCTGATGTATCGGTATTTGCTGGTTTGTAATGGGTCTATGTTGATCTGTGAAGAAGTTCTGATGGATCGGTATTTGCTATTTGTAATGGGTCTATGTTGATCTGTAAAGGGGCTCTGATGTATCGGTATTTGCTGGTTTGTAATGGGTCTATGTTGTTATGTAAAGGGGTTCTGATACATCGGTATTTGCTGGTTTGCAATGGCTCTATGTTGATCTGTAAAGAGGCTCTGATGTATCGGTATTTGCTCGTTTGTAGTGGGTTTATGTTGATTTGTAAAGGGGTTCTGATGTATCGGTATTTGCGGGTTTGTAATGGGTCTATGTTGATCTGTGAAGGGATTTTGATGTATCGGTATTTGCTGGTTTGTAATGGGCCTATGTTGATCTGTAAAGAGGCTCTGATGTATCGGTTTTTTCCTGGTTTGAAATTGGTCTATGTTGATCTGTAACGAAGTTCTGATGTATCGGTATTTGCTGGTTTGTAATGGTTCTATGTTGATCTGTAAAAGGGTTCTGATGTATTGGTATTTGCTGGTTTGTAATGGGTCTATGTTGATCTATGAAGGGGTTCTGATGTTTCGGAATTTGCTGGTTTGTAATCTGTCTATGTTTATCTGTACAGGGGTTCTGATGTATCGGTATTTGATGGTTTTTAATGGGTTTATGTTGATCCTCAAAGGGGCTCTGATACATCATAAATTGCTGGTTTGTAAGGGGTCTATGTTAATCTGTAAAGGGGTTCTGATGTATCGGTATTTGCTGGTTTGTAATGGGTCTATGTTGATCTGTAAAAGGGACTATGATGTATCGGTATTTGCAGGTTTGTAATGGGTCTATGTTGATCTTTAAAGAGGCTCTGATGTATCGGTATTTGCTGGTTTGTAATGGGTCTATGTTGATCTGTAAAGGGGTTCTGATGTTTCGGCATTTGCTGGTTTGTAATGGTTCTATGTTGATCTGTAAAGGGGTTCTGATGTATCGGTATTTGCTGGTTTGTAATGGGTCTATGTTGATCTGTGAAGAAGTTCTGATGTATCGGTATTTGCTATTTGTAATGGGTCTATGTTGATCTGTAAAGGGGCTCTGATGTATCGGTATTTGCTGGTTTGTAATGGGTCTATGTTGTTATGTAAAGGGGTTCTGATACATCGGTATTTGCTGGTTTGCAATGGCTCTATGTTGATCTGTAAAGAGGCTCTGATGTATCGGTATTTGCTCGTTTGTAGTGGGTTTATGTTGATTTGTAAAGGGGTTCTGATGTATCGGTATTTGCAGGTTTGTAATGGGTCTATGTTGATCTGTGAAGGGATTTTGATGTATCGGTATTTGCTGGTTTGTAATGGGCCTATGTTGATCTGTAAAGAGGCTCTGATGTATCGGTTTTTTCCTGGTTTGAAATTGGTCTATGTTGATCTGTATAGAGGCTCTGATGTATCGGTATTTGCTGGTTTGTAAGGGGTCTATGTTGATCTGTTAAGGGGCTCTGATGTATCGGTATTTACTGGTATGTAATGGGTCTATGTTGATCTGTAAAGTGGCTTTGACGTTTCGGATTTGCTGGTTTGTAATGGGTTTATGTTGATCCTTAAAGTGGCTCTGATACTTTAGTATTTGCGGGTTTGTAATGGGTCTATGTTGATCTGTAAAATGGCTCTGATTTATCGGTATTTGCTGGTTTGTAATGGGTCTATGTTGATCTTTAAAGGGGCTCTGATGTATCAGGATTTGCTGGTTTCTAATGGGTCTATGTTGATCTTGTAAAGGGGCTTTGATATATCGGTATTTGCTGGTTTGTAATGGTTCTATGTTGATCTGTAAAGGGGCTCTGATGTATCGGTATTTGCTGGTTTGTAATGGGTCTATGTTGATCTGTAAAGGGGTTCTGATGTATCGGTATTCGCTGGTTTGTAATAGGTCTATGTTGATCTTTAAAGTAGTTCTGATGTATCGGTATTTGCTAGTTTGTAATAGGTTTATGTTGATCTGTAAAGGGGCTCTGATGTATCGGTATTTGCTGGTTTGTAATGGGTCTATGTTGATCTATAAAAGGGTTCTGATGTATCGGTATTTGCTGGTTTGTAATGGGTCTATGTTGAACGGTAAAGGGGTTCTGACGTATCGGTATTTGCTGGTTTGTAATGGGTTTATGTTGATCTGTAAAAGGGCTCTGATGTATCGGTATTTGCTGGTTTTTAATGGGTTTAAGTTGATCCTTAAAGGGGCTCTGAACTATCGGTATTTAATAATTTGTAATGGGTCTATGTTGATCTGTAAAGGAGCTCTGATGTATCGTTATTTGCTGGTTTGTAATAGGTCTATGTTGATCTGTAAAGGGGTTCTGATGTATCGGTATTTGCTGGTTTGTAATGGGTCTATGTTAATCTGTAAAGGTGCTCTGATGTATCGGTATTTGCTGGTTTGTAATTGGTTATGTTGATCTGTAAAGGAACTCTGATATATCGGTATTTGCTGGTTTGTAATGGGTCTATGTTGTTTTGTAAAGGGGCTTGATTCATCGGTATTTGGAGGTTTGTAATGGGTCTATGTTGATATGTTAAGAGGCTTGATGCATCGGTATTTGCTGGTTTGTAATGGGTCTTTTTTGATCTGTAAATGGACTCTAATGCATCGGTATTTGCTGGTTTGTAATGGGTCTATGTTGATCTGTAAAGGGGCTCTGATGTATCGGTATTTGTTTGTTTGTAATGGGTCTATGTTAATCTGTAAAGGGGCTCTGATCTATTAGTATTTCCTAGTTTGCAATGGGTCTATGTTGATCTGTAAAGGGGCTCTGATGTATGGTTATTTGCCCGTTTGTAATGGGTCTATGTTAATCTGTAAAGGTGCTCTCATGTATCGGTATTTGCTTGTTTGTAATGAGTCTATGTTGATCTGTAAATGGGCTTGATATATTGGTATTTGCCTTTTTGTAATGGGTCTATGTTGATCTGTAAAGGGGCTTGATGCATCGGTATTTGCTGGTTTGTAATAGGTTTATGTTGATCTGTTAAGGAACTTGATGTATCGCTATTTGCTGGTTTGTAATGAGTCTATGTTGATCTGTGAAGGGGCTCTGATATATCAGTATATGCTCGTTTGTAATGGGTCTAAGTTGATCTTCAAAATGGCTCTGATATATCGGTATTTGCTAGTTTGTAATGGGTCTATGTTGATCTGGAAAAGGGCTCTGATGCATCATAATTTGCATGTTTTGTAATGGGTCTATGTTGATCTGTGAAGAGGCTCTGATGTATCGGTATTTGCTGGTTTGTAATGGGCCTATGTTGATCTGTTAAGGGGTTCTGATGTTTCGGTATTTGCTGGTTTGTAATGGTTCTATGTTGATCTGTAAAGGGGTTCTGATGTATCGGTATTTGCTGGTTTGTAATGGGTCTATGTTGATCTGTAAAGAAGTTCTGATGTATCGGTATTTGCTGGTTTGTAATGGTTCTATGTTGATCTGTAATGGGGTTCTGATGTATCGGTATTTGCTGGTTTATAATGGGTCTATGTTGATCTGTAACGAAGTTCTGATGTATCGGTATTTGCTGGTTTGTAATGGTTCTATGTTGATCTGTAAAAGGGTTCTGATGTATCGGTATTTGCTGGTTTGTAATGGGTCTATGTTGATCTATGAAGGGGTTCTGATGTTTCGGAATTTGCTGGTTTGTAATCTGTCTATGTTTATCTGTACAGGGGTTCTGATGTATCGGTATTTGATGGTTTTTAATGGGTGTTTGTTGATCCTCAAAGGGGCTCTGATACATCATAAATTGCTGGTTTGTAAGGGGTCTATGTTAATCTGTAAAGGGGTTCTGATGTATCGGTATTTGCTGGTTTGTAATGGGTCTATGTTGATCTGTAAAAGGGACTATGATGTATCGGTATTTGCAGGTTTGTAATGGGTCTATGTTGATCTTTAAAGAGGCTCTGATGTATAAGGATTTGCTGGTTTGTAATGGGTCTATGTTGATCTCTAAAGGGGCTTTGATATATCGGTATTTGCTGGTTTGTAATGGTTCTATGTTGATCTGTAAAGGGGCTCTGATGTATCGGTATTCCTGGTTTGCAATGGGTCTATGTTGATTTGTAAAGGGGTTCTGATGTATCGGTATTCCCTGGTTTGTAATAGAGCTATGTTGATCTTCAAAGTGGTCTGATGTATCGGTATTTGCAAGTTTGTAATAGGTTTATGTTGATCTGTAAAGAGGTTCTGATGTAACGGTATTTGCTGGTTTGTTAGGGGTCTATGTTGATCTGTTAAGGGGCTCTGATGTGTCGGTATTTACTGGTTATTAATGGGTATATGTTGATCTGTAAAGGGGTTCTGATTTATCGATATTTGCTGGTTTTTAATGGGTTTATGTTGATCCTTAAAGGGGCTCAAATGCATCGGTATTTGCTGGTTTTTAATGGGTTCATGTTGATCCTTCAAGGGGATCTGATGTATCGGTATTTGCTGGTTTGTAATGGGTCTATGTTGATCTCTAAAGGGGTTCTGATGTATCGGGAATTTGCTGGTTTGTAATGGGTCTATTTTGATCTGTAAAGGGGTTCTGAAGTATCAGTATTTGCTGGTTTCTAATGGGTCTATGTTGATCTGTAAAGGAACTCTGATATATCGGTATTTGCTGGTTGGTAATGGGTCTATGTTGATCTGTAAAGGGGCTTGATTCATCGGTATTTGCTAGTTCGTAATGGGTCTATGTTGATCTGTAAAGGGGCTCTGATGCATCGGTATTTGCCTGTTTTGTAATGGGTCTATGTTGATCTGTATAAGGCTCTGATGTTTCGGTATTTCCTGGTTTGTAATGGGTCTATGTTGATCTGTTAAGGGGTTCTGATGTATCGGTATTTGCTGGTTTGTAATGGGTCTATGTTGATCTATAAAGGGGTTCTGATGTATCGGTATTTTCTGGTTTGTAATTGGTCTATGTTGATCTGTAAAGGGGTTCTGATGTATCGGTATTTGTTAGTTTGTAATGGGTCTATGTTGATCGGTAAACGGGCTCTGATGTATCGGTATTTGCTAGTTTGTAATGGGTCTATGTTGATCTGTAAACGGGTTCTGATGTTTCGGCATTTGCTGGTTTGTAATGGTTCTATGTTGATCTGTAAAGGGGTTCTGATGTATCCGTATTTGCTGGTTTGTAATGGGTCTATGTTAATCTGTGAAGAAGTTCTGATGTATCGGTATTTGCTATTTGTAATGGGTCTATGTTGATCTGTAAAGGGGCTCTGATGTATCGGTATTTGCTGGTTTGTAATGGGTCTATGTTGTTATGTAAAGGGGTTCTGATACATCGGTATTTACTAGTTTGCAATGGCTCTATGTTGATCTGTAAAGAGGCTCTGATGTATCGGTATTTGCTGGTTTGTAGTGGGTCTATGTTGATCTGTAAAGGGGTTCTGATGTATCGGTATTTGCGGGTTTGTAATGGGTCTATGTTGATCTGTGAAGGGATTTTGATGTATCAGTATTTGCTGGTTTTTAATGGGCCTATGTTGATCTGTAAAGAGGCTCTGATGTATCGGTATTTGCTGGTTTGTAATTAGTCTATGTTGATCTGTATAGAGGCTCTGATGTATCGGTATTTGCTGGTTTATAAGGGTTTTTTTTTATCTGTTAAGGGGCTCTGATGTTTTGGTATTTACTGGTATGTAATGGGTCTATGTTGATCTGTAAAGGGGCTTTGACGTTTCGGATTTGCTGGTTTGTAATGGGTTTATGTTGATCCTTAAAGTGGCTCTGATACTTTAGTATTTGCGGGTTTGTAATGGGTCTATGTTGATCTGTAAAATGGCTCTGATTTATCGGTATTTGCTGGTTTGTAATGGGTCTATGTTGATCTGTAAAGGGGCTCTGATGTATTAGTATTTCCTAGTTTGCAATGGGTCTATGTTGATCTGTAAAGAGGCTCTGATATATCGTATTTGCCTGTTTGTAATGGGTCTATGTTAATCTGTAAAGGTGCCCTGATGTATCGGTATTTGCTCGTTTTAATGGGTCTATGTTGATCTGTAAAGGGCCTTGATATATTGTTATTTGCCTTTGTGCAATGGGTCTATGTTGATCTGTAAAGGGGCTTAAGGCATCGGTATTTGCTGGTTTGTAATGGGTCTATGTTGATTTGTGAAGGGTCTCTGATATATCAGTATATGCTCGTTTGTAATGGGTCTAAGTTGATCTTCAAAGGGGCTCTGATATATCGGTATTTGCTAGTTTGTAATGGGTCTATGTTGATCTGGAAAAGGGCTCTGATGCATCGGTATTTGCATGTTTTATAATGGGTCTATGTTGATGTGTAAAGGGGTTCTGATGTATCGGTATTTGCTGGTTTGTAATGGGTCTATGTTGATCTGTTAAAAAGTTCTGATGTATCGGTATTTGCTGGTTTGTAATGGGTCTATGTTGATCTGTAAAGGGGCTCTGATGTATCGGTATTTGCTGGTTTCTAATGGGTCTATGTTGTTATGTAAAGGGGTTCTGATACATCGGTATTTGCTGGTTTGTAATGGCTCTATGTTGATCTGTAAAGAGGCTCTGATGTATCGGTATTTGCTTGTTTGTAATGGGTCTATGTTGATCTGTAAAGGGGTTCTGATGTATCGATATTTGCGGGTTTGTAATGGGTCTATGTTGATCTGTGAAGGGGTTTTGATGTATCGGTATTTGCTAGTTTGTAATGGGCGAATGTTGATCTGTAAAGGGGGTCTGATGTATCGGTATTTGCTGGTTTGTAATGGGTCTATGTTGATCTGTGAAGGGGCTTTGATGTTTCGGTATTTGCTGGTTTGTAATGGGTCTATTTTGATTCATAAAGGGGCTCTGATGTATCGGTATTTGTTTGTTTGTAATGGGTCTATGTTAATCTGAAGAGGGGCTCTGATGTATTGGTATTTGCTAGTTAGTAATGGGTCTATGTTGATCTGTAAAGGGGTTCTGATGTATCGATATTTGCTGGTTTGTAATGGGTCTATGTTGATCTTTAAAGGGGCTCTGATGTATTGGTATTTGCTAGTTTGTAATGGGTCTATGTTGATCTGTAAAAGGGCTCTTATGTATCAGTATTTGCGCGTTTGTACTGGATCTATGTTAATCTATAAAGGTGCTTTGATGTGTCGGTATTTGCTTGTTTGTAATGGGTCTATGTTGATCTGTAAAGGGGTTTAATTCATTGGTATTTGCTGGTTTGTAATGGCTCTATGTTGATCTGTTAAGGGACCTGATGCATCGGTATTTGCTGGTTTGTAATGGATCTTTTTTGATCTGTGAAGGGACTCTGATGCTTTGGTATTTGCTGGTTTGTAATCGGTCTATGTTGATCTGTAAAGGGGCTCTGATGTTTCGGTATTTGTTTGTTTGTAATGGGTCTATGTAATTCTGTAAAGGGGCTGTGATTTCTCGGTATTCCCTGGTTCCAATGGGTCTATGTTGATCTGTAAAGGGGCTCTGATGTATCGGTATTTGCCCGTTTGTAATGGGTCTATGTTAATCTGTAAAGTTGCTCTGATTTATCGGTATTTGCTGGTTTGTAATGGGTCTATGTTGATCTGTAAACGGGCTCTGATATATTAGTATTTGCCTTTTTGTAATGGGTCTATGTTGATCTGTAAAGGGGCTTGATGCATCGGTATTTGCTGGTTTGTAATGGGTTTATGTTGATCTATTAAGGAACTTGATGTATCGGTATTTGCTTGTTTGTAATGGGTCTATGTTTATCTGTTAAGGGGCTTAAAGCTTCGGTATTTTCTGGTTTGTAATGGGTATTTTTTGATCTGTAAAGGGACTCTGATGCATCGGTATTTTCTTGTTTGTAATGGGTCTATTTTTATATGTAAATGGGCTCTGATACATAGGTATTTGCTAGTTTGTAATGGCTCTATGTTGATCTGAAAAAGGGCTCTGATGCACGGGCATTTTCTGGTTTGTAATGGGTCCATTTTGATCTGTAAAGGGGCTCTGATGCTTCGGTACTTGCTGGTTTGTAATGGGTCTATGTTGATCTGTAAAAGAGCTCTGATACATCAGTATTTGCCGGTTTTTAATGGGATTATGTTGATCCTTAAAGGGGCTCTGATACATCGGTATTTGCTGGTTTGTAATGGGTCTATGTTGATCTGTGAAGGGGCTTGATGAATCGTTATTTGCTGGTTTGTAATGGGTCTATGTTGATCTGTAAAGGGGTTTTGATGTATTGGTATTCTAGTTTGTATTAAGCCTATGTTGATCTGTAAAGGGGCTCTGATGTATCGGTATTTGCTAGTTTGTATTGGGTCTATGTTGATCTGTAAAGAGGCTCTGATACATCGGTATTTGCTGGTTTGTAATGGGTCTATGTTGATCTGTAAAGGGTTTCTGATGTATCGGTATTTGCAGGTTTGTAATGGGTCTATGTTGATCTGTAAAAGGGCTCTGATGTATCGCTATTTGCTGGTTTGTAATGGGTCTATTTTGATTCTTAAAAGGTCTCTGATGTATCGGTATTTGTTTGTTTGTAATGGGTATATGTTAATCTGTAAAGGGGCTCTGATGTATCGGTATTTGCTGGTTAGTAATGGGTTTTGTTGATCTGTAAAGGGGTTCTGATGTATCGATATTTGCTGGTTTGTAATGGGTCTATGTTGATCTGTAAAGGGGCTCTGATGTATCGGTATTTGCTAGTTTGTAATGGGTCTATGTTGATCTGTAAAGGGGCTCTTATGTATCAGTATTTGCCCGTTTGTAATGGGTCTATGTTAATCTATAAAGGTGCTCTGATGTATCGGTATTTGCTGGTTTGTAATGGGTCTATGTTTATCTGTAAAGGAACTCTGATATATCGGTATTTGCTGGTTTGTAATGGGTCTATGTTGATCTGTAAAGGGGCTTGATTCATCGGTATTTGCTGGTTTGTAATGGCTCTATGTTGATCTGTTAAGGGGCTTGATGCATCGGTATTTGCTAATTTGTAATAGGTCTTTTTTGATCTGTGAAGGGACTCTGATGCATCGGTATTTGCTAGTTTGTAATGGCTCTATGTTGATCTGTAAAGGGGCTCTGATGTTTCGGTATTTGTTTGTTTGTAATGGGTCTATGTTAATCTGTAAAGGGTCTCTGATTTATAGGTATTCCCTGGTTTGCAATGGGTCTATGTTGATCTGTAAAGGGGCTCTGATGTATCGGTATTTGCCCGTTTGTAATGGGTCTATGTTAGTCTGTAAAGGTGCTCTGATGTATCAGTATTTGCTGGTTTGTAATGGGTCTATGTTGATCTGTAAGGGGGCTCTGATATATTGGTATTTGCTATTTTGTAATGGGTCTATTTTGATCTGTAAAGGGGCTTGATGCATCGGTATTTGCTGGTTTGTAATGGGTTTATGTTGATCTGTTAAGGAACTTGATGTATCGGTATTTGCTGGTTTGTAATGGGTCTATGTTTATCTGTGAAGGTGCTCTGATATATCGCTATTTGCTGGTTTGTAATGGGTCTATGTTGATCTGTGAAGGGGCTTGATGCATCGGTATTTCCTGGTTTGTAATGGGTCTATGTTGATCTGTTAAGGGGCTTGATGCATCGGTATTTGCTGGTTTGTAATGGGTCTTTTTTGATCTGTAAAGGGACTCTGATGCTTCGGTATTTGCTTGTTTGTAATGGCTCTATGTTTATCTGTAAAGGGGCTCTGATACATCGGTATTTGCAAGTTTGTAATGGGTCTATGTTGATCTGTTAAATGGCTCTGATGCACGGGTATTTTCTGGTTTGTAATGGGTCCATTTTGATCTGTAAAGGGGCTCTGATGCATCGGTATTCGCTGGTTTGTAATGGGTCTATGTTGATCTGTAAAAGGGCTCTGATACATTAGTATTTGCTGGTTTTTAATGCGTTTATGTTGTTCCTTAAAGGGGCTCTGATACATCGGTATTTTCTGGTTTGTAATGGGTCCATTTTGATCTGTAAAGGGGCTCTGATGCATCGGTATTTGCTGGTTTGTAATGGCTTTATGTTGATCTGTAAAGGGGCTATGATACATCGGTATTTGCAAGTTTGAGATGGGTCTATGTTGATCAGTAAAGGGGCTCTGATGCATCGATATTTGCTGTTTTTTAATGGGTCTATGTTAATCTGTAAAAGGGCTCTGATGCATCGGTATTTGCTGGTAGGTAATGGGTCTAATTTGATCCGTAAAGGGGGTCTGATGCATCGGTATTTGCTGGTGTGGAATGGGTTTATCTTGATCTGTAAAGGGGCTCTGATGCATCGGTATTTGCTGGTTGTACTTGGTCTATGTTGATCTGTTATCGGGTTCTGATGCTCCATCAAGGAGGATCTTTGCTAGTTATATAGGACTTTCCTCATCTTTAGTGGTTCACAGTTTGTCTTTCTGGTCTGTAGCGAGTCATGGGTAGTCTGTAATGGGTCTTTGCTCGTTATTATTGATTTTTGCTCGTCCATAGCAGGTCTTTTCTGTTGTCTGATGGTCAGCAATCAACCTTGAGAATTTGTAGGCATAAAACGAGTCTTTGAATGCCTACAACTGGTCTATGCTGCCTGTACATATTCTTTGGTGGTATTTAATTGGTATTTATTGTTCTGTAATAGGACTAAGCTTATATGGTTTATGTTTGTCTGTAATGATCTTTTATGGGTTGAAATGGCCCTTGATCAATCCATAATTTGTCTTTGTTGGTTTATAATAGGTATTTGCTGGTTTGAAATGAGCCTTTGTTTGTCTGTAAAAGGCTTTGTTGCTCCGTATTTGGCTTTTGCTGGGCTGTAATGGGTCATTTGTTGGTTCGTAATATGGCTTTGCTTGCCTGTAATGGCTCTGTTCTCAATTGTATTAGTCTAGTTGGTCAGTACTAGGTCTTTTCTGGTCTATAATTGGTATTTGCTGATTTGTAATAAGGGAGTTTTCCTCAATAGGTCTTTGTTGGTTCAGATTTGGCCTTTGCTGCTCCATAATCTCTTTGTTGCTCCACAGTGTCTTTGTTGGTCCGTTTTGGGTCTTTCCTGGTTCTTAATATCCCTATTGGTATGTAATAATCTTTCTTAGTTCGTAGTTTGTCTTTGCCGATCTACAATAGACCCTTGTTTGTCTCTAAAGGGGATTTGCTCTTCTTTAATATGTTTTTGCTGGTCTATAACAGGTCTTTGTTGTTCTGTAATGGGTCCTTACTGGTTTGTATTGAGTCTTTGTTTGTCTTTAATGGGTCCATGTTGGTCCATAATGGGTATTTTCTGGTTCATAATGGCTTTTTGTTGCTCAGTACTATCTTTTATGGTCTAAGATGGTTCTTTCCCCGTGACCTTTCTATCCTGCCGAGGCGCCTCTTCAGGCAACCCTATAGTATCCCTATCCTTCACCAACGCCATCTTTAATGGGGCTTTCTAATACCCTTCGACACTTAACCCTTTTGCAATTAAAGAGAAGCCCATTCAAAAGATAAGCTTCTCCCTAGAAACCTCAAGTAGTCTATTATCTCTCATTTTCACTCCCCATAATTTCACCTCTTTACTAAACTCTTTTTTTTTTTAATCAGCCTTCGACGAAGATGCCTCTGTTGGTTTTCGCTTTTTATTCACATAAATAAATTCCACCCTCAAACTTTAAGATTTAAAATTGATCCCTATTTTTCTAACTGTTTTTATCTTCATTGGTTTATGTAACTTTTCCCCCGTCTTTCCCTTGCTGGGTTCAAGGAGGCGTTAAACCCTTTCGAACTCCCCTTGTCATCACTTACGACTCCTAGTTGAATGTGGCACAGTCCCTCCCCATTAATCTCATAATAAAGAGGTCAACTTACCACATCCAATGTGTGTTCGGAGTCTTCTGTATTTTGGCCGAAGTAGCGTCGAATGACAACTAAATAATTAATGACAAGAAGAAGAAACAGAAAGGAGATTTCGAATATCTTATACATTCTCTCTGACCAAACCTTCGAGGCTTTTTGAGCTTAAATTTCAATATTTGAGCCAATTACTTCCACCGAACCACACATTATTCTAGAAGTAAAGACATAAATTATAAGTTCGTCCCCCAAGTGTATAAATAAATGACCAGTCTTGGAAAATGCAGGATTTTTGATGACCGTTTGTACGACTTTGCCTCGAATTTAACTTGTGTAGCCTCCATTGGAAAGGGGTACAATGTATCCCTGACGTTTGACCTCCTAATATGAGAGAAGGAAATGCTAGGAAGGTGCGAAGACTTCATAGGATAAAAATGTTTATGGCCCATTAATTTTAAAGAAGAGAGCCACATCGAAAGAAGATTTAGGTTACTGTACATAGGTCGTGGAAATGAGATATATGTCGTGTAATTATGTTCTTTTGTTAGAGAATGCTAATGTTTATTTATGTCAAGAACCTCTTCTCTTTTCCCTAAACACATAATATATATATATATATATATATATATATATATATATATATATATATATATATATATATATATATATATATATACATATATCGAAAGGACTAGCCAAAAAATACAGGTTTTGCAAGGTATAAATTAAATATGGCGAAAGCCCAGTGGTGGTTGTAACCACCCGCAGAACTTATATTTGCTCTTTTTTTGTATGTGGCTTGGATAATGAGCCTTTGAATTGTGAGCGGGTAAGAAGAAATGGTATAAAAATCCCTTGGAATTACCTTCTAGCCTGAGGAGATATTTGGTTTGATAGGGTCATGCTTTGGGTAGGTTTGAATTGCTGTGCATGGTAGGTTAGTGGTTGAGCATCTGACCGAAAATCCCCCTAAGGTGAGTGTGGGGATGATATGAAGAAGCAGGGGTAAAAATGATTATGAAGTACGATTAGAGATAAAAGTAAGCAAGGAAAGTATGTATCTGGCTCCTCTAAAGGCATTCAGCAAGACCGTAAAAAAAAAATTCTTCACTGTGCAGTAGCCAAGATTTCCAGCGAAGATGATCGAGGTTGACGAGCGCTTACTGAGACTCTTTGGAGATTCTTTAATTGAGAGCTCAAATGAGTCAGTGTGTAGCCCAGGAAAGTGTGGGAATGATGTCAGGAGACAGAAAGGAAGAGGAAGAGTAAAGAGTAGAGATAGCAAAGGTTGAATTAATGTAGTAGACTTGATAGTTGTCCTAGTTGGTCGGTGGATCTACAGTTTTACGTGGGTTCTGAACCACGGTGTGTACTATATCCTCTATCTATTCATTTTTCCTATTGTGTCAAGAGTCTTTTGGTAGGCCTTATATAGCCAGGTGGTATGAGGTTTGTTCAGATTTTCATTGGGAAGAGGCGGAAAATTCGATCAGAGCTTGTGTGTTGTTTATTGAATACAAGTTCATCTTTAGGATGGTGGTGTTTTCAACGAGTACTTTTCTTGTCATTTGTTGGCCCTATTCGATGCCATCTTGAAGTTTAATGGCTGAGGGTTGTTGTGGTTATACAAATAAAGAAAATATTGGGATGAGGCTTACCGTCTTCATGGGAGCATTGAAATCTGAAAACCACAATGGTAGACCAACTTTAACTGTTCAGCTGTGATGTTGTTTGTCATTAGTAAATCCCTTGTTTCGTTTTTTAGTATATTTTGAATTAGAATTTGTCGTTTTGGGTGGTATTATTATGTATGATGCCTTGTAGTATTCGTTGATCGGTTATGTAGGCGTCTGTCATCTTATTCTTATAGTAGATAACTTGAGGTACGAGTATCTCATCTTGCTTGGCCTCCTTTACCTTAGTTAGAGTCGAGAAATGAGTTTTGTGAATTATCAAAGTCTCCATTGGATAAACCGTTGTCAATAAAAATTTGTTTAGCTGTCGTTAGTTCTGATGAAAAGCGTCCCACCTCGAACAGTTCCTGGGGACCACACGTATGTAGAAGCTTATAACTGACTTATATTTGGGGTTGCATTTACTTTTGCGTTCATGCAGCTGTCAAGGTTGGTTTCTTAATGGGAGACATTAGTGGTGTATTTTCCTTCTTTTTTTTTTTTTACACATCGACATAAGGGAACGATAAGCGTCCGTTTTCACTTAATAAGTAGTTGATGTTCATCGTCGGTTGTTAGAAAATATCGTCGATGAATCTCGTATATACATATAGTTTTAGGATTATTTATTTTTGTTAGGACAGTTTCTTTCAGGTTTCCAATGTAGAAATTTGCTAATATAGAGTCGAGTAGCGGATCCATAGCTACTCCGTCGATATGTAGTTACAACTTCCCAAGTGGGCTTCGGAATGGAGCCTCGATTGTATTTATTAGAGCTGTATATAGCTTTTTGCTTTGTTAAAATCGAGCCTATGGTCAAAGTTTTGCATATGAATGAGAGGAGTGAAAGAGAGTGAAAGTCTCCTAATATCAGCACCGTGTTCCTTAATCCTCTTAGTAAAATGACCAGATTCCCCAATATACGATTTCTCACATTCTTTTCACAGGGTCAGGTCACTCCGGGTTCGTGATTTGTGGGAATGAATCTGATTAACGATTTTCTTACCGTATTCTCATACTGAAATGTTATTTTAATGTTATTACTGTTAGTGTGGTTGAATAGAATAAAAATTTGTTCTGGTCTTAGAATGGCGTTAGTTAATAAAGTACAAGGCAGATTTAAGTTCTATAAAATTGCAAATTAGGTGATAGATTTCGTCTTGAAAGAAAATTGGGTCACATATTCTAACTTTGCTCTGAGGAATAAAGAAAAAAGTACGAAAGTTTAACGGATTTTTCGTGGCACGAAAAGTAGTGTATGTAAACATGTGAATTTCGTGGCTTACGGTAAACTGAGCAAAGTATTCGATTGTTTCGAACATGGATTTTCAGGTTAAGGAATGGTAGCGAATTATCCTGCTCCGATTCAACTTTGAAATTGATTGAGGGGTGCAGAGCGTTAAAGTGTAGGAAAAATACATCAAAGTTGTAATTATCAAGGGCCAAACAAAGAAAATATCATCGACATATCTAAACCAAATAAAAGGGTCACATATAATCGGACCAATTTAATAATTTGCGCAGAGGTAGTGATAAGCCATACAACTCTAAATTTGATTGAAAAGTGCAGAGAGATCAATTGAAGGAAAAATTCATCAAATTTGTTATTATCAAAGAGCCAAACAGAGAAAATATCATCAACATATCTAAACCAAATATGAGGTTGGGGAAGTATAAAAAAATACAAAGATGGGAAAGTAAGGATTCCTCATGTTTAAGCCCTAAGTTTAACGAAAGAACCGATATTCAGCAGAAAAGAACATTATCAGTCACACATAATCGGACCAATATAATAATTTGGGGCAGAGGTAAGTGGTAAGCTAATATCGAGAGTAGGAAAAAAAATAATGATAAAATGTCTAGAACTTTATAAACTGGAAGAGGTATCTGCGTCGAAACTTAACAATCTCTTTCCACTAAAGCCGAGTTGTTTGATTTTAGATATGAAGTCAACCGAATGAATTAGATGCGATTGGGCAATTTTGCCCAAGTTTTTTGATAAAATACCAGCAAACCATTTAGATAAACTATAACCATGGGACTCGATACAAGAAATATTCGAACATAATTGTATGCCCTCTTTGTGGTACTTCGGTAGCCCCTACATATAAAGATAGTAACTTATAGAGTCGCGTTACGCGACTAAAAACACCGCAGAGAAAACCACTGAGAAATTCACTATTGTTATCCCGATTTTTACTCCACTTATACATAAAGACACCTCAAAGAAGGCCAGAAAATGAAATTCAGTCAAGTGAAGGAGAATCGTGGGAATTCGGATGGTACATTAAACCGTGGTCAAAAGAAACTTCTTAACGAGGTCCTTGACCTCGTCATATCCCCACCCTCCACCCCACCTTCTGCTAAGACATCTTCTGGGTTTCTTTCTTCATAAAGATCCTCAGTTCAGGATATTTTTTTTCTATTTTGTGTCGTTTCTTCCACTAATGTTTCCTGCCCATCTCCATTACAGAGCTTTTATTATTTTTTATCTATCTGTCACCTTTGTTTGTGTTCTTGTCCATGTATCTCTTTTAGTGTTCCTGCAGGCTATTCCTATCACATATCGCTCCAGGGGTGACGATTTAGCGTGTGTCCTAATTACCAGTTAGGTTTTTTTCTTTAGGGTGTATCCTACCGGGATATTGTTATGTTTGGTTTTGGTTAGGTTTGTTTTGGTTTCGGCACTCACCATAACCTGAAAGCATAACCTAACCTAACCAAATTTGTTTTTATATAATATTTAAGAGTAAGATCAAACACTTCAAAAAGTCAATGTAAAAATGGGTAAACGTTTAATCTTAATTAAATTATAAATATTAATTCCTAACACTATTTTAAGAAGGCCATTGTTTAAACAGTTTGAATTTTTAAAAAAAATTATCATCGTCAAGTGTGACTTGGTATGTTATTGTGATTTTATATACAAAATTTAACATACTTAACCTTTTTGAAATTAAAGACTATTTATTATTCAGTGTTTTAGATTTTTGTTAAAAGAAAAAGGATTGGAAATAAAGATTATGAGAGATTTTCGGAAATTATTAAAATTAAGGCTATTTTTTATATTTATAACCTCCTATAAAAATTCTTTCTAAGAGTTCAGAAAAAATAAATATGATTACCGGATTTTGGTGGAATTAAAAAAAAATAATTACAAATTGTGAAGTTTAGAAAATATATTAAAATTAAGGCATGTTTGTTGCTGGGTTTTTTTTTGGGGGGGGGGGTGTATATAAAAGCAAATTTAGATGAAAAGTAAAGAACTCTGAGATTGTTTTTTTCCGCATATCAAAAGAATTCCAATAATAAAATTCTTGCCTTTACTCCTAGAAATGAGCATTGATCTAAAATTTTTTTTTAGACCAAAACCCCGTTGTTGGAATTAAAAAAAAATAATTACAAATTGTGAAGTTTAGAAAATATATTAAAATTAAGGCTACAAACCGAAGGTCTGCCTACGAAGCAGATTGATAACATACAAGTATATAGGGTCATCCCCCCCAAAATGAGCCTCAAATTTCGATAGGCCTCATTTCTTAATTTTATTCAAGGATTGTATGAAACTTTGGTGATAACTAGTTTATTGTGTTTAAAAGCATCATATCAAAACATGAGAGACTTTGCGCCTTTCGTCTTTATTCTAGAGCTCTTGTTCGAGATGCCCTCCATTTAGCTCTGTGCATTTCTTGAGGCGCAGCACAAAGTTATCCATGGCGTCCTTACAAACCGACGGACTAATGGCTCTGATCTCCTCCCTGATGGCTTCCTTTATTTCCGGATGGTCCTGGGTCTCCCTGCGTACGCTCTGTCTTTAAGGTAGCCTCAGAGAAAGAAATCTGGGGGGCTAAGATCTGGGCTGTGAGGTGCACACTCAAAATCAGTCTTGAGACTGATTACACGGCCACCAAAGTTCTCTTTCAGCCAATCTCGGGACAGGTTTGAGGTGTGAGAGCTTGCTCCATCTTGCTGGAACCAGAACTTTCCCATAAGCGAGGGGAAGAGGGTCTACAGCCCCCTCGTGAAGGTTTTGAGGACCTCAACATACCGCTCCTTGGTGACTGTCTCTGTTGCGCCAGATTTCTCGAAGAAGAATGATCCGATGAGGCCTCTGGCCGTGATTGCAGTCCATACCTCATTTGGTCTGGAGCTTCCCAGAAGACATTTGTCTTCGAGTTTACCTTTCCTTCAAGATGAAAGTGAGCTTCATCTGAGATCCAAAGGTGGTTTAGAAAGTTGGGGTCTCTTGAATCTTCTCCAGTATCTTGACTGCAATAGCCTTTCTCTGCTGCTTGTCTGAGGCTGTAAAGTTCTGCTTCGTCTGTATTCTGTAAGGGTAGGCATTTATATCCATTGCTAGCAGTCTCCTGCAATTCTCACGGGATATACCGATGGGGGGGGGGCGGACTTCGCTGGCACACAGAGCGTTTTGGACTCTGCTGAACTGACTCTCTCACGCCCTCGACCAGCTCAACTGTACGCTTCCTGGAGAGTCCTGAATGGCTTGAACGGTTGTCACTGGCTGCATTGAGGTTCTTCATTTTCCGATAGTTCTCGAAGTGGTCCACCCAGTCTTGAATTCTGCTCTTGTAGGAGGCTTTTTCACATTCGAACTGATGCACGAAAGTGTCCTGCACTTTCTTAGAAGAGCCTGTCTTGTAGTAATGTTTGACGCAGTATATTCTTTGCTGGAGCTCCCGCTGAGATCTAGTTGTATTCACAGGCGTTGCTTCTGTCATGTTCTGCAAAGTAAGGGTGATTAGTGAATAAATGAAGGATATATCACAAAAAGTGTGTTCCGGCATGTTTTTTATGTATCTTTCCAAAATAATTCGATTTCTTCTTCCAAATTCTTTTCAATAACAGTTTCACTTAAATCATATACTATTACATATATTTTATCCTGTGATTTTGCGCCATATCTTAGAGTGTTTATATTTTCCCAATTTTTTCATCTTTTATTTCATTAGCTATTTTTTCCTCATATTCATTCATAGCATCCTTTATCATAAATTTGACCTTCTTCTTTTGTTCTACATATTCAGTGAATAAAATATCTTCAACCTCATCTACATTTATTTTTGTGCTCTATTCATTTTTTTCTTTTCTTTTTTTCATTTCTAATATTTTCATTTATTTAATTTGGTTCTTTAATAATCTTTCTATAATCTATTCGTTTTTTGAATTTTAGTTTAAAATTTGTGTCAGCAATTTCTTTAATATCTTTATTGAATTGCTCAATGGTTGTGCACTCATCAACATTTATCTTGTTCTCTAATTCTTTAATAAATTTCTTGATATCAACTTCTTTGTTACTGTAATATGTGATTTCTTCATATTTATTATATTTTGTACTTTTAAATTTAAGATTTTCTTCCTATATTTTGAGATTCACTTGAATTAAGTTATGATCTGAAATACCTATTATCTCTCTTTGATCATCAATGATCATATTTTTTAACATACAATAGGCTTTCTCATTTATAAGTAGGTTTTCAATTACGCTTCGTTGGTCATTTCTTTGTATAAAGTCATTCTGTATTTTCATTATCGTTTAACAATATAAGTTTATATTCTTCCATCCATTTAAGTATTATTTTAACATTTTCAACAATGCTTTGATATCCCAAGAATCCCATATCAGTCCAGTGGCGCCTCGTAGCTAAAATTAATGGGAGTGATGCATCAGAAATCTTTTTAGCATTGTCTTAATATTGTGTAAAAGGAAATAAACATAAAAAAAATTTATAGATAAACTTGATAAACAGAACAAAATCAAACATTTTTTACTTACTAATAGCCTAAATTATTACAGTTCAAGCTTGATCCATTCATTTAAAAACGAAATCCATTCTTCTTGTTTTAATTTACGCGAAATGATTAATTATTTTCTCCTTGATCTCTGGATGACTACTGAAGAACTTTTCTCCATTGAGATTATGAATTCCTTCGGAATTCATAATCTCATTAGAAAAGTTTTTTATTTTTTTCAGTGTTGAAAAGCAGCGTTCTGCCTCTTATGTAGTCATGGGAATTGCCAAGAGGATTTTTATCCGTTTCGTAATTTCACTAGGAACATCATCTAGATTATTTAACAAGATAAATTTCAGCAGCTCAATTAATTAATAAAAGAAGCGAAAAAAATATGAATTAAATTCTACACTTTATCACATTCAAGAATATAAACACGCTTTTAAGTACAACACGCGCGGAGTAAAAAAGAGACTACCTTCCACCAGCACACCAGGGTCGGCGTTGCGTGAGTCACAGTGCCCACCCCACCTCTCCCTCTATCTCTAGCGTGCAGCTTCCTATCTCGGACATGTGAGCATGCGCACAACAGCCAAACACCGCGTTACTGGAACTGTGAAGCGCACAGTTCTATACAAGAGTTTTTGTATTTTTTTCATATACTAGGAGATGGCTACTGACATTAAGCTTAAGAATTATATAATTTAAAAGTATAAATAAATAATTAAATAAAAAAGGACCCATTGATAATATCGAGCGAAAAAAGGGGGTGCTGCAGTTCCGCAGTGCGTAGACACGAGCTGCCACTGCACATGACCATTAAAGTCATTCATTATTATCAAGACTTAGTTTATGTTTTCAATTTTTTCTTCTACTTATTTTATTATTTTTTGATATATTGTTTTATCTTGTTCATTATAAAAATATATAAAAATAATCCTAATTTCCTTATTATCTATGTTTATATTCATATCTAAAATCTCTTTAAGTGATAAGAAAATTCCTTAAAATCAATATTTTCACATTGTTTATATAGTAAAGTAATTCCATCACTTTTTTTTCTCATTCACTAATCGTATGCTATATATTGCTTTAATATTTTTACTAAAACTAAGTTTTTCTATCTCTAGTTAAGTCTCAGTTAAAAAAATATAATTTGTTTTTTATCAGCAGCTGTTCAACCTCATATACTTTATATCTCGAAAATCCTTGAATATTTAACAAACCAATGGTAAATATTTTTGTTTTATCTACACCATTTCCTATTTTCTTATTTAAGTCTAAATTTTCTTCTTCCTTTAGTTTAAAAAAATTATAGGGCAAAGTTTTCCTCCTCTAATATACCATCCTATTTCTCCATTTTCTTTCTTTTCTTTAAGTTGATTTCTCAAAATTTTATCTTGCTCTAATTCTTTTTTAGTCATATGAGGGACAATAAATATTTTCTTGTATATATTTTAGATTCTTTGCATTTTTTAGGATATCAAATTTATGATTGGCATGGTTTAATTTGATCAAAACTGGTCTTGGCTTCACAGTTGCCCAGGAGCGCAGCTTGCCATTAGGCAAGGCAGGCAGCTGCTTGAGGCCCCCAAGCCAGCAGGGCCCCCCAGAGGGCCAACGGCAGTCTAGAGAATAAATTCACTACACAGCAGCAGTGACATGTTGCAATGACAATTGACCGGAAGGGGCCCCCTGAGTCATAATCTCCCCTCCCCAGAAAGAGAGAGAGAGCGCGTGCAGGCGCGTTCTGCCTCATCATATGTAAACAAACATGAGTGGCGCTGCTATCGGATCTCCGACAAAATGAAGAGAACCAATCCTTCTGGAAGTGAAAAAAGAAAGAAAAAAGAGGAGGAAGAGGAGAAAAGAAAGCAAGACAGCGGCGAGTATAATAAATAGCTGTAGTTTTAGATGTGTCTGACTGTCTCTCAAGTACCTGCTATGACTTGATGTAACTAACTTGTTAATCATGCAAACAGCATCAGCATGCTAGCGTTTTGTAGGGTAAATAAATATGACGTTTTAAACCGTACTTTTTCTTTATAAAATGAGTGTTTAAAATGACCAAACAGCCAAGCCAATAGGATATGCTAAATTATTGACTTTTTGCAAGAATGTTACGTTGTTATCCTACCTAAGTAATTGCAATATAAGTGCCTGTGTGTATGCACTGTGCAGCTAGTAAGTAGTAAGCCAGGCCTATGTATAGGTCTGTGAATATTTAAGTATTTTCTATTTGTCAAGTTAAGTAGGCCTTGCGATTTATAATAATGGAAAAAGAACATTATGAAGTAATGCCTACATTAAACATTTTTTTGTTTAAGGCAAAATAAGTGTAAATAATAGATATTGAATTTTTACGTGCATGAGATGCATTTGTTTCAACAGTTGTTTTTTTTTGTTGTTTTTTAAAGAGCTCATCTGGCGACTGCTTATACTTGGGCATTAGTCGCCGTATTCAACATTGCCTAAAATTAGGCATATTAAAAGAGGATGCTAAAAAAAACAAATAAAATAAAACAAAGAAAAAGGTAATAAGCAGGAAGCAAGCTCCGGCGTCGGGGGGAGGTCCGCCTCCACCCTGCACAGGAACATGCGACCTACTAAAATAAGACCCCCCCCCCCCCAAATAATTAAATAAATGGGAGAAGGCCAGCCTCCTCTAAAATGTCTAAGCTAAAATTCCACAGGTCGGTGTGCAGGAACTCGTCCCGAGTACAAGGGACAGGTGGTAGTGACCCTGCCCATCCCAGTACCGGGACAGGTAACGTGCGCGGAGATCGCCCAGACTGGGACATTCAACAAAAATGTGCCGAATAATCTGGGGGACAACACAGTCTTCACAGTCGGGCGCAGGCAAGCGCTCCATAAACTGGCGGTGCGTCCCGCGAGTGTGTCAAATTCGGGGACGACAGAATCAACCTGAAGTCGTGTGGCATTAGGGAGTGGGTCCATGGGAACAGTCAGGCGCAATGACACGCAACTTTAGGGTCCCTTCGACCGTCTCCCATATTCTTTGCCAAGCAGCCTGAAGAGCTGCCCGTATTCCTACCATGTAGTCGGTGTGAGGAAGAGCGAAACGCTGGTCCGGTCGCAGTCTTCGCGGACTCTTTGGCGCCCTCATCGGCGCGCTCATTCCCCACAATTCCTACATGTCGAGGAACCCAGCAGAAGATAATCTCGACATCCGGCCGGCTTGCCGAAACCGTGGCTTCGCGGATATCGCGAACCAGGGGATGCGGAGATTCCAATGCCCCGAGAGCACTCATGGGGCTTTGTGAGTCGCTATAGATCACAATAAGGTCTCCGAACCGGGCACATCGCGTAACCTCCCGTACCGAGTGATGTATTGCCTCCAGCTCGGCCATGAAGACAGACACAGCGCCTGGTAGAGCCCCACTGACTTCAAACAGAGGAGATACGGCGTGGAAAACGACCCCCTCTTGGGACTTAGAGCCATCCGTATACACTGGCATGGTTCCAGCGTGACACGAGGTGTGCTCCAAAAAGGTAGAACGCAATACTCTCGGCGCTGTACAAGCTTTGGGAGCAGAGGCGTTAAGACAAACAGCCAAATGTGGTACCCTCTAGGGTGGCGTTCTGGGCAGAACCAGGGGCACCACCGGCCCGAGAGCTATACCTAGCTCTCGAAGGAGTTAGTTTGCTGGCCCTAAACCCAAAGGGCTTAGGGTATGACTGGCGTCTCTCGTCGGCATAGTACCATAACAGTGTCAGTATGATGTTATTATAAACGAGTAATATGTCTCATCACCTATTATGATTTATATAACTAAACTATATTATTTCGTTTTTTTCTTTTGCTCAGGATCACTAAGAAGGTTTCTTGCACCTAAAGGTGTTACAGCACCTTCACCAAATCCTGAACATGCAACTTGTAAGTAAATGATTCTCACTTTAACTATGTTTTAAATTTAAAGATGCTTTTGACATTATATGCCATGTTCTGTTCATGTTTATCTTTAGCTACCTGTACTATAGCCCCCAGTACTGCTACCTCCAATACTACAGCCCAAAGCACAAGTATATCCTTCAGTGAGCAGTCAGCTTCAACCAGCACTGCAATAAAAAACATTCCTTCTCCTTACTTTGTTGACCAGGAGGAGAGAACACCACCATAAGGGACCAATCCAGATATGATATTTTAGGTGTTTAAATATTTACTTGCAATTTTACCACAGACACTATGGCCTTACACTATGGCCTTTTTTGTAATAATTATGTGTTTTTTGTTCATTTTAGCTCAGGCAGCATCCACTGAAGAAAAATCACATCATGAAGCTACAACTACAAGACTAATACCCAATGATCCTGCACAATGGCCTGATGTTCTCAAAAATTCTGAAAAGTGTTCACTGGTAACAAAAGGACCTGTTCAGGTTAAAGATATTATCTTTCCACAAAATAATGGCAAAGTTCCACGCAGATTTACAAAGGACAATTATCATATGGTAATGAAAAATTGGGAAAAAATACAGCGAACATGGCTAATATATGCAGTATCTACAGATTCAGTGTTTTGCTATGCTTGTAAACTATTTGGTAAACAGGACGATGCTGCACTCACTAAAGGGTAGTTTAGAAACTGGAAAAACCTTGCAGGGTATCTAAGAGATCACGAGTATTCAAAAACACACATTAGTAATCTGAAAAGTTGGCATGAGCTCCAGATGCGGCTAAAAACAAAAACGGCTCTTGATCCAATTAATCAAGATTTATTATACCTTGAGGAGCAGCACTGGAAAGCAGTAATCCACAGGGCGATTGCTATAATATGCCACCTTGCAGAAAGAAACTAAGTACTTAAAGGACATACAAATGTCTTATTTGACCCCCACAATGGATATTTTTTGTCACAAGTGGAATTGATGGCAAAGTTTGATCCAGTTATGAATGAGCATTTGAGGAGAATTCAGCAAAAAAACAAAGTTACACTATCTTAGTCTACAGATTCGAAATAAAATCATGGAATTAGTTGGAGGCAAACTAGTAGCAGAAATAGTTAAAAGGGTGCAAAAAGCCAAATACTTTTCAATCATAATGGAATACACCCCTGACACAAGCCACACCGAACAACTTTTCATTATGTTCAGAATTGTAAACTGTGACCCATTAGAGGGTGTGTCAATCACTGAACATTTCATAGGGTTTGTGGATGTAAAGGACACAACTGGAAGGGGTCTATGTGAGACACTACTGGAGAGGCTGTCTGACTTAAACTTGAACTTTGCAGACTGCCGTGGTCATTCCTACGACAATGGCAGTAACATGGTGGGGCAAAGGCAAGGTGTTCAAGCAAGAATCCTCCATCTGAATGATAAGGCTCAATGTGTTCCATGCAGCAGTCATACATTGAATTTGGTTGTAGCTGATGCGGCCAAATCTTCTGTTACATCCATCTCCTTTTTTGGTGTCCTGCAGAGGATATTTAACCTTTTCAGCTCTTCTATTCAATACTGGGCTGTTTTACAGAAACATATGAGGCACTTGACAGTAAAATTTTTGTCTGTGACTAGATGGAAGGCCAGGATTGACAGCGTGAAGGTAGTTCGGTACAATCTACCAGAAATAATTCAGGCACTGTCTGCTCTACAATGTGCCTCAGTACAGAATAAGGTCGCTAAGACAATGTCAACAGAAACCAGCATAAAGAAAGAAATGATGATTTGGCGTTTCTGGTATAATGTACTTTATCAGGTTAATCGTGTTAGCAAGCTTTTGCAGAGCCCCACTGGTTCTCTTGAAGTCCTGCAAAGAGAAACATGTGCAGTCCGACAATACCTGGAGCAGTTCAGGCAAAATGGGCTAACTAATGCCAAAACAGATGCTAGAGAAATAGTTGAAACTTTAGGCATTGATATGACATTTCCAGCAAAAAGGCAAAGTAAAACAACCCGGGAGTTCCTGTATGAAAGCAGAGAGGAAAGTCAGTCTACTCTAAAAGAACATTTCAATAAAGTTTTTCCTCCCACCCTGGTTGACACAGCCCTGACCAGCCTAAATGACAGGTTTTCCAGACTTGAACATGTTTAAAACCTTTATGATTACTTTTTTCAAAGGAAGAAATGTATGCAGCAATTCAAAGTGACTCCCTTACAGAAAAGTGTAAAAAACTTGAAAAAGCACTCCACGACATAGATTCTGAGGATTTGGTGCTGGAGGTCAGGGCTGCATACCATGCATTTCCTGATCATTTATCCTCCCCAAGAGAAATGCTCAACTAAATTTACAAGGAGCAGCTTCTAGATCTTTATGCAAACCTTATCATTGCCTTTCGACTTTTAGTGACAATGCCAATCACTGTTGCCTCGGGGAGAGAAGTTTCTCGGCACTCAAGTTGATAAAAACTTACATCAGGTCCACTATGTCCAAGGAGAGGCTTTCAGGACTTGCTTTAATTTCAATAGAGCACAAGGTAAGAAGATCTTTGAATTTGAAAGACATGATCACTAAATTTTCACAAGCCAAGTTTCGAAAGCACCACTGGTAGGGCCAATTTTCATAGTTTGAACATGGGAGAAAAATCCAGTGTGTTCTATTTTTGGTGTTTATTACTCAATTTTGTCATTTTAAATGCACATATATAATGTTTAATTTGTATTTTTTATATAAAAAGCTGATGTGCACTTTTGATTATAGTTTGTGCCAACTGTAGGAATTGCATTGTGAACCTGTGCACATTTTTTTTAAATACTTTTTATTTATTATTGTAGTTTGTATTGACTGTCTTGTTTTAGTGGATTTTTAATTGTATTGTATTTTTATTGCACATAATGTTTACATGCGAAATTCCGATGTGCACTTTAAAATTAAAACTATATATATATATATATATATATATATATATATATATATACATTTTGGTCTGTGGCGAATTCTATTCAAACCATTCCCCGTCACTTGTTTCTTGGGGCTCCAAGGGACCCTTGCTACGCTACTGCAGCTGCCTTACCCATTTTAGTGTTATCTTTGCCTAACATTACTATATTTATCATTTTATAGTCACATTTATAAAGTAGTTTATTTTTAAATAGTTTTTCTCTAAATTGTCTTCAGTTTCAGCGACCTTCTTACGCTCCGGGCTTAAGTTTCAGTGCCATGAGTTAAGACTTGTAAAATGCATTCATTCTATTTTGAGCGTAGAAGACGCGCCGTTCCCAAGGAAGGAGCTAAGCTTTCCTTCCGCTCCTCCCGGCCTAATTTTGTTCTACCGATTTCTCCTCCCATGCGTCCTTTAAGGAGACACGTGCTGTCCTAAGATTGAGTATTCTCTTCTTCCGTTTTAACTAGTTTTTTCTTGGATATATCCCCCCCCCCCTTTCTCTTTTTATTGGGTAGAAATGTCCACTATTAATTACACCAGTTTCCTCTTAGTTCAAATAAATAGGAAAGTTTAAAGAAAAACGTTCCAGCGTACCCAGTTGCCGGCAACTTATAAAGTAAAGAGTATATATTGTACTGCAAATGCGAAATAAGACGAAGCAAAGATACAAATGAATTTTCATTTGCGAAAGCCACTCTAACCGTGAATACTAAGCTTAGATTAATTACATGTAACATTGTATTCAGGTAATTCATCCTTAATGTACATTTTGCATCAATAAACTTAAACGATATTTCGTCCTACTTTGTCCTCAACCACTTGAATCTCATTCGTGCTTACATCGCCCACAATTCCAATCTCATTCGTGCTTACATCGCCCACAATTCCAATTTCATTCATGATTACCCTCGCCTACATTTGAATCTCTTACGCACTTGCTTCCTCCCCAATTTGAATCTTATTGTTGTTGACATCACCCGCAATTTAAATCTCGATCGTGAATGCATCGCAATTTAAAACTCCTTAGTGTTCACACCTCCATCTCCACAATTCTAATCCAATTCCCCGTTACACTCCTGTAATTTGAATCCCATTCGAACTTAAATCTTCCGCAATTTAAATTCATTTGTGCTACTCTCCTTCTCCGGGAATTTCAATAAAATTCGCGCAGACATTGCACAGAGAAATGCCCTCCCCAATTTAAATCACATTCACGCCATCATCATTTGGTGTTGACCCATCCTTCCTCTACCATTACAAACAAATACACCCTTATATTTAACAATTTTGGTTCCATTAAACGGATTGTTCGTTATTTTTCACCCATTCACCCCCCAAAAAGCAACCAAACAAGTCGTAATACATAGAAATCTTTTTATCATGGCTCTTTTTAGCAACTGTTACAACGCAAACTGTTAGCCTACATAACCCATCACCTATTCTATGCAATCATTAACCTACCCCAAGCTTTTCCAGCCACACATTTGCTCGTCTCCCCCCCCCCCGCACTCCTCCTCTCATTTATCCCACCAAAAGGATGTTTACGATGTCGAACCTTAAGTGAACTGGAATTTTTATGTTTATTTATTCAAAAGTCAACGCCATGTGACCAGTCGAGGTTCTCGTGGACTCAATAGGAAGAGATATCAAGGAGCGTTTGGCCAATGCTGAAAAACAGGGCAAGGTTGACTGACTACTGATCGAAAAGGGTGGATTTTTTTTATTCATTACTAACAATGTAAATTTATGGAATAAAGTCACACCACCCTCAATTTTACCTATGTTATATCTGATTTTTATGTGTATTGAGTGAAAGGCATAATCACAATAAATATATCAAAATGGTCTGTTAAAAATACTTGTATATACGGGGCATTGCAAACTGTTGCCCTAAATAACCCATCACCTATTCTATGCAAACATTAATTACTACTATTACTAATATTCTATAAGTGTTACTATACTAGATATGTTATAAGTAAGCAACAAGCAAAATCATATTATAACAAGTTGTTTGCCTTGTACATTTAATTCCTTAAAATATTCTGAATAGGTTTATTATGACCTCATATCTAAAAGGACTTAGGGTCAATGGACCATAGAAATAACGAATGACTGTTAGTATGCTGATCATATATCACTTTCCATTCATTCAGCCGTTACCAGTGACCTATATTTTGCCACTTACCGCCCAAATCTGGTTTTAAAATTTACCACCACTTTTACTTTCGACCATGTTGTTTTTGCCGACCTCTCATTACCATTGTTGTATCCGATGGGTTGGTACCAAACGCCGCCTGACCATTGGCAAAGCGGACCAGAGGCGTATGCCTAACTTCTTAGGGTATGTACTATCATGACAGTACTCGTCTTAGTAGCACCCGCAAGGGGTTTTAAACTTTACTTTCGGTATGTGTCTCGTTGTAACAGCTGGAGGTTTCTTGTGCAACCCACGACTGCTAACATTTAGATGAGTTTGCAGTTATAATCCATTTCACTTTTGAATTTTGTTCTTTTTGTTGTTGTTACTTGCCTTTTATTAACTTGCTTTGTATATTCTCTCCTCATTCGCAGGGATAGCAGGGATAGCACTTGGCGATGAGAGTTTTTAGCCACATTCAAAACGAGTACACCGCAGTTTAAAATACATTTATAGAATCAGGGGACATTTTCACAACTTCTCTACTCATTAACCTTTTATTGCTAATTTCTATGGCAACCTTTTAGTTAAAAATAAAAATAAACAACCTTGCGATGAGTAGTCTCAAAGGGGTTATCTATGATAAGCAGTAGATAGATTGAAGAAATATAGACTTTTATGAAAATCATCTCTTTAGTTGTTTTTTTTTCGATATTTATTCAAATCCTTTAGATACAGGAATGATTCCAGATGGTACTACTGAAGTACAAATACAAAACCATAAATTCTATTTCCCTGTTCCGGAAGATAAGACTGATCTTTAAAACTTCATCGCAAAAACACGAATAAACAAGATCTGCTGACCAAAAAGTCGCATGCTCTCACTTACTCTGGTTTATAACCTTACAATCCCCAGCTTACCCTCTTCTCCTTCTTTCTTTCAGCACACTGAGCCTAAATAAGGACTGTGCGTAAAAACTATTAAATTATAATAATTATAACCAAATAACCTTCAAAGTTTTTAATAATTCGCTAACTAACCTTGGGAGGATCTTGGCAATTCTATCATTCGAAAGAGAATGTAAAACAACATAAGGTTTCAAATTTCGTTAGAATCGGCCCAATAGTTAAAATGTTCTTACAAAAAAAAGCAAAACGGGGACCGACCGACCGACGACATAGTGAGATGTAGAGTCGCTCGCGACTAGACTAGCAAGCGACTAAAAAAAGGCTGAAATTATAAAGCTCTTGGGACAGTATTTCTCAGCAGGGACCAACAGTTTAAAGTGGGCTCCGAACCAGAGGGCGCCACAACATATCACAGGTACTTTAAAGTTGACCCGAATCTTCACTCTATCCACCGACTGACTACCCTCGATATTGGTTAATTTCTCTCGCTTGGCCAGTGTTGTTATGGAAATTACAGGGTGACCCCAAAAAACGCCCCCCCCCCAAAAAAACCCCCCCAAAAAACGGTACGTCCTAGGAAGTGTACAGCCGAGCTGGTCGAGAGCGTGAGAGAGTCAGTTCAGCGGAGTCCAAAACGCTCTGTGCCAAGCGAAGTAATTTCCTCGGTATTGTTATAGCCCGTCTTTTTTCGGTCACCCTGTATTAATTCAGCTCAACCTATAATCAAAGGTTAGAATATGGGGTAAGGGGGTGGTTACTAGAGCGGTGCCACCTACCTCCTATATAATCATTTAAATTGTGTTAATGTGCACTACTAACCTACCCGTACATCACTGTATGCACAGAGATATTGATTGGTGCCTTATATGAGGTGCTATCACGGTGCTGACATATTACTACCGTATTTAAGTAGGTGTCGGGATAAAAAAAGGATGTTTGTGCCATATTTAAATTAATATAACGGTACTAATATATTAATACACTATTTAAGTAGCATTTGTTGTATTAATTTATCAGTACTCTGTATAAATACTTTTCGCGGTAAAAAGATATCGGTGCCTATTTAAATATCTGTCACACCACAAAGATAAATATAGGCTCCCTATTCAAGATGCCTTTAGGTACTAACATATGGATGCTCTATTTAAGTAGCTTCCATTGTATTAAAATTTCGGTAACCTATTTAAGTAGCTTTTCGCGGTAAAATGATATCGGTGCCCTATTTAAATATCTTCCACGACACAAAGATATTGGTGTCCTACTTAAGTATTTTTTAAAGGAAAGGATATTGGGGCCCTATTTAATTACCTTTTGCGATAATGAAATCGTTATACCTTATTTAAGTTGCTTTCCCCGAACTTGTATGTTAGGGGCCTATTTTAGTAGCTTTCGCGGTACTAAGATACGAAGGGCGGTCAATAAGTTTTGCGAATCGATAGGGCAAAACAGAGGAAGGGGGATGGCGGTGTGTGGGGGTGTTAGGACAAGTTATGACAAGTCAGGACCTGCAGCCGCACGCTCCTGCCTCGTCTATTTAAGAAGCAGTAGCTGATCGCTGATCGTCACTCACAAAATTTTCAGCAATGGAGAAGGTTAAGCACCGCGCAGTGATCAAATTATTGACCAAGGAAGGCAAGAATGCGCAACCATTGCTCGCTGGAATAGGGAGCTCCGCAATGGTCATGAGTCCCTTGAAGATGGCCCCCGTCCAGGACGCCCGTCAGACGTGACTAACGAGGACAATGTGGCCTGTGTGGAGAGGAGGATCCTCGAAAATCGACGGGTCAAGGTCGAAGAAATCGAGCGAGAACTTGGAATATCACATGGAAGTGTTATAAACATCACCCACGACAATTTTGCCATGACCAAGGTATCTGCCCATTGGGTCCCTAGAAACCTCACGCCCCATGATTGACTTCAACGTCGTCAAAGTCGACGAGGCCAGAGTTGCACAAGCTGCCCTGCACGAGTACAGATTCAAGGAGCTCAACCATCCCCCCTACAGTCCAGATCTGGACCCTAGCGACTACATTTTAGTCCGCCAGCTCAAAGCTGCACTGTGTGGACGCCGGTTTGGGGACGATGAAGATGTCCAGCTCGCCGTCCAGGAGTGGATTGAACAGCAGTCTGGAGATTTCTGGGTGTCAGGAATTCGAAGCCTCAGGGACAAGTGGTGCAAGTGCATTGAAGTCGAGGGTAGTTATATTGAAAACTAATTAAACACTTTTCCTCATATCTCGTTTCCTTATATCCGAATTGCAAAACTTATTGACCGCCCCTCGTATCAGTAACGTGCTTAAGTAACTTTGATATAAAAATATATTGCTCCTCTTAAGTATCTTACATGTTAAACGATATCGATGCCTTATTTTAGTATCATTCGCAGCATAAAGCTATTGTCACCCTTTTTCAGCAGCTTTCTGGGTAGGGAGGATATATCGATGCCCTATTTTAGTATCTTTTCTCGCGGCAGAAAGATATTAATGCTCTATTTAAGTTGCTTTTACCCTACTAACATAACGGTGGGCTATTTAAGTCGCTTTTACGCTAAAAAATACATTGGTGCCTTATTTAAGTTGTTTTTACGCTAATAATATATTGGTGCCATATTTAAATAGCTTTCGAAGTACTAATGTAGCAGTTCTTTATTTAAACTTGATAGCTTTCGTGCTACTCTGATATTGCCACCCTATTTAAATAGCTTTTTTGATTCGAAGATATTGGTATCCTATGAGTATATGAGTAGTTTGCGTAGTACAAAGATATTTATAGGCTATATAAGTGGCCAGCAGAACAAAGATATTGGTCTGTTATTTAAATATAAAATATTGCAGTCCTATTTATGTGTCTCTTACGTCACAAAGATATCGGTTTCCTATTTAATTATCTTTCGCCGTACAAAGACATTAGTAACCTTTTAAAGTACAGTTAAGGCCAAAAATTTTGAGATCACTATATTTTTTCATAAAAGAAAATTAATAGAACTAATCAAAAGTTGTACTTTGTTTTAGTATGTTCGTATGATAATCTGAAGGTGAAAAATAAAAATAAAAATTTAGAGCCCAACCCATTTTATTAAAATATAATCAATTTATGCGCGCAGTCAATCTTTACAATGTTTTTTCTTTATATTCAGAACTGCTTCAATTTGTTTAGAGTGCTGAAGACCAAATTTGTGATGATATCTTGACTGATATTGCAAAACTTTTGTTCAATAACGCAACTGCTCAAAATTGGATGGCTTCTCTTTATTGGGTTCAAATCTGGCAAATTTCCAATCAAGGTCTCAAGAGTTCTATTTAATTTTTAGCCAATAACTTTATGGTTGTTTATGCTTTGTGATAAGGTGCGCCATCATTCTGAAAAATACTTATCAACCACAAATTGGTCCTGAACTATTGAGAAAAGGTGGTGATGAAAAGCGTTTTTGTACCACTTGGATTTTTTTTTTTTTTTGTACCACTTGGAACTCCTGGCAGTATTCTTGGGCAAAATTGTTAGTGTTCCAGTTCCCTTAGATGAGAAGCAGCCCCAAACACCAAAAGTGTCCGAATGCTTTACCTTTAGCACGTAACAAGACTCGGGAAAGCGCTCTCCTTTTCTCGCCTAACGAGGGTTCTTCCATAAACCCCAAACAAGCGGAATGAAGCTTTATTAGAGAATATCACTTTGGCCCAGTCTTCAACAGTCCATTGTTTATATTTCCTATAAAAGTGAAGCCTATCCGTAAGGTTCTTCTTGGTGAGATGAGGCTTCTTCGCATCCCTTCTAGATATTGGCTTCACCTTTGCATTTATATATCATATCTGTGCTACCCTTTAAGAATATGGATGAAATGTGTGAAATTGTAACTTCTCAAAAAGGTTATAATAAATTGAACACATGCGACTATTTAATGGTAAAAGATAAATCTAATTAACTTGACCTAACCGACAAAACCAAAGGATCAAAGCTGTTGTCAGAGACTGTGGAGATGGACTAATTGTGGAATATATTCGCCCTCCAGTCACTTTTCGCGATCTCTATTTTTTCCAACTTTTTTGTATGATTTGAATAGTTACTTGCTTGGGGGGGGGATTCGTTCTCCTAGCATTCCTAATGCAGTTTTAATGGGTGCGAAAGATCGTTATCGTAGCCGCATATCCTAACTGCACCATCGCAGTTTATGTTAAAACAGAATAAATATACTAAAAATATACTAAGCTACAATAGGCCACATAACCCCCCCCCAAAAAAAAATTGAGGTGCGGCAAATGCTTGTAGATCAATTTAATAAGTCCCTCACTTTGTGGTCTCGGCCTTTCAAGATTTTGGCTTTGAGGTTTTGAGGTTTTGAATCAGCACCGATTAAATCTTATTTAAGCACCTGAAATATTAAGCGAGAAACCTGGACATGGATACATGAGGGAGAAAATTGTATTATGAAAGGTAGATAGAACGAGAGAAAAGTGAGTGAAAATTGTGGAAACAACAAAGGTAGTTAGAGGAATCACTAGCAGAAGGATATTTATGGTGCATTTTCGTACATTATACCTTTCTTTTATGTTATACTGTACATTTCTGAGTCATTCAAGTCTCTGTAGTGATGTCAAGCCTTCCGCGTTTTAGTTTCTCTATTACAGTGATATGTCGCGTTGGTTTGGTTATTGGTCTACTTTTTTTTAGTTGCGTGCGAGTCTAGTCGCGGGCAACAATACATCTCACTATGTCGGTCGGTCGGTCCGTGTTTTGCTCTTTTTGTTTTTGTAATTACATTGTCATTATTCGGCCGATTCAAACGAAATTTGAAACTCTTATGTTGTTTTACATTTAGTTTCTAATGATATAATAGCCAAAGTCCTCCCAAGATTAGCCCGGGAATCATATTGTTTTGGCAATAACATCATAACAATTCGGCCGATTCTAACGAAATTTGAAACCCTTATGTTGTTTTACATTCTATTTCGAATGGTAGAATTGATAAAGTCCTCCCAACTAAGCCCGGGAGTTATTTTGTTTTGGCAATAATATCATAACTATTCGGCCGATTCTAATGAAATTTGAAATCCTTATGTTGTTTTACATTCTCTTGCCAAAGTCCTACCCTCCAAGGTTAGGCAGGGAATTATTTTGTTTTGGCAATATTATCATAATTCTTTGGCCAATTCTAACGAAATTTGAAACCCTTTTATTGTTTTACATTCTCTCTCGGATAATACAAGGGCCAAAGTCCTCCCTAGGTTAGCCTGGGAATTATTTTGTTTGGCAATAAACTCATAACTATTCGGCCGATTCTAACGAACTTTGAAACCATTATGTTGTTTTACATTCTCTTTAAAATTATAGAATTGACAATGTCTTCCTGAGTTGGTCGTTTTTTTATATGCTATGGTCATAGAAACGTTTACATTGGTCATTAGATTTTAGTTTCCAACGTACATGAGCTTTACTTCCTTCCAGTCTTCTGCTATGTGTGAAGCATCTTATTGGGTGCTGATCGGATATGTCTTTGGACGAACTCCAAGTCAGGAGTTATTTAGTTTGCCCCAAATCTTACCGTCCGTAATTTCCGGTTGTATATTTATACAAGTCATGCGAAACTTTCTATGCCATTCGCTCTACATCCTTTCTTTTCTTCTCGTATTAGCAATAATTAGACTGCCTTGTCTTGAATCCACTGAATCATAAAATTTTAATTTAGGGTCTTGCGTTAAGAGAAACACGAGAGGAAGAAGAGTTTCAATCTAATGTACGTGTTGTGGATTTTAAGCGCCTTTGAGCAAGCTAGAAATTTGAAAATGTAAGATTACTCTTGTATCTTCCCGCTGTAATTCTGAGTCTCACCACCATTCGCTCATTGTTGTAAGATATAATATACCCCTCTACTCTGTTATATGGCGTGTCGTCCTATTTAGAGGAATAATCTTGATTTTGTGATGATTCTTTATGATTTCCATTTCTTATCAGAGCCAGTTACATTCTCTGGCCGTTGTTCCTGTTGTTGTATGGGGCAGTCATAATGTGTGTAATATCGTCTGCGAATTGCACATATAGGATTTCTCCAATAAGCGGTTGTAGTAAGTCGTTGGCTTAGATGTTATATAGAAGTGGAATTAAATCCCCTCCTCGGGGAACCCCATAGGCTGAGTTTGAACTCCGACTGGTGTAGTCCTTAAGTTGATTGAACCACTCTGTATCCATGAGGTAATCACACATAATCCCTTCAAGTATGAGGTTTAGTCCAAGGAGTAGAATCTTAAATTGTAAGCATCTTCGTAAAAATTGTCAAAAGCCTTTTTGACGTCTCCGTGCCCCAGGTTTGCGTATATCTTTTATGCCCTTATTTTAGCTATTTTTTTCCCTAATTACGAGCAGTGCACGGTACTTTTCTCTGTCGATGAGAATTCTGCTGCTTGTGGTCTAGCAGATTGGTCTCTTCAAGGAAGGTGTGGTGGATCCTGTTCATCATAATCCTCTCAAAGAATTTGACGACAAACACTAGGAGAAAAATCCCTCTGGTTTGAAGAATATATATCATTTTATCTATCTTCCAGTGGTCTGGAAAATAACATACGTTTAGAAAAGCGTTGATGATATTCAACATACCACATCCAGATGTTGGCTGGAACGTTGATGAAGGCGATTCTGCTCAGTTTTGTGCGTTCTGGGGCTCTTTTCCCTAAATATTTTAGCGTAGTGTCGAGTTCTATACCTGAAGTTTTACCTGGCATAGTTCTACATATGCATACCTTGAGTAACGTAATTCATTGAACATTGCATTGGGTATTGAGTTCCTCAAATAATGTCAGTCGAAGTCACTATTCTCACTTTCTTCAGGAGTTATGGTGAAGATAGTGTGTAATATCTCCTAAATTCTTACGCAACCTTTTTTGGTGATAATTATTTCTTCTCTTAAGATCAGTTTCATTTCTTGAAACGGTTTCCATTGTAGTCTCTTCACGGTTTGCCAGAACATGCGTTAGTCTATTACAGGGTCAGGTCTGTGTATTATGTCATACCCTAGGTCCGTTGTGGTTGCATTTCTAAACAAAATATTTTGTATCCTAGTACTCTCAAAATTGATCCTGTACTCAAAATATTTTGTTGGCATCCTTCTGTCTTTGAAAACAATGGAGATTGTGCCACGTGGGCGCAGGCCTGGGCGAAGTGTATGAAGATCCTGGGTTGCCCAGTTGTCAAGATCCCCTTCTCAGCCTCGCTGGTGTCATCCAAAGGAGTGCAGAGCAGTACGTTTGGCACCAGATTGGCTGCAGAAGCTGCCAGAGTCAATGAGCACAGAAAGAAATTTAGTGTTTTTATTCACATGACCGTTTAATCACGCTTTTTATCTCTATATCCCCCTCCTTCCAACGTACACACAGTTGCATAAGCACATACATATCTTAAAAACATTATCTCCCGCCCCCTTTTTCTTCCTCTTAACCCTCGAGAAAATTATAACCCCTGGAGGACCTAGAGGGAGAAGTAGGTGGTCTGCCCCTGGGGCAGATATTCGTCAAATATCATCCATTATGTACTTTTTCGTTTTATTTACCAGACAAATATGATTTATTTATAATTATAGACGAAAAGAAAGAAACTATGAAATCTTGTCAAAAATAGATACAATTTTCATCATAATTTTAGAAATAAATTTGAGTGTATTTTGTGATGCATTGTGGAAAAGTGAGAAGTTGTAATATTTTGTTAATAAACTAAGTTGTTTTTTTATCAGCTCCTGCCACGCTTCTGAAGAGTGTTTGTGTTCTTATCTGAAGAATTTCTATATAGTAGAGGTGTTAGGGCTGTAGTCACCCAACAAACAAATCCAGGTTTGGAATTGTTTGTTGCTTAGAGATCTATAGAGCACTTTGCCTTTAAGATAAGGTTCCATAACAGTTTAGATCTATGTTACGAATAAAAATTGTTGGTGGCCAGGGCTCCCCCTCGGACCCCACTGAAAGAGATACCGCTTACAACAGACGCCCGACCTTATTGCCGTTAGCTACGATCACGTCGCTCGATTCGCTTCCGGACATTCGATTTTGGAACTTTTGGAAGTCTTGGAATTGAATGTTGTTTCGAACGGCGGCAAATTCTACGATCGCCTCAGGCGGCACAAACGCTAGGTACGCCTCTGATTATAAAGTGTAAATTGTTTTGTTTTTTTCATTGCGCCCTTTTCTGAATCTTCCTCCTAGCCTTCTTTTAATTCAGATTCCTTTGTTCTCACAGGGGGATTTTAATTCGTACTTGTGAATTCATTTGCTCTTTTATACTTTTTTTATCTGAGTATTAGAAATGCATGCGGTGGCCCAAGCATTTAAGTCCTTGTGCTTTCTTGATATCGTTTCTACGGACCCGGTCTTTTTGACTAGGGAAATAATGCCATCATTGGATTACACCCTCTTTTATTTTCTAAATTAATGAATGAAAAGAAGATTCTATGTAGTATTTCATGACAATAAACAGGAAAAAATGAGGAGTAGAGGTCAAGACATAAATACAGAGGATCTTCCAAGCAACCGGGGCGGTGAGTTCAAGAATACGCCTCAGAACTCTCCAGAAACAAATCGGACAAAAAGCACATGTACTATAATGTATGAATTTATTTTGGTCATCCATTGGCGCCCAGTAACGCGGGAATAAGTCTCAAATGATTAGAAAACTTTCCTTTAACAATAAGAGAGACATAGAAAACAAAAGGAGGGCCAAAGCAACCATGACCCAACCAAGCTTCTCCTTGCTATGCCCTATTCTTGACCCCAACAACTATATGGGGAGTTTGGCATCCACCAAATATAAGTCATATAAATCTAAACCCTGCTAGTACCACCTAGTTAGTCTTCCAGTCTACTTTTAAAGCAAGATGTACATACAATTAACCACCACTGGTGGTAGATCATCCACCTGTAATCTAGAATTAAAAACGAAATTCATATGAACGAACTGTTTCTTTAACTTTAGCTAGTGACCACGAGTACTTCAGCTCTTGTGGAACCTCTATAACTAACTTTAGGTAGTCTAAGAATCGGGTTTATAATTCTTGCCCCCTCCTGCCTCTCCCCACCTAGCTTTTCTACATCCTAACAATAATGTGAAGCCCACGCGCGTATTGTATACAATACTTAAGGAATGGTCGAACATAAGATTTTCACGTTATTGAGATCTTTATTTACTTATGTGACGAAGTTTTCTTTAGACAATCGCTATTATTCTTGTTTGCCTTATTCCTTGTTTTCAGACAATTTTGAAGCTCTTTGAAGCTTTTAAGCTCACTTCTGACTATCATTTCCGAATCCCCTTCTGCCTCTGAGAATTCGGCATTTTCAATTAAAAGAATATAGCGTTTTCCTCTAATAAAATGGATTAAATTGTATTTTTTATAATTGAGTTTCATCGACTGGTTGGATACCCTGGCCACCAATCTACATATTTACTGCCCTCTCTCTCTCTACTATCCGCAGGCGTGGTTATCTTAGTATTACCAACCGATATTTTACTTTCCAAGTCACAGATGGTGCACCCTCAAAAATCAGACCAATTTCGAATAATTATACCTTCAAAACTTTTTAATACAGGATGCGGTGGATAATTTGTCGCCGTTGGCAACTCTGAATTCCGTTCATGCCTTTTGCCTGTCGTCGGTTCTCTCTTCTTCCTATCATAGTAAATAGTTGTGCATCATCTCTTAAGGAAGCAATACCATGGTTTAATTCAATTATCCCCAAATTTTTAAAAAAGCAAGCTGTGCTGCTTGGTATTCAAGCCGGGAGCTCAACGCGAGGATCTCTGAGTTCCTAAACGTCAATCTGAGGACGGTGCAGACAGAGGCTGAGGAAAGAGTTGGATGTATCAGGCTGTTATTATGAATAGGGAAAGAATTAAATGCATTAGCCGTTTATTATGAGGGTACGACGGCCCAGAAACCTAACTCTAAGTGTTCTGATACGAACAGAGCCCCCGAATTTGTTTCGGAGATTCAGGCCATGATTGACAACAATCCCAGCAAGTCAATGAGGTAAATAGCTGATGAAAAAAAAGTGTCAGAGTTTTTCATTAGCCAGTTAGTACATAAGGACATCCACTACTACTTATACAAGATGATAAAGGGAAAAATTATTTAGCAGAATATGAAAGGCAAGCGGAAGAAACATGCTTCGAATCTTGTGAACAAACTGAACCATCTCCTTAAGCATGGAATGCTTTGGTTCTTCTTATACGAGAAGAATTTTTGCCACGACCAATTGCTAAACTTGCAAAACAACTACTTGCTTGCTATTATTATTCCAGATCCATAAAAGCATAGGACTTAAATACAAATATAAGATTCCAATACGATCGTTGCGAGAAAAAGCAATTTTAGTTTTAACAGAATTCCTAAGAAAATCCAACTCGTAATTTAAAAGAAGTATTGTTGCTAATTTTCTTATAAAACACGTAAGAAAACTAAACATTAATGGTTACACAGGAAGTGGAGGACCAGTAGGTATAAGAAATATTGTATTTGACCATGAAAATGACCCTTGAACAAGTATAAGTAATGTTTATACATTTCGAGGAGCAGATTGAATCTCTCCAAGTATAAATCCACGCCATACGGAAAATGGAATTGGCGTATCTGACTCATAAGTTCAGAGAATTAAGAAAGATCTTGGGTAGGATGCTCCCCCCCCCGGATAATGAAAAAATATAAAGATCAACATGACAATCACATCGCTGGCGAGCCCGAGGGGACTAGAAGCTGGCCCTACTTTTGGGGGGGAAGGGAGGGGGAGGAATTGTGTTTTTAAAACCAACCGTCGGAATGAGGGGGCACGTTCAGTGTCATTGGTATGTGGATACAACAAACCTTTGACAGGATTCTCTGGAACAGGAAAGAAGAGTGTTTATGTTGTGCTGTGAAGACGAAAGAGGAAAGACAAGAGTGTTGGGATTTGTTTTTTTGTGTAGAAGACCAACGTAATATCCATTGTCTTAGCGAAAGCTCCAGAGATTTCAGGTTGAAAGCCTTTTGATGCATGGCTGCCACTGCATCGTCTGATGCAATTAGAGAAAAGAGGACAAATTAGATGCATGAAATATTTACGTAAATTAAGGAGGAAAAACTCCCAGGACGGGAAATATTTCTGCAAGATTCCATAACCAAATCAAACCTAAAGTGGAGAAAACGACCAGAAGCATTTGTTAATCAAAATGGAGGATATACTCGTATGAAACCATTTATTTTGAAATAGCCTCAAAATCCCCTATAGCCAATTTCAACAACTTTCTTTTATACTGCTTATATTTAATGCAGTAGAACATAATTAACTTATTATAGTTTATTATAGTATAGTGGTTAGCGCGCTTCCCAGGCAATCGTTGGGGCGGCAGTTCGAATCTCCGTCCGGATTGGATTCTTTTTAAAAGTTGACACTATTTACTAGGGAGGTTACCTCCGTGGCTGGGCATCACGGTGGAGAAGGATAACTGATTGCAAAACTCTGGAGCCACAGGCATAATTGCCTCTTCCAGAAGATCCTCTGTGAGTGTGTTATACAATGTTAAAAAGGAAATAAGTCCAGGTTTAATTAGTGTTCCTTTTTCACTTCCAATAACTTCCATTGATCTTTAGATTTAAAATCGTTAGATATATATAAAATCTTCTCTATCCGGATACAAAGTCTGTAATATATTATAAATATTTTAGCAAGTTCTGTAGTTATGACTTAGCCTTTCATAAATACACGTTGAGAATGTTTAATGATAATTTCGCTAACTAAAAATTCCTGAATTTCGTTCAGTTTTATTTTCTAAAAACTTTTCCAACTAGAAAAGTTAAGCTAACCGATCGATCAATAAATTACATCCCTCATACTCCTATCATTTATGAATTGGAACCACATTTGCACTTCTCTACTCATTAGGAATCCCTGAACATTTTACAGATCTATTAAATATACATAAATTCCAGTACATCTGTTATTGATTTCATAACCGAAGTTTAAACTTAGAAGACATTAAGACTGGCTACTTTAATATTTGTGCTTTGGATATACTGAATGATTCTCTTCTTGGTGCTAGAAATGTCATTTAATCTGTAAAGTACCTTTGAGAGTGAAAAATCAAAATCCTGAGAATTTTCTGATCAGAAAAGAATAAATATTTAGACATTTGCCATTTCACCATTAGTTTCAGTCCACTCAAATACTGGATCTACACATTACAATCACTCGAAACACAATTTCTTCATCCTCACGCACTCCCTCTGTTATCCTTCATACGCGTTCAACCAGAATTGTTCCATTTATCTTGCACACAACATTCAACATGCTTATTTATCTGTACTTTCTACATGCATTTTTTGCTTTTCTTCATTATACGGTACAACACCCATAGCATTAGTCCCCTCCTCAGGCACTCTTCCACTTTCAAAAACCTTACAATACAATCATCAGATTCAATCCATTACACAATCACCATAATTTTTTTAGCATGTCGGTTACTACACCATACACTTCAATTGCCTGTTTATCAATTCTATACCCTGATACAATATATATATATATATATATATATATATATATATATATATATATATATATATATATATATATATATATATATATATATATATATATATATATATGCAAAAAATCCAACAGGAAAATGAAAGGCGGATTCCAAGTACTTTCGAACTTGTTCAATTCATTATCAAGGAATAACGAAAATTTTGTTTAGAAAGGTGGTATATGTATATGAGAGACAGCAGAGTAATGCCCGCCCATGTACAACGAAAGGGCACAAAAAAGAGACATATTATCAAAGACGGATATGAACTATAAAACCAAATAGTTAAGGTCTACTTCCGGAAATTCCAACTGTGAGCACAGAATGTAGACATTTAGGTCACTAAGATAAATACATACACACCTAATTGTGAATACATAAAAATAAACGAGAGAAACATAACTAAATTAATAAATCAAAGGGCTAAGATTTAAAATGGACAATTTCATTATAAATAAGCCTTTTAATAACAGGGGCCAGTTTAGAGAGACCGGGGATATATTAAAATTAGGCGAGGAATTAATGAATGAGCATTCAACAATATTTCTTTAAACAAAGTCATCAGATTTGTAAATAAATTTAGCCGAGTTCCAATTGATAGGGTGACTATTTTCCCATAAATGGACAAAGAAAGCGCTTCTGCTTTCCCCCTCCTAATATTGTATTTATGTTGCGTCAAGCGTACACTTAATGATTTACCGGTTTGCCCAAAGTATTGCTTAGGGCAAACTGAACAATCATGGTAGACTGATACTTGAATATGACAGAAATATTTAACTTATTCAAGAGGAGGGAAGCAAGGAAAAGGACTCAGAAAACGGTAAAACAAGGGAGTTCGTAAAATTATATGTGGGAAGGATTTCAGTCCTGTAAAACGATTTTTTTGGGGGGCAAATCTAAGAATCCTGCAAGAAAGTTTTGAGGGTAGCAAAGATTGTTACCTATTTCAAAGATCTTAGAAATCTCAAGATCTAAGAATTCCGGGCTGGCGACCCGCAACCCCCAGAGAAACATTGAAATAAATACAGACCGTTTGACTTAATCGTTATGACCTGAGTAAAAAGGAATATAAGAGCCAACGTTAGTTGGCTTACGATAGACGAAAAATTTAAATCCAGATGGAGTCCTATGAATAAGTAGATCTAAGAACGGGAGGAAACCATTTTGTTCGAATTCATAGGTAAATTTAATAGAGAGAACCAGAGAATTAAGGTCAGTAAGAAAACCATATTGAAACCATGTTGAAGAAAACCTTAGAAGAAGGCCACAAACAAATAATATCGTCTATATATCGGAACCAAACAAGGGGAAAATCGATAATGGTGGAGAATAAGGTAGTTTAAAAAATTTATATATATATATATATATTAGAAATAACAGGGGTTAGGCAATTTCCCATAGCCAAACCAAACTTTTGAAGGAAATATTTACCATTGGAAGAAAAATTAAGTTTTTTGTACACATTGAGATGAGTTCAATGAAAATATTAAGTGGCAAGAGAATATCAAAGATACGCAATTTATCCTTATCTAAATGGCTCACTTCATACATCTCCATATACTTCATAAATCCTAGCGCTTCGATTTATTAATTTAGTGATGTTTCTCTCGTTTATTTTTATATATTCACAATTGCGTGTGTATGTATTTATCTTAGTGACCTAAATGTCTACATTCTGTGCTCACAGTACATGGGCGGGTCATTACTCTGCTGTTATATATATATATATATATATATATATATATATATATATATATATATATATATATATATATATATATATATATATATATATATATATATATGAGACAACAGAGTAATGCCCCGCCCATGTACAACGAAAGGGCACAAAAAGAGAGACATATTATCAAAGATGGATATGAAGTATAAAACCAAATAGTTAAGGTCTACTTCCGGAAATTCCAACTGTGAGTACAGAATGTAGTTCAAGCCGTAGATTCCATTTCTGGCATTGGTTTACGCCCATCTTTCACTCATTTTGAGTTAGAAATTGGCCACGCACAGAATATACGCGACACTACCATGGTTAACATAGAAGAAACACCGAATTGCAAAATGCAGAGGTTAAACACCGATTATACTGAATATTCAGTCTGTTTCATTTATACGAGTATGTTTCACGATATCCAGACGTAAAACACCGAATATGCAAGCTTTCTATCAATTTATTGCCGCTCCTCTCATGCAGCAACCTGTTTTTTCCTGAACAAATTGTGAGCTACGCTTCTGTACTGAAATGGACAAGGGAGTTTTTCTGTCTATGTCAAGTTTTATCTTTTTAATTCAGTCGGAGATAATCTCGTCGTTAAAGCAGAAGGGCTGGTAGCCATGGCTTGCAATTACAATACACCATCAAACGTCTTACAATTTTCAAAAGAACAGTAAGTACAAAGCATATTAAGCTTTAATTTGAATTTAGTTTTGTTTTCTATCACAAAATACGTTTGCCTCTCTATTTTATTTTAGATTTATAATTAAATGTTTTCTTTATATTTATAATAACTCTAATTTTTTAAATAATATGGCCTGTATTATAAATAATATTCATAATTACTGGAATGTAAAAGTAATCAGAATTCATTAAATCTTTTCATTATTGATTTCAAGATGAAGTTGAAGAGCTTGGCTGGTGAGAGATGATTAATTTGTGTTCTCTCTTGGATCAAATTTAATCTTTAATCAAATTAAATCATATCAAACTAAATATGAGCCCGCAAGGGGGTTCAGGCTTAAACTTCCTCGTGTGTCTGTTCCTGGAGGTTTAAGTGCCCTCCTGACCCCGGCATATTTTTCTTTAGCTGATCTTCTTTTTCGCTTGTTTTGTTTCATATGTTTGTCCAGCCTCTTTTTCTTGGTTTCTTTGGTAGCCTAGACTGCTAGACCTACTCTGGGTGAATTGTCGGTCTATAAACCGGTAATTTAGGATTTTTTTTATTTGGATCCAGATTATGTTCTCTTTTGTCCATTGTGTGTGTTTGCCATGTTCTTGGCACTGCATCTCTTGCTGAGTCACCGACATTTAACTTTCAATATCGTTTATCTTTAATATATCGTTGTTTATATATATATTTATATTTAGGAGAAAGCCTTAAATATTTGTATGCCTCTAAGTTATATGTGTGTCCATTTGTTTACACAAAAATACTTGCACCGTTATGCTGTGTATACAAGGTAACGCATAAATTAAGGTAGTGGTGAGGGAGGTAAGGGAAGATGATGATGGTGATCATTATCATTATGATAATGCAGTAATTCTCGAAATTATTGTATGTTCTACTTAAATGCAATGCATAAATATTTGTTTATTTTTCTCTTTTCAGAGGTGTTTTGAGGACAGAAGAGCAAGACATTTCATGCATTCAAGAGAATAATATAGCAGCTGCTATCGAAGTTCAATCTCCTGGAGTTTCCGATGCTCATGAAGCAGTGTGTGACAATGAAATGGCTTCCCATCACACCTCTGTTGCTCTGAGGTTAAAAAAAGGAGGAAACCAATGAGACAACAAGAAAAGATCATTCAAGATAAAGAAAAACACCCAATCTTCAATGGATCTGATATAGATAAATGCCATTACAAATGCCATGCCAAGTTTTCAGATGAAATGCGAAACCACATTCACTCAGAATTTTGGAAAAACTATTACGATATAAGGCGAGCATAGCTGTCAAGCAAAGTAACAAGGAAAGAAGTAGAAAGAAGGCATATTCAGGAAGATTTATCAAGGAAGAAGTCATCATATGTGTATACACTGAGCGATGCCCAAGGACAAGCAATAATCAGTCTGTCAGAAATTCTTTCTCAGTACTTTAGGGTACAGTCAAGATCAGGTTATAAAATCATTATTTCATTCCATTGATGCAGCTTCTTCATCCACAACTAATTTGTCAGGAAATATTGCAGTGCCAGATAACAGAGGAAAACGTGAACCTACCATTCGAGTTAATAGAGAAGTAATAATGAATCACATCGAATCTTTCAATCCAGTTATTTCTCATTTCAAAAGAGACCATGCTCCACATGTAAGATACCTTCCAACAGATCTCTCCGTTGCTTCAATGTACAAACTATTCCAAGAAAAACACGCATCAGTCCGTTGTTCATATGAATCCTATCGGAGTATACTAAAGAAAATGAACATAAGTTTTTCTGAACCTTGTGTTGACAAATGTTCAACATGCTTATTTTATGAATTGAATATGAATGAAGAAAATGCTGAAAAGGCTCAATTGCACAATGAAATGCAAAAGGAAGCACGAAAAAATACAATAAAGATAGTGAGATATACGAACAAATGGATGGACTCCTAATATTTGCGTGGATATGCAAAATGTTTTGCTCTTGCCAAGGATGCGTGATGTTAAAGAAAGTTTTTTCTGCTCGAGAATGGTTGTGTTTAATGAAATATTTGCTTCTTTAAAGAAAAATCAACATCACTATTGTGTAGTTTGGAATGAAAGTCTTCGAGGTAGGAATGCTCCTGATGTTGCATCGTCCTATATCAAAGTAATTAAGGAAAATAGAGATACAAAGAAGTTTATATTTCGGACAGATAATTGCGTTGGTCAGAATAAAAGCTGGACATTATATTTAGCATTCGCTTTACTTGTCAATGAAGATATTGAACCCTCGGAAATCACGTTGAAATATCTTGTCACCGGTCACACATTCCTTGCCGCAGATGGCGTTCATGGAAAATTAGACAGGTAATCCGGAAAAAGAAGAATCTGTATGATATGAGAGACCTCTGTGATTCACTGGAACTTTCAAAGAAGAGAACAACGGTCCTAGAAATGCAACTTTATGATTTTAAGGCCTAAAAAACTTGTCAAGATTAAGAACAATCCGAAGAGCGTCTTCTGAGAATAATATTCTTCTTTTACAAGATTTATGTGAAGTCCGATTTGAGAAAGGTCTGCACGGACTGATCTATGAAGAAACATTTCAGGACTCTGGAACTAAAGTTAAATTTTTGAAAGAAATTATTCCACGCAGATATTCGGCGAAATAAGGAGGAATTCAAAAAGAAAAATTGGACAAAATTCACTCAGGTCTTGTTATGAGAATGCCTATTTCCCGTCGAGCATTTTGGAATAACCTCCCTACGAGTGATAATATCTCCGATCTCTTACATTCTAGAGTAGATTAAACATCAAGGTCTTAGGAATTTTCGCGTTAAGTTTTAAATGGATATACTTTGGGTGTATTTAGTCATTTTTCCTTAAAAAGGGATATAACTACAGTTTTTGTGAAGTTTTATATTTTTGCTCAGATCGTTATAAATATGACTTTATGTTCACTATTTTCTTTATTAAATTAAGTATTTTTCAAACTAATATTAACATGAAAATAGAAAGATAAATTCATTGAATTTTTTAAAGATTCTTTTTGGTTTGTATTTTTATGGTCAAAATATCAATAAAAATTACATAGATTTATAAGATTGTTTATACCTTCCCAATGACTTGTTAAAAATTCTAATAATAAAAAAGAACATTGATGAATGTATAATGTAATGTGGTTGCCATAATTATAGTGAAGACTGATTGCTTAATGTTGTCAATAAGTCAAAGTGAAAACACCGAATATTGGTATAATCGGTGTCTCATTGTTTAATATTAATGGTCATTCAAGGAAAAGACCAACGAATATACTTATATTCGGTTTCTTTCCTCTGTCTTTGTGGTGAATAGCAATCCACAAACCAAAGGAAAAACAGTTTTTGTACAACTGAGCCAAAATATAAAATTAATGCACAAAAGAAAGTACAAATAGGAAAGATGATGCCCATAATGGGGTAAATACATTAAACGTTTAACAGAATCTTAAAAATAGACTATTTTGGGGCATTGCAATAAAGGAAAACTTTGAACGCTTCTCCTGGAAAGTTATTATTTTGTATATTCGGTGCTCTTTCTCGGCACGGCAGCACTGTATAGGGGCCAAATGTTTAATTTACGAGACTCCTATACAGTGGTTTAACTATCATATACCATAACTCGCCATTGGATTCTTTTACTTATATATATATATATATATATATATATATATATATATATATATATATTGCCCTTCACATTCTCTACACCCATTTGATTTACACGTTGGCACGGATTGACCAGCCAAAACTAGACAAATCACAGGGTAAACAAAAGCTTCGTAGGCGTGGTTTCCCACGCTCATCCCTTGTCCGACTTAGTCGCCTTTTGTGACATGCGCCGAATGACGGCATTAGTATTATCCCAGCCCCTATTAATAATAATAAACTAGTTTGGAGATAATTTAATGCTCTTATGATGATGTGAGTACGTGTGTGTGACTTAGTGAGCACGAGTTACGAAAGCAAATCGCATGATCGAAGAAAAAAAATGCCAACAGGATAAAGAAGAATCATAATAAATTAATGAACCTACATAAAAGAGTAAAAAAGAAAGAACAAAATATAAGAAGCATAATTCCTCGATAAACATAATTTGAACGAAAATTTAAAGAATTATGAAATTTCAAACATTTATATGAACGATTTATGTGAGGGTGAGAAGAATTGTGCCTTTCCAACGCCACCTGTGTCCTGGTTGTTGTGTCCTTCTATTGAACACTTTTCATCTAAGTTTTCATGGAATCATTTTTAAATTTTTCACACCGCCACACACACGCACGAAACTATTTCTTTAAAAAAAATAAAAACATCTTATTCAATTTTGAACTTGTACATTCCTGTTAAACTCCACTAAAAACAAAAACACTGCGATATTTGTTAATTTGTTCAGTGTGATTTCATCCAAGTTTCAACATTTCCTACACTCAGCAAATGTGGCCATATGAATCAATGTCCTAACATAAACTGAGCTTCAGTCTGTATCGTTGACCCCAGATGCACTGTAAAGTGAAAAAAAAGGTGTATGAAAGTTTCTCCATGTGTGAATATGTGCGTGCGTTTGTATAGTTGTAAAAGTGCTGTCAGTGTTCAAGGTCATGACCTCAGGGGGAATTTGTGTATGCATTTACGTACACAGGCATGAATCTCTCGAAGTGTGATAGCATTGAGTGAAAGGTGAGATTATACACTTCTTAGCAAAAGGAAAGTGTGTGTGTGTTTGTGGCGGAGGTGGAGGGTATGATTTTGGCTTTCATCGTTTGTTTTCCGCGTGAATGCTCAAATATGGAAGTGGATAAACTCTGTGTGAAAATCCGAAACTTTCGGTTTCGGAATCAAGGATTTATTTATAATACTTCTGCACTAGTATTTGTGGGTGTCTGGTTAAAGTGGTCTTTGTAAATAAACATATAGTCGAAATACCCCCACGAAGAATCCTACAAGTTGGCAATCATAAACAATAAAATTTAACATAAGCATGTGTAGTAGTAGTGTACATAGTACATGTACATTGATAGTAGGATGTTTTGTGACATATATTTTTTCATTCTTTTTTAAAATGTACGTGATAGGAATCATTATTCCAAGAGTTAAATTATTGCAGCCTTATTAAAAAATAGACATTTAAAAAAAAACAAAACTGCATTGATTCGCCGAATCCAAAATCGCGCTCTGATTCTGTTCTAGAAGACTTTCAGTCCCTGGAACTTTGCTATTCGATCAAAAAGGTAAAATGATGACAAATATTGGTTAAATGAATGAGGATGTGTAATTATAATCTATTTAGTAATGTTTTCTTGTAAAAATAAATGTATGAATCTTTTCCAATTCCAAAAATGGTTCTTTGCAAAGAAAGGCGTGCAACCAGTAATGCTCTGCACCAAAGTGGCCTGAAATTCAAGGAAATAGTTATTAAGTGTATTATTACATTGACGAGCAACAGCTTTAATATGATGGATGACCTTAAAAAGACTGGTTATACTAGTGTGAATAAGTAAGTCTTCTGGAAGCCCGAGAGCTTCGAATGAACGCCATGATCGGCTCCTGATAAGATCCCACCTCAAAGATCGGGTTGCCTCCAGTGACAAGCTTGCTCACGATTGGAAAGCAGCAGGAGTAAATGCTCCAACCAGCACAATGAGGCGCTGACCTTTTCCTGGAGGTTTCAAGTCTAGAAGGGCTGTGAAGAATCTTCATCTCACCCAGAAAATCCTTACGGATAAGAAAAAGTGATATTCTCTGTTGAAGCTCACTTCCGCTTGTTTAGAGCTTCTGGAAGATCCTTCGTTAGGAGGAGAAAAGGGGGGCCTTTTGAGAGTCCTGTATCGTGCCCACGGTAAAGCCCCCGGACACTTTCCATGTATGGGGTTGCTTCTCATCTAAGGGAACTGGAATACCAACAATTTTGCCCAAGAATCCTCCCATAAACTTTAAATGGTACCAAAACGTGCTTCATCAGCCTCTTTCAAACATCTCAAAACCAAGTTGGGGATGATAACTACAGTTTTCCCTACAGTTTTCAGCATGGATTGCTCACCTTGTCGCAAAGTAAAAGCAATAACAAAGCTTAGGGCCAAAAAAAACATCGAACTTTTGAGACCTTGGCCCTAGAATTCGTCAGATTTTAACCCAATTTGTGGGGAATAATCGAACTGGCGGCTGATAAACAGCAGCCATCCAATTGTAAACATTTGCGGGTGTTAGTGAACAAAAAAAAGGAACAATATTAGACAAGATAGCATCACAAATTTGGGCCAATAGAAAACATGCCAAAACAAATTTAAGCTGGCCTGATGAACAAGGGACATTATAAATATTGAATGCGCGCATCAATTAACTGTATTCATTAATAATATGGGTATTTGCTCTAATTTTTGGTTTATATTTCGCCTTCAAATAATGATGCAAACATACTAAACCAGAATTCAACGTTTGATTGGTTTTATTAATTTTCTTATATGAAAATATATACGAGTACGAGTAATAGTCTCAAAACTTTTAGCCATGACTACATTAGAAAGGAGAAGAGTTCGAGGAGACTTGATTTACATAGGTCTTCAAGTGAACGAAAGCTTATAAGGGAGACATGGGTAAGGTTCCTATTGTTAATCAACTCCTCCCTGCTGAATTTCAAGAATAGATTGGATAGATTTAGAGATAAGGATGCTAGGTCGGATTGAACTTGGTAATGTGAACAGGATTGCCTCGTATAGGCTATTGATTAACCTTTTGCAGACTCCTTCTCTTATGTACTTTCTAGTCCCATTCTTTATTTTCACTTGATTCGTTTTATATACCCCACCTTATAACCCAATCCCATTCTTATCCTAAATTTTGTTAATTCATTTGGATTAGGATTCACCCTTTGTTCACTGCCTCTGCGGGTGTAGGAAACAAAAAAGAATCCTGACTCCCAAATGCTCTTTCGACTCGGGTGAATTAGAAGGATTGGAATAAGTGTCACGCCCTTACGAGGAATCTGAACAAGGTTTATCCGAAACGGTACGAAACAAAGGGACAATCATCCCCCTACCCCCACCCACAAACGGCTATTTTAACGTATGAAACGGACAAAGAGGAGGGTAAATAAACAGTGGAATTAAAGCAAAAGATGTGAAATTCAGGTTAATGTTGGGTTAATGACCATCTTGTAATTTTGTAGGCGCTTTTTTGGGCGCAAATCGTAGATATAAATGATATAGCTTCTTCATCACTTAATGTGGGCAAATTTCTAATAATGTTAGGACGAAAAGTAGATTCACCGCCATCGTGGGAGACACATTACACTAATCAACAATGATTTTGCTACTTGGGTATTAGCTTGTGATTTATACTAAATTGAGTATGCTGATTCCGAATCTGTAATCAGAATTGTTCTAACACGTAAGGTTCCTGAGTACACACATGCTTTTTAGTTACACATATGGGCAGTGTTGCTTCGGCTACCCTAGTGAGAGGATGTGTTGTGTCTGTTTGGTTCCTGCGTTACACTCCTGCTTTATCACGTTGTCAAATTTAGCCATTATAGTAGTAGTGTTGAAACGGTATTTACATACAGTGATTAAATGCATTTTTCTTTCAGATTTATCTCTCAATTAATTTGTAAATGAAATAAGATTGTACAAAAGTATATAACAGGATATATACAAACTAAGTTTAAAACATGAATTGGCGAGGATGTATAAATAGATCAGACAACTTTTGTTATATCTATGGAAGATATACTCCAAGCAACCAGCGGAAAATTTTAGCTAAAAGAGTGAAAACTGCATACAATTATTATTTTGGTTGTAAGGTTGGTGACCAAGACAAGCCCCGGGTACCTCACAAATCTTGTACTGTGTGTTATACGGGGCTCAAACAGTGGTTAAATGGCAAACGGAAGGGTATGCCTTTTGCTGTACCAATGGTGTGGCGTGAGCCAACAAATCATGTTTTTGATTGTTACTTTTGTATGACAAATATTGCGGGATTCTCAAATAAAAACAAGTCAAAAATTGTATATCCGATTGTAAGTCAGCTATTAAACCAGTCCCCCATAATATGGAGATACCAATCCCAGTTCCTCCATCAGCTAGTGCATTTAAAAAAGATGATTCATCGCCTGAAGAGGAGGATAACAATGACGATGAAATGTATGAGGATGATTCTAAGGAAAAAAAGATCCATTTGATAAATCAAGAAAGATTGAATGATTTGGTGAGGGATTTGTCATTGTCAAAGGAGAACGCAGAACTGTTGGGCTCCAGACTACAGCAATAGAATCTTCTAGAGGACGGTGCAAAAATATCTACTTTCTGTAAACACCATGTGGCCTTAGCTGCCTTCTATAAAGAAGAAGATGGTGCTTGTTTCTGTACTGATGTTAATGGCCTCATGAGTCAGCTAGGAAACGAGCATTTACCTGATGAATGGAGACTATTCATCATTGCAAGCACTGCTAGCCTCAAAGCTGTGTTGCTACACAATGGTAAAAAAAAACCTTCAATTCCTCTCGCACTTATTGTTGGGATGATAAAGACATATGACTCAATGAACTTTATTTTGGAAGGTGTTCATTACTCGCATCATAAGTGGAATATCTGTGGTGATCTAAAAGTGATTTCTTTACTTCTTGGACTGCAGCTAGGATATACAAAGAATATGTGCTTCTTATGCCTATGGAACAGCCGTGACGACAAGAATCATTATATTGTCAAAAAGTGGCCCGAAAGAGAAGAACACATAGTTGGCCGATACAATGTGAAGCACATGCCTTTGGTACATCCACAGAAGATCTACCTTCCACCACTTCATATCAAACTTGGAACCGAGGGAAAGAGCTCCGGAGAGGAGAAAGAGGGAGGGGAAGAATAAAGAAGTAAGGATAGGACAGACTGAAATAAAGCCAAAGGCTTGAAAGTTACCGAGTTGTCCTGTAGACCTGCTTAACGTGGGGACCCGGACCACAGTGTTTTTATGTTTTCCTAGCTTTTAATTGTTACGATTTGCTGTACCTGTCCCTGGTGTTAGTCTTTGGCTTATCTTTGGATAGCGGTAAAGGAGGAAGATGATTGAAGTGGAAGGAAGTTGGAGGTTTGAAAAATAGGTGCAAGTTGCGTGGAGGTCACGCTAATCTCTGTACTATAAACTAATTTTAGAGTTAAGTTCGAAATAAGTTAAGAGTGAAAGTGTGTCTGTTTGTTTATTTATGTGGTTGTTTTGTTATTATGTTATGTGTGTATGAGATACGCGTTCAAACCGTTGTTAGCGTTATTTGTTTTCCTGCTATGTTATTAACTCGAGTTTCTGTGATTTTTGTAGCATAATTCTCGTATCTGTATCTGTTGTGTGGGGTAATGTCCCGTGGTTATTTGTTTAATTCTCTTCTTTATTCATGTTGTTTTTCCTTTTTCATTTATTTGCACTTTTTGGTTAGTTTTGTCATTACTTGTGGATATCAAGTCCCATCCAGTGAGTTTGTCATTATTCGGGAACTTTTGTCACAATCGGGTTTCCTATTTGGTTTACACGTAAATCTTTTCCTCTTCCCTTTGGTCCGCTTTGTTTTTAGCACTAGGAAACAGCATACGTTGTCTCCATCCTTCCCCTCGTGCTATTTGATTATTTAGTTCCCCTCCTATTTCTTCTTGTGTTTTTTCTATGAATTTTTGGCTCTTTTTTTCAATTATTTTGTTTAATGGTTTTATTTTCGCTTCGATGTGTAAATCTCTTTGTTTTTACCTCGTTAATCGTCGCGTGTTCGTAATTATATATACTGCTTTATTCTGTATAAATTGCATTCTTATTAGATTGCTTCTTGAAACCGTATACATGGCAATTGTTGGATATATCAAGGTAGGCTATATCGTGGCCTGGTAGAACTTTTTCTTATTTTTCATGTTTAGATTTCTTAATCTGTAGTGTAAAGTTAGCATGTCTCGTGCTATGTTTATTCTTTCGGTCACGTGTTTCTTGTAACCATTTTTGGTAATAGTTAGGCCTAAAATCTTGCCTTCACCATCATACCTGTATCGCTCTCCATCTACGTAAACATCGGATAGTTTTTTGCGATACATAGGTATAATTTTAAATTTATCTCTATTGGTTTTAATTTTCCATTTGAGTTCATACTCGTTTAGATTTTCTATTTCTGTTACTCTGGCATGCATCTGAGGGTTCCGATCAACACAGGGAATTAATTGAGTGAAATCATCTGTGTATTGTATGTTCACACAGCCCTCGTTCCTGGGTGGGGAAATGTCCGAAGTATACACTGAGTATAGCGAAGGACTTAAACACCCTCCTTGAGCGAGGCCCACATTAAGCTTGAATCTTTCACCTTGGCAATTCCCTGTGTCTATGTATGCATATCTTTCCATGACTTAGTCGCATAAAATTCCTTCCAAATAGTTGTTCTTTTCCAGATTTAGAATTTGATGTTGTATGCCTCTTTGCCAGACTTTATCGAATGCTTTCGATACGTCCCGGCATACAATGCTCATACTGCATTTCTCTCCTTTCACTTTGCTTATTTTTCTGTAATCATGCTAAGGGCCATCTCCGTATTCCTGTTCTTTTTAAAGCCGAATTGTTGATTGTTTCGGAGATTATTTTCTGTGAGATATTCATTTAATCTTGTATTCAGAATTTTTCAAACATCTTCCCGATGAAGTCGAGAAGGGATATAGGTCGGAAGTTTTCGACTTCCGAAGGTGGTTTTCCCGGCTTCGGTATGAATATCATTTTGGCTATCTTTAATTCATCGTGGAAGTATCCTGTGTTTATACAGGCGTTTATCACGTTCCTTATCCCTTCGAGTCTATTATCCGGTGCTTCTATATAGTTTTTTCTGGTGAAGCCCGATTTCCCAGGGGCCTTTTGTTTAAAATTTGAAATGGTATTCTTTAATTCCTCAATTGTGATTTTGGCATATATATTTTCCTTCATCTCACAAGGAAGCGGTTGATCACTTAACCCAGCCTACCAAACTACGAGAGAGAATACCTTACCCGAGACCCTATAATTGGTGAACCCTTTTCGTCGAACGAATAGCGTGATCATACAACAAAATGGATTCGCTAGGCAACGCATCAAGACATCATCAAGCTTCTCATTTTCTTCCACACCAAGAAGTGTAACTCGCAAACGCGATCTCCATCAGACCTCCTGTTTTTAATGAAGCAGCAGTCTCAGGATGGTTCAAAATTGTGGAGGCGCAATTTCACATCTCAAGAATACAACGAGAAGAAACGAAATTCTACCATATCTTTGCTGCCTTACTTCCCGAGGCAGTCGATCTACTTCAAGCGGCAGTCCTTTCATCGGAGGACTACTCTCTCCTTCGGACAGCAGTGCAAAGGGTTAAAAAATAATAATGCCATAGGAGTGTAGAAATCCCAGTGTAAATAAGTTTTAAAAATGAAAAGTACATATAGTGAAAAATCAAAGGTCCACTAATGAGAATAATATAGTAATTTTGGGTGTGTAAAAAACAATTAGTGTAGACATCAATATAAAGTTAATTCTGTTTAATTAGGGAGAGTAGTGTGGTGCATACGCGCAAAGTAACGTACATAAAAGATGTTTAGTTCGCGCCAAGAAACTGCAGCTACTTTATGTGGAACGCTTTAATCAATGTTGTTAAATCGCGTACTGTGGGAGTCGAACCAAGTAAACATTCGAATGAAAGATTTAAACGGTTCACACAAAATCTTCGGGAACGTTTATCATATTTTTTCCGCTTAACTTTACCTCCTTTGCCGAGAATACACATTCAGTATCGTGTGCTGGATCCGAGCTCTGATTGAGTGCTTAAAAATTCGTAAAATGGTCAACGGTTTATTAAGAGATGAATTACAATTGAGAGAATTACATACATACATGTAACATAGCGAATAGTGGGGAAAATAGAATTTAGCAGAGAAGAGACAGTTAATAGTACAAGTAAGAAGATAAAGGTTCCTGGAGACATGGAATTCAATTAGTTAGCGCTATACACTACAATATTCTATTTATATTTTCACTCATAGGAGTTGAAAATATATAGTTTTCTAAGTTGTATACATACAATTATTCTACATAATTATGATACACCGTTATTTCTCAATGTACAATTTTAATTATTTTTTGTTAGTTTGTTCAATATTTATACACTTCTTAACAGTTAGTTGGTTATTAAATACTTTTGTTCAGTTACTGTAATATTGAATTTTTTGGCTAGTTAGTCCAGCTATTAATTCAAATCACATCGTATTTCTATGTTAATTTACACTGGCTTTTAATACATTCTATTAACTTATTTTGAATTAGATTGTTTCTAGTATTTGAGTCGTTAATCATTTTAGATTGAGTTACGTTATTTGTTTTATTTCTATTAATATTCGCACACTGATTATTTTCTCACTTTTACCGATTAAATTTTTGTTTCGTCATGTATATTATTTTATTTAGTTAATTAATTCACTTATTGGGCTCGTTATTATTATTTTAACCGCTTTTAGTCACTTAACACTTTACTTCGATTATTTTATTCCAGATGTCTTTTGACCACTTTTGATGTTTTTAAAGGTTGCCATATCCGCTGTGTGTACTCACTTTGCCGGTATGTACACTGTGCCCTTCAAAACCAGTGCTGCCACATCCTCGGGTGAGAAGGGTCCCTCGTAGGTGAACTTGAACTGTCCTGCGGCTATGCCATACAGTAATAGTTCTGGGTCATTTGGGAGGAGGGGGGGGCAAAGGAGTGAACCAAACACTTCGAGGCCCACGTCCGAGGCGTCAAAGAAGTACCCTTGTTCGAGGATCTCCTTGTTCTCGGTGAGAAGTAGCTCCACGTAGTTAGTTTCCAGTTCCTCCTCTTCATCCGTGGTTGTTTTCTTCTGCTTTCTCCTTCTTCTTCTTTCCTTTCTTTCTTTTCTTCTTCGCTCCTTTCTTCGTTTCTTCTTCTTCCCCTTCTGAAGCTTCTTTTTTTCTTTCTTTTTCTTTTTGGGTCTTCCGTTGGGCCCTGTTTTGCTTCTTTTTGGAATGTTGTTCCACTTGAGGCACACTCAATGAACTGAATGTTCAAAAGTTCTGCCGAGGGCGGGTTTTGACGAAACCAAACCTTTTTCTGGGTGCCGTTCTTCGCGAGGAGATGGTTAAGTTCCTCAGAGAAAGAGCCGGGATTAGCCAGATTTGCCAGATGAGCGTAGATGACCATAACCATGACCTCTCTACCCTCCTTTGGCATCGCTAGCTTCGGGGTATTGGTTCTCTCGTTATTCTTCCAGGCCGTTGCTTCTACATAGTTCATTTTTGTTTTTGCCTCTTTTTCTTTTTGATTTTGCTCCCTTTTTGCACGGATGGCTTTCTTGTGGATGGGGCACGTCATGGCCAAGGCCCTGTGTTCCCTTCCACAGTTAACACATTTTTGTTTCCTTCCCTTGCATTCTTTCGATCTATGCCCGCTTTTGGCGCATTTGGAGAAGGCTACTTCAGTTGCCGTGCAGTCTTTTGTGTGATGCTCCTCGACTGCCAAGCCCTTATAGCAGCAGTCGATGGGGATAAATTCTTCCGTTTGTATTTGTTCGGGTAATACCCTTAGGTAAAACCCTAGCAGCCCTTGATTTTTTGCCTTCATCCCCATTTCTATATTAGAAAAAAAGACTTTAACGATGCTTTGGCCTTTCCCAATTTTTTCTACCTTGGCGATGTTGGCCTAGAGTTGCTTAGCGGTGAGTTCTTCTTTAATCACTTCGCAAGAGTTATCTGTGAAAAGAGGGTCCAAGTGGCCCAGTATTATTGTCCGTTGAACTAGTATCTCCTGGGGGATACTGGCCTCCAGCTCGATTTTGTTCAGGTGAGTTTTTGCTTCGTCAGAGACCAGCCGCTCCACATCCTGCATGGAGTGGCAGATGGTCGCATAACCGGTAGGGGTGTCGATGATTCATTCTAATGAGGAGGATGTTAAGGTTTCGCTAAATACTTTCGATTACAGCCGTCCTCGTAAGATTTACCCCCCCCCCCCCCCCGCCCGGAAAATGCCAAGGGGAACCCGCTTGCAATTTTGAGGGGCCGACCCTATGGGGCCCCTTGGGTAGAGTACTCCTTCCCCTTGGGCTCCTTGCTTCTTCTCGTTTGTCAAGAATTTCCCGTTATACGAGCGGAAAAAAGGTTGTCTCGGTCTTCTCAATTTAAACCGCCTTTACCACGACCAGACACGATCAAATAGTCCAAAAACGATGGGAAAATTCGGAATCTGATATATTTATTGGAGAAAAGGTAGTACAAGAGGGGTTTTCACCCTTACATTTATATAAAGTTTAGTTTATACACACAATGTAAAAATAAAAATATTATAGTCAAAAAGTGTTGAAATAATATTCGAAACTATAGTTGAGGAGGCGAAAGATTTAGTGAGAGGCAAAAGTACACAAAAAGCGAAATAGGTCGTCCTGGAATAACGAATTACGCAGGAGCTCAGACTTTTGGTAGTTTACATTCCACATTTTTTGCATTTAATTTGTACCTCACTGGTAGGGTTGTTATATTTACACTAAAACTCGTGTTTATTATTATAATCTTTGACTGATGGTTTACTAATTTGCACTTTTGATTATACGTAACACTTCAAATTCACATGTTAACTTTAATTATTTATATCTAATTATATCTTCTTTTTTTATTCACTGTTAACTTTATTTAGTTTTTATTTCACTATTCATATTTGTTTAGCTATTATTCACTTGATTTTTATATTACCATTACTATATTACTATTACTATTGACATCAATATTGCTATATATTCTTCACTTTAAAATTTTATTTAATGAACACTTACTTTTATATTATTGTGTTCACTTTTCGCACTTTATTTTGCTGAATTTATGTTTTCGCTCACTTTACCTTTGAACCTTTTTTGATTTTATTCACGATCTGAATCTTTAATTCTATTACGTACTAAACTCACAATGCACTTGTACTTTCATCTTAACTATTATCACGCTATACATTTACTTATTTGACTTTTCATGTTTATACACTGTTGATTATTGGTATTTCACTTTATTATTTGTCACTTTCACCACGATTTCTTTTCTGTTGACTCACTTTTTACTATTAGTCTATCTCGGAGGTCTTCATTCCGCACTTTATGTTCTTCTACGTTGTCCAGTTCACTGTGTATATACTCGAGTCCGGGATATACATTGTTCCACTGCACAGGAGGCTATCTATTTCCTTTGGAGACCACGGTCCCTCAAAGGTCCACTTGTATTCACCATTCTAATTTCTTGAACTAATTCCACTTTATTGCTTTTCTCGGGTCTACATCAGTAGTCCCGAAAACATTTTAATTCACTTCTTCCCCGTCGAAAAAGTGTCCTTTACCCGAATTTCTACTTTTTCCATTAGGGGCACTCCGGGGTAACTTTGATCGTCTTCCGAATCGTCGCCTGTTTGTACTTGCCTTTCTTCTTCTTCTTTTGCTGTGGATCTGGTGTTCTTCTTTTTCGCTCGCTTTTTCTTCGGGCTATTTTTTTAGTTTTCAGCGTTTTCTTTTCTTGCTTCGCCTTCGTCTTCTGCGTGGCTCCCGTCTTCTTTTGTGTTTTTAGGTTGTTGTTCCTTGTTTGGCACCGTTGCTTTTTTGTGGTTCTCAGTCTGTGCGTCATCGACGAACTTGATGTTTAACACGTCTTGAGTTGCTGGGTTTAGCGGAAACCACAACTTCTTCTTGACTCCATTATGTTGGAGCATGTTGTTCAGTTCCTCTGAGAAGCTGCCTGGGCGCGCAAGGTTCGCCAGGTGGGCGACGATGACCATTGTCATTATTTCCTTACTTTCGGTCAGCATGGCAAGTTTCGGAGTCGCTCTTTACGGTATTTGTGTGTTCACTGGTGCCGATGGCGCTGTGGCGTAGGAACCTCCCCCGGCCTTTGCCTCCTTTTTCTTTCTTAACTTTTCACGTTTCGCCCGTATCGCTTCTTTGCGTAGGGGCATCTCATAGCCAGAGCCCGATGTTCCCCTCCGCAATTCGCACATTTTTGACGTTCTTCTCTGCAGTCTCTCCAACCATGGCCAGTTTTGGAGCATGCCGCACAAGTTTGTTCTTTCGACGGGCATTCTTTAGTCGAGTGACTCTCGAGTGCGAGGCAGTTGATTTTTATTATCGTCTTTCCGATTTTCTTTACTTTGTCTATTTTTGCTCATGACTGTTTAGAGTTTAATTCAGTCTTCATATCTTCGGTGGAGTTATCTGAAAAGAAAGGGTCTACTTTTCTTAGAATGACGGTGCACCTCACGAGTATTTCGTGGGGGGGGGGGGTACTGCTTCGAGCCCTATGTTGCAAAGGAGATCTTTTGCTTTCTCTGAAACAAGGACCTCCACCTCCTTGTTCTTCCAACAAAACGCAGTCCACCCGTTTCGCGTCTCGATGAAAAATGTGAGCTCGAAGTTTATTCTTCCAAACACGGTCTCGAAGATGGTTTGCCTTTCAGGTTTTTGACGCCCCGCTATTAACCGGAGGGGGGTCCGCTTGGTATCCTGGAGGGCGGGGAGGCATGTTCCCCTTCGGACAGTGCTGCCCTTACTCCTTCTTGTACTCTCTTGCTTCTTAGGGTGAAAGATGTCTTCCCCTCCGAGTTCGGTTTTTGAATTGTAAAATTATCTGGAGGGCGTTGAAAAAATTTTCACTCGACTTTCCTTCTTTTTTCTTTCTTTTCTTTTCTTGAGAAAGTGGAGTAAAAGAGGGGGTAATTAGCTAAAAATATAGGGGGGAGGGAAAATAATACGAAAAGGAAGGAAGTATTAGATTAGTAGTTTAGGTGCCCGGTGTACGGGCCATTTCCATTGGTTTCTCTCCTTTTGTTGTTTCATTAACATTTTCTTGTTCGTTTCACTTTGCATTTATTTATTCATTTTATTTTAGTTATTAGTTTTTTCATTATTATTATTATTATTAATATATATATATATATATATATATATATATATATATTAATAATAATAATAATAATAATGAATTGTAATTCATTTTTACTGCAATTAGCGCTCCGTCAAATCTTTCTCCTGTGCAATTCTTTTGTAGAACGTTGTATCCAAAGATCTTTTGTCTGTCATCGTCCTTGAGGCTAGTTTCTGACAGCAGAAGAACATCTGTATCCAGTTCTCGATAGATATTGTACAGTTTGTTTTTGTTGTTTGCCCATCCTTGCACGTTATGTGCCAGGATGGTTAGCCGGTTTCTATATGCTCTTCCGTAGGTCCGATTTTTTCTGTGCCGTTTAACGGCCAGACCTAAGTTTCTTGTATAGGGATGGATCATAGAGCAGGGAATTCTCGTTATATAGTTTTGTTTTGCAGGCAAGTAGAGATGCTTTGATTGTCTCTTGGGTAACTGGAGAGTCATAGCACCACTTGCTGTGTCCCTTTCTGACTCCTGTGGCCACATCCTTTGTTGAGATCTCTTTCTTTTGGATGGTGTGTGAGTTAAGAGCTGAGGTGAGCCGGATTTCTTTGCCGTCTAACTCAAGCTCTTCCTCTTTTTGTTCAGAGTCTACTTCCTGAATCTTTGGTTCTTCTTTGTTTTTCTTGTTTCTCTTCTGCCTGAGCGAGTTGACTGGAGGTGCTTGGGTGTCTGCTTGCTGTTGTTGAGTCGTAGCTAAGGTTATATCCTCAATTTTTTCCGTATCCGAGCTTTTGGCTGCTTGTGCCGGTTTTGTCTTGGAGTATGTTGCCGATAGGATTTTTTCAGATTGAGGATTGTCTGGGAATCTGATTGTCTCTAGGTCGTTTGCTACCAGCATCTTGTTCATTTCAATATTGAATGAACCCGGGCAGGCTAAGTTCATGACATGTGCATGCAGAATGCATGCCAGCCTTTTAGCAGGGGTAGAGTCGTTCAGTTGTAATACAATCTGAGGCTAATTCGTTTTAAAGTTCTGCTGGTTTTGGCTTTTAGCAGCTGCGAAGCGCTTTTGGTCTGTCCGCTGCTCCTCTCTGCATCTTCAGCTGTTATTTCCTGACCTTACATTGCATGCTCAGGGTACGATGGTTCCCTGCACAGTTAATGAACATCTTTGTATCGCTGACGCAGTGCATCCATTCGTGTCCTGTCTGAGCGCACTCAGAGCAGATCTTTGTTTTCCCAGATTTGGGACAGGAGCCAGATGAATGTTTTTCGACTTTGTAGCATTTGAAGCAGGTTAGTAGCTCGAAGAATCTTTCTCTCTCTATTTGATCTAGGGATATGATCATGGAGAACAATTTTAAACTTGCTTCCTTGGCTTTGACTGCCATTTCCATATTCGTAAAGACCACTTTGAACACGTGAGAGAGGTTGCGAAACTTTACAAGCTCTGCCAATACCGCCCATCGATGGTTCCTCTCAATCTCCATCTTGATGGCCTCCGTGGTTCTTTCTCCAACCCATGAGTCCACTCTTCTGCATACAATAGCCTTCTGTGCTGCCAATGATGGAGAGGGCCGTGGTTGCAGCCCAATCTTGCCCAGCTCTCTCGTGCCTTCCGATGTTGTTAATTTCACTAGATCTACTTGAATGTGGCAGATGACTGTGTATCCTCTATTTGCTTCTATTAGCCGCTTTAGTCTAATTCCAAGTTTGTTGTAAATGGCCACAAAGACCTCAGCCTTGTCAGGTTTCTCATTTCCAGTGAGTCTCAGTGAGACTCGAAAGTCCAACGACTCCCCCCTTCCATTCATGGCAGGGGTGCTTTTTCATTAACTTGGTGTCTCCTTCTCTGATCTAGTCGAGACAGAAACAGGAGGAATCTCCAATCAGTCCGGCTTTCCTTATTAGATCTGTGGGGCAGGTCAGTTCAGACTCAAGATTCCCGAAACTGCCACCACTACATCCCCGGTAGAAACAGGAGGTATCTCCAATTAGTCCACCAGAGCCTTATCCCACTACTGAGAGCAGCAGAAACAGGAGGAATCTTCAATCAGTTCACCGCTCCTCAGCTAGGGAATAGTGTGATAGTCAACGCGGGCTCCCCCGGGATAGACACTTGGAGCTGTGTTCGGCCAGTTCAAGGCACACTGGTTAGTTTGATTAATCGAGTTTATTCGAGAGCTTGGTTTGAAAAACTTTCACGGTAGGGGGAATTTTCCCTTAACTTTTCCTCCTTTACCTTGTTGTAGATTCTGAAGGCTCCACTCTCACTACTCCTCCCTCCGACTTTTGACTTGACTTGACTTGACTTGATGTAGAAAGAGATGAAAGGTGTAGTAGATGATGATAGTGCTGAAGAAGATTGTAGTTTTGCCCTGGAGCAGAGGGCATCACAGGCATTCTACTCTTTTTCGTTTTTCATGGATTCCTCCATTTGGTTGGAACAGCGTCAGCTGACCTTCCTGTAGCGTTAAGCTACTTTTCATTTTTCCTTTTTAATTTGTCTTACTTTTTATATAAAATCTGTATAAATAATTCTTCTCTGTATATACTTTTTCCTCCGTCAATTTGAAGAGGGCATTCAAGCCTTTCAATTATAGTTTTGCTAACTCGTAGCCTATGTATTATTTATTTAACTTGCTTTGTTTGGTGATTTATATTCATCGCCAATGGGGGAATTACTCCCCATTTATTCTTCTTGCTTTGCTTTTTCTATTTATTTATTGTTTGGGCACTACGCCTCTTTTGTTTGTCATTGTTCGGTTTTCTTTTTCTTTAAACTTGTTGTGTGGGCACTACGCCTCTTTTGTTAATTTTGTTGTTGTTTATTTTAGTCTTGTGATATTTGTGGGCACTACGCCTCTTTTGTTTAATTTTGGATTCATTTTTATTTGGGTTCTTTCTTATTTGGGGGGGGGGGCACTTCGCCTCTTTTAATCAATTTAGGTTTTCAGAATTTAGTTTGTTGGGCACTTCGCCTCTTTTTCTTTGTCGCTCGATTTGGAGTTATTGTTCTTGAGGACTGGTTTTTAGCGTCCTGAACGAAAGATTTGCTTGCTATCTGAACAGGGCTACTTGGTTTTCACGGGAGCACGTTCTTCCACTGGGGAATAGTGCTCTCCTCGTAGCCCGTCCAATAGCATGCTGCGGTATCTCGAGGCCCGCATCTATTTGCGGGAGAATCTCGTTTTCTACCCTTTCCCAGGTCTTTCTCCCTAGCCTTTGAAGGACTATATTCAGTGGCTCAAGTCCTGCTCTTGCGTGCAGTTCCGTCTACCGAATATAGTCCAGCCTCCTCGCGCCGGTTATAAGCAGGGTAGCCTTGTTCTGAACTCTCTGCATGTGTTTGAGAGAGGTAGAACTGGCCGCCTGCATAACCACCGCGGGGTACACCAGCACTGGACGAACCAGAAGGTTGTAAAGTTTGCTGATGTTTTTTAAGCTGAGATCTTTGAACCTATAAAGTTTTCCAAGTTCTCTTCTGGCTAGGGAGACACGGCTGTTAATGTGCGCCTTGTACCCCGTTGAGGTAAGGCGCAGACCCAGTACTTTACCCTCGTTCGAGTACGGGTAAAGTTCGTCTCTGACGATGACGTCGTCTCATTTCCGGCGGTTCATAGGGAGGATTTGGAACTTGCGGCGGTTTGTTTTTATCTTCCACATTCTTTCGAAACGATTAATGTTTTCGATTTCGGTAGCTGTCTCCCTTGCTTGAACTCCAGCGTTCCTATAGGAACCGGGGATGATCTGGGTGATGTCGTCTGCAAACTGCAGATACATCACATCCTCCCCAACTGGAGCGGGTAAGTCCAACGTGTACACAATGTACAGCAGCGGACTCAGACAACTACCTTGTGGAACTCCCGCCTCTAGTTCAAACTTGGGTCCTCTGTAGCCCTCGATTGAGATACGGGCTGTTCTTTCCATGATGTAATCACAGAGGACCCTTTCCAGGACCGGGTTTAGCTGGAGGCCTAAGATCTTGTATTGTAGACCTCTCAGCCAAACCTTGTCGAAGGCCTTCTGCACGTCGCGCAACACCACATCTACGTACCTCCCTTCAGCTTTGCAGCGGGCTAGCTTTTCGGTGAGGAGGGCAAGGGCTGTATCAGTCCCCCTCCTCCTGCGAAACCCGTGCTGCTGAGGGTTGTGAGCTTCCAGCTTGGACAGCTGATCTTGTAGCCTGTTGGCTAGAAGCTTTTCGTAGATTTTACCTACAAACTCTAGAAGGGAAATTGGCCTATAGTCCACCAGTTGATCTGGGGGCTTGTTCCCTTTAGGGATAAAAATGATTTTGGCCATTTTTAACCCGTCGGGGAAGTAGCCCGTATTCAGGGAAGCATTGAAGATGTTAGTGATTCCCTGAATGATCTGCCGAGGGGCATGCACCAGATTGTTCTTGGTGATGCCCGTCCAGCCTGGTGCCTTTTGCTTGAAGGTTTTTAAGACTTCCATGACCTCTACCGTTGTTATTGGTCGGCCATGGTCCGCCATTTCCCTCCTTTCGTCAACGTAGGCTTGTGGGTGCGTTCGATGTATGATCTGATTGAGTTCCTCAATCAGATGGTCCTCGAACTCCTGGTCAAATTCCGCATCGTCCTCTGGTGTTATAGAGAAGATTTCTTTCCAAAACGTGCGGAATCTCTCCTCCAGTACCACCGGATCCTCCAAGTAGTCATCGCCCTCCTTGATGCGGGTCTTTCCTCTACTTGGGAGTCCTTTCAGTTGTTTCACTAGTCGCCAGAATTTGTCGAAGGCCATCTCGCTGTCCAACCCGGCTATTAGGCTGTTCCAGATTTCAGCCTGTTGTAGGTTAATAGCCTGTTTTAGTTCGTCGCGTAGGCGACGGAGCAGCGAGCTTCGCTCCCGATTTGTACCTGTTCTTCTTATTTCCTCGTACACCTCCCGGTGCTCCCTAGCGATCTCCTTCATCTCTTCGGTCCAACGTGGTTGTGGAAGAGTTTTGTACCCTGTCAAGGGTACACACTCGCGGTCAGCCTCAATGATGAGGGCTGTTATCCTTTCCAGTTCCCCGTCGATCTCTTCTAATGTGGCCTCACTTAGGTCGGCTGGTTCATAAACGCCTAGGATTTCTCCGTAGCGTTCCCAGTCGGCCGAGGCGTAGCTCTTGCGGAGAGGGACCGGAATCTGGATCGGAGCGAGTGAGATGGTGGTGAGTATCGCTATATGGTCGCTGGGTACTGTTGGTCCTGGCTCGCTATAGTAATTGAACGGGAAGCCACCACTTGTCATGATTATGTCGGGCTTGGTTGCTGCCCGAGAGGTAATATAGGTCGGAAATTCCGGTCCTATCCTCTGGATGTTTTTACGTCGCATAATCATTTCCAAGTTGTGGCCTCTGTTATTTGTATTACCATAGCCAGCCGTTTGGCATCTGGCGTTGAGGTCTCCCCCAAGGAACACCATCCTGCCGTGGCCAAACAAGGTGTAAAAGTTATTGAGGGGCAGGTACGCTCTGCGAGGGGGTTGATACGCCGCCGCGATCACGAGGTTGCCCACTAATGTGGGCATCTCAATCGCCACGAATGACTCGTCCAGTTCTGGAAGATGCCTGAACGAGAGATTCTTTTTGATTGCAATCGCGGCGCCGTCAAACCTCTCCTGAAAATGGTTTTTAGCAATCACTCTGTAGCCCGGTATCTTTATTTGGTACGATGTTGTGTCGATACCGTGCTCTGAAATCAATATGATGTCGGGGTCTAGCACACGGAATATGTTTCCATACGCCGTTGCTTTTCCCTCCCATCCATTGACATTGAGTGTTACTATCTTCAACCTGTTGTTCGGGTTTTCCATACTCTTTTCTGGCTTCTAGTGTTTCTTGGTGAAAGGACGTTTTCCCCCGTTCTTCTTCTTTTTAAATTCTGACGTGGGCAGTTCTTCCAGTGTGTCCCTATAGAGGGTGATGTTATGACTATTGAGGGCCTCTTCGACTACCTCTTCATCACACTGGGCATCGAAATCCCACTTATAATACTTCTTTTTGATACCAACTAGTATCCTGTTGGTATCGTTGTCCTTTGGGAAGGGGAGTTGCTCGGATGCATAAATCCTCAGATTTATCTCATCCGCGTCTAGGGCCTTTTCGTCGTTCTCTTTTTCTTTTCTGCCTTTTTGATGCTCGAATCGGCATCACTGTCTGAGGACTCCGTAGATTCAGATTCATCGGAGCTCTCCTTAACCGTCCTGTTTACGATCTTAGATCTGACCGCAGCTTCTCGCTCTTTTTTCGCTTCTATTCTTGGGTCTGGTCTTTTGGGTTTTTCCTGTGGCTTGTTCTCCTTGACGTTAGCTGGTTGAACCTCCTTGGTTACCATCTGCAGTTGGAGGACGTCCCCTGAAGGGGGGTCGTCCGGGAACCACATCTGGTTCAGGCCATTCTTCGCCAGCATCTGGTTTAGTTCCTTAGCGAAACAACCAGGTTGGGTCAGGTTTCTAACGTGTGCGTATAAGATACACGTTAGAATTTTGGTAGAATCTTCATTTTGGAGCTTTAAGTATGTCTTGTTGACATTTCCAGCAGATTGGGCAGATTTGGCGACTTGGGCGTACGAGGTGTGCGCTTTCCTAGTCTCCGCTTCTTGACTATTTTTCTGTTTAATTCTTATAATTTCTTTTTTCTTCGGACAGGCCATTGCCATCGTCCGATGCCCTTGTCCACAGTTAATACACCTCTCCCGGGGGCTCTGGCAGCTCTTCCAATGATGGCCTGGTTCGCTGCATCTAGAGCATAACTCCTCGGGTGCTTTACATTCTTTGGTTGAATGTGCCTCCATTTTATAGCAGCGGAAGCAGAACTGTACCGAGTGGAATTCCTCCCTCTCTATCTGCTCCCCGCTGACTTTGGGCATTGAAAAGCAGGAGCCCAGACTCCTTTGCCTTCCTTGCCATGGATGTTTCCCCAAAAATTATTTTGAACACATGGAAATAATCCGTATTATCTCTTTTGTTTCTGAATTTGATTATGTCAATAACTTTAGCCCAAGCGTGGTTTTTGAGGATTTCTTCCTTAATTTCCTCTTTGGAGTGTTCTTCTATCCACGGGTCTAATTTTCTGCATATCACACTCCTGTGTGATTGGATCTGCGGGGGGATAGCAGGTGTTAGGCCGAGCTCCCGGAGAACCTCAATGGCAGCTTCTTTGGTTAATGACTCTATGTCTTTTTCCGTCTCACAGACGGCGACATAGCCCACGGGGACTTCCAGAAGTCTCACCATGGCAATCTTCAGTTTTCCGTAGACGGCTTCGAAGACCGTCTCTCTGGCGGGTCTGCTATGGCCGCTCATGGTGCGTAGAGGCACCCGGGGGAGTTGGTTCTGTGCCATTTTGCACTGGCCCCAAGGGGCGATGAACCACTATGGGGTAGCTCCTGCTTCTGGTTCTTAGTGCGTTTGCCAACTATTTAATATGGGTTGTTTATCCAGAATAAACAATTCTTCAATGTTTTAAAAGAGTTTTACTTTTTTGGAGGGGGGGGGGCATCCCCCCCCACCCACCGTTGCAAGCGAGCCTCCATGAACATGAACTGCTGGATGAAGGGATGAAATGAATGTGGGTGAACCCGGGGAGGCCCCTCAGACGGTTGGTTGTGACGGACTTAATGATGGGTGGTGATTGAATCAACTACCACCACCCGAGTGGTGCCGCCCCGTCCGGGGTTTGGTTATCGATGCTGCTTCCAACTTACACAGGGACGGTTGCATGTCCCCCTGTGGTCTTGGCCGGAAACTACCCTCAGAGATTAGAGCGAACTCTTCCCCGAAGCTTTCAGCATCGCCTCATAACCGGGCAACCACTGACGCCGAGTTCTGCAGTGGGCTAGTCCACAAACCTGCTTTCCTGGGCGCCCCCAATTATGCCTATCACACGAACGGCATAGTTGGAACGTGGCAAAATGGAATGCAGTTCAGTTCACTTCAGCTCCCCAGCCCCGGCAGGGGGGGGGGGAGAATGCGTGGTCGAATTAGCCCGACATTCTTGGGCTCGTAGTGCTCTCTTTTAATAAGTAAATTCTCTTTTCTTCCCCGTAGGGAAACGTGAATAAATTCACGTAAAAAGCCTCTTTGCTTTATCACCGAAAAACGTTTTCAGAGTTAGGTGAATTGTGAAAATTTTCTTTCCCGTCCTCCGACTTTTCCTCCTTTCAGCCATGTTTATGTGCAAACGGTTTGAGCGTTATTAACCTTTTAAATCTATCATGGCGCTGATTGGACAATTATTACAGTGCTTATGTCTAAAAGCTGATTGGTCAATTGGTTAACGCTAAGGCTGTTATTCCAAAAATAAACATAATTATGACCATTAAATGTATATCAAACCTAAGTGGTGGAATTTTTGTAGTGTTATGAGTAGATGAAATGACTATTTATATAGGTGTACCTTTGTGGAAAAGACAGGCTGCTGAGATTTTTCCTGTAAAATTGTTTCTCTGGCTATGTCAGTTCTGCAAAAGGAGTTAACGGAAAGTGAAAAATTAGCCAAACGTTCCCGAAGATTTTATCCTCTCGCGAAATCTTCTCGCTCAAAATCAATTTTCCTCCATATGTAAACAATAAGTGTGGTGCAAAATAAACACCATACAAAGTTATAGTTACACCACAAAACAAGGATTACGGCAAGTAAACGGACCCCAGAATCTCCACTTCAAAAGGTAAAATGGCAATTGTATTTTGAAAATTTCATCTTCTTCTCTGTTTTTATGGCCTTCCACTATTTACTCACACTTTACAAAATGACAAGGACGACAAAATGACGAGCGACATACTAAGAATTAGTCTAAGGACTCTCCCCAAAAGGACAAAGCCTGATCGGGGAGATGTCTTCTCCATAGTCTACGGGGAGCTGGACGTCGCTCTCGTGAGACTAATTGACACCCCTTTGGGGTATAAGGCCATATGCCAGAAAGAAAGTGACGCCGAGCTCTTGGCCTCATCCAAGGCAACGAAGGTATTCAATGCAATCAACCTAACTCCCAAGATCCCTCCACAAATTCAGGCACACGACAGTGTCATTAGCCGCAGGCTTGATTCCTGGGTGGGGTACCACTCAAGCGCGAGATCTCTCAAGAGATCGAAAGAAATCACCCATGGGCTAAAGTCTCTGAAATCATCAAATTCAGAGACTACACCCACGTCTTTAAGGTGATTTTCGCCGACACGGGAATGACACAGAAGGCCAAATAAGTAGGATTTTTCTCTTTCACGTTAGGGTCTGCCCGGACGAGATCGAAAGAGAAGAATTTACTGAAGTCCAGACATGTTTCAAGTGCTACAAATTTAACGAGCACACAACAAGAGCATGCCATGAAACAAAAGTAGTTTGTTCCATCTGCAGTAAAGACGGATACGTCTGGCGTGACTGAAAAAGCAACGAGAAACGTTGCATTAACTGCAACGGGGAACATGGAACCATGGTAATTTTATGCCCAGTTAAGATCATGTGCTGCATTTAATATGCGCACATAGCCAATTTAACAAATCCAGGCTCTTTTAAAAACGAGCTGAACCAAATGCTGAAAAACAACCAGATGGACGAGATGTGGTTCCCCGAGAACCCACCCTCGGAGGAAATACTTCGCATCCAAATGCAGTTTTCCCCCAACTAAAACCAGCCACTTCACAAACACTAGATGTTCCCGCTCCCGCGAATCAATCCCAAAGCAACCCATAACCCACAGCACCTGAAATCCCCATAATTGATCCAGAGGTGAAATCACCCAAGGGAACAAAAACGAAACACCGCCATGGTAGGTAGCCGCTCCAAACACTCACCCAAGCGGCAGATGGGTAGATCCACTTCTTCGTCTAAGGAGGGCAAGCATGCCTACCACGGTAGGAAAATTGAACTGAAAATTTTCACCACGGAAGTCTCCCCCTTTCTGGAAGTAAAGACGGATAAGGACGTAAGCGATGGAGTCACCACCGGCTGGTACAAATGGGAGTACAGCGAGGATACCCCAGAGAAGGTAGTTGAAGACGCCCTCATCCTTGGGATGGTCCGGCTCAACCAGGACACATATGTTACGATCACGACCTCGGAATTTAACAAAAAGAGATCCGGTAAGTGCCGATCTCCACCAGCCAGCCCCTCCACACCAAAGAAACACGTTAATAGGAACGACTAATTGACAGACAACTTGGACAGACTAAAAAAAGACTTGACAATCTTACAAATGAACACTAACGGATGGAACGACAAACAAGTGACTTACGGTAACATTGTCAGAAAATGCGACCCTGATATCGTTCTGATATCAGAACACAGAAATGACACGACGCAGAAGATTATGAAGATCTTCAATTATAGCATAACAACTAAGAACCACAGCCAGGAACGTTTCGATGGCGCTGCCATCGCAGTCAAGAAAAGTATTCAGTTCAAACTACTCCCATCTTTAGACGAATCCTATCTGGCCATCGAGATCCAAACCACTCTATGGCCACTTGTGGTATCAACAGGGTACCAACCCCTAAGACGAGACTATATTCCGATGCACAACTTTCTCCAACTGTGTGCACACGGGGGAACATTCTTGTTCGATGGGGGGGGGGGATCTCAACGCCAGATGCCAGGAATCTGTATACACGGGAGGTCTAAACAAGAAGGGAAAGAACTTGAAGAACCTTATTGACAGGGGTATCGTTGCCCGCATTGGGCCCGACTTCCCCACCTATATCACCGACACCTACGCAACCAAACCGGATATCATCCTGACCAGCTCTCAATTTCCCTACAATTACCATATCCATCCCGGACCTCAAATCCCTAGTGACCAGTCGCGATCAAAATCAAAATTTCATTGCGCATCATTCAAATACCTGTCATGGAGAGAAAATGCTTTTCCCGAGCGAAATGAGAAGAGTACAGGACCATTCTTGGTGAGTTCAGAGCTCAACCACTCGTAGAAGCCATCCTGGAGGAAATCGACCAGGAACTGGCATGGTTGACGGAGGTAATGGTGGAGGCGGACCGCGCAACGGTACCCAAAACATCCTACAAAACGTTACCAGCACCAAGGTGGACACAAGAGCTATATGACCTAACGGACGAATATAAAAGACTTTTCAAAGATATCAGACTGACTAACACATATAGAGTTAAAAACAGACGGTTACGAAGGCTAAGGACATAAATGAAGACACTCATAACAGAGCAGCAATCAGCACTCTGGAATGACCTCGTTGACAAACTAGACGAAGAAACGGATCCCCGAACTTTTTGGAACACTTTATCCAGATCGAAGGGTAAGCCACCTGACAAAAACATTCTCCTCAAGAAAGATGACAAGACAAAAATGGACGTGACAGAAACGGAAGAAGAGTTCAGAGACTACTGGAAAAGTGTATTTTCCATTACACCAGAAGAACATATCCACGACCAAATAAGACAAGAACTAGACAGGACATACCCATTCAATAACATAACTGCTGACAGAGAGATGACAGGTTATGGACGAAAAATAACGACAGAAGAAGTACTAAAGACGCTACTTACCTTCAAATAGAGAGCACCAGGTAAAACAGGATTGACCAAACTCAACTGATTGAACGCCCCCATAACATCTTAAAGAGGTTGGTCAGTCTAATGAACGCGTGCCTAAATGTGGGCTATTTCCCGGACGGATGAAAGATCGCCCAAATGATCATTCCCAAAGGCGTGTAACCGCCCGACAGACCAGCAAATTTCAGACCCATCTCCCTCTTTGAAATGGCTGGTAAGGTCTTCGAGAAGGTCATTGGTAGCAGAATTCAAGATTTTATGGAGGAAAACAACCTGCATAACCAACATCAGCATGGATTCAGAAGAGGGAGAGGGACTTATACGGCGCTAGCAATCATCACAGAAAAACTGGCGAAGATTGCTAGCCAAAAAAAGGTACGCTGACCTGGTATTCAGAGATGTGAAGAAGGCATTTGACAAAGTATGGAGGACTGGGCTTCAGTACAAAATACTAAGACTCAGACTAAACTCAAGATTAGAAAAAATTCTATGTGACTACGTAACAGACAGAATAGCATATTTACAAATATAAGATTTTACGAGACCAGACTTCGAACTAACCGTACCGCAAGGAGGCTGCCTAAGCCCCCTTCTATACAATATATATATATATATATATATATATATATATATATATATATATATATATATATATATATATATATATATATATACCCTCGATCTACCCGATCCGGTCAGGAAAGACACTGTATGTCCAGTTCGCTGACGACATCTTTCAGATTATGACTGCCCCCTTCAAAAATCCGGAACTAATGGCACAGATCACCGCCAGAGAAATCGACCATATCAGCAGGTTCGAAAGAAGATGGAAGATCGCCACTAATACCCCAAAATTTACGGTGATTCCATTCTTTCGTAGAAAACGGGCCCATATCGAGACCGATAACGCCCGAATTCCATACAGCAACGACAGGACAGTACTTGGACTAAATATAGTTAGTAATGGATACGGTAGCCACGTTGCTCAGAGAACAGCGCGAACGAAGATCGAGCGGAACAAGCTATTCAGGTTTCGAAACCTGAACACGACCAACAAAAAGAAAATATACAACGCGCTCATAAGATCGAAGCTACTGTATCCACCTATACCTATCATTACTAGTTCAAAAAATAAAGAACGACTCCTCCAAAGAGTACAGAACAAAGGAGTGCTCCTAATAACAGACACCAGGAGGAGAGAAAGAAGGAGGCAGAGGGACCTTCATCACTGCATCCAAATAACTCCAATCAACATGAAGCTGCAAAGAAGAGCCCGAAAAATCTGGGAGAAAATCCCACGACACATGACGAACGAAATCAGACAGAGACACATCGACATTCCGTTAGAGGACTTAAACAGAAGAAGACTAGACTTTGTCAGTAGCAAACCACAGACCGAAAGACGAGAAGATCCAATCTATACATAAGACTACGCATAACAAACAAAAAACTACACAAGAATAAACAACAAGAAGAACACTGAAAACGACGAAACGAACAACGAGAGAAACACAAAAGATACAGTAAACACATACGAGTACAAAGGCTTGAACGCTGCAAAAAAACACTATAAATTACACGAAACAAAATGAAGACACAACCAATAACCTCAAAAACTATGAACCACACAAACAAACATGCAAAACCATAACAACCCAAACAAAAAACAAACAAAAAAAAGCCCATAAGAGTATGCAAAAGAACAAGAATATTAGAACAGAAACAAAGAGAAGAACACCAATCTCAGGCAAACGCCTGCGATTCCCTATCACCAGGGATTTTCTACCCTTCTATCCTTTTCATCAGGTAAATCTATCCCTATCGATCTATCTCCCACTATTATATATATATATATATATATATATATATATATATATATATATATATATGCATACATGATTGAAATTGCAATCTTATATGTGCGTATGTATTTTCCTTTCACAACTTAATATATCCATTGTCCATTGTCCATTAGAAAAGACAGTCAGAAAAGTTATTATTATTCAAGAAGAAAAGTTCTCATTACTGTTCGCTATTTCGAAGCCTATTCCAGCTATTTACCTAGGAATAAATAATCCACATCATACCTCAATTTCCACAACGAGATCACTTTCCTCACTAACTATTTCCAACAAAACGGATCTCCTTCAAACTTATACGACCGAACTCGTCGAAATTTTATCAATAGAATATTTACCCCGAAAGATCCCTCATACAACGTCCCTAAAGAAAAAGTTTTTGTACCTCTCCCATATATAGGACCCCTCAATTCACTTCTCTGGGCCAAACTCTCACCATTTCTTAAGAATTCATTTCTTGCAACACATTCTATACCAATTTTTCAAAACACACGCAAAGTACAACATCTTTTCAACATTAAAGAAAAAAAAACAGCGCTGCTTCGATCCTCCATCATATAAGAATTCAACTGCTCGAGATGTAATTTCGAGGTGTATTTAGGATCGACACAGCGCACACTACATACCCGTATTTGCGCACATTTAGGCATCAGCAATAGAAATGGAGCCCCACTCACTACTCCAGAGTTCTCCCCTATCCGAATACACTACGAAAACAGACATCCACACCATAAACCAAACTTAAATAATTGTTCAATTAAAGACACAGCAAACAACGAAAACCAACTATGTACACTGGAATCTCTTTATTTTAGATTTAAAACCCCCACTTTAAACTCTGACACAAGCTCATTTCCACTTTTACTACAACTATAATCATCCACAAATTACACATGCCAAATCCACTCCCCCAAAACAACCCATATTGTTAAAATATTTCATTATCTCCCCCTTTTTACAATGAAGACACCCCAAACTAATTAATCTCAGTTTTATTTAAAAACAAAAACATATTTCCTATTCCCTAATAGTTAAAAGCCCTGCATTTTTATAATTTGAATATTACCACCTCTGCTGCTTCGCATTTCCCATATAGTTAATTTATAAATATTTCATAACTTATCTAAAAAAAATTCGTATGTTTGTATATATTTATAATCTCACATCCTTGAGAATGGGTTCCTACCCGAAACGTCGGTACCAAGAAGTTATAATATAGTAATGAACTTCCTAAATTTAACCTGCTTATTTATCCTAAAAATACGTATACGCCTGGCAACGCGCAACCCAACTTACGAAACTACAGGAGAGAATTCCTTTACCGAGAGACCCTATAGCTCTGCTGCGTCACTATCCCTTTGTTCTGATAACTTGGCCGCTCCAGCATATGTTCATCTAAGTAGGGCATTATAGGTGAATGAAAGATTGAAGTTGTGGGTGAGCGAAAGATCGCAGTCGTTGAAGGCCAGAACCGTCATTCTGCGTAGAGTAAAAGAGAGAACGCAAAGAAAAGACGAACGAACGTCCAGGAATTGGGGAAACTCTGCGATTAGGCGCGAAGGAAGTTCAAAAGATTGATGTTTTTGCCTAAAATATTAATTCGCAAATATATCTTTCTCTCTCTCTCTCTCTCTCTCTCTCTCTCTCTCTCTCTATATATATATATATATATATATATATATATATATATATATATATATATATATATATATATATATATATATATAAATCTTTCATGAGCGCGAAAGAATGATAAAAATGAATCCAATAAATCGCAAGAAACAGAAAACGGGGAAAATTTTTCTTCAGAAATATTATTTCCTAATTGGCCAAAATTCCGTACAGGGATGTGGTTCGAACCGTGCACACTGAGGCAGCGATCATCTGCTTTGATCTCAATTAAATCATCTCTTAGGCCACACGATTCAGGTCTAGATTCTTTGAAGGTAGCAATTTACGGAGCCCAGGTATGTGAAAGTTCGCAAGAACCAGAACCAAGAAAAGTAAATGCAAAACTATGAACGCAGCAGATGCTCTAAACTCGTTATTTTACGTTCATAAGAGTCAAACTAAACGAGTCGGATAATTGACTTTAAATACTCGTAGCAAAAGGTCAAGTGTAGTTAAGACCCCAAAGTAATATCTCAAATTGGGCACTGATGCAAGGCACCATCTATGGAAAATAGGGCTTAATTAAACAAAAAGTTTATGAAATACATACAATAGAAAAATAGAAATAGAACAATTACCAAAAATAGTGGGGCGAATGGGGGAGAAAATGGAACGAGATTTTCAGTAATTATATATATATATATATATATATATATATATATATATATATATATATATATATATATATATATATATATATATATATATATATATATATATATATATATATTACTATAACGAGGCTCATCGGTAGACATTACGCCTTAAGCACTGCCCTTTACCAATCCACTACATTCACACCATACGCAATATTATCCAATTGTAATTTTGCCAGTCTCCTTTCGCTTTAACAATATAAAATAATTAATACATCTTTTCCGCAGTTTCCAACTATTCAGATACCACCACACTTACTCTACTCGCACTTGTATTTTTATTTATTCTTCTTACACCCCGCACTACCTCAAAACACTTTCGATTACAACCTCATGCACATCTTTCTCACACTATATATACTTCTTACCCAATCGTTACTCACTTCAGCTATCTTTCTCATAATCATAGCCTATTGTACCATAATTTTATTCCAATATACTACCGTTGGAACCACAATATTGTCAAGCAATTTTCTTCTCATTCCAAAATTAGACCCTTAGCATTCATTATCACGCTGTGACCTTAAGAGTTTCATACCAATCATAACTCTGTATCTCACTCTATATCATACACGACATACCCTAAGATAATTAAAGCATTAACGTTGCTCATAACGCACATCGGTGAGTCCTTTACTCTGCAATTACCTTTAGCCTTTCGTTAAACATCATCTTTCAAACACATCAATAAAAGTTTCCAAATTGCTATTACTCCAGTCTAATACTAGTACAGGCGAATCAGTTTTGATGAGTCTTGTGAAAGATCTGAATCTCTTAACAATTCTTACAATTTACCCTTTAGGTTGTATCAGGCTCCTCAAGATCAGCACCAGAATTTCGTTTGTCGCCATTAGTTTATCATGTCCTCCTCGTCCTCAAGTGAAAGAATCTCTTAAAAAAACTGATACAGGTATTTTTTTCTGATTTGAGACAATGAGCGAATTGCAGAATTCAGGATTGGCTAAGAGAGATTTTGGTTAGTTCTTTAATTGAAACCTGAACTCCTAAGCAGGCAATAAATAACAATCAGCTGCGTCGAAATACGGCTCTCTACATACTACTGGAATACTAAATGTAAGTTTTTCTCTTCATCTCTTGATCCACAGTCTTAAAATTTCAACACACTAATTCCACACTTTATGTGGAGCCTAAAACTTGTCTTGACTTAATTAGAAGTAAGCGAAATACACTTCAGAATCAATTATATTCATCAATTGACTGGAATGACTGAAACCTCCACACACACACACACACACACACATATATATATATATATATATATATATATATATATATATATATATATATATATATATATATATATATATATATATATATATATATATACCAGGCAATGACTTCGCCACTCCCCCCTACGTGGGAAGCTTGCTCTTCGTTACTAAGATTAAAATCTAAAAGAAAGCAGCCATGGTTAAAAAAAAAAAATTCTGAACTTCGCCAATTACACTGGTCTGCGTCAAAAATGTACCTTAGGTTTTCTGTTTTGTTTCTTAATAAAATTAACCTCCTAAATCCGAATCTGGCATCCGTTTTTCTCTATCAGGTCTAGTTTTTGCGATACAAGGGGTGATAATAATTTTATAGTTTATACATGCCCTATATTACATCAAAATTTCAATAGTTTTTGCACTACCGTATTCGCAGTAAATTTTTTGTACACTTTAAGTAATTATGTTAATAAGTTTATATTTTTGCAGGTTAGAAATTGCTTAGCATTATAATAATAAGAATAATAATAGTAGTTGAGTTAAAAATGAACAGAAAATGTAGGAATAGCTCCGACATATTTTGCTATGTTTGCGGCAAAGTGAACTTTCCGAACAGCAATGTACAATCTCTCCTGTAATTAAATCTTTGTATCATTCATATCTTGGAGTAAGGCTAGGAGATTAAGATAAAAGATTTGCACCACATATCTGCTGCAAGGGATGCTACATAAGTTTAAGACGCTGGAGTCAGGGTAAACAGAAGTCTCTCTCTTTTCGTGTTTCCATGGTGCGGAGAGAGGGCAACGACTACACTACAGATTGCTATTTTTGCATGAAAAATCTTAAAAGTGAGCATTGTATCAGTATTTAAGTTTTCTGTATTATACTGGCTCCTGAAAATGTCATTATTATGCATAGACTTAACATAAAATAAAAAAACTAACATAGTTCACTTCAGCATGAACATATCTTTTACTAAACATTTATGTACTATCTGCAACTCCAAATCAATTCCTTTATGTAATATGCAATTATATTTTCCACAAGTATAAATAAGAAGAATAAACATAGTGTGGCATATCCGGATGTTCCTTCTGCCATCAAACCCCTGCCCCATGGTCCAGGAATTCCTATAGCTTCTCCTCCTAAACATATAGAGGTCCATGAAGAGATTAATATGGAAGTTGATCAAGATGATGACACATCTGAGTCGTATCAGATTTCCACACATGATATGGTTGCAAGACCATTCACTCAAGTAGAGTTAAATGACCTGACCAGGGATCTGCGGCTTTCAAAGAAGAATACACAACTTCTTGGCTCTCGACTTCGTGAAAGTAATCTTCTCGCTAAAGAAACACCATTTTTTGGTACAGAAATAGAGTACAAGAGTTCCAAAGCTATTTTTTTACAGCTTTCGTTCAGCTTTTTAGTATACTGCGCCAATATTAAAAGACTTGTTGAGGCCCTTGGAATTCCCTACAACCCATTAGAATGGAGACTTTTCATAGATTGTCCTTAGTAGAAGTATAAAAGTTGTGTTACTGGATATTGGTAACAAGGTAGCTTCCGTTTCTATAGGCCATTCAATCCAACTTACTGAAAGTTATGAAAATATGAAAAAATTGCTGGATGCAATAAATTACTCTACCCACAATTGGAGGATATTGACATTTTCATTTTTAATTGTTAATACTTGTATACACCTTTTGGTCAACTTACATTTTACAAGAATGCAAATATGGAAATCATGAGTCAATTTTAGGTATATTTTTTTATTGAAGTGTGTCCCTCTTGGTTAATGCATCTTTTGGGGTTAATAGGGAACTTATCCTAATTGAGAAGGTATACAACATAACTCAATAAACTCAAAATAAGATGTACATATATCCACTTAGTTCCAATACAATAATTTAATGCCTCGGCATACAGGATTTTTCAGTACATATTCATATTCTTATTGTTTTAAGAAATATTACTTTGAATTTATTTTATAAATATTACACTTTGAATTTCCATACCCTGCTAAATTTCTTTTCAGGTAGTGTCTCTTATAATTGTTAGGCAAACAGGCTACATGAAGCATTTAGAATTGGATCAAACAATGTGATAGCTGAACCTTTAGTGCCTCCTCATAAGATACTGTTCTCTCCACTGTATATAAAGCTTGGAATAATGAAATATTATGTCAAAACCCTTAATAAAGAAGGCCAAGCTTTTAAATTTCTTCTTCAAAAATTTCCACAAATCAGTGACGCTGAGCTTCATGCGGGAATTTTTGATGGACCTCAGATGAGGAATTTGATGAGAGATTAGCAGTTTGAGGAATCAATGACGGACATAGAAAAAGATGCCTGGAAAGCTTTCAAAGCTTTAGTTAACAATTTTCCAGGCAATAAAAGAAGCCCAGAATATGTTGCCCTGGTCAATTCGCTCCTAACAAATCTCAAACATTTGGGAGCTCGAATGTCTATAAAGATATACTTTTTACAGTCCCATCTCGATTATTTTCCCGACAACTGCGGGGATTACAGTGAAGAACAGGGGGATAGATTCCACCAGGACATAAAAACAATGGAATCCAGGTACCAGGGTAAATGGGATGTAAACATGCTTGCTGACTACTGTTGGTGTTTGAAGTGTGATGCACCAGATGAGAGGCACAAACGAAAATCATCAAGGGCGTCTTTTCTTGGAAATTAGAATTATTTTCTTTATTATGTTGCATTCTTTAATTTTTTTTTATTAAAAGGATTATAGTTTACATGCGTTTATTCCTCTTTCTATGATATAACAATAACCAGGCAATGGCTTCGCTACTAAGATTAAAATTTAAAATCTAAAAAAAAAGCATCCATGGTTAAATTTTTAGAAATTTTCTGAACATCGCCAATTATAATAATTTTAAAAGGGAACTCTAAACTAAATTTTTCCCCTTTCAAAATATCACGTTGCTAAAATATAGTTATTGAAGAAGATATATAAAAATAAATTTTCTGAACTTCACCATTTGTAATTCTTTGAGTTATAAAAAATTCACAAAATTTCGATACTTATATTTATTTCTGAAATTTACCATTTTGTTTTTTGATATTATAAAAGAATTATTAGATAGAAATAAATGTGATAAAAAACGTCATATATATATATATATATATATATATATATAATAGGTATTTATAATGCGCCCTTCAGGGCTGTTAGCCAACCCAGAACGCAGGTTGTGTAGCGAGTGTAGAGAAAGTTTACAGGGAAGAGAAGGCAATTCTGAAGAGATGAGTCTTCAGGAGACGTTTAAAAGTAGCAAGGGAGGGAGATGATCGGACTTCAGCAGGAAGGGCATTCAAGAGCCTAGGAGCACAAACTGAGAAAGAACGGTCACCCATCGAGCAGAGGACAGAACGAGGAGTGTTCAGGATGGGAGCGAGGTTGACTGGAGTGCCCGAGGAGTTTGACGACGAGAGAGGGCAGACGAGAGATAAGGTGGAGCCTCTCGGTTTAGGGCCTCATAGGTGATGAGAAGAATTTTATTGTTGGTACGGAAGTGAATAGGTAACCAGCGTAGCTCCTGGAGCAGAGGCATTGAAAGAGAGAACCAGGGCGGCGAAGGAGGAGCCGAGGAGCATAGTTTTGAACTAGTTGTAAGGGGCGAAGTGAAAAAGAAGGGAGATTCACTAGAAGAGAATTGCATTAGTCTAAGCGTGAAGTGACGAAGGCATGAATAGCAGTCTCAAGGCTTTGTTGAACAAAATGGGATCGAACACGTGAAAACTGAGAAGACGGAAAGAGTAAAAGATTAAAAGAAATAGAAATAGCCTAACGAGGGAGATTATAAGACATGAGGAGCGAAAAGTGGGGAAAATACAATGTAACACAGCAGTGACAATTAAAAAAAAATAATAAATAAAAAAAAATTGAGGCCACATAACTAAAGATTGTATATAAAAAACTAAGAACCAAAGTCAGAACTAATTTTATATAAGCCAGGGGAAAGGTTAAAATTATCACATTGGCTTATAAAAGCACATTCAATGATATTCCTTTTTATAGGGTCATTGGAACGATAAATAAATTTTTCCGAGTTCTAGTTAATTAGATGGTCCTTGTCTGACATGTGGACAAAGAAAAAACTGTTATCTTTCCCTCTTCGGACATTATATTTATGTTGATTTATGCGAACAGAAAGTTGTTTACCTGTTTGCTTCTTGTAATTCTCAACATGAATCTTTACCTTTCCCCTTCCGTCTTTCTCATTGGTTATTTCTTGTTTTTGAGGCGGTCTTTCATAATTTTCTTTCGTATATATACCTCTAATATAATATTATTTCTTGTAGTTATCCTTGATAAGGAATTTAATAAAGTTCGAAAGTACTTGGAAACACCATTTATTTTTTTCCTGCTGGAATATATATATATATATATATATATATATATATATATATATATATATATATATATATATATATATATATATATATATATATATATATATATATATATATATATATATATATATATATATATCAGTGAGAAAATAATAGTGAACCACATTATTTGAATCAAATTTATTTAGAACAACAGAACTAGTTTCGGCAAATTATAATTGATGCCATTTTCAACTAAATAATGAAAAAGCAAAGCAAGTAGCTCCTGTATATAAAGGCTGTCAAGGTATGCTGTGTAGACCTTTTTGGTGTAAGGACGCGTACACATGCATGGACAGATAGCCGACCCGAGGCCGTCTGCAATAGGCTTTGGAGCAATTAAAGAGTGGAAGGCCGCTTCCTTGATTTTGAGTGTGTTTACGATTGGTCGGGATTTATCTAATGGCTTGCCAAGTTTCACAAGGACATATAAAGAACAAGAACCCAAAATATAATTTTAATATAAATAATAAACGGGGTTATATACATATATATATATATATATATATATATATATATATATATATATATATATATATATATATATATATATATATATAAGGGGAACAAATTATGCTTTATAAGGATAGTTAATTGGATCGTGACAGTTTACAATGTGACAGAGCTAAGCGGGGACTAGAAAATTATCGTAATTCGAATAATGGAAATTATTTAAGTTTGAGCGGGGAGTCAATTCAAATAGGGGTGTAGGTGATTGCCGGGGGGCTGGGTGTAATCAGGAGATTACAAAGCAAAATTGCTTAACCTTGAAGCTTAGAGTTGTTCGGAGGGGGAAACCAACGACACAGGTCTTCGAGGAGATACTTCTGAGAGTTCTGAAGAGGAGGACTCGTAGAAGAGGGTTTGAGTACTTTTTGTTAAAAATGAAATTTTCTCTGCTCCAGGAGATGGAATCTCAAACACGCGACAGATCTGCGGCACGGCAGGGAGTCTCATACACGAGGAACGGGAGTCTTGAAGGGTAATGCGAGATTAGGGCGGCTGCACAGTTCTCCAGGAAGAAGGTGGCTCGATAAGCTTTCCTCTGAACAGTGGCCGAAGCTTCACGAAAGGTTATCTGCTGGTGAGATCTTAATGATATAGAGGTTACCATCTCTCCTCTAATTATTCCCTAATGTACAATGAATTCAAGACTCTAAAGTCTTATTTTAAAAATAATTGTTACCCCCCCACCTTTGGTTGACAAACTAATCAATAATTTTCTAACTAAAATTTACTCTCCATCCTTTCTCTCATATAATGTTCCCCAAAATGAAAAAACTTTCGTAGTACTTGAAATGCGACCTTACAATAAATTATTCACTAGAAAATGTAACAAATTACTCAAAAAATATTTTTTCATATCAAATTCAAAATAATTTTTTGTCAACCCACTTTCCATAGGAAGTTTTTTCTCGTCAAAAGACAAACTTCCTCTAGAAATGAGCAGCCGTGGTGTTTACGCTTTTACTTGTCCTTGTTGTTTGCAAGGAACCTATATTGGTAGTACGGTTCGCTCATTGAAATAGAGGTTTTGTTCTCACATGGAAATAAGCCATCGCACTGGAAAAAAAATGTCTAAGTAGGAAGCTTCTGTAATTAGAAATCATATTATACAATACAAGACAGAATGTTCCATAGGTACGAGTAACTTCAAAATAAGTGGTCACAATAACAATGAATATAGTCTAAGAATTTTGGAATCCCTACTAATACGTACAAAATCTCCTACACTCAACATAGATAATACCGCTGTTTCCCTTCTTATTTCTTAATTTTAATTACCTCATTCAACAACCAACCAACCAATCAAATTCCTATCCTTCTTTAAGCCACATCCTTTGTAATTTCTTCACTTTGTGATTTCTCCTGAACTTCATCGGTAAGCAATATTATAGTGTAATTATATACTTTTGTGTTTTGTTTTGTCGGGTTTTTTTCGTGTCACTAGTGGTTACATTAGATTGATAATTTGATTCCCCTGATTTTTATATCCCTGAGTTATTTTTTAAATTTTTGATTTACCCACATAGTCTTAACCTGATTATTTTTAATATTTTTAATATTCTTTAACTGTATTTGCTTAATTTATGATTTTAGAACCTGAAGATGGGTGATACGCCCGAAACGTTGTTCCATAAATAAATCACATGTACCTCAGCCTCCTATGTGTCCTTACCTTCACCGTGAAATTATATATATATATATATATATATATATATATATATATATATATATATATATATATATATATATATATATATATATATATATATATAATAAAAAACTCACAAAGTGGCACTGGAGGAAAGTAATAATATGAAAATTAACCCACAGGAAAATGAAAAGATGAATTCAAGCACTTTCGAACTATATTTGCAAGTTCATTTTCTTGTGGGTTAATTTTCATATTATATATATATATATATATAATATTATATATATGTAGACCAGTCAGGAATTAAACGGAAAGCCGTGAAATCATATATCAATAATAATTTGGCGACAGCGTAATAAAAACGAACACTAACTTATCTACGTTACTGGGAGGGAAGTTTTCGGTAGAGATCATGGCCCTGGAATCTAAATTGCACCAGCAAAGTGCCTCGCAGAAATAGCGAATATTAAATGTTAACGCGTATATATATATATATATATATATATATATATATATATATATATATATATATATATATATATATATATATATATATATATATATATATGTGTGTATATACGGGGGGCGGTCAATAAGTTTTGCCAATCGGTAGGGCAAAACAGAGGAAGGGGGATGGCTGTTTGTGAGGATGTTAAGACAATTTATGAAGACAAGTCAGGACCTGCAGCCGAAGGTCTATTTATGAAGCAGTAGCTGATCGCAGATCGTCAGTCACAAATTTTCAACAATGGAGAAGGTTGAGAACCTCGCAGTGCTAAAATCTTTGACCAAGGAAGGCAAGAATATAAAAGAGATCCATGAACGAATGGTTGCAGTGTACACCGACACTGCCCCTTCCTATGCAACCATTGCTCGCTGAAATAGGGAGTTCCGCCATCGTTGTAAGTCCCTTGAAGATGACCCCCGTCCAGGACGCCCGTCAGACGTGACCAACGAGGACAATGCAGCCCGTGTGGAGAGGAGGATCCTCGAAAATCGACGGGTCAAGGTCGAAGAAATCGAGCGACAACTTGGAATATCACATGGAAGTGTTATCAACATCATCCACGACAATTTGGCCATGACCAAGGTCTCTCCCCGTTGGGTCCCTAGAAACTTCACGTCGTCAAAGTCCACAAAGCCAGAGTTGCACAAGCTGCCCTCCGCGAGTGCGGATTCGAGGAGCTCAACCATCCCCCTACAGTTCAGATCTGGCCCCTAGCGACTACTTTTTAATCCGCCTGCTCAAGGATGCACTGCTTGGACGCCGGTTTGGGGACGATGAAGATGTCCAGCTCGCCGTCCAGGAGTGGATTGAACAGCAGTCGGGAAATTTCTGGTTGTGGGGAATTCGAAGCCTCAGGGACAAGTGGCGCAAGTGCATTGAAGTCGAGAGTAGTTGTATTGAAAAATAATAAAACACTTTTCCTCATATCTCGTTTCTTTATATCCGAATTGCAAAACTTATTGACTGTCCCTCGTATGTGTGTGTGTGTGTGTGTTTATTTATAGACCGGGCAGGAATTAAACGGAAAGCCGTGAATTCAGATATCAATAAAAATTTGGCAGCAGTGTAATAAAAACGACACATATTGTCTAGAAAAGGGATAAGACGAGACAGCTGTCGTCGCGTCAGGTGTTAGAAAATCTATATCAAGAAAGCGTCAATTTTTATACGCCATATATCCATGACCACGGGACAAGGGATTAACGTCGGTCGCGGAAATCCCGTCCTGCGGGTAGAGCTAAAGATGACTTGCCCTGAAGGCAGGAAGAGGCCACGCCTTTCTCCTGCCCTACTTATAGAAGAAAAATGGAAAATGCATGCTCATTCTTGATTCTAACTCTCGATCTGAGTCGGTCTGTTATTAATTACGCTTCGTTTAGCGTGGCGAAGCTTCCATTTCAACTGCGTAAGTCTAGTTCTGGTTACTCTCGCTTTCCTGACCGGTAGTAAGAAATTTCTCTGTCCGTATTCTGTAAAAGCGACCCGCATTTTTACCTTGCTTGTTTGTTTTGTTCGTTTGGAATCAAACCTTATATTTTTACTTGATTCCTCTGACTCCTTTCTCGATCACAAGCCTTCGGTAAGCCCAACCAAGCCGATATATTATCACTAGTCAACAAATTTTAACTTTATCTCTGCTACTTGAGTAAGTATTATTGTAACTAACTAATTTAGGTGCGCTGATTCCAAATCTCTGCTCAGATTTGTCCTAGCACGTAAGGTTCCTGAGTTATGCAACTAGGCTATATGGCTCACTTTGTTACCTTGGATCAATTAAAAATATAATCATTACGAGTTTGAGAAGAATAAGACGTTTCTGGGCAAAGGTTTCGAATCGGGGGTCCCTATTTGGCATTATGTACGTCCTTTTATAGACCCAGACAAGATATGTGTTGCATATAAAAGAGGTAGTACTCACCTAACTATAAATTTTTTAAAAAATGTTTGAGACTCTTCCTCCTGCCCTTGTACGTGGATATAGGATCCTCCCATTTTAGGAACCAGCAGTAGTCATCCATCATGTTTTCGTTGAAGCGGCCTTGATACCTGCTTTGCATCATTGCGATATCTCGGTGAAACCTTTCACCATGTTCGGCACTAATATCACCCATATTAGATGGGAAGAAATCTAGATGCGAATGCAAGAAATGCATCTTAAGAGACATCTTACACCCCCATTCGTTGATAGGCCTTTAGCGTGTTGTCCACTAGTTCTTCATAGTTTTCAGCCCTATGAATACCAAGGAAGTTCTGTATTACATGGACAAATGAATCTCATGCTGCCAACTCAAGTGGAGTTAGTTTATTTATGAACTCCCTGTCACGTATCAATTTTCTGATCTCCGGCCTACAAAAATGCCAGCTTTAAGTTTAGCATTGGTTTTCTTTGCACCAAATTTATCTTTGAGATACTGTAATCCATCAGAATCATGGGCCATTGCTTTAAAAAAATTCGTGATAAGGCCAAGTTTGATAGGAAGTGGTGGAAGGTAGATCTTCTGTGGATGTACCAAAAGCATGTGCTTCACATTGTATCGGCAAACTGTGCTCTTCTCTTTCGGGACACATTTTGACAATATAATGATTCATGTCGTCACGGCTGTTCCATAGGCATAAGAAGCACATATTCTTTGTATATCCTAGCTGCAGTCCAAGAAGTAAGGAAATTACCTTTAGATCACCAAAGATATTCCACTTATGATACGAGTAATGAACACCTTCCAAAATAAAGTTCATTAAGTCATATGTCTTTATCATCCTAACAATGAGTGCGAGAGGAATTGAAGGTCTTTGTTACCATTGTGTAGCAACACAGCTTTGAGGCTAGCAGTGCTTGCAATGATGAATAGTCTCCATTCATCAGGTAAATGCTCGTTTCCTAGCTGACTCATGAGGCGATTAACTTCAGTACAGAAACAAGCACCATCTTCTTCTTTATAGAAGGCAGCTAAGGCATCAGGGCGTTTACAGAAGGTAGATATTTTTGCACCCACTCTAGAAGATTCCATTGCTGTAGTCTGGAGCCCAAGAGTTCTGCGTTCTGCTTTGACAATGACAAATCCCTCACCAAATCATTCAATCTTTCTTGATTTATCAACTGGATCTTCTTTTCCTAAGAATCACCGTCATGCATTTCATCATCATTGTTATCTTCCTCTTCAGGCGATGAATCATCTTCTTTAACTGCACTAGCGTCTCAATATTATGGGGGACTGGATATACAATTTTTTACTTGTTGTTATTTGAGAATCCCGCAATATTTGTCATGCAAAAGTAATAATCAAAAACATGATTTGTTGGCTCACACCACACCATTGGTACAGCAAAAGGCATACCCTTCCGTTTGCCATTTAACCACTGTGTGAGCCTCGTATAACACACAGTACAAGATTTGTGAGGTACCCGGGGCTTGTCTTGGTCACCAACCTTACAACCAAAATAACAATTCTATGCAGTTTTCACTCTTTTAGCTAAAATTTTCCGCTGGTTGCTTGGAGTATATCTTCCACAGATATAACAAAAGTTGTCTGGGCTATTTATACATCCTCGCCGATTCATGTTTTCAACTTAGTTTGTATACATCCTGTTATATACTTTTGTACAATCTTATTTCATTTACAAATTAATTGAGAGATAAATCTGAAAGAAAAATGCAATTAATCACTGTATGTAAATACCGTTTCAACACCACTACTAAATTGGCTAAATTTTACAACGTGATAAAGCAGGAGTGTAACGCAGGAAGCAAACACACACAACACATCCTCTCACTAAGGTAGCGGAAGCAACACTGCCCATATGTGTAACTAAAAAGTATGTGTGTACTCAGGAACCTTACGTGCTAGAACAATTCTGATTCCAGATTCGGAATCAGCATACTCGATTTAGTATAAATCACAAGCTAATACCCAAGTAGCAAATTCATTGTTGACTAGTGTTATTCAAGTATCTTTTGGAGTCAGATACAAACTTAATGCCACCTATCACTTCACACCGGGGACAGTAGGGACCTCGCGAAATATCTGCGTCATTTTTAACCATAACTGGAACTGTTACCTTTACCCGTCTGTACCATAAAGCGGCATCCCTGGACGGCCTTTTTCCTCCTACCATAAAGAGGTAACCCGTGATCATCCTTACATCGCGCTCTAAACGTAATGGTAACGTCCCCTTCCTGCCTCAACCTTAAACTGGCAACCCTCATGTCTCTACCAACAAACTGGTAACTGGTGATCAATTCCTTATACCTATAAAATCGCCCCCGCCCGTTATAGACGAAGGTGAACCAGAGAGAAAAAACGACAGCATAGCTGTTTCCACTTTACAACCATTTGACTATACACTTTGTTGGACCAGCATAAATTGGAATGTAGGGGAAGAATCTGTTCTTGCCGTCAATCACCCACACGATGCCACAATTTTAAGTCATGGGGCCCTGTCCGAATGCCTGTATTGTCGATTCAAGAGTTGGACGAAGTAGTGGTCCCGATTTTACTGCTGGTCGGTGGAGTGATAGAATCTACGAAGTTTCTTGACCAACCAACAACGACACAAGGTATCAAGGATCATGGGATTACTACTCGATGGCTGCTAACCTGTTTAAATAACTTTTCAGCTATGTCGACCCTCTCAATTAAATCCCAAAGCCTACCAAACTTATTTAAGGAAGGGATTGCTCTGGAATTGCCCTGATTAAAATTTCCGCAAGGAGTGGTTCGAAAATTTTAGAGTGAAGTTTGGATTCAGTATGTTCTACCGCCCTTAGGTTAGCCAAACAACACCGGGATTAACAGAAACCACTGCAAACTCTTTATTTGGATCCCCTCCTTAATCTGATCAAAAGCAAGCACGCAATCAAGTCATCGAAAACCCCAGGAAAACCTGTGATCCGGCGATAGTCTCTTAAAATTTAAGAAAATTCTAAGGGAGAAGTTTTAAGTGACGATCAAGACCTTATGCTTCCCGCCGAGGTTCTTAGCATTCATCAGGATTTCCTTCAGGTTCAGCCCATCCAATGGATTGGTCTGGATGGGAGGCAAAAAATAGCTGTAGCAACTTGCAGGATCGAGATCAGTCCTTGGTGGAGTTTGGCCCTGCGACGGGGGTCATCCTCGAGTCAACAAAATGCGCAGTCTCATAACGAGTGAGGTTCTGACCGCGAAGGTGGTGATTAATGGGGACGTGAGGCCTAGGGGATGTCCTTGTGATATGGTAGACGAATGAGGTTTGTGGTTGTATAAGGTGTTCCATTGTAAAATTACCATTTTTGAGTAGGAAATTTTAAAATGATATCATCAGAAACAGCTCGATGAAATTAGTAGAAATATTTTTAATTAAATGGACAGTTGTGAAAATAAATAATGGGAGTGATTTCAAACTCATATGATTCAGTGTGAACCAAATGTCCATTTTACATGAATCCCAAAGGAAATGGGGAACTCATAAAAAAATGGTCAGATATGGCAAAAAACGAACGCGGGGAAAGAGGATAAAAATTTACTGAGTTTATGGGGTCTTGCCAAGATTAGAATAAATGGTACAATTTTGTTGAAAGAGATTACTAGTAAAATATAAATTTAATTGGGGGTCGGGAGTTAACAATTTACGTTTCACAATGTGATGGGTAAAGCGTGAGAATTTATTGGTCTCTCTTATTAATTTTCAAAGTAATAATAATAAAATACAATAATAAAAATAAAGAAAATAATAATGAAATCAAGACAATCCAAGTTTATGCCGAATTACATATAACGTTGTATATAAGTCAATAGGGTTGAATGATAAAAGATCATTTTTCTTGCGTACATAAATAAAATATGAATTGAAAAGTGCGATGAAGCTATAAAGGTGCGTCAGGTGTTTGAGAACAAATTATAAGTTGACGCCAAAACAAAGATATGGAAAAATCTATATTTAAGAACAAAAATTATATACTTGTTTTACATACCTATGTTAAAAGGCAGGCGCACGGATCCATACTTGTATTATGCTATTCAGAAAGAATTATGTAATAATATAGAATGTATATATATATATATATATATATATATATATATATATATATATATATATATATATATATATATATATATATAAACCGTTGCGATCGAATGTACTTTATTATGATACATGTATAAAATACAGGTAAATCTCAAAAATAATTATTAAATTCAATACTATACCTTAGCTGATGTCCAAAAGTACAATTCATATTTTATATGACTTTTGGAAAATAATCGGATCTGAGAGTTAGTGCTCAATGCCCTTTTCTCAGACTACCTATAGGGAGGAATTAAGGTTAGGCTCCCCACCCCCATTTTTATCCTGGATCCGCCACTGTTAAAAGGTTATCTGTAACAAAGATCACTTGCAGCCCGTATGTGGTCCTCGGAAGCGATTCCATGCGTGTATCAGGTGGTTCTCATTCATGTTGGCCATAACGGCTCCAATCGCAGCCTTCAACGAGTTGCTCTCCTTTCAACCATCCGCCAGACGTGTGTTAGTCCAGGTATAAAATCGTGGGGCGTGGTGGCTGGCCTGGAATAACTAGAGTCCTTCTCGACCACGAAGAACTGGGCCACGTTCAAGTAGGTGGCATTTTTCAAATCACCGTGGTTGATGGTTAAGGTGACAAGGGCGGCGTGCAATTTATTTTATGTCTCAACTTAGAAGCTGACATGTTTGGGCTAAATACAGGGTTACCCCCAAAAAACGGGCCCCAACTTTCGATAGGCCTCATTTCTTAATTTTCTGTAAGGATTGAATGCAACTTTGGTGATAACTAGTTTATTTTGTTTAAAAACATCATATCGAAACATGAGAGACTTTGGGCCTTTCTTCTTTATTCTAGAGCTCGTGTTCGAGATGACCTCCATTTAGCTCTGTGCATTTCTTGAGGCGCAGCACAAAATTGCCCATGACGTCCCTACAACGACCGACTAATGGCTCTGATCTCCACCCTGATGGCTTCCTTTATTTCCGTGATGGTCCTGAGTCTCCCTGCGTACACTCTGTCTTTAAGGTAGCCCAAGAGAAAGAAATCTGTGAGGCTAAGGTCTAGGCTGTGAGGTACCCACTCAAAATCAGTCAGGAGACTGATCACACGGCCACCAAAGTTCTCTTTCAGCCAATCTCGGGACAGGTTTGAGGTGTGAGAGCTTGCTCCATCTTGCTTGAACCAGAACTTCCACATAAGCGACGGGAAGAGGGTCTGCAGCTCCCTCTTGAAGGTTTTGATGACCTCAACATACCGCTCCTTGGTGACCTCCACTGTCGCGCCAGATTCCTCGAAAAAGAATGTTCCGATGATGCCTCTGGCTGAGATTGCAATCCATACAGTGCACTTTGGGGAGTGTAGGGGCTTGGTGGCTACCTCATTTGGTCTGGAGGTCCCACAGAAGACACTTGTCTTCGAATTTATCTTTCCTTCAAGATGGAAGTGAGCTTTATCTGAGGTCCAACGGAGGTTAAGAAAAGTTGGGGTCACCCGAATCTTCTCCAGTATCTTAACTGCCATAGCCTATATCTGCTCCTTGTCTGATGTTGTAAGGATCTGCTTCGACTGTATTCTGTATGGGTAGGCCTTTACATCTATTGCTAGCATTCTCCTGAAAGTCTCACGGGATATACGGAGGGACTGACTTCGCTTGCACCCAGAGCGTTTTGGACTCTGCTGAACTGACCCTCTCACGTTCTCTACCAGCTCAGCTGTACGCTTCCTGGGGCGTCCTGAATGGCTTGGCACTGGCTGCATTGAAGTTCTACACTGTCCCATAGTTCTCGAAGCGGCTAACCCAGTCTTCAATTCTGCTCTTGGAGGGAGCTTTTTCGCATTCGAACTGATGCACGAAAGTGTCCTGCACTTTCTTGAACGAGCCTGTCTTGTAGTAATGTTTGATGGAGTATATTCCCTGTTGGAGCTCCCATTGAGATCTAGTTGTGTTCACAGGCGTTGCTTCTGTCATGTCCTGCAACAAAGTAAGGGTGATTAGGGAATGAATTAAGGATATATCACAAAAAGTGTGTCCAGGCCCGTTTTTTATGGGTCACCCTGTAGAACATCCCCTGTATAATTTAAATTAAGGACCAAACTCTCAGTCTCTCGCCGATGTATCTAAAAGGAAATAAAAAGTACAATTATACTTATAATTGCGACAGCTAATGTCATTACAAATTATAACACTTTACCACAACGCTAAACACACCTTGATATGGTAGCGAGCCATATCAATAACGGAGAGCCCTCGAGTAGGTCGCATTGAAAGAGTACTGAATGTTGTCGGAAATGGCAGTAAAAATATACTCATACATGATTGTAGGAGATCGTCACCCACCCGTTCTCTCTCAGTGGAGACTGGAGATGTTAACCGCAAGAGCATCCGGCCAGGCAACTCGGGTCAAACGCATAACCACAGCGCTCGCCACTCGTCGCTATGAAAGGCCTAAAGGTTAAAATGCAAGATCTCCCCTACGAGAGGGATATTCAATGTCACCTCGAGTAAGAAATTGTAGACGCGTTTCTCTTAAGTTCGAAGGCTAACGAGGAACCGATGTAAGACTTGGTGAGAAAAACCGTTTGGAATAAGAACCCTCCTGGGCCCGTCCCCAAGCCCCCCCCCCCTCTAACCCCTCCCCCAGTGGGGCGACGAGGTATAAATAAGAAACACTGAGGAAAATCGTGGTAGAATACGTCAGTCTCCAGGTGACGAAGTCCCCGAATTAAGACCCCGGGCTACCGAGACTGGATAGATAGAATACGTCAGTCTCCAGGTGACGAAGTCCCCGGATTAAGACCCCAGGCTACCAAGACTGGACAGGTAGAATACTTGGGTCGTCAGACTAAGAAGTACCCTTCAAGAGAGGCAGAGCTACCTACCTTAAGGGGCTAAGAAGCAGCTCATCCTCGAGCTAGTCCCTGGTTATCCAACCGAACGTTAAGTTAACTTGGTCAAGTTCAACTTACTCTCGTCAGAGAGACTCCTCATATCCTGGTGCATCTTAAACACCAGGGGTATTCCTCGTCCTTGATGAATTAAGAAAAGAAAAAGGAAAAGGCTCCCCCTCGAGCCCGTTACATGGTGGCCACACCAAACTCATAAGTTAACTTGGTTGAGGAACCAAGTTCAACTTATTCTCGTCAGAGAAACCCTTCTCCGATATCCTCGCCCTTGAGGAAGAATGAAACTCAGAAGAAGCTCATCCTCGAGCTAGTTCCTGGTTACCCACTCGACCTTTAAGTTAACCTATTCAAGTTTAACTTATTCTCGTCAGAGAAATCCCCCCTTCTCGATCCTCGCCCTTGAAGATGACCCTCCCCGAGTTCAGTCCTCACCCATGAGGAATTAAGTAACGAAGGAGAAAAGCTCCCCCTTGAGCTCGTTACTCGGTGGTCACACCAAACTCCAAGTTAACTTAGTTTAAGAACCAAGTTCGACTTACTCTCGCCAGAGAGATCACGCCTACCTTGGTGCCGCCTAAAGCAACGTGGTTGTTTTCGTCCTTGAAGAACCCCCTTACCCCTGAATACCGTGTGGACCCCCCATCTCCTACCCTCGCCAAAAGTACCTCGTGATCTCGACCACCTCCATCTGGCCGGTCGGCACGCGTCGTGGAGACAATAACATTCCTGAGGTATTTAAACTCCAGTAGAGTCAATAAGCTTAAATATTGTATATTAAAATGCGTATCGAATTTAGCAAATTTTAGAGGGTCAAACTAATTGAACTAATTATTGTGTATTTTAATATTCAGAGTATTTCTGTGGTTAATGGTTAATTTTTGTATATTAAATTGTTAAAGTTAAAATATAAGTTTATTTTGGGAATTATTGTGCGTTTCTCTATATCCTGACGTGTTTCCAACGGTTCTTCTTTAAAATAACAATATTAGCACTCTTAGCACTCTTAGAACAAAGTCTACTTTATTAAAGAAGTATATCACGACCACAAAGAATACCACGACAAAAGCGGTTTGTGTGTTAAGAGATTAAAAAGGGGCATTCTCCTACATAAAAGTGGTATCAGGTGTGGAGTGATCAGAAAAGGGGGTGGGGGCATCCTACGACAATGATATTGGAGCAACTTTTCTACAAAATTAAATGCGTTGATATTATTGTGTTATTATAAGAATCATATGTGAGCACCGGTCCGTTACTCTGTAGCGGAGTGCCAGCTGCAATCCACAATATTTATTCATTATAAAAAATTAATAATTTCTACTTACTCGTGTGTTGCCACTCTTATGTGTGTATATTCTGGTGAGTTATATATTTAGCAACGATCTGTTACCAAGCACGGTGCCCGCAAGAGCCAGGTTCCGCCATTTTCCGACGGACGTCGCTATAGAAAGGTGGGTCAAATTTTGGATGTGCTTAGTAATTATTAATATTGTTAAGAATGTAAGAACAAAAGTTTATTCTTTTTGTTGTTTGTAAGAACAAAATTTTTTGTTGTTGTTGTTTGGTCTTGTACTCAATTTGCGTTATTTGTATTCAATTTTCCTCATTTGTATTCTATTTGCACCACTTGTATTCCATTTGCATTATTTAGATTCATTATTTAGCATTTACAACATCTAAATTCAAGTTCAAAACTATAAAGCCACAATTTAGATAAAGATTGAATCGTACTAACAAGACGACTAGGCCGCCTGATATGGTTCTTCTTGAGAATTTTGGTATTTTAGTAAATACCCTGAAATAAACATGCTATCTTTTCATTTATTTATGAAATATGAAGATATTTTTCATCTTGTCTAGCAAATCACAACTTCAAAACTGAAAAGCCACTAACCTTTTTTATTTCTTGTATACTTAAATCTTTTTGGTGTAAGATTGTTACTTAGAGATCTGGATAACATTTCTAATATGCCAAAACAGGTAAAACTCTTCGACATTGAGCAGGGGAAGTTTATTGGTCTGAAAAGAAAGGAATTAGTAACCTAGAGATTGCCAAAAGAATTGGGCGAAGCATAACTCCAGTGGAAACAAATTTTAACGATCTTAATATTATAGCAACAACCAGGCAATGGCTTCGCTACTAAGATTAAAATTTAAAATCTAAAAAAAAGCAGCCATGGTTAATTTTTATAAATTTTCTGAACTTCGTCAATTATAATAATTTTAAAAAGGAACTCTAAACTAAATTTTCCCCCTTTCAAAATATCACGTTGCTAAAATATAGTTAGAGAAGATATATAAAAATAAATTTTCTGAACTTTACCATTTGTAATTCTTTGAGTTTAGAAAAAAATCACAAAATTTCGATACTTATATTTATTTCTGAACTTCACCATTTTGTTTTTTGATATTACAAAAGAATTATTAGAAATAACTTTGGTAAAAACAAACATGTCATAACAAAACTAAGATGAAATTATTATTCAAATAGTCAAAAAAATTTCCTCCTTAAATTATAGTTAGTGATGATGATAATGATGATAAAGTCCATGCTTCTAGATAGTCAGGCGTTTCCAAAGAAGATGAAAGAGCATTTGTCAGAGCTGTTAAAAAGTTACGTTCTTCTTCACTTCTAAAAATCAAAGCATCATCAGGGGTGAAAGCTTCTATATCCAATGAAGCATAACTTTCATTCTAAAGCTACTGGGCCGCAAGCCATTGTCATCTTCCCACCAAGTCGTTAGAGGGAGTTTGTTCGACTGTATCAAACGTGGGATGATGAATGGTCCGAGGTTTAGTTCTCTAGCGAGAAAAAAGGAACGAAATTGGTCCTGATGGTTACACGAATTACGGTGCAAATAGAAATGTAAAAAATATGAAATACTCCAAGCGTGAGAACAGTAAAGGAACCGTTGTGGTTTGAAGAGCAATCTGTGCAAATGGAAAGCTACCACTTTTCTTCGTGGATGGACGCTTCATTGTCGTTACGCTACATCGATTTATTAGATGGAGCGTGTATTGACGGAGAAGAAAGAAGGTTCGGTAGAGAAAATTGCATCAGCAAGAAAATGAAGTTTTACAGTGGTCAGAAAGAAGCCGCAAAATAAATCCCATAGATAATGCCTTGGTATGACTCACAAAAGTTACATGCAAAGAGGGAAAGCAATATTCAACTGTTGAAGATCTAAAAAGGGCCATTTTGAAGGCATGTGAGGAATTGCCATTTGAAATGCAGCATAGAATAATTGAGATTATGAAATTCCGTTATTCAGGAAGAAGGAAGTCAAACACATTTTTTTAAAGAATATTATTAGAATACTACAATACTTTATTCATTTTTTTAAACAGTTTTAGCATCTTGGCGTTATAGGTTTCAACAATGATATTTGGAAGAATTTCAATAAATTTGAATATTGCAAGGAATTTTTCAATTTCTTTCCTTTCATATAGAAAAATTCTTCAATTTTTTTCAACTTATCCCCCATCCCAATGTAAAATACTATGGCTTATAGGTTTTGAATTTGAATTTATTTACCACTAGTATTTATGTAACATGTATTTAACAACTACATATTTACTGGATCTATTCTCTCTCTCTCTCTATCTCTCTCTATCTATCTCTCTCTTTCCCTCTCTCTCTCTCTCCATCTCTCTCTCTCTCTCTCTCTCTCTCTCTCTCTCTCTCTCTCTCTCTCTCTCTCTCTCTCCTTTTCTAATGTTCATTCGGAATTAATTATTATTAAGTTGTATATTTCTAGAGATTATCTTTATTTTGTTTCATCAATCAATATTTAGACACCTAATCACGAATTGTTGTCTAGGCTACGTTGCTATAAAGTGTTGCTCAGACTCGTTTAATTAAATAATTCACTGTGTAACACGATTTTTGTCTTTGGGTAGAACTGTTATTTTCTATTTGATTGTGTCTAGAATACATGAAAAATCTGTAATTTATTTCAAACTTTGCTTTTGTGTCTAAGATAATGATATTTATATGAAATTTACCTATTCCCTCTAGAAGGAAGTGGAGAATTTGAACTTTCATTTGCATAAAGTAGAAACAAAACGACATAATACAAAGATAGCATTTATTTATTCTAGAATTACATAAGTGAGACAATTAAAATATTAGAAATGAGTAGTTTTCCGTTTTACGCATATACTGTAAATTACTTTCACGAATCAGCCCCCAAATATAGTCTCTCATCAGGTTTTCATTATACGATCCTTGATAGCGGCGTTCAAAGTCCAGTAGATCCTGGTGAAGGCGCTCGCCATGTTCCTCGGAGTACGCTCCCATGTTCTCCTGAAATTTATCAAGATAAGCCTCAAGAATATGGACTTTAAGGGACATCCTGCAACCCATCTTGCTGCAGTTTCTCACCAGGTTCTCAACAAACTCTTACATAGTTTTCGGCTTTGTGATTACCTAGGAAGCCCAGAACCCGTGCGATAAAGCTGTCCCACGCTGCTTTTTCCGTTCTAGTGAGCTTCTCGGAAAACTCTTTGCACTCCATGATCTTTTTTATTTGTGGACCGACGAAGACCCCGGCTTCCACCTTTGCTGAAGATAGATTAGGAAAGAAATATTGGAGATACTTGAAAGCTACAGACTCCTTACCTAGAGCTCTGGTAAATTGTTTCATAAGGCCCAATTTTAAGTGCTAAGGAGGAAACAATACTTTTCGGGAGTCCAACAAAAGCTCCCATGTGACGTTGTTTCTCCCCCACACTAAACTTCGTCCATTGTGGCCAATCTCGCTGATGGTAGTGTGCCACGGTGTTCCTGCTGTCCCAAAGGCAAAGATAACAAGAAACCTTGGTAAATCCGCCTTAGAGACCCATAAAGAAGGACACCATTTTGAAGTCTCTGATAACCTTCCAACCGTACTCTTCATATTTCAATGCATCTAGCAAGATCTTGACACTGCTGTATTTCTCTTTGGGCTGGACCGAGTAAGCAAGGGGAAGAGATGGATACATGTTCCCGTTATGAAGCAGCACTGTTTAGAGGCTGCTGGACGAGCTGTCAATGAAAAGGAGCCACTCGTTGGAGTTACAGGCGATTTCGATTGCCTCAAACAGACCGGTCACATTGTAACAAAAGAAAAGCTCATCTTGACATGTAAAAAAGCTTTAAAAACACTGGTGATGCTTTCTCTGACCTGATATTTGCACACTGTCATCTAACAAATCCCACTGCTTGAGTCTCGAATTTAAAAGCTCCGCATTGGACTTTGTGAGACCAAGATTTCTGACAAGGTCGTTGAGATCTTTTTGGTTGGGGTAGTATGGATTTTTCTCCTCAGTTGCAGCTCTGTAATCTGGATCAGTGACTTCATTCTCTTCTGAACTGCTTTTCCTTTCTAAAAACTGCTGCTCTCTTTTTGGAGGAGTGGGTACGGGGAGCTCAGAACTATGTGTCATTGGCGCAATAGATGACTGAAGGTCTGGTTTATGATAACAGGCGAATATTTGCCTGCTCGACGTTTGAAAGGGTTCACCATGCAGAAGAAACAATTGCTTGAGAGGTCAGTTGGTTCCCTCCAAATTCGTGGGATTGCGAAATTCATAGCTCTCTTTTCTTTTCTGTACCATTGTGTAAGAAAACAAAATGAAAACATAAGTAGAAATATGCAAATACTTTTCAATTAGTGTTATTAGAAATGATAAAAAAGAATGCAGTATCCAAATAAACAAAACATATTATATATATATATATATATATATATATATATATATATATATATATATATATATATATATATATATATATATATATATATATATATATATACACATACATACATATATTACCTTCCAGTGTTCTTTTGCAGAGCTCGCAGGTGAAATGAGGTGCCCAAGGTTTGTCTTGATCTTAGACTGGCATGCCGAAATATGCCTTATAGGCCTCACACATTCTAGCAGATCTCTCTACAGAGTACTTTTTCGCTCTTATTTTAATAAATTTGCCGCAGCCATAGCAAAATGCGTCTGTCGGATACTTACAACCTCTTGATGCCATGTGTGACGAATGCTTCTATCAATGACGAGTAACGATGTCTGGGCTGTGACGACTAGAGTTAAACTGATCTGTTGAGCATTTGCATTTTGTGTATAGAAAGAACAGAGAGGGACTGCCGTAATACGGCAGACGGGTAGTCAGAGAGGAGCGTTGCGGAAAATAATTAAGAAAGGGACAGCGAGAGTAGATAGGTCGGTGGCTATACACCGAAGCGAGGTGTTGTAGTGAGGGTGTGGGTTATGAGGTAATTGACTGGGCGAGGGATGGGGGCAAGTCAGGGGGGGAGGCTTACAGTCCATCCGGAAACGCGTTATTCATGATGCCTTATTGGGTTATGCGAAGAATGGTACGGGTGGCAGGTGTTCGTGGGCCGCGGGATATCGCGGCGCCATCGCGTACCTTCTTACATGTAGCGAGGTGTAAAGTGGGTCTGTTGTGAGTTTTTCAAGTTGTTTTGTAAGTCTGGTGTGAGCGTAGGTGTTGAGAGGAGTTAGTTTGTTGTTGTTGTGTAGTGCGTCCATTCTCGAGTACAGCGGCGAACGGCAAGCGCGCTTCAGAGCAGAGTTCTGAATGCGCTGAGCCTTTCGCTTCCAGGTGTCACTCGAGGCTACGAGTGACAGTGGGGCGTACGTGAGAATGGGACGCACGAGTGCTTTATATAGGTGTAGTTTTAGTTTCTTGCTCGCTAAGTAGAACCTACTCAGCGATGTGTTTGTACGTGAGGCTCTTGCTTGTATTATGTTCTGGTGTAGGTTGAACCTGAGGGATTTGTCGAATGTTACCCCCAGGATTTTGGTGCACTGTGTATATGCGAGCCTTGTTGGGTTTTGGTGGATCATGTTTGGTGTGTGTGAGTAGATTTGTAGGTTGTGCATGAAGTGATCTCTAGCGCCGTAGAGTGTCATCTGTGTCTTCTGAGGATTCGTGGCGATCAGCCATTTGTCCTCGTAGTCTGTCTTCTCGTCAAGTATTCTTTGTGCATGGAGCGCGATTTCTTCGGGGGCCCGACCGCTGTCGAGAATGGTCTCGTCGTCGGCGTAGGCCACTATGTAGGTGTGAACGCAGTTTTCTGGTGGGCGTGGGGTGTCGTTTGTGAACATGATGTAGAGTGTGGGTGCCAGAACGCTACCTTGGGGAACGCCTGAGCGTGGTGTGAAGGGTCTTGATAGGGTGTTGTTATATCTTATGTGGCATCGCCGTCCAGTGAGGTAGTGTGAGAGGAGCCTTCTGGTGCAGAGAGGTAACTCCGTGTTGTTGGCGAGTTTCCAACGGAGTCCCTCGTGCCACACCTTGTCAAAGGCCTTCTCCACGTCCTTACTGACGGAGAGAGTCTTTTGGTGTATCTGTCGTTTCTTTTGTATTCTGTCGTGTACGATGGTCACGGCCGCCTGAGTGGATCTGCCTCTCCTGAACCCGTATTGATGGGGGGAGAACCAGTCCCTCTCTTCCAGGAACTCCCGTAGGCGGCAGTTAACCATACGTTCGAGTATATTTGCCTAGGTGCTCTAATAGAGCAATAGGCCTGTAATTGTTTGGGTGTTTTGGGTCTTTGTGTTGTTTATGAAGGAGTATATTGTGAGAGACTTTGAATATTTTGGGAAAGTGGCCTGAGGCTAGAGAGGCATTGAATAGGTGTGTGAGTGTGGGGTATATGTCTGCGGGGAGGTTATGTATCAGTGTGGCCGGTAGGCCGGAGGGGCCGGGGGCGCGTTTTGGTGTCGATTTTATGTAGTGTTTTGTTTCCTCGACGGTGATTGGAGTGGTAAGTGTAGACGTGTAGTCGAGCACCTCCATGCGTATCAGGGGGGCAGGCCTCAGCTCGTGAGCATGAGTCCGGCACCATTCCTGAATGTTTTGGAAGTGCTCCTGCGCATGTGGTTTTGGTGGGTTGTGGGTGTGTACTGTGTCCCAGTGGGACCTGAATGCGTCGAGGATGTCGTTGGTGTCTGTGAGTGTGTGGTTGTTTATTTTTAGTGTTATTGGTTTGTGTGGTTCCGTACCCAGCATCCTTTTCACGTGCCGCCAGAAGAAGGAAGGGTCCATGCAGCGGGTGTCGTCCGCAATGCGGACGACCTCACGCCACTGCCGGTTCCTATCTAGCTGCACGCATTGAAGGATGCGGGCACGTAGCTGGTTGATGTTCTGTTGTCGTGGGCCTCTGGTGTAGTGTTGTTGTACTGTGTGATAAGTCTCTGTGTGTGTATTGAAAAGGTGAAGTGTTTTAGGCAGGTGTAGTTTTTGTGTGGTGAGTGTAGGTTACGTGCGGTGGTGATGGTGTCTAAAAGTGAGCACCAGTGGTGGTCTATTTGTCCTGGATTGGTGTTCTCCAGGTCGAGGTTGTGTGGTGTGTTTGTGGATATGTGGCTTCTAAATTCAGCCCAGTTTGTATTCTTGTAGTCGTATAGAGGTGATGTGGGGATGAGTATGGGGGATGTGGATATGATATGAGAAGGCATATCGGTATGTGGTCTGATAGTACGTGGGGACCGGGTGCAATGTGTGTGTAGAAACGTGTGGCATGGTCGTTACGAAAGACCACATCCGGGGATGTGGTGCCTCCGTGCGTGCCAAAGAACGTGGGGAAGGCAGGGCCGATGTGCTCGCAGCGGTGACGCTGCAAGGCACCGGCCAAGTAACTGCCCGCATCGTTCGTGTTGTTAGAAAGGAGTGTCGGGTGAAAAGCGTTGAGGTCCCCCGCGAAGAAGATGGGTAGATTGTGGTTGGAAAGGGCCCGGAGTGGGACTTCTAAGTTTAGTTGTAATCGTGGTGGTCTGTAATGGGTGGCCACTATTATGGGACCAGAGGTTGTATCGATTTTGCAGGCTAGAAAGGAGGTGTCGCGTGTGTTGACAAGGGAGTGGTGTATGTTGCGCTTTACTAGGATTGCAGAACCTAGGTGCCGCGCCTGTGGGGATAAGTATGTGTGGTAGCCTGCAATGCGGAGTTTGTTGTTGGGAGGGTGTAGGCTGGTGGAGTTTAGTAGTATGATGTCGGGTCTTTGTGTGTTGAGTACCCAGTTGGCGACCGTATGACGAATACCGTGCCAACTGCGTACGTTTAGTTGTATAACACTAGTGCGACCTATTGTCGTGGTCTAAGTGCGCGGGAGGCTGATTTGCCAGGAATCGTCCCTTTCTCCTTGGTTATAGCCCAGGAGGCGTGAGGGGCGAGTACCTTGACACGTGTAGATGTTTGTTTATGGGGCACGGCCGTGTTATTGGGTGGGGGGGCCGTAGTGGGTGGAGGAGTGTGTTCTGTAGAGGTGGTGGCTTTGGGTGGGGTGGTGTCTTGGTGGGGGGAGTTCGTGGGCGGTGTAGAGCTGGAGGACGAAGGGCTGGAGGCGGTTGGAGAGGTGCAGATTATGAGGGGAGGGGTGTCGGGGGAGAGAGGAGGCGGGGACGACGGAGGGGTGGTGGAGGCAGAGGGGGAGGGAGGCGGAGGAGTTGAAGGAAGGGTTGGAGGGGAAGGAGTCTTAGGTGAAGGGGCGGAAGGCGGAGGAGGAGAGGAGTGAGAAGGAGTAGAGTGGGAAGGAGTAGGGTGAGAAGGAGTAGAGTGAGAAGGAGTGTGTTTAGAAGGGGAGGGTTGAGAGGGAGTGGAGGGGGAAGCAGTGGGGAGCGAGGGAGGAGTGGAAACAGGAGAGAGGGGGTTTTGTTTGTCCCGTGCCTGTCTACGCGGATGGGGCTTGGGGGTGGGGTTTGGGGGGTTAGCACGGGGTGTAATGGGCTGCGAGGGGGTTGGAGTCACAGTGGAGGCTGTGGGGGAGGAGGCTGAGATGGGTGCGAGGGGGGTGGTGGAAGTGGGAGGTAGGCGGGGTTTGGATATAGGGGTGGAAGAAGCGCGAGGAGGATAGGTTGTGTGAATGGGGGCTTGGGCAGTGGCTGTGGAAGGTGTGGGGAGAGCGTGGTGAGAGTGGGGGGCGGTGGTTCCCTGCGGGCAGGGGAGTGTACCCGTCGGGGTGGGGAGGAGTGCAGGTCTGGATGTGTGTGCGTCAATTAGGGCGAACACCTTCTCGGGGAAGGTAATTTGCTCTATGCCGTTGGAGGCGAATAGTGTGTTCAGTATGTTTGCGTATAATCGGGGGTCACCCCTCGACATGTCTTTTGCCACCGCTGAGAGCAGGGTGGCCAGGTGAAGTTTGGTTTTAGTGTTGTCGCAGGGGTGGGGTGGGGAGGGGGTGTGGTGTGGGGTGGGGGTGGGCGTGTAAAGTGGTGTGGGGATGGCAGTGTGGTGTGAGGGTGTTGGTAGTAGGGGGGGTCTCTGAGTGTTCTGAACTGGCGTGGGGGGGGAGGGATGTGTGGGTGGGGTGTGGATGCTGCAGGGGTGGGTGGGTGCGTCGGAGGTAGAACAGGGGGAGCCGGCAGCGTGGGGCTGGCAGCAGCGGCGAATGACATGGTGAGGGGAGGGGGAGCGGGGCCGGGGTGTGTGTTTGTGCGTGTGTTTGGTTGTGGGTGCCTAATGGCCTCCACAGCGTCGTGGCGTGCCTTGCCTAGGTAAGGGCACCTGGGGTGGACGGCGACGTCGTCGCCGCCACAGTTTGTGCAGCGGGTTGTGGCGGAGGTGCAGGTTGTATAGTGGTGCCCCGCTACACTGCACTTTGAGCAGATTAGGTCTGCAGTGCAGGTATTGGTGCTGTGGCCGATTTTATAGCACCGGTGGCATTGTGTGGGTCTTATGTTGTGTTGTTCTTCAATGTGTTGAGGGTTTGTGAGGGTGCCACAGACCTTGATGCCTTGGTCTAGTAGCATGTTTTTAGTGTTATCACTGGACAGTGTAATCACTGCCCAGTTCTTTGACCTATTAAAGTAGAGGTCTTTGATTACCTCCTCCTCGTACTCCTGACGGAGGTGGGAGCGAAGGTCATCATTTGTGAAGGCCAGCCACAAAGGGTTGGTCCTTGTCACTCGAATCTGGTATCGTTTCATGATACCGTCCGCGAGTCTTGTCTGGAGGTTGAGTGTGTTGAGTGTAGTGGTCGAGTTTTGGTGGAAGGTTAGCGCGTCCTCCTGCGAGCGGAAGACGAGCTTGTGGCCTGTGCGTATTTTAATGATATTTGTTATTGGTGTGTCGTGGGTGGAGGCTAGCGTCAGCAGTGTGTGGTGGTTAATTGTGTCGGGTGCTGGTTGTGTGGTGCTTATTAGTGTGAGGTGGGATTTGTTCGCCATTTTTGAGGCTTTTACGGGGTTTTTTACTACTTTTTATGGGAAGGCCCCCGCCCCGCCGATGAGGACCCCGTGAACATGACTCGGATGTGATGAAGGGTGATGGATGAATTTATGGACCTGGTTGGGCTCCTCAGAGGGTGTAAAAACATGGCGGACTTAATGATGACTGAAGCCAGAATCAACTGACTCCAGTCGGGGTGCCGCCCCCTCTATTGGGTTTTGGTTATTTAACAGTTACGTCCGACATCTCACAGAGACGGAAGAGTCTCCCTCTGTGGTCCTGGACGGTGCCGCAGGGTAGGTTGTTATGCCTCCCCGCGTTTGTAACTGAATCCCAAACCAGGTTGCTTCTTCCTCTGGGTTCCGCAGCGGGGTAAGCCTCAGACCTCCTTTCCCCAGAGTTTTCAATTATGCCTTTTCTAAGTAGAACGGCATAGTTGCAACGAAGCTATATGTGTAGAGTCACGTTCACGGAGCCAGACATCACGGCGGAGCAGGGACGGGGGGGGGTTTAGCACGTCATATCAAGATGACGAACCAAGGCAATAAAGTTATTTTTATTCGGGGGGGGGAGGGGGCTGGGGGGGTGACTTAAGGTCCTATTTAGGTCCGGGGGTACTTGTAGAGGTGGGTAGAATCTCGATCACGAGAAAATCGTTGGTGAGCGGGAGTGTTCTGGAGGTGACTTGCCCTCAACGTTTCCTCCTTTGCCGGCTAAGACTTCTCTTAGGTCGAAGAGCTCACGTAGAAAAATCGATCGCTGTATATGATCTGTTGAGTAGACATTCTTTGTATTTATACAGTCCACTACGTTGCCAGAATGTTGTACAAATTCTTCAAACATATAAAAAATTCTCAAAAGTTCTAGAAAGCTCTACAATTTATTTTTCCCCAAATTAGTGTTGAATATATATAGAATGTAAGATAACTACCATTGCTTTTCAGGTCGCAAAAAAAAACAAAATATAAGGGAAATAATAGCTATTACTACTATATTACTGTTTCTATAACTTTTTAAATACAGTATATCATGTTTATACCATAACTGAAAAAAATACCCCTTGAAACTTTTTATATATTTTTACTATTTGTATCAGAATAATGTTATTTACCATAAATGGGCTAATTTAAAAATTCAATGTCCTAGCCACAAAAGCAAAGTTTGGGGATTAAAATTGACTGTTGGTATCTTTCCTTTTCGTTTCGCTCTGCCGAGCCACTTTATATTACCTAGTTTTCATAATTCTTCGCTGGGTGATGTCTCTTTTTGTTTCACTTAGCCGAGGCGACCCACGTGGCTATACTTGCCTGTTTGATTTCCGCTCAGCTTACATAACATATGTAATTTAACGGAGAGAAAAGCCACAAGGGCCTATCAGAAGTCATCCGAGTCAGCCACAACCCATAAAGTGCATCTACCACAAGATTGTCTGAACTGCCTACAAAGGCATCACCCCAAACCCCAACTAAATCATGCAATACAAAAATACTATATACACAAATTGATATAACAATATATAAATTGCCCCAATACAACTTAAAAACCATGATAACCTACCCTTCCCAAATAATCATCCAATCTGCGCTTGAAAACATTTAAAATTGGACTGTTCATTGTCTCTTGTGGTAAACCATTCCAGTAATTTACAAATCTGCTGGTGAAAAATACTTTCTCACATCCAAACTACACATCTGTATTTTGTTTTGTTTTTATTTTCAAGTCGAGGCCCTTTGTCTTATTACTACCTTTCAACTCAAAGAATTTGCTAAAATACAACTTGTCTACCCTAGAACAAATTAAAAAAAAGCTCAATCTTATCGCCTCTCACACACCTTTTTTCAAATGAGAACATATTTAGCACCCTCAACCTATCTATATATTCAAGGTGCTTCAGGGAAGGTATCATCTTTGTTGCACTCCTTTCCACTGACTCTAGAAGGCTGATATCATTGTGGGGACCATGCTTGTATAAGGTACTCTTAGTGAAGCCCAACTCTCTATTTGCACTATAATTTGCATCAATACACTTAGAAAACCTCAGTGACAAATCTACTACTACTTCTAAGTCCTTCTCATCCTCTACTCCATTCAACCAATGCCCATCCATTTCATACCTAAATTCTCTCTTATCTTTCCTATGTAAATAAATTTACACTTTTAAAAGTTAAAACTGATCTGCCACTTTTGTGCCCAACCTAATAACTTATTTAAATCACTTTGCATTTTACAATTAGTTTCAAATTCATTTACTACAGTTGCCAATTTTGTGTCATCAGCGAAAATTGACACATTACTATTTAGAGCATCCCAAGATCATTTTTCAAACTAAGAATAATAATGGTCCTAGAACTGATCCCTGAGGTACGCCACTGATAACGTCCTTCCACTGTGACCTCACCCCATTCAGCATAACTCTCTGTTTCCTGTCTTTCAGACATTCAGCTATCCAATTCAAAACTTTCCCACATATCCCATGTATTTTTAATTTGTGAATTAGTCTCTTATGTGGAACCTTATCAAAAGATTTGCTGAAATCTAATCAAATTACATCAACATTCTCTCCCTTATCTAACTGTTTAGTAACATAATCTATAAAATCCGGTAAATTTGTTAAACACGATCTACCTCTTCTAAACCCATGCTGTGAGAATCATTTATTAACCTACCACTATCTAGATGGTTAGAAATTCCCTTCTTAACTATCTTCTTAAGAATTTTACAAACTATAGAAGTTAAGCTTACTGGTGTAAAGTTATTCGGGTCCCCTTCACTTCACTTAAAAATTGGCACTTCATTCGCTAATTTCCAATCATTAGGTATTTCTCCAAACTCTAGTGATCTAGTATATATCTTCCCAAGAGCTACTGCAATACTATCTACACGTTTTATAAGTAACCGATAATGAATGTTATCTGAGCCAGATGACTTACTAGTATTTAACTACGATATAAGCCCTTTAATTGTTTCCCTATCCAATTTAATGGTATTCAATACCACTTGCCTTAACCTAGAATTATCATCAATTAAAAATTATGGATTCTCTTCTGTAAATACTGAAGGAAAATTATCATTACGTACCTGTACTATTTCCTCATCAGATTCTTTCACGCCGCCTTCATAATTAATAGGCCCTTATTTTTCTCTGCTAGATTTTTTATTTATTTTATAATACATAGATAAAGAATTTTCCTAGATCATTATTATGATTATTTTGAGCTAAATTAATTTCTGCTACCCTTTCGCTTTTCTTAATTATTTTATTTAATTAATTCCTAGTGACTCTATAATGATTCAGATTTTCAGCACTACATTCCCCCTGTAATCTTTGGTATGCTCTTTTCTTATCAGAAATTTTCCTAGCCATCTCACGATTCCACCACAAAGACTTCCTACATTTCTTACTAACAGTGGTGGATCCAGGATAAAAATTTAGGGGGTGTGAGCTAACATGATTTCCTCTCACTGAGGAGTCTGAGAAAAGGACATTGAACATTAATAATGGTTATCTTACACAGCATTGATAATACATAACTATATCACACGGCAGTGAGCACTAACTATATCAGATTCGAATTTTTTCGACACAAAAAATTATGAATTGTAGTTTTTGGACGTCAGCTAAGGTATAAAACTAAATTTAATGATTATTTTGGACAATTACCTGCATTTTCTACATGTATCACATAGGTACATTCGATCGCAACGGTTTAATATATATATATATATATATATATATATATATATATATATATATATATATATATATATATATATTGGAAGTAGGCCATTTTTTATAAAAGATTCATTAAAATCCAGAGCTAAGGCTGGAATGTTTAATTTAAAATTTCAATTGATGGCTCTAGGCGAGGAAAATTACTCGGAAGAGGCATGACTTTATTTGCCTAAACGTCTTTGTAACTACTAGTAGGTCATCTTCGAGGTAGAATGGTGAACATAATATTAAATGTAATATATATAGATAATATTTTAAACATAATCCTGAGATAACTGACTAATCAGCTAACTCAAAAATGCAAAGCTAATTTCTTATGTAGAATTTAAGACTAGATTCTTATTTTCGAAAACAAAAAGTTAAGAAATTTGTCATTTTTGAGAATATACAAAATGATGCAAATTTTCACATTTGTAGAGAATTCTTGTTCCCTTCGGGGGCGTTGCAGATTCTTGTGGCGACGCGTTGGGAGGATAGTTTTAGGCGAAATTCCTCAACTCTATTCTCCCTCCCGAACCTACATATCCTCTCCAAACCCCGAGCTCTCATCCTCTCTAAATCAACAATGCACTCACGCAATTCACATACAACACATATTCCCCATCTGCTATCACATCATAAACATTACAAGTACCCACAGATTTATTCTCAGACAATTCTATGCATTCAGCCGTTTCGCACAAAAACAACTAAATAGAAAAACTAATCCAAGTTAAACAAAAAACAAAACAAAACAGACCTTAAATCTTTTATTAGCAATTTAAGTTAAGTGAACGGAGAAAACCTTTGAAAGCGCTTTAATTTATATGTTGGCAGGCTATGTAAGCTCTTAGGGAGTGGGATGATTTGTCACCGAGGTAGCCGAATTGGTTTCTAGATTCGGCTTGGCGACTAACGGTTTGTTTCTACTGTGAATGCTTGGTATTCGCTAGGCATTGATTCCAAAAGATTAGAAAGCTTTCTTTTTGCTTAATTGTAGGCTAGGAAAAGGTGATCAGAGATTTACTCAAAGGTAAAGGAATCGCGTAGCTTTACTCAGTATTCTTTATTGGGCGGGAACATGGAAGGTTTTCAGATGTCTCCTCTTGATTAAAGAATTCATCCTTGAGCGCCTTCCAGCTCCCTTTTTACATAAGCGGCACGCTTATATGCAGTATTTTGACACTTCACCCGAATTAATTTTTATACATTAAATTTATTCACTACTTATATTAATTTATAGTAAAGTTGTTTTTATTTTAATCACATATATCTTAATCTTACAGAAGCAAAACAAATCCCTTATATCAGTTGTTTTCTTATAAACCTAGAGTTATCCTTTGCCTAGTTGGCAAATGTCACCATTTCTATTATTTAAGCCCTCTTAAACTAATACCCTTTTTTAAAATTAAACCTGATTTATATTGAATATATAGAATAAATGAGATTGTAATTATTACCTGTAGACTTTTACACAAATTTTATATATACTAAACCAAAATGTTTATATCCTAGTCTTTCGAGTTTTTTTAAGATCATTTAATGTTTCTTTTAATATCGGAAAGAAAAGAATATTTAATTACTGATAAAATAAGGAAGTGATTGAGAGAAGGATAATAATTTGGAGATATAACTCAGCTGTTTAATCTAGATTATAATGCAAAGGAAAGGTATCTAGCGGAGGTTAAAACGGTTAAACTTTTGTAGGTGTATCGTGTTACCAATTATAGGTGATTAAAGGCCCATTTTGGGGTACGAGTTTCTTCAATGCAATTTAGCGTGTTTGGGGATAATTGGTTACTGAGCTCTAACCTTGGGCTGACTCCGTTTGGGGATGATTATGTTCTCGTTTGATTTTGGCGTTGTAGGTAGGCTGGGTAAGAGGATCGGTTGATTTCCCGTAGGAAAAGGGAATCCCGGAAGGCGGATTATCGGACTCTTTATTGGGCAAAGTCTCGGTAGGCCTAGGCGCAATGAATTCGGGTGGTGTAGATCGGGTATTTGAGGCTGGCCTACTAATTTCTGGAGCTACTTTTGAGCCTATGTTCATCTTCTCCTGCTGAAAGTTAACCTTGTTACTGATCACAGAACTCTCTTGTCTGTCATTTTGAATGCTATTTATCGTGTGAAAAAATGTAAGCGTGGCCCGCTATTGTTCAATCATGTGGTTTGGGCAGAGATTACTTAGAGGAAAAATATCTCGTGCGTACAAGGGGATAGATATAAAATGTAGAGGGAGCTTTGATTCAGGCCTCTGCTAGATTATTTTATCTTGGGGACAGAGATAATTTTAGGAAATAAGATTTTGTGTTTCACGGCTCTGTGGCTCTGTGTTTGATAAAAATGTCTGCACAGCTGTTTGGGAAAATAGACCTGGTTCCTTGAAAAAATTTTATGCAATTTTAGTAGATTAATTGCAGGTGCATAATTATGTGCCTGCCTATTTCAAGACTTCATAGGACTCTCATGAGACCCATTTATGAGGCTTCTTTGCTGATCCTAATCCACCTTGCAATGGGGCACTAGAGGACTTCCCTCCGAGAAAACGGTGTTTTACAAATTATATTGAACTCGGAGTCTTAGGATATTTTATACGCCTTAAGAATGAGCGTCTATTAGGTCATTTTTCATGTACATTTTTACATTGAATTTGGGTTTCTTTGGCTTTCGGGCAAGGGGTCGGTAACCTATTATTAGGACCAAATATAGTTTATCTAAATCGGGCGTGCGTACTACACGACTTCTCTCGACTAAATATAAACACCGGGACCTGACTAAAATTATACAGGTAATGGCGAGAGTTTAACCTAACTTATCACCAGGCACTCGATTTCTTAGAAATACCCAAATTAGGGATCTTTGGTAAACGTAACTGAATTCATTTTTGCCTATATAGCCTTACACCAATACAGTATTTGTATATATTATTTACATTGTTCAATGACAAAATGTTATATAATTTCAGTCACTTAATTGCAGGTGCATAATTATGCACCTGCCCATTTCAAGACTTCATAGGACTTTCATGAGACCCATTTGTGAGGCTTCTTTGTTGATCCTAATTAACTTTGCAATGGGGTACTACACTCCTTCTAGATCATTCATCATTCAGATTCCCTTTCATCGAATGTTAATTTTTTTTAACATAAACCAATTATAAGATTATATAAAATTTTAAAGTGCTATTTTTTTAGGTACGAGGGGCAGTCAATAAGTTTTGCAATTCGGATATAAGGAAACGAGATATAAGGAAAAGTGTTTTATTATTTTTCAATATTACTACCCTCGACTTGAATGCACTTGAGCCACTTGTCCCTGAGGCTTCGAATTCCCGACAAACAGAAATCTCCCGACTGCTGTTCAATCCACTCCTGGACGGCGAGCTGGACATCTTCATCGTCCCCAAACCGGCGTCCACGCATTGCAGCTTTGAGCTGGCGGAATAAAACGTAGTCGCTAGTGGCCAGATCTGGACTGTAGGGAGGATGGTTGAGCTCCTCGAATCCGCACTCGCGCAGGGCAGCTTGTGCATCTCTGGCCTTGTGGACTTTAACGACGATGAAGTCGATCATGAGGCGCGAGGTTTCTAGGGACCCAACGGGCAGAGACCTTGGTCATGGCCAAATTGTCGTGTATGATGTTGATAACACTTCCATGTGATATTCCAAGTTCTCGCTCAAATTCTTCGACCTTGACCCGTCGATTTTCGAGGATCCTCCTCTCTACACGGGCCACATTGTCCTCATTGGTCACGTCTCACGGGCGTCCTGGACGGGGATCATCTTCAAGGGACTCACGACCATGGCGGAACTCCATATTCCAGCGAGCAATGGTTGCATAGGAAGGGGCGGTGTCGGTGTACACTGCAACCATGCGTTCATGGATCTCTTTTGCATTCTTGCCTTCCTTGGTCAAAAATTTGATCACTGCGCGGTGCTCAACCTTCTCCATTGTTGAAAATTTGTGACTGACGATCTGCGATCAGCAACTGCTTCTTAAATAGACGAGGCAGGAGCGTGCGGCTACAGGTACTGACTTGTCATAACTTGTCCTAACACCCCCACAAACAGCCATCCCCCTTCCTCTGTTTTGCCCTACCGATTCACAAAACTTATTGACAGCCCCTCGTATAATAAAAAAATCACTTACTTTGCAATGCTGTGTTTCAGAGAGAGAGGATGACGTGGGGATGATGCTGGTGTAGTTGCGAACAGAGAGAGGATACTGGAATTAGTTCTGAAAGTGAAAGATGCCAGCGATCACATTCCCAGCTCAGGACAACTGAAAAAGACCAGAAGGGCCAGGCGTGTGAGTCAGGGTGCGTGTTCCGACTGGTCAGCGAGCCAAACGCACGCGTGGACGCTCTGTATCTGCCATGACTCAAGACACAAGGTGCCGACTCGAAAAGTGATGTAAGCCAGGCATACTGTGTTGTATTTCCCCCTGGTCATGAGCCCCCTCCTTTCCCGCCCTTGGATCCGCCCTGATGCCTGAGCATATTAGTCCCTTTTTGCGGAGGTGGGGCGTCGTGGTTTGGTTGAAAATGCCAAACTACTAGATGAACTTAATATCAGTCCACAAGTAAATATGGGGAAACCCTCCAATAACTACTTCTTCTGATTGTTCTGACTTAAGTTTTTGTTCACAGGTTAATGTCACGATAGAGTTGTCAATATGTAACATCAGTAACATATAACTGATTAGCAGATGAAACTCTGTAGAAATAAAAGCAACACCAAACCGATACATGAAGCTCAATAGCATGTCGATAATTCCCTGGCAGAGATGAGAGCATTTATTCTTCTGGGCACGTTCTTCGCGAAGGTGCGACACCTGATGGGTGCGATCTTGGCCCAGTATTCGGTGATGAATGTCTTCAGTTGTTATTATATGGTGGCTAGCAACCTGTTACAGCCTCTTTCTGGTCCTGCCCCATGTTTTCTAGTGGATTCATATCCTGAGACCATCATTGTAACATTGCTGTCCCGGCACCACTGGATGGTGGACGCAGACTTATGACATGAGGCATTGTCCTCCTGGAAAATTACATACCTGGCATTTCTGGAGAGTTCTAGGCTGAAGGCAGCATGAAGTCTCTCAGGAAAGCTTAGTACTTCTCCAAAATCATGGTAGCATCACAAACAGTGAGAGGAGCCACCCATGAATTTGAGACGCAGCTTATACCATTACAGAGCGGCCACCATGCTTTACTTTAGGCGCTATGCACTATCGATTCCGCTGCTCCCCTTGCCTCCTTCGGTCTCTAACGTTGTCTGGAGTTGGGCACAACAGGGGCGTGGATTCGGTGGACTATAAGACACGTCGCACGGAAACATGCTCCAGTTGCGGTGAACACATGCCCAAGCCAGCCGACGTTACTTCTGCTCAAGGTAGATTAGAGGCTTCTGGTGGGCTTTACATGACTTCAGGCCTTCTGCAAACAGTCACTGACGGACTCTTAATACATCCGTATTAACTTCGCTGCCCCTTGTCTATTCATGTTGCAGCTGGACTGCGTTTTTCTTACCATCCCGAAGAATACTGCGACGCAGATACCTGGCGTCACGTTGCGTAGTGATATTGAGTTGTCCAGAATGAGGTCGTTCTTTGATTTATCCACTTTCCAGGATCCTCTTCAATAATTCTGCAACACCAGAATGTGATTTACCGACCCTCTGGGTGATTTGTCTTCAGCTTGCATAACATATTTCTTTCCTCCACGGTAGTACCTTTGCTGTCACAGAGTCGCATCTTTCAGGGTGGCTCTGGCAGCACTAAGCGCCACTGGCTCCTCAACTTTCACTGCATGGTTCTAAGTGCCACATCCCGGTACACCATTTTGACTATGAGGTAGTTTCAGTCATGGATCTGCTAGTCCACTGCAACCCACCGCTGATTCTGGTCGTATTGAGTCCCCTTATTGCAACTGGTGCCATTATCTGTGAGCCTATAAAGTGCGGTTAGGGGTTGCACGCCCCTAGCATCACTCAAAACAATTCACGGTGCAGGTTTCTCCCATCTTAATCTCCCGGACATCATATCATCAGTGATAGGATATCATATTTATCAACAAATATGATGTGTTATATGAAGACATTTTCACCGTAACATGTTGTATACGGATATCAGGATTTCATACATTTCAATAGCATTGCGATTTTAGATATTTAAAAAAAAAATTATAAGGAAGATTGTTCTTTAATTTTGCTTTTTTAATGTATAGGGCACATGTATGCAAACCTACACCAACATATTCATAGACATACCGAGGAATAAGAAATATTATAGGTGTCCCTAAACCTTTGGCCGCGGCTGTATGCCCACTACAGTATACATATATCAGAATTCCCTACCTATCTCTTCGATTGCACTATATTCGCCAATCTCGATTTGATTCTTGTTTTCAATTAAATCCCTGTTCAAGTTGATGGCGTCTTTAAGATAACTATCACCAGTCCTCTCGTCCCCTACGAAATTGTTTTCATGCTATATGGATTGCGTAATAGTGGCCATACCTTCCAACGTTTCATGGATCAGGCTCTCAGAGGTTTTCATTTCGTCTTTACTACACATACGACCTCCTAATAGCGTCTTTGTCTTCAGCCGAACATCTTTCTTGCCTTCGCCTGAAATTTACTCGCTTTAAAGACTAGGATATCTACTCATCTCTCCTAAGTGTCTCTTCGGTGTCTCGCAACTCTCCTTTCTGCGGAACCATATTTATCCAGGCGGAATGCGGCTTCGAGGATAAAGCTTCAGTGATTCTTGTCTTGCCTCAACTCTCTTCGCTCACACAAATTGGTCGTTTCTGTGGGATGGACAATTTTTATCACATATTCATTTCTGACTGCTCGACTCATGCAGCCATTGAACACTCTGCTGTCGAATACTAAGACAACTTCAGATGTGTCTTTAAGCGTGTGAAACCTTTGGTCGCAAGAAAAAATGTTATTGACTTCGCAGTATTTTTGTCCCATTCTTGCCCTAGAGTCTTCATCAGTGTTACCTGAGACGCTTAATCAACTCACGTCAGAGCGACTCTACAGCTAAAGGTTAATGACCAGTAGCAACTTCTTGCTTTTCCCCTGCTCTCTTTCTGAATCTCAAAAGAGATACAGCATATTACCTCAGGAGCTACTGTGAATGTACCTCTATGACCGTTACTTCGGTCAATATTTGGAAGAAAGTGGATTCACTATATTCACGTACCACAGCATTTGATTGATTGCCTTATTGCACATGACACGTCTTCACTGCACTCGGCAGTTGATGTATAGGTTGGTAGGCTGTGTAAGCTCTTTAGGAGTGGCGTGATTACCAAGGCTGATTTGTCACTGAGTTTTGGTATTACTCTTGGTGCAACCAAGTGGGTTTCTTGGTTCGGCTTGGCGGCTGCCGGTTTGCTTCTGATGGAAGTAACTGATATTCACAAAGCACTGATTCCAAAATGGTAGAAAGTTCTCTTCTTACTTGATCGCATGCTGGGTAAAGTTGATCAGAAACTTCCTCAAAAATAAAGGAATCGTGGAAATGGATTCAGTATTCTTTATTCGGTGGGAACTACGAAGACCTTCAGATGTCTTTTCTTGATTCAAGAATTCATCCTTAAGCGCCATCCAGCTGCCTTTTTACATATACGGCCCGCATACATGCGGTATTTGGACATTTTACAATCGGGAATATATTCTTATACATTAGACATGAGCTTCTAGTTACATTAACTTTTTTTACAAATTTTATACTATTATAAAGTCTTACAATTGCTATTCAATAGTATACAAGTAAATAATACAGCATTTTTCCTTTAAAATTATGACGAATGAATGAATTACTCCTTACGGCCTCAAATAAATAAACTGATTTCATATTAGACCGCTTAATACATTTAATATTAATTGAAATAATAATACATTTCTTCGCTTTATTTAATTTAACTCATTTACAATGTTTTACATATATATCGAATCTTACACTTGTTGAATTATGAAACATAAGCAATTTAATAAGATTCTGAAAATCCCTTTAACATATTTCTTCGATAGAGGTGGACTAAAGATAAAGCGTTATTAAAATATCAAATAGAAGTTTTGAAGATTAATTTATAGTAAAATTGTTTTTATTTTATTCACAGATATCTTAATCTTACAGAAGCAAAACAAATCCACTATATTGATTGTTTCCATTTAAACCTAAAGTTATACCTTGCATGGTTGTCAAATGTCACCATTTCTCTTCTTTCAGCGCTCTAAAAGAATTACTCTTTGTTTTCGTCAATTAAACTCGATTTATATAAAATATATAGAAGTCATGAGATTGTAATTATTAACTCTAGACTTTTAAACAAATTTTTTATTTAGTAAACCAAAATTATTATATTCTAGTGTTTCATTTCATTTACATATAAGATCATTTAAAGTTTCTTCAAATAACAGAAAGAAAAAAATATTTAGTTATTCGTACAAATAAGAATTTATTTGTAATTTATTAAGTAATTTAACTGAACTATTTAAATCTTGTAACGTTAGGAGATATTTAGATTTTGCGTTGACGTATTTGTTCTTTTATTTTTTATTAATTACATTCTAGTCCGGTCGTTGAAATTTAGAAAGCGAATATTTTAGCTTCAGCTAAAAGTGTGCACGTGCTATCCTCATGTCTTTACGCGATCTGGGCTGTAGACTTTCTAGCGCTTGTTTTAGACTTGTAGTTTTATAAACCTAACTAGTATGTTTGTTCGCTTGGACCACAAAAAAAAATCCGGTTTTTTGACCAAACGTCCTTTCGGACTTTTAAAAATCAGAGATAATACAGGGTCATCCCTCTAAAACGCCCCCCAACTTTCGATAGGCCTCATTTCTTAATTTTCTGCAAAGATTGGTGATAACTAGTTTATTGTATTTAAAAACATCATATCAAAACATAATAGCCTTTGGACTTTTCTTCTTTATTCTAGAGCACGTGTTCGAGATGACCTCCATTTACCTCTGTGCATTTCTTGAGGCGCAGCACAAAGTTGTCCATTGCGTCCTTACAAACTAACCTACTAATGGCTCTGATCTCCTCCACGATGGTCCTGGGTCTCACTGCGTACACTCTGTCTTTAATGTAGCCCCAGAGAAAGAAATCTGGGCTGTGAGGTGCCCACTCAAAATCAGTTTTGAGACTGATCACGCGGCCACCAAAGTTCTCTTTCAGCCAATCTCGGGACAGATTTGAGGTGTGGGAGCTTGCTCCATCTTGCTGGAACCAGAACTTTCCCATAAACGACGGGAAGAGGGTCTGCAGCTCCCTTTTGAAGGTTTTGAGGATCTCAACATACCGCTCCTTGGTGACTTTCACTGTCGCGCCAGATTCCTCCAAGAAGAATGGTTCAATGATTCCTCTGGCTGAGATTTCACTTAGGGAAGTGTAGGGGCTTGGTGGCTACCTCATTTGGTCTGGAAGTCCCCCAGAAGACATTTGTCTTTGAGTTTATCTTTCCTTCAAGATGGAAGTGAGCTTCATCTGAGGTCCGAAGGAAGTTAAGGAAAGTTGGGGTCTCCTGAATCTTCTCCACTATCTTGACTGTCATAGCCTTTCTCTGCTCCTTGTGTGATGCTATAAGGGTCTGCTTCATCTGTATTTTGTATTGGTGGGTCTTTACACCCATTACTAGCCTCATGGTAACTTCACAAAAATCCAAGCAATCGATCAGGTCAATGGAGCTGTATAGCGGAAGCCTGACAGGAATGGGCACATGGTATGCGCGTCATCAACCGAAATTTAAAGGCGACGGCATAGCAGTCGATTTTGGAGCCAGGATTGAAGGTGTGGGTGACGATAAGACAGTTCACGCGATCGTCGTAGAGGCGCAGATCGATGAGACAATCCTGTTAATTTAAAGAAGAAATAAGCAAATATGGATTACATGATAAAAAAGCTAAAGATCCTACATATTTACACCGACGGCTGGAAAAACAAAAGCATACAATATAGAAATATTTTTAGGAAACTAGTTCCTGACGTGATTACAATCTCGGAACATAGAATAAAAGATGAAGAAGCAATGAAAATCTTCAATTATCATATAATAAAAAAGAATCCCACCGGGGAAAGGTACGATGGTACAGCCATCGCAATAAAACGTAACCTTCGATGCACACAAGAGTGTGAGGTGGACGAGGCCTATGTTGCCGTAACACTCGAAATGGAGTACTCTGCAATCGCGCTAGCGTCTGCCTACCAACCGCCACGACGCTCGTACATTCCGGTTCACTCAGTAATGGAACTATTTAATAAGAATAATCCCACGATGCTACTGGGGGACCTGAATACCGGAATACCCGAATCAGTCTACCGGACAAAAAACAACGCAGGAGAGAATCTAGGACTTTTAATGGAGAGAAACATACTAAAAAGAGTAGGACCGTAATTCCCAACCTACATTACCACAAGAAACTCAATCAAACCTGATATAGTGCTGACAGACAATAATTTTCCATAGAATGTGTATATAGAACCTGTTCCCATACCTTGCAGCGACCACATTAGAATTCTGGTGACCATCAACCAGAATCAAATACAGGTACCAATAAAACCTCAAAAAGCCTACAGACTAGCAAATTGGGAAAGATATACACAAATACTAGAGGGCTACACCCAACCAGACCTAGAAGGAAAAACTACGAATAATTGGAAAACATAACCGAAACACTAATCGAGTACATAAAGAAAGTATACCTAAGATCAGATACAAAACTCTCCGCACCCAAAATGGACAGAGCAGATGGGAAGGAAAGCTAGAAAAATAAAAGAGAAATACACAGAAAGTAGTCAGTCTAGAAGAAACAGACAAAATAGCAAAGAGCTAACGAGACATAAAATAGGAATGATCTTCCTGATTAAAGATCAACAGGAAGAAAAATGGAAACAGTTCATTAAGAAAATATAAAAAAACACCAAAGATCCAAAAGAAGCTAGGAAAATGCTAAAAATAATACAAGGTTGGCCACCAAGAAAGCCGATAAAAATTACAGACGAAGATAACGAGTTCTTAAGAAGCGAAGCAGCAATAGAATAAAAATTCAGATAACATTGGAGCAAGTATACACTATATAAGAAAGGGGCAATCAAGGATACGATAGAGAACAGAAATAACGGTAAACGAAAGTATAAGAATAAACAGAGAAAAACTAACACCGGAGAGTAGAGTCAACAATCGCACAAACGAACAAGCAGGACTAGGAACGACGATCACGTTGGACGAAGTAAAAAGCGCTATCAGATCCTTCACACAAAAAAAAAACGGGGAAGACGGGACTAACAAAACGCAATTACGAAAAAGCTCCCGAAAACATAATAAAATGTATTACAGATATCTCCAATGCATATCTGAATATAGATGCTTTCCCGAAATTTTTCAAGATGGCGAAGATGGGTTTTTTGCCAAAACCAGGAAAACGGTCAAACTTGGTCTCAAGGAAAATTAAACAAACATCAATATGGGTTCAGAAAAGAACGAGTCTCAATAATGGCTCTCTCAATAATAACCGAAAAAATCGCACAAGCCAAATCTGAGAGAGGGCATGTGGACTTGGTACTCCGTGATGTCGAGAAAGCCTTCGAAAACAAGGTATGGGTTGAAGGATTAAAACATAAACTCCTACAACTTGATCTCGGCATCCTGGTGGAGAGAATCCTGGCTGATTATATAACTAACAGAAAGGCCTTTCATCAGCATAGAAGACCTCGAAGGGCCCGTATTCTAACTACCGACAGAGGTCCCACAGGGGGGATGTCTGAGTCCCACCCTATACTCAATTTACATATACAGACCACCTTCCACCACCAATAACACCAGGCTGTATGAACATACAATATGCGGATGATCTCCACAAGAGCCACAAACCCTAGATGTAAAGATAGGACAACGGAACAAGAAATAAAAACATCAACGAATTACAAAAGAAGTGGAAAATAAAAACCAATCCAAATAAATTCAAAACTATTCCAATAAGCCGGTTCATAAAAGATCGGATAAACATCGACGGCACAGACTATGAATACGCCCAAGAAGGAAAAGCGCTTGGCCTACACTTGAGAGAAAAGGGCTACCATACACACATAAAAGAAAGAATAGCCAGAGCCAAGATGGGCGTAAGATTACTATATCATTTAAAAGAAATCGATCAGAAAAGGAAAAAGACAATCTACAAAACATTTATCGAATCGGTATTGACATACCCACTAATCCCAACGCATACATTAACGAAATCGAATAAATAAGGCTGCAAAGAGTGCAAAACAATGCAGTATATATTATAACTAATACAAAGAGAAGAGAAAGAAAACGAATAAAAGAAATATTAGACTCGGCTGAACTCGCCCCAATTAACAAAGTTCTCGAAAAATGCGCAAGAAATATGTATATGGAATAAGCTCGAGGAAAAAATCACCAACACAAGCAGAGAACTCAATATTGAGAACGAAGACTATGAAAGACAATCATTCCCTAACAGTAGGTTCGCCTGCAGCTAGAGGAGACACCAATCTATTCATGAGCAAACAAACAGAAACCGTAAAAAATAACAATAAAGGAAGACAACAAATAAACCAGGTAATAAAAATAAGACAAAGGCATGAATGCCTGAAGGAATCAAAAGCAGGAGATAAAAAAGGGAAAAAAAGACAAGGAATTAGAAGCAAAGATACCTATACAGGTACCCCAAATGAAACAAAGAATAAACGGATAAAAAATAAAGAATTAGAAGTAACTGGATATAACTACGTCCGAAATAAATAGAAATATAAGCAAAGTAGACACAACTAAGCAAAATGATCAGCCAGTAACTGGCAAATCCATTCTTACTCACACCCGCGCTTTCCACACCCCCGTCCCTTAAAAAAACAAAAAAAAACTTCTCATGTTATCTCTCTTTATCAACTATCATCTTCCTCTTAGCAACAAGTGTGTAGCCTTTGAAAATGATATGTGAATATATCGAAAAGCGTCAGGCCAATAGAGAATTTCGTTTTGCTTAGTGAACCAGTTTCTGCCCTCGTGCGTCACGACTTTCTAATGAATTTTGATGAAGTAATCCAAGACCAAACTAGAACATAAGACAAATCGAGAGACTTGAAAAGAAAACAATTAACAATAAGTTAGCAGTCGCCTTCAATATAACATGTTAAGAAAACAATTTACTGCCCAAATATATATATATATATATATATATATATATATATATATATATATATATATATATATATATATATATATATATATATATATATATATGCAATTTATTCGCGAATAAATTGATCCTACCACTGTGATTTCTTTCCTACATTTACATGTACGTTACTGTACTTCTTTGGATATATATATATATATATATATATATATATATATATATATATATATATATATATATATATATATATATATATATATATATATATATATATGCGGTTAAAAGGCTATTTTTGGCAAGCACAGTCTTCCTCAAAGCCCTCGGAAGGAGCTCTTCTCACATACACGAGAAGGTAACACTTAAAATAGGCGTTCTCTCAGATAGCCTCCCAAAATTATCTTTCGATTGGCCTTTTCAAATGTCACTCTCGCTTATCGAAAAGAATGAAAAATTTGTTATTCGTCATTTTCGCCACACCTTATAAATTAAGAAAAATTATTGCAGTAACGCAATTAATTATGCGTTACTGTTTCTTTGTTTTTTTTTCTGATCTGTACGCTATTTATAGACTTTTGTAACAATCGCATTCTCAGTATACGACTGACTGAAGAGGGTATTATAAACTACATACTGAAACTAGTCTCGTAAATTAAACTTTTTACTCCTATACAGTGGTTTCACTATCATATACCATAATTCACCATTTAGTTATTTTACTTATATATATATATATATATATATATATATATATATATATATATATATATATATATATATATATATATATATATATATATATATATTATCTCACCCCACCCCACCCATTTCCATTTGCAGAGAAGGAAAAAATTATCTGCGGAATTTAAAAGAACTGCTAGAATGGCTGGGAGACTCGACTGAAAAAGGAGTGTTTTATTTTGTACACTTTTTATTCCATTTTAAAGAGCAACACCGTGCATACCAGTCGCTTAGCCAGTAGACTATTTGTGCTGCCATGGAGAATCTTGGAACCATTTGCGGAACTGAGTGCACACCAACTAGTTAAGTGGCTCATATGAAGCATTTAGGAGACTTGGCAACAGAAACCTCCCCAATTATCCTTGACGTGTTAATTTCCCTCAGTAACTCGTGCTCAATACTCATTAGAGAGAGATGGTTCAATCTTGTTTGACCCATACTGGCTCTTACTTCGTTCTTGATTCTATTTAATTTTGAATAGGAGAGTTCCCCACTGCAGTTGGTAACCATTAGAATTAAATAAACCTTCAACGCGATCTCGACATTTGGAAAACAAGGCCTAAAACAATTATCAACTATCAGACGATACAATGTCAGTTTGTAAAGGTCTTGTTGAGATCCAGCAACAATATCAGCTAGGTCAGTTTTCAAAAGTTCATTAAACTGGATCAATTCCTGTTCGAACTCCTTTTGTAAATATTTAGGGTAAGCGTTGATCAGGTTTGTTGCACCAGCCTTGACTTCATCTGGAGTAAGCTTTGGCAGATTTCGAAGAAACCCAAACATACCTTTCCGCTTCATATATGCCAACTGCCTTTTTGAGAGAGCAGCAACCAAACTAGTTGTCCACAATAAACAGAAAAGCTCCAATTCTGAATGATTTAGATGGCTGGATGGATTGTATGCTGCTATCATCTGAGGTAGAACCGTGGTAGTAGTCATATTTGCGATCCCTTGATCTTTGTCGTGAAACGTCCTTGCGGTATTGATGGCAATCGGTAGGAATTTTGGCCTTATATACAATAGCTGTGAAAGTTGGTTGAAAAGCTTCAACATAACCTTGCATAGATTCGTACAACGCACTGCAATGAAACATTGGTGTTCTGAAATCTTTTCAGAATCTGATCCCACAATATGACCATAAGTCCTGTCTCCAATGTTTTCATGGTTACCAAGAGTCCTTTAGCCTATTTTCTGCATACAGGCTTGACATCAGTATCCTCAGCAATGTCTTCCAATACTCATGGAGGGCTGAAGTCGCATCTGCTCGAGTAGACCATCTAGTATCAGACATTCTTTTGGGCAGATGAAGTGAAGATTTACTATTTGATAATGCCTTTGCGAGGAGTCCTCATCGATGAGCAGAAGCAGAAAAGAATGTGTATATATTTTCAACAAAAGAAAAATAATTGACGGCTTCTGGACAACATTTTGCAACAAATCTTCTTATCAAGTTGAGGGAATGCGCAAAACATGGAATATACTCTGCAAAATTACACTTCTCTTTGATGATGGCCTGTAGTCCATTGTATTTTTCAATCATGTTACTAGCATAATTCTAGCCCCTACAATCTTTGATGTTGATTTTCCTTTCTTTAAAGAAATCCAGTAAGCTGTCAGCAAGTTTTTCAGAACTATGCCCTTCCATCTCTAAGAACTTGATAAATCTTTCTTCAGGTCCACAAGGCAACACATATTGCATAATCAATGTAAGTTGGTCAATGTGTGCTAGATTTGGTGTTGAATCCAGTGAAATTGAATAATACTTGGACTTTTTAATTTCACTTATTATTTGGTCTAGCATACTGGCCCCGATCAGACTAATAAACTCTCCACACACATCTTTGGACAGATAAGAAGTATGATCTTTTTCTTTGTTCCGATGAGCATTTATGTGCTCAGATAGAAATGGGTCAAACTTGGCCAACAGTTCTAACAGTCTAAGGTGATTATCACTTCCACGGAAAGGGGGACCTCGTTCTGCTAACAGTGCACTGATTCTTGTCAAATCAGTCCAGTGTTAACATTCATCCAATCATCAAAACCTTCCTCGGCAAACTTAGAAGGGAACTCTGGGGTGCGGTTTTTCTCTTTCCAGTTCCGTTTTAAGTTCCTCTTTCGTGTGAGACCCCACGTGGAGGTCTACTTTTCTGCATACGAATGACCGATTGGCCAGCAGTTGTGGTGGTGACAGCTTCCATCAGCAGGGGCGCTAGGCCACGGGGTGGGGAGAAATTAGCCAGTCATGATGGATTGACTAACTATGGTTAATAACGTATTTCTCTCTTTTTAGGTATCTCCCTGAAGGAATGATTTCAGGTATGGGAGAGGAAGAGGTGGAGGAGACTATAGATGAAAATGAAAAGAAATGATGAAATTGAGGTGGAGGGAGTCTTCTTTTTTCAGATTTTCTCCTGAGCAGCCAAATTGATGTTTAATTTCTTCCAAATTAAAGGGATAAATTCTAGGCGCTGAAATGGAGTAAGTACGAGGGAATAATTTCGTACTTAATCTTCTAATATGCAAGACGAAAATTCTCTTCGGTGGAAATGATGAAAATCTTTCGGGCGTTTGCTTTTCCAATCGTGAATTATTCCGGGTGAAGTTGATCCAAGCGGTGAAGTCACTAACCCTAAACCACAAAATACATCTATGTAAATAGTCATTCCATCTACTCATAATTATACAAAATTCAACCAATCAGGGTTGAGACACATTCAATTGTCATACTTATGTCCATTTCTGAAATAACAAACCTAAGCGTTAACAAATTGTCCAATCAGCTTTTAGACTTAAGCGCTGCAATAATTGTCCAATCAGCGTCACAAAATATTTAAGAGAATGAATAACGCTCAAACCGTTTCGCATATAAACACGGCTGAAATCCATTCCGAGCTTGAATTCATAAAGATATTTAACTACGAAGTGCTGATGGCACGCCACTCGAAAGAGAGGTTCGATGAAGTAGCCATTGCCATCAAAAAGGGGATTAAGTTCAAAGAGATACTGGGCTTGGAAGAATCTTACCTGGTAATTGCAGTCGGATATCAACCTCCCAGGTGCCGATACCTACCGATCCCCAATTTCCTACGACTGTTTAGGAGAGAATCCTCGGCAATCCTGATCTCATCGGGGATTTAAACGCCTGGTGTAGGGAAGCCGGCTACACAACAGCTTTCAACGGAGCCGGTAACTCACTAAGCCTTCTAATTGAGATAGGCATAGTGCAGAGAGAAGGACCCAACTTCGCCACCTTACACACATCAAAATCGTCGATCACCTCGGATATTGTGCTGACGAACCCAAGCTTTTCTTTGAATCAGGTGACCTTTCCTGTCCCTTTCGCTCCATCATATCATGTTAGTATGGTCACCCATATTTCCACTTCCCCGATCCAGGTGAAAATTCCAAAACGCATATGCCTGGCAAGAACCAACTGGGAGACATACAGTGAGCATTTACAACATGTGCAGGTTGAACAATTGGATGGGGCCTCGCTAGAAGAAATTGATGCAAAACTTGACCACCTTACATCAAAGATCAGAGAGGCTGACCGCTTGACTGTTCCGTGAAAGGAACACATAATATTGCTCGCTCCTAGATGGAACCATTACATTCAGGATAAGATGGATCAACTAGAGGCAACCATCTATTTCGTAAACTTATTTGGGATCAGGGCGCGTCGACACCAAGAAATAAGAGATCTAAGGAACGACATCAGATATCTCACAATGTAGAAGTCAAGAGAGCAGTGGGATGAATTAATTGATAATATTGATACTGAAGATGACCCTAGAAAATTCTGGACCCAATTGAATAGACTGCGAGGCTCTCCAACTAAGAATCGTCTAAAAATCCAAACGAATGGCGTGGAATACACGAAAGACCAGGACATCGAACACGAATTTAGAAATTATTGGCAAAACCGTTTTCGCATTAGTGAAGAAGAGAACGAATTCTCCGATGAACGGCACGAGGAGCACGTTCTTTCAAATCTTAGAGAACTAGGGGCTGACCTCACACAGCATCATTTCGTTGACAGAACACGACTCACAAGAGAAGAAGGTAAACACTTCTCAAACGAAGAATATGAAATAGCCCTGAAGAGTTTTAAACAAAAAGCGCCAGGGATAACTGGTATCACAAAAATGCATTTGCTTAACGCCCCCAATAACTTCAATCAGGCCCTTCTCGATGTATTTAACGCCTGTCTCAACGTTAGCTACTATCCGAACCAGTTCAAAAAAGCCCGGATGATATTTATATTAAAGTATGGCAAGCCGAAGAAAGAGATCAGTAGTTACATACCAATCTATCTGCTAGAATTCATTGGTAAACTTCTGGAAAAGCTTCTCAACAACAGACATAGGACTTTTCTGGAACTTAACAACCTATGTAATACCCAACAACATGCCTTCCGGGGAAAGCTTGGCACAGAAATGGCTTTGGCTCTGATCACAGAAAAGATAGCTATCGGAAAGGCCAGAAATGGCAATGTTGACGTTGTACTTCGAGACGTGGCTTCAACCTTCGACAAAGTGTGGTTACCGGTCCTGAAAAAGAAAATAAGTGAACTGGATATGGAGCAAAAACTAACGAGAATACTCTGCGACTACCTGGAAGATCATGAGGCAGTCGTGAGATTAAACGACATCGAAGTGGTGACTTTCAACCTAGAGGCGGGAGTGCCACAGGGGGATCGCCCCAGCCTTACTCTATACGCGGTATATACTTTACCCTGGCCAAGACCTTACTCATTACATCCAGCTGGCGGATGACAAAACACAGGTCATCACTAGCTTGTACAAAAACCCTGTGGACATCGCAAACAGGACAAGATGGGAGATCGGAATCATCAACAATTTCAAAAAATTTAACAAGATTAAACTTATGTTCAGAAATTCAGGATAATACCTGTGGGCCGTCGGAAAACAAAGGACGTATTAGTGCAGGACAAGCCGTGCGATTATTCCAGAGAAGGTCGGGTAACTTCGCTTGAAACTGACCTCAAGTGGTTAAAACGCCCATTACGAAGATAAGGTCGCTGAGGCCATAAGAAAATTACGGGCCCCTTACCGTTTCAAACGACTCTCAATAAACAACAAGAGGAAACTTTACATGTCGTTAATAAGGCCAAACCTACTGTATTCTGCCCCCCCCCCATCCTCCATACTCTGAGCAAGTCCGCCATCAGAAAAGCACAAGTTGTACAGAACAAGGTAATTCGCTTTATAACCAATGTAACCTTGTGGGACCACATCGCTTCAGAAATAATCCACATGAAATGGTAGATATAGAACCCATAAACGTCACCCTAAACAGACGTGCAAAAAACCTATGGCAGAAGATTTATCAAATCATCCCTGCTGAAGTACTAAACCCTATCAGACCACCTAACGAAGAACTACCCAACTAGACATTTAAATTTTAGTCAACTGCTGGCATTGCAGGAGACTGACCCTATTTATGGATAAACCTAACAGAAGATTAAACAATATATAATACACAAAACTAAGAGACAAGCTAAAAACAAAAGATCCGAAGTGGACACACTCTACAGAAAAAAAAATTTAAAAGACTAAAAGATCCGAAGTGGACAAACTTTTCGTAAAATAAAATAAACAATCTATTAACTAAAAGATCTGAAATGGACAACCCCCCTCCCCCCGAAATGAACAACCCTCCTCCCCCCGAAATGGAAAAACTTATGTTAACAGTAAACAATAAGAGTAAAGATAAATAACTAATAATTTCTAGTAAATTTGAAAAATAACAACCGATCTAAATGAAGAATGAAGACTGAAAAACAGCAAAGACGGAAGTGTAACATCAAGTCTAACGCCTATTACGAGAGATCATATATCTTATGACAAAGGCTTGAATGCTGAATAATCAAACGACAGCAAAATGACTTACAACAAATGAGCATTTACTGAGGTAGCCAGACAACCTGGCACACATACCCTAATACTACAAAACTACTTTTTCTATCTATCTCCTACGTTCTATTCACACACCTTCTATCTTTTACGATCGTTGATCGATGATTCGAGCTTGACGGTTTGAAAGCTTCATTGATTCAACAACGCTAACTTGCTACACATCTCTTGCCCGATAAAGGAGGCAAAACAAAAGGAAAAACCAACCGGAAAACGTGGAGGTCTTTTCATCACTTTCCCTACGGGGATTTTTGAGAAGGAGATGTTTACAAGCTGTTCTTAGGCGACTTTATATGTTTTCCTTCCCCTACCCCCGTCCCTCGACGGAGTGACGAAGCAGAAATAAACTTGGCTGCCTGTATAGGGTTTTAGATGAATATTGCGTCAATAATATAGATAGCTCTGATCGCAATAAATATCAAAACCTATATTATGTTATTCAAGGGAATAAAGTTAAATGCTACGCGAAGTCTAAATTTTCGCAGACGAACTTTGTTTAGCCTAAATCTGGGCGACGTTAGAGGAAGAAGTATTAAACACAAAGAGTTAAGAAAAATATATATTGTTGAATAAGCAGTTAAATTATTCAACACGTTAACTGCCATGTAACCACATATTGGTAACAGGCCATTTTCAATTTACGCTGCGTCACCAAATAATGGAGACGGTTGAAACTCCATCTGTGCTGCGTCTCTAATATATGGTGACATTCTATGTATATTTTAAGGTAAAAGAATACTTACGGCACCCAGAGAAATATTTTCGTTTCCGATCGTGGCTTCTCAATGTTAACTGAAAGGTACATATAGATGACTGTGAAATTTCAATTTTAAACCCAGCCAGGTACATAAACCTCTTAGTTTTTTATTTAAAGTTAAGTGCAAATACATTATAAAAGTAGTTCACATTACATTTTATAAACAAATTATATAGGTATTACTAAAACACAATCCTTTATCAAGTACACTACTGTACATTATAAAAAAAATGAAATGACATCGATCAAAAAACATTTGTATTCCTTTTTATGTAACTCTGCAAGACATTTTACACACATTCACGGATTGTTAGAGCATCCACAGCAATAGTACTTAGACTTAATTTTCTTTTTCGCGCTGCATTTCTTCCCTGTTCAGCTTTGGTTTTCTGATAGCAAGGTTTGCAGAATATCTACATTTCTTTATTTGTTCATTTTTAATTAACTCAAGAACATGCTGTTGACCTACTGTCTTACTGTATTTCTCTGGTGTTTTTATGGATAAGCAAGATAATGCGATTTCCTCTCTGAATGTTCTGATTGACATTTTTGTGTTTTTTAGCACTTGATATAATATATGAGCATTGACAACACTTATTCCTAAAAATAATTCTATCCTTAATTTATGGTACCACTTTACACCTTTACGCAATGTGGTTGCGTAAGACGCAATCTGATCAGACAAATCTATGTCCGTTTTACCTTCATTATATGCTAAGACTGCTTCAGGTTTCGTAATTGATGTTACTCTTAATCTTGCAGCTGCTCTTTGAATATTTGCTGAAGTTGCAGTTGATGGACCTGGTACATTATCTTGATGACTCTCTTCTTCTGTTCCCTCATCTTCTCTTCTTCCTTCATCTTCTCCTGGCCTGCTTCTCTGCTTCTTAGTTTTTCCCACCAGGTTTAGTGTGTGTTTAATGGACAAAATCCTGATATCTCTGACGTCCTTCCATTTCAGGATAACGATTCCATTTTCATCTTCTTTGGAGATTACTTCGCCTCTCTTCAATTTTGCCACCATTACTTCTTTTGTCATGTGTTTCTTGCATGCCCTAAGAGTTCCCACAACATGCGTTTTCTGTTTCAGGAAACTAGCTGCAAGTTCATAGCTTGTGTAGAAATTATCTACATATAACGTCCGACCTTGATTGAGAAGTCCAGATATTAACTCTTGGCATACTCGTTTCGCAAATCCTACCTCTCTTACACCTGTTGCCGACTTTCCTCAATATACCGATATGTTATATGTGAATCCTTTCTTTGAGCAAAGCTTAGAAAGCTTAATTCCATATTTGTGGGACTTGTTTGGGATATACTGGCGGAACTTCAGCCGTCCCCTCCACGGGATAAGTGATTCATCGATGACGACTTCATTTCCGGGAGTATATGATGACCTATATTTTCTAAGAAGCATATGAAGTAGGGGCTGAATTTTTCCTAGTCAGTTCCCTTCTTATATTTCCTCATTGTTGGCAAAGTGAAAGCAATTTAGTAAAAGCTCAAACCTGTTACGGGCCTTTTGCTAGGTATTTCACTTTTGTACAGCGGTGACTGGCTCCAGTAGGCTGCAATGGTGCCTTTATGATCCAGCCCCATCCACAAAATCAATCCTAAAAAGGTTTTAATTTCTTCTTTGGTCGTTGGCAGTCATTTTTTATGCCTTGCAGGTGGTGTCAATGAATTATCATCTCTTCTTTTTTTAGTGACTTGCTCAGCATAAAGGTTTGTTTGGTCGACAAGTACTTGCAACACTTCGTCATCAACAAACAGCTTGAAGGTGTCTTCTGGTTTCAAGGTAGTTGGTTCAGGAAATGCTACCTGTACTCCTTCTTCGAGAGTAAATGAAAAAAATCAGCTGCCTTCCTCTATAGTCTGACCATATTGGAGCTGAAAATCCTTGAGTCTGTTCTTCTTCTTCTTCATGCTCTTCTTCATTTTCCATTTCTTTGTATCCTTCGACAGCAAGATCTGCCTTACATCTTTCTAATTCTGCGTCCGCCTCCTCATCACTGAGCCCATGAAAGGGTTCATAGGTTGGCTCAGATACTGAATCATCATCTGATACGTCCATAAAAGAATCTTCCAAATCTTCAATGTCCAGTAGTTTTGAAATTTCCTTTCTCTCATCACGTTTGTCGATTTTCCTTTTTTTTCCTGTTCGTTTATTTGCTTCCATTTTGATTCCAAATTTAATATTAGTAATGATTTTTATTGTGAAATGTATAATACTTTATATTATTTTTCTATGTCTGAAAATAGGAGAATAAAAATTAAGTAAAATAAAATAAAAGGTAAAAAAAAAAAATGCCACCAATATATTGTGACATATCATTATATGTAAAGTAACTATATAAAGCTCAATTTTCATTATTTGTTATGTTCTGTAAAACTTTGAGACAATACATACTATAAAAATAACATATATTTTATGTATAAATTGTGAAATCCCAAAAAGAGAAATGTATGTATGTACTAGAAATTGCCTGTCACCAATTAGTGGGATTAACACCATATTTTGACCGCCATTTTGTTAGGAAAAATATAAGAATACAGCACTAAAATTAGTACAGAACATGTTTATTACATATGTACTTCTCTCCTCTGTCACTAACAGAAAATTTTGTTTTTTGGCCCCCCGGGCATTTCATTAAAATTGGCCTGGCAGTTAACGTGTTAAAGGTGAATTTCTACAGTAGCAGTTTGATTGGAATCAATTTTACGCGTGTGAATTAAATTTGCGTGAGTTAACGAGAATGGATTTACAAATGATGAATATGAAATATTAAAGAGATTATAAATTAGGAAATTGATTGACAATTAGTAATTGATTTAGTTGATAAATAGTAATTGGTTGATTGCAATTAAATTGGTAATTCGATTGGTAATTATTTGGGGGTAATTGTTAAATAGATTATAGTTTAAATTGTTTTATGTGGTGATAAATCGATTATAGTTAGAGTGTGTAAATATTTAAATGGTATGATAAATAGATTATATTGGATAAATAGATTATAACGGAGTTGGAAGGGTCTGTAAATGAGAAAAGAATCACGCATTAAATCGGGATTCTTTTGGGAAATTTTTAGCTATGCACTTTACAATTCAAATATTACAAACCTGATTCACCCATGGGAGGACAGCGAATGAACCTCATGGTTAATTTTAAGACGCTTGGGAGAGCGAGTGTACCAATTTCGATCGATTTAAGTCATGGTTACCAACCTTTCTTGAAATATATATGCAGTTAGAAATATATATTTACACTTGTAGGGGTATAGACCGCTACACCTGTCATCTTGCCTCAACCCAACTATGACGTTCTTTGTGATATCATAATTAGGGGCGCTAAAGAAAGCTGGTTTTAGGAGTAGCCCACAGTGGATTCGGCGTCAGAAGTACCCGGACCAGGGGCAGGACTGCAACTTCCAGGGAAGGGTGTGGGGGCCTGCCCCCACTCCTCCATTCTGGGAACCCAGCCCGGACCATAGAGGAAAGCAACACCCGTCTCTCTGTATGCCGGCTGCAGTTCTGATACCCAAAGCCACGAGGGCGGCACCCCCGGTTAGCGATGGTTGATTCCGCGCTAACCAACAAAAAGTCCGCCATACAATCACACTACGTGAGGGCCCATCCCGGGCTCACCCATCATCATTCATCCACCCTATTTGGCAGTTCACGTTCATGGATGCTGAGTTATGAAGAAGAGGAAGTCACCCCAAACTAGCATAGAGTACCACCGCAAGAAGAAAGGGAGCACGAATCATTTTCTCTCGAATCAAGTTACCACAACCAACGATTAGAGAGCATAAGGAGACTATAGCCCCGAGGGGCCACTCTTTCGAAGAGATGGCCCAGGATAACACGACCAGAATTCCCCTGCGGGAAATCGACGGAGGACCCAATCCCAACAGAGAAAAGGAATTTGAGGTTGTTTATGGCAAATTAAGTATTGTCATGGTAAGACTGCTGGAGGTGGCCTCAGGATACGTTGCTATCTGTGAGAAGGAGAAGGACATTGAAGCCTTCACCAAAGAAGAGGCAGTTGAGATCCTACGGGAAATTTGTCTGCAGCCCGCCCACAGGGGCGTGGCCCACAGGAGCGTGGTATGCCGGCGAAAAGACTCATTTTCTCGAAAGAGAAAATCAAGGAAGAAATCCAGCTTCGACAAACCTGGGCCAAGGTAGTCGAAGTGGTCAAGATTAAGAACAAGAGGGATAATAGTGACTGCACTCACGTTTTTAAAGTAGTCTTTGCAGAGACCACAATGGCTAAAAGGCAAAATAACATGGTCTGCTCATGTTTAATGCCAAAGTAAGTAGAGACCAAATTAAGGAAGGAGAATTTACTCCAGTTCAATACTGCTTCAGGTGCTACAGAATGGAGCTGCACGTCACAAAAGACTAGGAGCCACAAGAAAAAACAACTTCGAAAAGTGCGTCAACCTCGGGCAGGGACATAAGTCAATGGTCATGGCCTGCCCTGTCAAAAAGAAGTGATCAAGAAGAAACATGAGCTAAAGAAACGAGAGGAAACACGAAGAGCCAATACAACCTACGCTCAAGCAGCAAAGGCGGCCCTCTGAGAAGTTGATACGAAAAAGTCCTACCTCAAACTATAGATCGAGAACTCAACCAAGATTCTGACGTGCATCCTTCACGCGCACGCCATGAATCTTACGCGTCCAGGAACGTTCGCTAAAGAGCTAAATCAAATGCTCGCCAAAAATGGCATTGACCAAAATATGTGGTTCCAGGACAACCCTCCCCTCTGGTGATGTCCTGTAATTGCAGGTGGTCTCAGACCAACAGACAGAGGTACAAGACGGCACCCCAAAAGACAAGCCCGAAATTGGAAATAAAACTAAGAAAGAAAAAAAAGAAGCAGTCGAAGTGAAAACTCCTGCCCTTAAACAGAGACAAGTATACAACGAAGAAAGGGAAGACGCTGGGTCTGCTACTACTGGTTCCTCGGAGTCCTCAGACTGATCAGACTCAGAAGCCCCTCAAACAAAGAAGACCAAGGGAAGAAAGGGAAGAAGAAAAGGATGCATGCGGATGACATCAATCTCACAATATACGCATGCAAACAGTTTTCCTTTCAAGAAGAGATAGAACCCAGAGAAATATTCCATGGAATTAAATCAAAAGTATTTGAATGGGAATACGATACCGAAATCGACAGTGAAATAGTAGAACAAGCTTTGCTCCGCCAAAACGTGGATCTACATCACAACACTTGCAAACAAATTTCTAACGCCGAGCTCAGGAAGAAGAGAAATGGGATAAAGAAAAACATAACCCAGAAACACTAAAAAGACAATATGGAAAGAGTAAGCAACATAATTAGTATCCTGACTCTCAACGTAGACGGATGGGGGGGAAAAGCAACGTCACATTGAAACATATTCCGGGTGCTTAACCCCAACGTCATTCTAATTACAGAGCACGTCATTGACACTGCATCTGGTCAAATTAAAATACAGGGTTACAGAATGGTCATGAAGAATCACTCTTAGGAAAGGTTTGATGGTGCTGCAATAGCTGTCAAGGAGAACATCTCGTTCAAACATCTACCAGAGCTGGACGAATCCTTTGTGGCGGTCGAACTCCACACATTGGTAGGAGACCTCGTGATAGCAGCATTCTATCAACCCCCTCGTCGAGCCTATCTCCCAATAAATAACTTCTACACACTCCTTGGGCACCGCATAATGGCAATCTTAGGGGGCGAACTCAATGTCAGATGCTGTGCGGCGGGCTATGGTAGAACCAACGAAAGAGGCCGAAACTTGGAATTGATTATGGGAAGAAAAACATCCAAAGAATAGGGCCGGATTTTCCGACCTATATCACTTCCACATCAGCCACCAAACCTGACATAACTTAACAAGTGAAGGCTTCCCCTTCAACTACCATAGTGAGCCGAGCCCCAAAGTCCCTAGTGATCACATAGCGATCCTCACCACAATATCACTCCCCAAACTGATCCAGCTTCCAGTCTCTCTCCGCAAAAACTACGGCTCGGCCAACTGGGGACGTTACAAGAGACAACTCAGTCAATACGCCCTAGCTGCCATAAGCGACGCAACTTTGGAGGAAATAGACCAAGAACTGGAGAGGATAACTATGTACGTCCATTATAGAAGCAAAGTGTGTACCCAAGACTGGGTACAAAACCCTCTCCTCAGCCCAGATGGACAGAGGAGATAAAGGAGATCTCTCGTATCCACAAGGAAGTATACGAAGAGATAAGACGGGAAGTTCCTAACCGGGAAAGAAGCTCACTCCGGCGCCTAAGCACCGAACTAAAAGAGGCTATCAACCTCCAGCAAAGGAAATCTGGAACAACCTGATAGCCAAACCTGATGGCGAGCTGAACCTGACTAAATTCTGGCGCCAAATCAAGAAACTAAAAGGACTAACCGGAAAAACAAAGGCTTAAATAAAAGAGAACGGAAATTATATAGAAGACCTGGTGGTTCTAGAAGACAGATTTAGGAATTATTGGAAAAGCGTCTTCAGTATCATCCCAGAAGACAATGAAGAGTTCGATCAGGAATTCGAAGGCCAACTGATCGAGGACCTAAATCAGATTATATACCGCACACACCCACAACATCAATTAGAGGAAGGCAGGGAGATGGTGGGCCATGGCCGTCCCATAACACCAGAGGAGGCCATGGTCACTGTAAAATCCTTTGAACAAAGGGCACTAGGCTGGACGGACATAACCAAAATCAACTTGATAAATGCACCACAGCAGATCATTCAGGGAATCACAAATATTTTAACGCTTCCCTGAACACGGGTTACTTCCCCGATGGTTTTAAGATGGCTAAAAATAATCTTCATACCCAAGGGAAGAAAATCTCCTGATCAACTGGTAAATTACAGGCCAATTTCCGTGCTGGAATTCGTTGCGAATGTCAACGAGAAGCTCCTGGCTGACAGGCTTCAAGAACAACTAGCCGAGCAAGGAGCACACAACCCTCAGCAGCATGGGTTCCGCAGGAAACGAGGAACGGAGACCGCCCTCGCTCTCCTAACGTAAAAATTCGCTGAGATAAAGTAAGTAGACGTGGTGCTGCGGGATGTAAAGAAGGCCTTCGATAAGGTTTGGCTGAGAGGGCTACAATTCATGATCCTCAACCTCCAGCCAGTGCCAGTTTAACCTAGTAGCACATGTAGAACATGTTTCTGGCCCCGCGGGGATGTAAAAAAATAGTAATAATTAAGTTTTTGCTCTTAGGCACAGAAGGCCGAGACAAAATAATTATTCATTTTACTGATTTTTATATTATTATTATATATATTATTATATATAAGACAAATATAGAAAACTTCATTAGAGCATATTGCATAGTATAATAAGTATGGCATTATGCTATAGTAGTGCACCGTATATTCAAGGGCTACTCAACTGGCAGCCCACGGTCCAAATCCGGACCTTCTGGGTGCGGCAGAAATAAACATATATAAATTGAATAGCATGAAGGTCCTGGCGACGGATTTTTAAATGTATATTTCCTTGACTGACTGTAGGGTCAGAAAATAGGACAAATCAGCTGGGTGGTGATATTGAGAAATATTGAGATCATGGCTCAGTGAAGAGTCCTGTGTTGTCAGATCCCCCAAATATGATGAGATTTCCTGAAATCTTGATGAATCTCAGAAATAATTTATCAATCTCATGAATAATTTGTATAGTTTTTCCAAATTTTCACCAAATAGTTATAAAAAATACTGATATAATGCTTTTTAACTTAATTTTATCTACCTAACATATATCAGAAGTGCGTCTGCCGAATTTTACCTACCAACTGGTTTTTCGTGCAATAATCTACTGAAATTTCCTCTGCGCCATCTGGCAACACTCGACTGAAGACGCGATTTAATGGCGGTCGAGACACAACTGAATCTTAGCGTGAGTTTAGTTGTTTTTGACAGGTCAAATGGTAGTTTTAGGCCGCTTATCAATAGTATCCGTATTCATGAATAAGCCAGGAGTACGTTGGTAGGCTATTGAATATAAATATAATAATATATCGTGATGCGATCAGCCAAAGGGGTAAAATAGTTTTCCATCTTCAGAAGCGATCGTTCTGCTGGTGTATATTCATTGGGTCACGTGTACGTCAAGTTGCGGCGTTGCTAACACATTTACACACTAACATTCGAAGGGTTATCATAACATTAAATAAAGATAAACCTGCAGCGAATGTTGGCCTGTGAATATACTGCAAACTTGACGTACCTTATAATATTTGGGGAAATATTTGATCAATTCTGTTGCGGGCTGGCGCCACGTATTACCATTATAGCGTACGAGAGGTGCAGGCGATCGGCTTAAAAGCTTCATTTGAATGAGTCTTTTTAGAGACTCAGGATGGCGGAGTGGATTCGCCGCTGGCTAACAGTGGTCCAGCGCCGCGGGAAGCTGTTCGTAACTCGCCTACGCTATTATTTTTTCTTTGCCCCTTTTCCTACTCCTTGCTATCTACACCATTACTCTCAATTTTATAGCTACTATCATTATTAATAACAAGGTAAAATATAATATTTGTTTAAGTTAATAATAGTGTTATAATGTTCCTGATATATTGAGTGAACAGCCACACTTTCTTGAACGATGTATGTGTTAACGAAGTATGTGTCAACATGAGAAAATTGTATTTTTGTTCATTCATTCAATCTTGAGTGAGAATCAAGTTAAAGAGTGGGTTAACACCCATTGCATGCGGTAAACACACTATATACACATAAAATGACACTTCTACTTCAATATACAGTAAACATAATGCATTGCAAATGATATACAGTGTCAGTCGAAATTAGTTAGTTTGCATCTTTGTTTTTTTTCTAAGAAAAATCAATGGCGAATCGTGAGCGAGATTTTGGGGGCAGTTATCCGTCTGGTCGTGCTAAAAGGAAATCTGAGGAGGACAAATTGAAGAAGGAGAGAGTGGCTGTGTCCAAAATTCCAAAGTTGACTACTTTATTCAAGATACAACCTCGTGACACTGACACATCTGAAACTCATGGTGGACCTTCCCAGCCTTCAACATCAGCTGATGAAGGTTTAGTTGAACTTGAATCTGAGGTTAACAAACTACCCAAGTATGACCAGTTTAACAATCTCAAGACTTATAATTTGGAAGAAACCGAAACAGTGGTATACAGTATAGCAGCAGAGAAAAATATACATACAAGTGATGCAACACCAGTGTCAAAAGATGTGGATGTCGAGAACAAAAATAGCTTTACCACTGATATAGGAAAGTGGCCACCAAAATTTGATTAGGTTTTTAAAGAATACTAGATTGCTAAAGGAAGCCAAGACTGTCAAAATAAAGGCTCTGCGTTTACTCCCTCCAAAAGACACTACAAAAGCGAAAATAAAACAAGATTTTGACCGAAATCTTACGCCTTCAAAGTAGTGTGCTAATCAACAGATATGGCGAAAAGGGGGTTGCAGAACGACCTTCTGGCATTCGGAATGAGAATCCTACCGGAGAACATAACAATATGAAAATTCATAAACGTACATAGGTGTTTCCAGTGCTATGCACTAGAACAACACGTGATCAAAAACTGTCCCCACAAAGACAGAAATATGTGTTCCGAGTGCGGGAAGGATGGCCATGGCTTCCTAGAAAGCACGGAAACAACCAAAAAGTGCCTAAACTGCCAGGGTCCACACAGGAGTATGCTGTTAATTGCCCCAAAAGAAGAGAATTACTAATAAGAAAGGAACAAGAAGCGAGGCAAGAATATGAAAAGAAGACAAATCAAACATACGCAAGTGTTGCTGAAGCGGCAGTAAAGGAAATCAAACAAACAGAAAAACAAAAAATAAATATAAATGTCAATAAGGGAACCGGCCTGCACATGTCGGTGTGTATAATTTTTGCGCATGTACACAACCTAGCACAGCCAGGAACAGTCGCAGACACCCTGAACCTGCTCCTCGAAAAGAACAGGATAAGGAAAATGTGGTTTCCACCCAACCCCCCATTGGCACTGATATACGGAGTCACTGCCGGCAAAACCCTCCAAGTGAAGGACATGCTGGAAGTAGGCGCCACATTAGAAGAAAAAGAAGGAGAGACCGAAGAAACAACAGAAGAAGAGAAAGAACAGACAGCTCCGACAAAGAAACAGATAAAGGAAAGAAAAGGAAGACCCCCAAAAGGCAAATAAAAGACAAAACCAGGAAGAAAATACCTATTCAGAAATATCATCAGAAGCAGAAGATGAAGAAAGATGCAGATACGAGTATTTCGAATCACGTATCTTTGTACATGAAGCCTACCTCTGCCAAAAGGGGCCAGACCAGCCGACATAAGGAAAGGACTGGAAAAGGGCACATGTAAATGGACATACGTGACGGAACATGAGGAAGGCTTAATTGAAAAGCTGTTCTTGGAAGATCGCATCCGATTATACCCGAACGACATTAAAAAAATAAAGAAAGAAACCTTTGACAAACTATCGAACGAAGGATACAAAAGAAAAAACAAAAAAAAATAAAACAATGGACAGCATAAATAATAAAATTAAGATACTACACATCAATACAGATGGATGGAAAAATAAAGCCATCCAATAAGGTAATATCTTCAGACGCCTGGATGCAGACAATCTGCACTTCAGAACATGGACTAAAAAACAAAGAGTACATGAAAATTACCAACTATAACATAATAAAAAAGTACCCGACTGGATAGAGGTACGATGGCGCAGCCATCTCAATAAATAAAAACATCCACTACACTCAGAAAAGCGAGGTAGATGAGGCCTAAATCGCAGCGACAATAGAAATGGAGTATACCCCACTCACGGCCGCGACGGCCTACCAACCACCCCGTCGCTCATACATCCCGTCCAATCAGAGATGGAGATGTTTAACAAAAACAACCCTACCATCTTACTTAGGTACCTGAATGCTCGATTGCACGATTCAGGTTACAATACGAAGAACAACGCCGGTCGAAACCTGGAACTTTTAATGGAAAGAAATATACTCCAAAGAGTCGGCCTCGACTTCCCAACTTATATAACCGGAAGAGCCTCTACCCGGCCGGACATAGTAATGACAACTCCATAGTAATGACATTTATATGGGACCAGTCACCATCCCTTGTAGTGACCACATAGGAATCATGGTAACCATAAACCAGAACCCAATTATGGTTCTCATAAGCACTAGAAAACCCTACAAGAAGGCGAACTGGACAAATTACGTAACGATGCTAGGAGAATACTCCCAAACGGACCTGGACAGGAAGAACCGGGAAGAACTTGACATAATAACAGATAATATGATCAACAGTATCATTAAAGCCGACGAACAGGCCATCCCAAAGACAAAATACAAACCTTACCGCACCCAAAGTAGACTAAGTAAATGAAGAGGAAAACGAAAAAATTAAAGAGAAATATCAAGAAATTAGAGATGAATGGAACGAATCGGCAGAAAAATAAAAAAATAAAGCAAATGAAAGGAGAGATGATTTTTTTAATATAAGAACAGTAAGATAAAATGTGGAAAGAACTAGTAAAGAAAGCCAAAACAACAGGTGATACAGAGGAAGCATAGATATGAATTAATATAATTAAAGGAAGACCTCCCAGGAAACCAATCAAAATTACCAACAACAACAATTAGTATCTAATAAGCAACGAGGAGATCGAGGAGAAATTCAGCGAACACTGGAGCAAAATATACACAATAGAGGAGGAAGACAACGAAAAATTCGATAGAGAAACGGAAAGAAGAGTCGCAGAATTCATACAAACAAACATACATAGAGTGACACCGGCAGTACAGGTCAATAATATTTCAGAAAAACAACAGGGACCTGCAGCGACGATAACGACAGAGGAAGTTAAAAGTGCTATAAACCCTTCAAACAAAAAGGAGGAAAAGTTAAGAGGAAGGTCTGTTAAGACGCCCTTACCAGACAATTTCAAACTCGAGCAACGTGATTCGGAAAAAGAATATTCTATAGAAGTAGACGGTCTACACTTGAAGCAAGAGGAGTAGAAAGCCCGAAGGAGTCCATGGGGCCTTTCAACCGGGACTACAAGAGGGTGCTCCTCCGCACTATCGCTGGAGCGACCAAAGCACCAATTCCAAAAGTCATGCCAATCATCTTCGGCATGCTTAATATAACACTAATTAGGCTTGTTGACACCCCCAACGGCTGCGCATCAGTGTGTTGGAAGGTCGAGGATATCGAGAAACTGGTATCGGAGGAATTCAAAGAGCCCCTACGTAACATTGGCCTCGAAGCTGTTATCCCCAAGGAAATCCTCGCACACTGTACCATCATTCTTAGGGAACTCGACCCGTTCTTCACGGATAACTCTTGTCAGGACATCAAGGTCGAGCTAACCAAACAGCAGAATTGGGCAAAAATCGACAGAGTCAAAAATTCCGAAAAAAACATCGTTAAAGTAATCTTTTCGAACATCGAGATGGCTCAGAGGGCCATGAAGGATGGACTCCTGGGATTTTTCCTACGTATAGCCCCAGATCAGGTTGAAGCGGAGGAGTTTATCCAACTTGAGTTCTGCCATTGCTGCCTGGCCATGGAACAACATCCCACTGAAGAGTGTATGGTGGTTGACGTCACTTGCTCCATCTGTTCCCAACTCAGTAACGGATGGAAAGAGTGCACTTCCGAGAAACCAAGATGCGTTAACTGCGGAGGGGACCACAGGGCCGTGGCCATGAGGTGTCCCAACCGCAAGGAAGCTATCCGGGCAAAACGCGAAGTGATCGAGAAGGTAGAGGAGGCAAAGTCCAGGACCTACGTCGAGGCAGTGGCAACAACGAAGACCAATGGCACAGAAAACTCTGCCCCAAAAATGGTAATGCTAGGTGAGTCCAAGGAGATTATGACCATGATCATCTTTACTCACTTGTCGAATCTAGCTACCCTTGGCTCCTTTGCAGATGAGTTAAATCGCCTCTTGCAAAGAAACGGGTTTCAGAAAAAGTTATGGTTTCCACCCAACTCCGCATCGCAGGAAATGTCAAGAATCCAATTTATCGGTGAGCCCCAACAAAAGAACACGGGAAAAAAAGACGTAGCGAATCAACGCCAAAAAAAAACTCGGAGGAAGAAGAGATAACAACGGAAGAAGACTTGGAAAATAATGGAAACACGAAAAAGATCACGAAGAAGAAAAACAAAAAGGAAAAATAAAAGGGAATTGGAACAAGAGGCAAAGAAAGAAGAGGAAACAAACCAACCACAATAAAGCTCAGACGAAGACAAAATCCTAAAGTATCCGGGAGTTCCCCTCCCGGAGAAAAGGGATATCCTTCTGAGGGGCTGTTTCTTCGACGCCAAGGACGTGGACCTTAAAGTCTTTGTTCCTCCCCTATGTCGACCCCCTAGGGCGACAATGGAAAACTGCTTGACGGCATCAACAATGGCGAATACATATGGACATACGAACGACCATGGTCCCCGAAGGAAATATGTGGACTATTGATGTACATCCCGGACTCGTGTGTACACACCGCCAATATGTCTACCTTTAAGAAGATAGAAACTGGCCAAAAGACTTCAGAAATTAAATAAGTGTAAAAAGTGATAGCGATAAGTGAATAAATAAATAAGTGAACAAATCAAAGTGATTAGAACAAGTAATCAAAAGTGCGAATAAATAAATAAATAACAAATTAAAATAACTAGAATAACCAATCAAAAGTGCGAAAAGTGAATGAATCGAGAAAATAATAATTAAAAAGGGCTAACAGTTTAAAATATAGAGAATAATAAATTAGTGAATAAGCTAAAACTGGCTAGATTAAAACAAACCATTATAATTAATCTAAAACGCGAAAATTAAATAATTGACATAAGTCAGTTAACAATTAATTGCCATAATAATAAGTGAACTACGAGAATAAAAAAATCAGTACAGTTAGTTAACAGATAATATAATAGTTTAAGTCGATTGTGTAAATAATAATAACATAAAGTACTATCAAAATAAAGTGTTAAACGAAACTAGAGGAAATAATAAAACCAGAATAATTTATACATCCAAATATGACTAAAAGAACAACTCAATTAAAATTGTAAGTGCTAAACTCAAATAAATCAATCTATGAATGTAATGTGACTATATCAAAATTTAACTTTGAAAAATTATTCCTATAAATTTGTATTGGGTTGATGAATAAGTTCTTGCGGTTTTATCAAATTTATTCATTACCATTAACAATTTTAGAAAAACTTCATTTTTAATTGATAAAAATATGCAATTTAATCAATAATGTATTCTCCGTTGTTATTTACGACTTCTTCCCAACGTTCAACCAGTTTTTCGATGCCTCTGCAATAAAAATTTTTGGATTTTGACTCGAAGAATTCGTCTAACCAAGTTTTTAATTCCAAATCAGTATTAAACGTAACGCCGTGCAAATTGTTGGAGAGCGATCGGAACAGATGGAAATCCTATGGAGCCAAGTCTGGTGAATATAGAAGATGCGGCAGGATTTCTCAATTAAGCGTTTGGATGGCGTCTTTTGTCATATTGGCAATGTGAGGACGAGCATTGTCGTGTTGCAGAAAGACTCAATAACGTCGATGAGGTCGCTTTTTACAAATAGCTTCGGTGAGTCGATACATTTGTTGAACGTAGAGTTCTGAATTGACAATCTCGTTGTTCACAAGGAGCTCATAGAGAATGATGCCTTCACAATCCCACCACACACACAGCATCGTCTTTCGTGGATGAAGTCCTTGCTTTAATCGCGGAAGTGTTTTTTTTTATTGGGGCTAAGCCATTGTTTTCGATGGTTCATGTTGACATAAACACACCACCTTTCGTCGCCTGTGATGATGCGGTGAAGAAATCTGTCCTTATATCCACGAGTAGCCTTGTGACGAGCAAGCAAACCTGCGGCAATCGTGGAGCGTTGGAGTTTGTGCTTTTGCTCAAAGCGTGCGGAACCCATGCCCTGAGTTTTTTAACTTTCCCCATCGAATGAAGGTGATTCACTACAATTTTCTGATCACACGCCAATTGTACAGCCAATTCTCTAGTCGATTCACGAGGATTTTCATAAAGAAAGTAGTTCAAATGATCTTCATCCAACTTAATGGGGCGACCAGAACGTTCTTCGTCATTAAGATTCAAATGACCGTTTTTGAAACATGAAAACCACCATTGAGCTGTCCTTTCTGATAAAGCATTTTCTCCGTACACAGCACAAATATTGTGACGAGCTTTGGCTGCGTTTGCATTGTTCCCGTCTCGATTGAAAATGAATACCAACAGGTGTCGAAAATGAGCCTTTCTTTCAACTTGACATTCCATTTTGAGGGTACAGAACAAAAATTAAATTAACACAACTTTTAAATAAACCGCAATGACTTATTACTCAACTTCAAGACGTAGCCTAAGCAAAAGCCTAATAGTCTACGCTGTTAAGAGACGTAGCCTAACCTTTGCCAATTTTGCTCTCATTATTTATTATTGTTTCTTAATATGTGTACAAATCACGTCAACAAAACTTAAATCAACACAACATTAAAAAAAACCGCAAGAACTTATTCCTCAACCTAATACTAAGCTTATATAACTAAAATTAAAAACAATTCATGTATTTTATCAAAGCAATATATAGTTTTAATAAAATGACCTCCCCGATGATTCCGGAAGAATCTGTTTTCATACTCATACTTATAGCTTACTCTTCTCCGCTGAATTTTCATAAAAATATACCTTCATCACTACAGCTATCTAATCTTTCGTTTTACATATATGTATTTAATTTTAATATTTGTAAAATGAAAAACTTATTGTATATTTATCGCTCTAATAAATCTTGTATCTTGTATCTTTCCGAATGACTGCTAAAACTTTCATGTTATGATTATTTCTCTCGTACATTGTATTTGCAAAAGGAGGTAAATTCAACGGAAAAATGATAAACGTTCCCCACAGATTTTGTGTAAACGTTTCAATCATTTACTCGAACGCTTTACTTGGTTCGACCCCCATAAGTATATCCACCAATTGCCTTACATTCAAAATCAAAATCCTGCTCAAAGAAATTAGAAAGAATTCAAAACAAGGCGTCATACTTAATCTCAAACAGAAGAAGAATAGAAAGGAGTGTAGCGTGCGAAAAGTTTAGGCGAGTGTCTTAAATGCTTTGCTTGAAGGAGTCTTTTTGGAGACTCAGGATTGCCGAATGGTTTAAGCCTCTCGCTAACGGCTGTCCAGCGACGCGGGAAGCGCGTTCGAAACTCGTTCCGCTAGTTTTCTTTCTTTATTTTTCTTTGCCCCCTTTCCTTCCCAAAGCTATCCACAATGGTGCCGCAGACCCAGGAGGCCGGGGAGGGAGAACTTTAGTCTTCGAAATAACATTTCCTGACACCGTTCTCCTAATCCTCGAAATACGCTCCGTTTCTAGGAGGGGGCCTGTGTAGCGTGCGAGAAGTCCAGGTGAGGTTTGCTTGAATGAGTCTTTTGGGGGACTCAGGATGGCTGAGTGGTTTAAAACTCTCGCTAACGGCTGTCCAGCGACGCGGGGAGCTTGTTCGAAACTCATTTTTCTAGTTTTATTTCTTTATCTTTCTTTGCTCCCATTTTCCTACACAAAGTTACCTACAGGAGAAGAATTCCGGAAATAATAGAAATGGCCAATATTGACCCAATCACTCAAATCTTAGAAAAACGGGCCAGAAATATTAGGTCGAAAAATAGAAAATAAACACCCAGAAATGAGTAGAGAACTGATTATACCACTTATAGGTTGCCAGGTGTTATTACGCCAATACACTAGACAGCTCTGGTCACAATATACCCCAAACCCTATATTTTTGTTATACAAGGTGAATGAAGTTAATCGCCAACGGGAAGTCCGAATTTGCAGACGAAATTTCCTTAGGCCTAAATCGGCAACGTAGTGGGAATACGTGTATTAAAACAAAGAGATACGAAAAATATATATTATGGAATGATCAGTAATGATTAAAAAGTGAAATTATAGTTTATGATTGGATTGAATTTTATGCGGTTGAATTAACTTTGCACAAGTTAATGAGAATTAGAGTACACATATGATGATTGACAAATATTAATTAGATTATAGTCGAATGGATTTGGTAAATATTAATATAGATTGATATGTATAAAAAGATTGTATAGATTAAATAGATTGAATAAATAGATTATATAAATAATTATATAAATAGATTACAACGGAGTCGGGAGGGTCTGTAAATGAGAGAAGGAATCACGTATTAATAACGAGATTCTTTTGGGACATATTTAGCTAAATATTACAATTCCAATATTACAGACCTGATTCCGATAAGCCGAACAAAGTGAATGAATGAGCATGTGATTTTATTTGAAAACACGCGAGAGGTCGGGCGTTGCAATCACACGATTTAAGTTATGGTTACCAACCCTTGTTGAAATAATATATATATATATATATATATATATATATATATATATATATATATATATATATATATATATATATATATATATATATATATATATACAGTTATGATTAAATATTTGCGCTTGTAGGTGTGTACACCGCTACACACTAAGGAATCAAGTTCGTAAATCATTTCCCAGCAGCAGACAACGCCTGCTATAAGAAGAAACCCAAATCTTGACGTAAAACAAGATGATAACGAAACAGACATGAACTCCAAGCCAAACTCAAGAAAAAGGCATGAATACCTTACGTAGTATAGCAATGCCCTCTGGCATTCATATAAAATATTAGCATACTTTCCTTTTTAAAACCAATGTTAAAATATCAATTTATTTTCCCATTTAATTTCAACCATTTCTATTAAATCTTATGTATAAATTATCAATCATCTCAAATAATCCTATATTAATTTCTTAATCTAATATCTCAACTTTATATGTACATATATGTATTTTCAATATATTTTTGTATAAATAATTCCTCCTAAAAATCGTGGCTAAGATACACTTTTTTGGCAACATTTCCTTTAGTCAAACACACATACTAACACGCTTTCAGTTATTCCACATTCAACACAAATATTCCTCATTCGTGTTTCGTCATTCCCATCGTAAACTCTCTCGTACACACTAGTTGCTGCCTATTTACCCTGTTACCTATCTACCTTACACCAAGCTTAGTCATGACGAAAATTCAGTATTAAACTCATGTTCATCACTTCTCATTATCCTCATCATCATTCTCACTAACTCTAAAATTTAAGAAGGGGGATTTTTTTTAGTATTTGAATAATAATTTCATCTTAGTTTGGTTATGACTAATGTTTTTATCCAAGTTATTTCTAATAATTCTTTAATAATATCAAAAAACAAAATGGTAAAGTTCAGAAATAAATGTAAGTATCGAAATTTTGGGAAATTTTTAAAACCCAAACAATTACAAATGGTGAAGCTCATTAAATTTATTTTTATATATCTTCTTCTATAACTATATTTTAGCAATGCGATATTTTGAAGTGGAAAAATTTAGTTTAGAGTTCCTTTTTAAAATTATTATAATTGGCGAAGATAAGAAAATTTATAAAAATTTAACCATGGCTGCTTTTTTTAGATTTTAAATTTTACTCTTAGTAGCGAAGCGCAACCTCCCCACTACGGGGAAGAGCGAAGCCATTGCCTGGTTTTTGAATAATTAAATTCAACTTCAATAAATATACTTCAACTATTTGCTATTCTTGTTAATCTATAATAATATATATTTTGTTTTATCATCGTTGTATTCCATCCATTCTTTAACGATTTCGTGGTCAGCCATTAAGCCTAACTTCGCCATAAGCTCAACCGCTCGAGCCTTGTTACGATTCAATAACTCCTCAAAAACTTATAAATATAGGTTTGTTGTGAAGTATCTATATAAGTTTATACCACGATGTCCCTATATCTAGGGTAGTAATAATATGAAAATAAAAACCCACAATAAGCAAAATAAATTAGAAGGCACGCTACATGAAAAGGTACATAAATGATAAACCATAAACTAGATAAAAAGAAACCCAAATAATGACAAAATTAATTAGAAGAAACGTTACCTGAATTGGTAATTAAATTTCAAACCATAAACTGGAATAAAGAATCCCTGATTAAGATAAAAACAATTGGAAGAAACGTTACCTAAGAAGGTACATAAATGGATAAACTGTAAACTAGATAAAAAGAAAGACTAAAGCAAGGAAATAGAAGAAACTAAAAAATAAACTTATAAGAATGAAAGGAACACAAATAAAACCAACAAAATAAAGATATCAGCTAGTCACCTGGTAAACCACACTATACCTAAGATCTAGACTTCATCCCCCTCCTCATCAACTCACAAAAAAATCAAAACCCCAAAACCCATCTGATGCTATCCATATATCACCCCTTCTTCTCTCAACTATGAATTTAAGGTTAGTATTAGCAGTCATTATTCAAGAAGAAGTTACGAGGGGGGGTCAATAAGTTTTGCAATTCGGATATAAGGAAACGAGATATGAGGAAAAGTGTTTTATTATTTTTCATTCTAATTACCCTCGACTTCAATGCCCTTGCACCACTTGTCCCTGATGCTTTGAATTCCCAACAACCAGAAATCTGCCGATTGATGTTCAATCCAATCCTGGACGGCAAACTGGACATCTTCATCGTCCCCAAACGGGCGTCCACGCAGTGCAGCCTTTAGCTGGCGGAATAAAAAGTAGTCGCTAGGAGCCAGATTTGGACTGTAGGGGGGGATGGTTGAGCTCCTCGAATCTGCACTCGCACAGGGCAGCTTGTGCAACTCTGGCCTTGTGGACTTTGACGACGTTGAAGTCGATCATGGAGCGTGAGGTTTCTAGGGACCCAACGGGGAGAGACCTTGGTCATGGCCAAATTATTGTAGATCATGTTGATGACACTTCCATGTGATATTCCAAGTTGTCGCTCGATTTCTTCGACCTCCACCCGTCGATTTTCGAGGACCCTTCTCTCCACACGGGCCACATTGTCCTCGTTGGTCACGTCTGATGGGCGTCATCTTCAAGGGACTCACGACCATGGCGGAACTCCCTATTCCAGCGGAGCAATTGTTGCATAGGAAGGGGCAGGGGCGGTATCGGTGTACACTGCAACCATGGATCTCTTTTGCATTCTTGCCTTCCTTGGCCGAAAATTTGATCACTGCGCGGTGCTCAACCTTCTTCTTTGTTGAAAAATTTGTGACTGACGATCAGCTACTGTTTCTTAAATAGACGAGGCAGGAGCGTGCGACTGCAGGCCCTGACTTGTCATAACTTGTTCTAACACCCCACAAACAGCCATCCCCCTTCCTCTGTTTTGCCCTACCGATTCGCAAAACTTATTGACCACCCCTCGTTTCCTTACCATTCGCCTTATCGAGACGTGTTCCCGTTATTTACGACGATACGACGAAATTTAGAATCCATCTGAATATTTTCCTTTATCCTAAGAAAGCTCGTCTGATCACTTAACCCAGCCTGCTACACGAGAAGAGCTTCCCCTTTCGCACTTTAAATAAAAGGAGCATCTAACGTCCGAACAGCAATACTTATAAACCCTCACGCCGTTTTTAGTTAGAATAATGGAGAACCAACCAATTGATTAATATAATGACATTGTACTTCTATGATACGAGGAGGGGTCAATAAGTTTTGCAATTCGGATATAAGGAAACGAGATATGAGGGAAAGTGTTTTATTATCGGTAAACATGTAGATTATCGGCTCGGCCTGAAAAAAATTTTTGGTGTAAATATTATCGTTCACCCGTGTTTGAATCTTCGTTCGCGTTATCGTTCACCTGTGTTTGAATATTCATGCGCGTTTGAGTTTTGTTCGAATGCTAGGTGCCATTTTTTATTTTAAATCTCGAAATTAAACCCACCGAAAATGCTGTTAACGTAGGCCATTTTAGTTACCAAATTGCCCGAAAATAACTAAACGAAACACTTTGTTTCCCCTACTTAAATGCATTGGTTATACTTCCAAAATAGCGAAGAGGAAAGCCTATTTATTTTGCGCGTCTGCGCCCTATTCGAAATCTAGCTGACTTGAATCACATTTTATTTTCGATCATCTAAATTCGAAGTTAGGGTTCCCATCTAATGCTTGGCCACAAATGTCGCATTCACTTTTAATTCGCACTAAAGTATACACATCCAAAAAGGTGTTTAATTTATCTTTATCAGAAACTAGGGTTAATAATTCCGCAATAGCCGACGGACAAAATTCAGAATTCGATGATTATTTTCAAACTGCGTAAAAGGGAAATATTTGACACCCAAACTGCTAAAAAACAAGTAGTTCCTTGAAATGATCTAGCCAATTACATTTAGATGTATAAAAAAAGGTAACAAAAATAGTAAAATGGGGAAAAATATATTGAAAAATAAAAATGACTCCGAATGAGGATAATAAAAAGCTATTTAGTAGGAAAGAAAAATTGATATCAAGCATTTCTGACGTCATACCCCCCCCCCCACCCCTATTAAAATTCGCAAAACGATTACAGACGCTGACATGATGTAGTTAAAGCATTCACATCTGTAAACGGCAGAACATTATAACAATTAGGATTATATACTGGAGGGCTGTGCCCCCCAGACCCCCCCCCCCCAATTTAATCAAACTCAGGATCATCGTAGTGTGGTCTCCCCTTGTGCTTACCCCCACACGAGCCGTCCCCTTAAATGTACTCCAAAAACATGAAACATTTTGGGTAACACTTTAGATTCGGGGCGCACGGTAGATTGCGCTGTTAGTTGGCTACAATTTTGGGCTACAGCATATCTCTTATGACGTCAGACGGTAGCGTCAGCTGTGAACAATATCGGCGTAATATTTTTTAGGATATGAGTATATACTGGGGGGCTGCGCCCCAGACCCCCCCCCAATTGATTGAAACTCAGGATCATCGTAGGGTGGTCCCTCTGCAGTGATATCTCCCCCACGAGCAGTCCCCTTGAATTTACCGGGTTTTTTTTTTCTCCCCAACAGCTTTTTACTGGCAGAAAAACCTAACCTAATAACAAACAATTCTTACTTTTATAGGTTTCTTGATTAGTTTATGCGCCTCTAGATAATCTAAAAGTTTTTCGGGATCATATAAAGTAAAGCCGAATTCGAATAACAAAGAAGCACATGGAGAGCACGAAAACACAATAACGAAAGAAAAACATTTGAAAACGGGTCCTATTTATAAGCTACGATGTTGCCAGTAAGAAGGTGTTATCGTAGAATGACTCCCGACGATACCATATATATAACACTATTCGTTGAGGGAACTTCCTTAATTATCTTTAGAGTGCGTTTACTGTCTGGCGGCCGATATTATGTATCTTCGATATGCTTAAGAAGTGGAACTGAGCTCAAGGATAATAATATTGCTATCATTAATAAAATAGAGTTTTATTAATAATAACTATAAACAATACACAAAAACCCGGAAAATATTGACATAAACAGAATCGAAAGGGTCGTGGAGACTCGGGCTAATCCGAGGATTTAAAGGATTAAAAAAAGGTAAAACAAATATCGAGTTAAAGAGATGGGATGGTTCGATAAACCATTTAAAGCACAGGATAGAATTGACAAAAGGGATCAATACTCAAAGGTGAAGTTTGGCTTACGTAACTTTTGGCACTAGTGGTGCAGTGGAAGGTGGCGCAAAGGAGTTTCGGTCCGCTGGCGAGCTCCAGCCGAAAGGGGGGGGGGGATAAAAGGATCCTGACGAGGCGTCTTGGGAAGGAGAACCGTTTCTCGACGAACGGCTGGAAGAACAATGGCTGTTCTAGGTTGTTCTCTTCTGAACAAAGGGGGGATGAGAACCGTCTCTTGTCTACGGGCTCAAGAACAATGGCTGTTCTAATGTTGTTCTCATTTGAACAACAGGGGGGGTGAGAACCGTTTCTTGGCGAAGGGCTCAAAACGAACAATGGCTGTTCTAGGTTGTTCTCTTCTGAACAAAGGGGGGATGAGAACCGTCTCTTGTCTACGGGCTCAAGAACAATGGCTGTTCTAATGTTGTTCTCCTCTGAACAACAGGGGGGGGGTGAGAACCGTTTCTTGGCGAAGGGCTCAAAACGAACAATGGCTGTTCTAATGCTGTTCTCCTTGAACAACAGGGGGGGGGATGAGAACCGTTTCTTGGCGAAGGGCTCAAAACGAACAATGGCTGTTCTAATGCTGTTCTCCTTGAACAACAGGGGGGATGCCTTGGGGACTTGGCGTCGGAAAGGCTCGAACCTTTGGCACTCAAGGAATATTGTCCTCCTTCTGGACAAGTGATGGTGAATCTCGAGGTCATGGTCCCTTGGCGCACAAAGGGAGAGAGGGTCGTGGTGATGTTTCGCGACGAAAATCTGGATCTCCAATCGCAATAAACACAAAATACGAAAACAAAACAAAAGACATCAAGAAACCTTACTTAACTTAGAAAAACTATAAACGAGCAGAGCGCAGATATTTAGTAAATAATAGACTAAAAGTTACAAATCCCCAAAACAACCAAAAAATATAACGCAGTGATTGTCACATCTAACGCTACCGTCTGACGTCATAAGAGATATGCTGTAGCCCAAAATTGTAGCCTACTAACAACACCATCTACCGTGCGCCTCGAATCTGAAGTATTACCGCATATTGGAACACGGACAAAAAAACTATGGTTTATCGGCCGGGCCGATAATCTACATATTTACCATAATTATTTTTCAATATAACAACCCTCGACTTCAATGCACTTGCGCCTCTTGTCCCTGAGGCTTCGAATTCCCGACAACCAGAAATCTTACGACTGCTGTTGAATCCACTCCTGGACAGCGAGCTGGACATATTCATCGTCCCCAAACCGGTGCCCACGCAGTGCACCCTTTAGTTGGCCGGATGCGATTATTTTGAGCGTCGGCTCGTTGTTGGGTACGGCTCGCCGCGGCGATAACACTGCGATGACCCTGAGTTTCAATCCTTTCGGGGGGGGGGGGGGGGCACAGCTCCCCAGTATAAAAACGAACATCATCTACACAATTACCAAAAGTAGTTGCTAGGGGCCAGATCTGGACTGTATGGTGGATGGTTGAGCTCCTCGAATCTGCACTCGGGCAGGGCAGCTTGTGCAACTCTGGCCTTGTGGACAGGGGCATTATCGTGGAGGAGCAGGACAGCACTTGTCAACTTGCCGCGCCGCTTCTGATGGATGCACTTCTTTAACTCAGCCAGTTCCTCGGCGTAATATTGGCCTGTGATGGTCCTTTCACGAGGCGCATAGTCCACCATCAACATTCCCTCAGAATCTCAGAAGATGGTGGCCATGATCTTCCTGGCTGAGGGTTGGGTCCGGAACTTAACATAACTTAACATAACAACATAATTTCACGGATGACAAAAGCCACAAGGGCCTATCAAAGGTCATCCGTATCCATCAAATCCCACCCATATAATGTATCCATAGGATTTTTTCAGATCATGCATCTACAATATACAATTTAACAATCCATAGGAATGTCCATCCATGCATCTACAATATATAATTTAAAGCCTCCATAGGAGTCTGTCAAAAACAAAATCAAAGTCCCCCAAAATATACAATAAAAAGAAACTGCATCCACAGGAATAAGTCAAGAAACATATCCACATACCAAAAAGTAAGAAATTAACCCATCCCCATATAATCATCCAATCTGCGCTTGAAAACATTCAAGTTTGGGCTGTCTACAGTCTCAGGTGGCAAACTATTCCAATAATCTACCACTCTGTTAGTGAAAAAATATTTTCTAACATCCAGTCTGCACCTCTGTTTTTTAATCTTTGTCTATTACTACCTTCTAACTCAAATAACTTGCTGAAATCCAATTTATCCATCCCAGAAATTTTTTTAAAAAGCTCAATCATATCTCCCCTCACACACCTTCTTTCAAATGAAAACATATTTAATACCCTCAGCCTATCTTCATATTCAAGGCGCTTCAGGGATGGTATTATTTTTGTTGCCCTCCTTTGTACTGACTATAATAAGTTTATATCATGTCTAAAATGTGGTGACCATGCCTGTATACAGTACTCTAAATGTGGCCTGACATAAGAGTTGTATAGTTTAAGGATGACCTTACTCTTGTAGCTAACATTTCTTTTAATGTAACCTAGCACCCTATTTGCTGTATTTTTTGCCTCAATACACTGCTTTGAAAATTTCAGTGACCTATCTACTACCACTCCTAAGTCCTTCTCATCTTCAACTGAATTAAGCTAATATCCATCCATCTCATAGCTAAATTCCCTATTATCTCTCCCCATGTTAATAACTCTGCATTTATTAAGGTTCAAGTCATCTGCCACTTCTGAGCCCAAGCTAACAACTTATTTAAGTCACCCTGCACTTTAAAGCTACTCTCAACCTCTTTGACTACAGCTGCCAATTTAGTGTCATCAGCAAAAATTAACACTTTGCTATTTACACCTTGCCCAAGATCATTTACATAGATTATAAATAATAAAGGGCCTAAAACTGATCCCTGAGGTACGCCACTAATAACATTCCTCCACTCTGACCTCACTTCATTCAGTACAACTCTGTTTCCTATTTTTCAGCCATTCAGTTATCCAATTTAAAACGTTCCCACATATCCCATGCAGCTTTAATTTATGAACTAGTCTTCTATGTGGAACCTTATCAAAAGCTTTACTGAAATCTAAGTAGATCACATCAACTTTCTCACCCCTATCTAATTCTTTAGTTACATAATCCATAAAATCCAGTAAATTAGTTAAACACGATCTACCTTTTCTAAAACCATGCTGAGCATCATTAATTAACCTGCTAGTCTCTAGATGATCAGAAATTCCCTTCTTAACCATCTTCTCAGGAATTTTACAGACTATAGAAGTTAAGCTTACCGGTCTAAAGTTATTTGGGTCCTCTTTTCTTCCCTTTTTAAAAATTGGCACTACATTTGCCAATTTCCAATCATTTAGTATTTCTCCAGACTCTAGTGATCTAATAAATATCTTCTCGAGAGCTACTGCAATACTTTCTACACCTTCTTTGAGTATCCTAGAATGAATGTTGCCAGGGCCAGATGCCTTACTAGTATTTAACTGCATTATAAGCCCTTTAATTTCTTCTCTGTCTATATTAATAGAATTTATCACTACTTCCCTTGACCTAGAATTATCATCAATTAATCTAACTGGTTTCTCTTCTGTGAATACTGAAGCAAAATGATCATTAAGGACCTCTACTATTTCCTCATCAGATTCTTTCAAAACCCCTTCATATTTAATAGGCCCTATTTTATCACTGTTAGATTTATTATTGATTCTATAATAGCTAAAGAATTTTTTATGATCTTTATTATTATTTTTAGCTAAATTAATTTCTGCTGTCCTTTTGGTCTTCTTAATAATCTTATTTAGTTCATTTCTGGTTGACCTATAATGGTTTAAATCATCTAAACTACTCTCACTTTGTAATCTCTGGTATGCCCTTTTTATCTCTGAAACTTTATTAGCTATTTCTTGATTCCACCATAATGGTTTCCTACATTTCTTCCCAATAGACTTCATCAGAATACACTGTTCCTGAACCATGTTTAATATAGTCTTAAAAATATCCCACATTTCATAAGTATTCTTTCCATGGAATTCTATATCCCACCTAATCTGATTTAGCATGCTGCATAATTTATCGTAATCTCCCCTATAAAGATTTGGAATTTTTGTGGAGTTTGTCATTAAACCGAACCATCTGATGATCACTGTTTCCCAATGATTCCCCTACACTCAATCCTTGAACTAAGTGATGATCATTTGAAAGAATTAGATCTAATATATTGGCACCTCTTGCTGGCTTATTAACAAATTGAGTCAAAAAATTATCCCTAAAGCATTCTATAAGCTTACAACTTGCTCTATCCCTTCCTATCATATTTTCCCAGTCCACAGAATTTAAATTAAAGTTACTAAGAATAACTGTATCTACTTCACATCCTTTCCATCTTTCCCTGATCATTAATTAACTCATCAATACAGTCAGTCTGTCTGGGTGGTAGGTAAATGGCTCCCAAGTGTATTATCTTACTTTTACTGACCCTAATATCTATCGACAGTGACTCAACTTCTTTTTGCTTTATAGAATTATTTAGATTTGAAGAAATGCTATTTCTGATATAAATAATCAACCCACCACCAGTCCTATCTCTCCTTTGACTAATGTACATAGTATAACCTTCTAGTTCAAATTCACTGACATTATCATTAAATATATTTTCATTAACCCATGATTCAACTATACATATTATATCTATATCTTCATGAATGATATAACTAAATAATTCATCCCTCGTATTTCTAAGACTACGAGCATTTGTGTAAAGACAACTCAGCCCACCTATCCCTGAAGCACCTGAGGGCCTATCTCCTCTGCATTTAGTTATATTATTGATGAAGATATAGATATAATATGTGTAATAGAATTATGGGTTAATGAAAATAAATTTAATGACAATGTGAGCGAATTTGAACTACAGGGTTATTATATGTGCATTAGTCAAAAGAGATATAGGATGGGTGGTGGGTTGATTATTTATATCAGAAATAGCATTTCTTCAAATCTAAATAATTCTATAAAGCAAAAAGAAGTTGAGTCACTGTCGATAGATATTAGGGTCAGTAAAAGTAAGATAATACACTTGGGAGCCATTTACCTACCACCCAGACAGACTGACTGTATTGATGAGTTAATTAATGATCAGGGAAATACGGAAAGGATGTGAAGTAGATACAGTTATTCTTAGTGACTTTAATTTAAATTCTGTGGACTGGAAAAATATGATAGGAAGGGATAGAGCAAGTTGTAAGTTTATAGAATGCTTTAAGGATAATTTTTTGACTCAATTTTTTAATAAGCCAGCAAGAGGTGCTAATATATTAGATCTGGTTCTTTCAAATGATGATCACTTTGTTCAGGAATTGACTGTCGGGGAAGCATTGGGAAATAGTGATCATCAGATGGTTTGTTTTAACTTGGGAATAGTGAAAGGTAGAACATCAACAAACTCCATGAAAACTCCAAATTTTTATAGGGAAGAATATGATAAATTACAAAACTTGCTAAATCAGATTAGGTGGGATATAGAATTCAGGGGAAAGAATACTTATGAGATGTGGGACACTTTTAAGACTATACTAAACATAGTCCAGGAGCAGTGTATTCCAATGAAGGTTATTAGGAAGAAATGTAAGAAGCCGTTGTGGTGAAATCAGGAGATAACTAGGAAAATTTCTGAGAAGAAAAGGGCATATCAGAGATTACAGAAAGAAAGTACTTTTGAGAATTTAAATCATTATAGGTCGACCAGAAATGAGCTAAATAAGATTATTAAGAAGAGAAAAAAGGACAGCAGAAATTAATTTAGCTCAAAATAATAATAAAGATCCAAGAAAATTCTTTAGCTATTATAGAATTTATAACATATCTAACAGTGATAAAATTGGGCCTATTAGATATGAAGTGGTTTTGAAAGAATCTGATGAGGAAATAGTAGATGTTCTTAATGATCATATTTCTTCATTATTTACACGAGAATCAAGATAGATTAATTGATGATAATTCTAGTTCAAGGGAAGTAGTGTTGAATACTGTTAATGTGAACAGGGAAATAATTAAAGGGCTTATATTTGAGTTAAATACTAGTAAGTCATCTGGCCCAGACAACATTCATTCTAGGTTACTTACCTACTTACTTTTTGCAGATTTCTTTCTTGGCCCAATATCTATTTAAAAGGTGTAGAGAGTATTACAGGAGCTCTTGAGAAATATATACTAGATCACTAGAGTTTGGAGAAATACCTAATGATTGGAAATTAGCGAATGTAGTGCCAATTTTTAAAAAGGGAAGTAAAGAGAACCCAAATAAATTTAGGCCGGTAAGCTTAACTTCTATCATTTGTAAAATTCTTGAGAAGATAGTTAAGAAGGGGATTTCTGACCATCTAGAGCAGGGGTCGGGTAACTTTTTTGGGGTGTTACCCCAAAAGAATTTGTAGTAAAATGAATTTACCCCTGACTTTGAAGTACTCTGAGGGACAAACCAATTTATTTATAAAAATCATGGATAATAAAGACACAAAAAATTTATATTGGGATAATGTTTAATTTTTTATTTCATCTATCATTAGGAAATAAAAGTCTGTCTTTTTGGCATGGAAATAGCATACAAGAAAAAAATGTAGGAAATTATATATTTATAAACAGAAATAAAACAGTCACTTTTTAGTATTACATGGCACACAAGCAAAATTATTGACTATGTCACTATCATGTATTTAAAATTCGTACAAAAACAAAATAGGAAAATGTTATTGAATCCACTATTATAGGGAAAAAAATGTTTACCCTTTCTGGCATGAGAATGGTACACAAATAAAACTAATGAAAAAATTATTGAAAACTTGAATATATCAGCTCCCTCAGGCTTTGGAAAAATGATAGTTTCATCTTTGATACAACAATTTCAATATCAGGGATTTTTGATGCCACTGCTACTTTGATGCTGTCTTCAGGATCTAATCGGTTTCTGTATTTTGTTTTTAGATTTACAAGGGTACAAAAACCTTGTTCGCAAAGGTAGGTTGTTGCAAAAGGTAGCAGCATTTTAGTTGCTTCCAAATGTGCAGTTTTATAAGCCTTTGCAGCTTTGACATCCAAAAACTTGAGAGGTCATCCTTAGTCATAACATAACATAACATAATTACACGGATGACAAAAGCCACAAGGGCCTATCAAAGGTCATCCGCCTCCGTCAAAACCCACCCACAAAAAGCACCATCACCAGGGTAAGACAAAATCAAAGTCCCCCACAATATAATATAACAGATGACAAAAGCCACAAGGGCTCATCATAGGTCATCCGAGTCAAACGGCCTCTTTTTTAAGGCACCCAAACTCCCAGGAAAACTACATCGAGAGGATTGCATCCAGAAACAAGGGTATCACCAATCAAGGCTTGTCAAGAACTAAATCATGCTGCTATAGATATATACAAACAATATTAATATATACAAAACTTAGGAACCATAACAACCTTCCCTTCCCATAAACTCATCCAACCTACTCTTAAATACATTTAGATTTGGACTACCTACTACCCTCTGCGGCAATTTGTTCCAGAAGTCTACCACTCTATTGTTGAAAAAATATTTTCTTAAATCTAACCTACACCCTTGCTTTTTAATTTTTAAGTGGTGACCTCTAGTCCGATTTCCATCATCTAACTCAAAAAACTTGCTAACATCCAATTTATCTATCCCAGAAATTTTTTTAAAGAGCTCAATCATATCCCCTCTCACACACCTCCTTTGGAATGAGAACATATTTAATACCCTCAGTCTATCTATATATTCAAGGTGCCTCGGGGAAGGAATAATCTTTGTTGCCCTCTGTTGCACTGACTCAAGAAGGTTAATATCGTGTCTAAAATGTGGGGACCATGCCTGTATACAGTACTCTAGATGTGGCCTGACATAAGAGTTATAGAGTTTAAGAATAACCTCCTTACTTTTTGTAACTGACATTTCTCTTAATAAAACCCAGCACTCTATTTGCCCTATTTCTTGCTTCAATACACTGCTTAGAAAACCTTAATGACATCTATTACTACTCCTAGATCTTTCTCATCCTCTACTGAGCTCAGCCAATGCCCATTAATTTCATAGTTAAATTCTCTATTATCTTTCCCCATGTTAATAACTTTGCACTTATCAAGGTTGAAAGTCATTTGCCACTTATGTGCCCAGGATAACAATTTATTTAAATCCCCCTGCACTTTAAAATTATCATCAATATCTTTAACTACAGCTGCTAATTTGGTATCATCCGCAAAAATTGACACTTTATTATTAACTGCCTCCCCAAGATCGTTTATATAGATGACAAATAATAATGGACCGAGAACTGATCCCTGAGGAACCCCACTGATAACATCCCTCCACTCTGACTTTACACCATTTAGCACTACCCTTTGCTTCCTGTCTTTCAGCCACTCAGCTATCCAATTTGAAACACCCCCACATATCCCAATCATTTTTAATTTATGAACTAGTCTCCTATGTGGTACCTTATCAAATGCTTTACTAAAATCTAAGTAAATTATATCTACATTCTCTCCCTTATCTACTTGATCTGTTACAAACTCCAGAAAGTCTAGTAAATTAGTCAAACATGATCTACCTGATCTAAACCCATGCTGAGCATCGCTGATTAACCCCTCCCTCTCTAGATGTTGGCAAATCCCTTTTTTAACTATTTTCTCAAGAATTTTACAGACTACAGGAGTTAGGCTAACTGGTCTAAAGTTATTTGGATCCTCTTTACTACCCTTCTTGAAAATGGGGACTACATTCGCTCTCTTCCAATCATCGGGTATTTCTCCATATTCCAATGACCTAGTATATAACTTCTCCAGAGCTATTGAGATACTTTCTACACCTTCTTTAAGTATCCTAGAATGAATATTATCAGGGCCGGAGGCCTTGGTAGTATCTAACTCACCTATTAGTCCTTTTATCATCCTCCGATCCACACTAATGGTAGTAAACACCTCATTCCCTGACCCATGAGTACTATACATAAGACTATTCTCAAATTCCATACCTGTTTCACTGTTGAAACGCAGTTCAATAAGCTCTTCTGCCAATTCTTCAGGCAAATCAGCTAGTTCACATTTGAAGGGATTTACAACCCAGCTGACAGTATGTGAATCAAGCTCTGGAAAGTAGTCACAGAACCTATTCCTAAGTTTGGTAATGTGCCTTGTGACTGATTCCTTCATGTCATTAAGACTGCAGTCTTCACATTCTTCCAAAAACTTTGCCAGGTTTGGAAAGACAGCAATCTTATTGCCATTTACTTTATTGTTCCAATACTGAAATTTTGATACAAATGGTGAATATTTTTCTCTTGCTAAGATGAGATTGATTTTCTTTCCTTACAATTCTTTGTTCAGCGCATTTACATGCCCCAAAATGTCAGCTAAGTATGCAAGAAGAGCTAGCCAGGTTGATTTTGATGTCAGAAATATTTCAAGTTTGGTTTTAAGAGCCCACACTCTATTCAGCACATTTCCACATGAAAGCCACCTCACTTCCATATAGAAAAGAAGGTTTGCATATTTAGCCTCTCCATCCTCATATAAATTACAAAACATCCTTGTGTTTAGTGCATGTTCTTTTAAAACATTGGCAATTTTAATTACATCATTCAACAGAGCTTCCACTTCTGGTTCCAAATCCTTCACAACTAATGCCTGGCAATGTATCATACAATGGATGGCCTGAATATTTGGATTCTGTTCTTTGGCCAAAGCCACAAAACCAGTGACGTGACCAAGCATGGCAGGAGCTCCATCAACTGATACTGCAATACAATCTTCCCACTTTAAATCAACTCTTTGTTTTTTGAAGTATGCATCAACCTTATTGAACACATCAATACCACGTGTTCTCAACTAAAGAGGAGAACATAGCAACATTTCTTCTTCAAATTCATTAGAACCCCTGTATCAAACGTATACCATCAGCTGCGAATTGTTACTGACATCTGTAGTCTCATCAAGTTGAATGGCAAACTCTTTACTCTTTTTTACTGGAGAAATTACTTGTTCTCTCACATTTTCTACCAAGATGGAAATTCTTTCTTTAATAACTCTTGCAGACAAAGGCACTGTATTCAATTGTTTATCTACTTTCTGCCCACACATTATTTCTGCCATTTTCACAGCCAGTGGTTTGATTAAGTCTTCACCAATAGTATGTAGTTTCTTGTTTCGAGCAACCAACCATGCCACTTCAAAACAAGCTATTGCTGCTGAACGTTGGTCAAACGTTGCACTCTTGTTATTTTCCAATCTCTGTCTTTTGACTGTTTTTTCCAGATTCTCAAAGTATTCCTGTGGTTTGCAAGACAGATGTAAATGAACCTTGCCCAAGTGTTTCTTCAGTTGATTCCTTTTGAAAGACTCAGCAGTCATTACTTTCATACAGACCACACATTGAGGTTTCATTTGTCCTCTATTTCTGTGAAGCCATAATTAAGGAACTCTACCTGATATGTCTTTTTCCTTGCTGATGCCATCTGAAAATGAAAGACAAATCTATTACTTTTTTAAGGTCTTTTGACTTCTATTTTTGAAAAATAAAAAAATAGTTAGTGACGAATTTAAGAGTTTAAATTAAAACTTTAAAATAACATGACAGAAAATCAAACCACAACTCACAACCATAAAAATTCAAACAATAAGACTTAAAAAGAGTGAGCATTACATCTGTAGGGGTTGCATGAAATCTTCTTAAATAGAGTTAAACTTGTTAAAAGAATTATTTAATCTAAAATAATTCATTAAAATAAAAATAAATAAATAAATGAAAAATATAATAGTTAATCACAAAAGTCTATACAAAAACATAAATATTATAGATTATATCAACTCACCTTATGTAAATAATTACTATATCACTTGATCAGCTCTACTAATTCATCAACTACTCTGAAAGAGGCATGTTCAAAACATGGCAAAATGCCACTTAATTAGGAGAAATGTTGATAGATTTTACCAAAAAATAGAAGAAAGGCTCATCGATGCATTCTTTTTCTCCAACTTTCATATTCATTTCCCTCACTTAGCACATCCATTACCCCCTAATTTTTCTAAATTACCCCATTTGGGGTAATTTACCCTGTTCCCCGACCACTGATCTAGAGTATGGTAGGTTAATAAATGATGCTCAGCATGGGTTTAGAAGAGGTAGATCGTATTTAACAAATTTACTGGATTTTATGGATTATGTTACTAAACAATTAGATAAGGAAGAGAATGTTGATGTAATTTATTTAGATTTTAGCAAAGATTCCACATAGATTAGTTCACAAATTAAAAATGCATGGGATATGTGGTAAAGTTTTGAATTGGATAACTGAATGGCTGAAAGACAGGAAACAGAGAATTGTGCTGAATAGGGTGAGGTCACAGTGGAGGAACATTATCAGTGGCATACCTCAGGGATCCGTTCTAGGCCCTTTATTATTTATATAATTTATATAAATGATCTTGGGGAGGCTGTAAATAGCAAAGTGTCAATTTTTGCTGATGTCAATAAATTGGCAGCTGTAGTCAAAGAAGTTGAGGGTAGCTTTAAAGTGTAGAGTGATTTAAATAAGTTAATAGCCTGGGCTCAGAAGTGGCAAATGACTTTTAACTTTAAAAAAATGCAAAGTTCTTAACATGGGAAGGGATTTTAGGTATGAAATGGATGGGCATTGGCTAAATTCAGTTGATGAGAAGGACTTAGGCGTAGTAGTAGATAGGTCACTGCATTTCCAAAGCAGTGTATTGAGGCAAAAAATAGAGCAAATAGGGTGCTAGGATATATTAATAGGAATGTTAGCTACCAGAGTAAAGAGGTTATCCTTAAACTATACAACTCATATGTTAGACTACATTTAGAGTACTGTATACAAGCATGGTCACCACATTTTAGACATGACATCAACCTGCTAGAGTCAGTACAAAGGAGGGCAACAAAAATAATACCTTCTCTGAAGCACCTTGAATATGAGATAGACTGAGGGTACTAAATATCTTCTCATTTGAGAGAAGCTGCGTGAGGAGAGATATGATTGAGCTTTTTAAAATATGTTCTGGGAGGGATAAGTTGGATTTTAGCAAGTTATTTGAGTTGGAAGGTAGTAATAGGACTAGGGGTCACCACTTAAAAATTAAAAAACAGAGGTGCAGTTTGGATGTTAGAAAATATTTTTCCACCAATAGAGTGGTAGATTACTGGAATAGTTTGCCATCTGAGATGGTAGACAGTCCAAACTTGAATGTAATCAAACGCAGATTGGATGATTATATGGAGAGTGAGGGTTAACATTGGGGGGTAATCTGGACTCATTCCTGTAGATGCAGTTTTTTATTATTGTATATTACGATTGATTTGGATTTTGACGAGTCTTGATGATGATGCTTTTTGTTTTGGACACAATCCTATGGATGCATTTTGTGGGTGGGTTTTGACAGATGCAGATGACCTTTGATAGGCCCTTGTGGCTTTTGTCATCCGTGAAATTATTGTTTTGTTCAGATGGCGTGCTATATATCTTTCTCAATATAGAGAAAGCCTTTGATCGAGTTCATAGAACGGAATTGTTTGCAAGACTAAGAGACTTGGGGATGGATGCAAATATTCTAAATGTGATACAAATTGTTAAATGTTGCAAGTATGAGCGGATGTGATTCTAGTTTATTTTGGGGGCTATTTTTCAGTTTTTTCTGCTATCCCACTGGCCAATCACAGCTCTGTACTCAGTTCTATCATAGACCAATCAGAAAGCTTTATTTGTTTTGATGCTTTTTGTGCTTTTTATATTATTCAAAAGTAGGTTTTTCTTTTTTCTATGTTTGTTCCCTATTTCTTTTCTATATATCCTACCTACTCTATGCCTGACATTATTTAGTCCTTTTAATTACTTTTTACTTAATTTTCCATCATTTAATGCTTGATAAACCCATATTTTGGGGTTGTTAACTAAGCCTGACTTCTTAACTCTGACTAAAAAACAACTTTTTTTTGCCTCCGTATTGATTTCTCTTCTTTGATTTTTAAAAAGATTTTTTTTAGGAACATTTTTATTTTTGTTCCAAAGGGATTCATTCAGTATTAATGTTTTTATTACTATATATGTGTAGTTCAAGAAACACAAATTCTCATTCTGTAAAAAAAAGAAAAAAAAGACGCTACTTATCCGGCAAACCCATTGGTATTTAAGCTCGCACCCAGACAGATTTGCGCCATTTGTCAAAATGTCTTCTTCCTGCATTGTGTGCTCATCGAATGTTCCCTATTTAGGTGCTATTTAAGCCACCTGATAAATGTGTCGATTTTCTTGAAGCCTATGGCCTTTTAAAATCTAAATGCGAGTGTCCCACTTGTAAGGCAGAACTTACAAGGAACAGAAATTGGGTCTTTAGGTGTGATAAATCTTATATTGGCTCTGACAGCAAAAGTGACTGATGTAAGTACAAGTCAACAGCTCGAAAAGGAACCTTTTTCGCGGGGTCATGCCTCTCCATCGAGAACATTATCATGCTTGTGTTTTGGTTTATCGTGAAAAGAGTACTACCCACCCATCTGATGTAAGTGCATATCTACCAATAATTATAATAGTGTAAGAAGCAATAGTTTAATTTTGAAGGACGGCTCATTGGGAGGATTTCCCTATGATGACCCTTGGAGGGGTCTGGGAGGCCCATCCCCCCAGTATCTAATTGGAAATTACCATAAACTTCATCCACATAGATTTCGGCTCAGAAAAAGTAGCTAGGAAAAATAGCCCAAAATAAGCTAAGACTCAGATCTGGCCATACTCGCAACATTTACCAACCCCCCCCCCCCCCAAACTATATGAGAATAACAAAGTTAAACTCAATCTGAAAGGCATAGAAATAGGTTGGATGGTGAATGACATCGGGGTTAGACAAGGGTGTACCATGTCTCCTAGACTGTTCAGCTTCTTCATTGAAGAACTTTTGGGGAGAGTAAAGAGGTAAGGTCATGGAGTCATGGTTGGAGATCGCATATTGACAACCCTGAGATTTGCAGACAACATAGTTCTGGTTAGTAAAACAGCAGAGGATTTGCATAGACTTCTGAATGTGGTGTACCAGTATGGGGAAGAAAGGAGAGTAAAATTTACTAGAGGAAAGTGCAAAATAATGATATTTGAAGGCAGAAATGAAGGATGGATCCTAGGAAATGACATCCTAGAAGTAGTAAATGATTATAGATACTTGGGTATGACAGTCTGTAATCAGTGAAGTTCAGAGTCATGGTACTCATGGTCATGATTTTTGTATACTGATTAAAAGGCATAAAAATGTGTTGAGGGTGGGTTTCTTGACATACACACTTTACATGATTGAAATAATTTACCATCTAAAGTGATGAATTGCCTGTCAGTTGGTAGTTTTATGTTGGCCCTAGACAGACATTTAGAAAAGAAGCACACATGAGCTTAGTTCTCTCTAGCCTCTAATTATTGCTCAGTGAGTATAAGGGACAAAATGAGATAAATATGCTAAAAATGACTGGCATGCTGAGGAACATGGCAACTAAACAAGCAAATAAGTATAAAATGATAGGAGAACTGTGGGACGGCTAGCAGTCCCAAGAAGCCTGTATGGGTATGAAGTCTGTAAAGTGACAAAGGCAGAATTGGAGAGAATGGAAAAGATCCCAAACAAAGTGGCAAGAATACACTAGGGGCCAATCCCTATGTAGCAGTAGAGGCACTGAGAGAAGAAATGAGCTGGAGTAGGTATGAAGAGAGGGTGGCAATGATGAAAGCAAACTATAAGTTGAGACTGCAAGAGATGGGAATAGAGACCTGGACAGGCTATGTATACACTGCCTATGATAGGCAGTATGGATTAGAGGTAATCTATATAGAAGACAGAGCAAAAGGAAAGCTGAAACAAAAAATATTAGATGCAGGAGAAAGGTTCTGGGGAAGAGGAATAAATGGCAAGAGAAGTCTGAATCTATACAGAGGCAAAAGGGAGCCTTGCATTGAGAATATGTATGATGGGAGTTTTGCAAGCCAGCTACTCTTCAAGGCACAGACTAGATCCTTGGAGGTGAAGGGGCGAACATACAGATGGAATGGAGGAGAGGACAGATGCGAATGGTGCCTATTGGGGTAGAGAAAATCTATAGAACATTTGATTGTTGAGTGTGTGGGCCACAGTCTTGAGAGGGAGAAATTGAAAGAAGAATTGGTGATAGAACTGGGAAGAGAAAAGTGGGAGGAGGTGGGGAGAAGGGAGGATTATGGACTGAGTGTGGAAAAAAGATATAGATGATAAGAGAATAAGAATAGTAAGAGCAACAAAGAATTTTTTGCAGTGTGTGTGTGTGTAAGAAGAGAAATGAACAAGGCTAATAAATATTTCTCCTCTCCACAGAAAATAAATGCCAAATCCCGATACAAAGGGTGGCTCAACAACCTGACCTGTATCTGTATCTGCAGTAATTTTTTAACAAAGGTATATGTAAAATGAATTAGAAGGCCACTACAGTCATTCTTAAAATGCTATTCTGTCTGTTATTGACTCATCTGAGATGAATCTGTATTGAAGCCAGCCAGCTCTCTTCCCTACAATGGCTAGTGTAGTAGGCTGTTGGAATTAGAACTTGGGTATCCTGGCATGGATTATCAGTAACATAACATGATTTCACGGATGACAAAAGCCACAAGGGCCTACCTATCAAAGGTCATCCGCATCTGTCAAAACCCACCCCCACAAAGGTAAACCTGAAGATCCATACCCCACAAGCTTCCCCGCTCGCATTCCCATAATATTTCATCCATTTCCTAATATATTTCACCTGTCTCATTAACTAACATTTTACTGCTTCAGTTTTACCATTGTTTGCTTACTGGAAGCCTATTTTGAGCCATTCTATAGGTTATATGGAAGGGCTAGACCCCCCCATACCCCAAACTCACTCCTGTATGCTATGCTCACCCTCTGGAACAAGTAATAAAATGACAGGTAAAACATATTGGGAAATATATTAAATATTATGGGAACGCACACAGGGAAGCTCGTGGGGTATGGATCTTCAGAATTACCAAAGAAGCGTAGCTCGATTATAATTGTGAAAGGTGGAGATGGTTTAACTTCTGTCATGAATTGATTAGTTATTAGGTAATTTAAGATGAAGATAGTGCCCCCAACATTTAGCAGTCACCTTTTGCATTCAATTCTGGTGTTAGCCTTTCAAATTAAGGATATTACGAGTTATTTTAAAAGTTGTGGGTGGTATGGAAGATGACCCTCCCCCCTCCCATCATTTTGAAATTAACTACAATATGTTAATATTTTGCAGCAATTTCCTAAAGTAAGTGGCTCTATCATCCTTATTATTTTGATAACATGCGATTGGCTCTGCATGTTTATAAAAATAATAAAGATGATAGTGCCGCTTACTTTGGGCTATTTCCGCCAAAAATTAAATTTTTTAGTTACTTTTGAAATGAGGAGCTTCGCCTTATGAGGTCCAGTGTCATAAGGCCTACATTGTACCCAAGAAATTATGCCTCATATTGTGGGCCCCTAAACTAAAGTATTACCAAGCATTATAATCAAGGTTTGTCAAAATACAAATCATCCATAATATACAATAATAAAAAACTGCATCCACAGGAATGAGTCCAGAATAACCACAACCAACATTCAAGTTTGGACTGTCTACTGTCTCAGTTGCAAACTATTCCAGTAATCTACCACGCTATTGGTGAAAAAATATTTTCTAACATCCAACCTGCACCTGTTTTTTTTTTTTTTGTTTTTTTTAAATAGTGACCCCCTACTTACTACCTTCCAACCCCTAAAACTTGCTAAAATCCAACTTATCCATCCAAGAAAAGATTTTTAAAAGCTCAATCATATCTCCCCTCATACACCTTCTTTCAAATGAGAACATATTTAGTACCTTCAGTATCTTCATATTCAAGGTGGCCTCCTTTGTACTCACTCTAGCAGGTTGATATGTCTCAAATGTGGCGATTATACTTGTATACAGTACCTACTCTAAATGTGGCTTGACATACAAGTTGTAGAGTCTAAGGCTCTAAATGTGGCTTAAGAAGAACATAACATAAGAACATAAGAAAAGAAGGAGACTGCAAAAGACCATTCATGGCCTACACTTGGCAGCTCCTGTTCCAGTCAACACACAAAAGATTTCTTACCAGAGAAAAGTCATCAACATTGTCACCCTTTAAAGGAGTTCGTCAGATCTAATCTACAATATACATAAAATGCATCCAGAGGATTATGTCCATTCATGCAACTGCAAAATAATCTCCCCACTCCTTAGAAAAATATATACATATGTACATAAAAAAGTCAGTCCCATCTAGCAGCTTCATTCATATATTTATCTAATCTATTCTTAAAACTACCCAGAGAGGAGGCTTCTATCACATGTCTAGTGAGCCTATTCCATTCATCTAACACACGATTTGTAAACCAATTCCTCCCAATCTCCTTCCTAAACCTATACTTATCAAGCTTAAACCCATTGCTACGTGTCCTGTCATGTTCACTAAGTATAAGAACCTTACCCAGATCCCCTTTATTATATCCTTTTACCCATTTGAAGACTTCAATCAATCCCCCTCTGACTCTTCTCCTTTCCAATGTATGTAGATTTAGTTTTCTGAGCCTTTCACCATAAGGTAAGTTCCTTAGCCCACCAATCATCTTTGTCATCCTTCTCTGTACAGACTCAAGCAAATCAATATCCTTCCTATAATATGGTGACCAAAATTGTACTGCATAGTCTAGATGAGGCCTAACTAGCGCCAGATACAGTTTTAGAATGACTTCAGCACTCTTATTGCTTACACTCCTCCTAATGAATCCCAATATCCTATTAGCTTTATTCTTAGCATTTAGGCATTGCTTTCTAGGACGAAGGTCTGAACTTACCAAAATACCCAAGTCCCTCTCACAATCGGTCCTCCCTAAATTTCTCCCATTTAATTTATAACTATTCAGTGGATTATTTCTACCTATACTAAGTACACTACATTTGTCTATGTTAAACTTCATTTGCCATTTCTCAGCCCAATTGGACAGAATGGTCAATTCCTCCTGCATTACAACAGCATCAGAATCAGCCCTAATGGCCCTACCTAGCTTAGTATCATCAGCAAATTTACTCAGGTCACTACTTATACCTATGTCAAGATCATTAATATAAATTAAGAATAGCAAGGGACCCAAAACAGATCCTTGCGGAACTCCACTGCTAACACACCCCCACTCAGATTTAACTCCATCTATACTAACTCTTTGCTGTCTGTCACCAAGCCATGACTGAATCCACCTAAATATACTGCCATCGATCCCGTGTGCTTTAACTTTGCTCAGAAGCCGTAAGTGTGGCACTCGATCAAAAGCCTTACTAAAGTCCAAGTATAAAATATCATAGTTTTCATCCTTATCTGCTGCTTCATACACCTTACTATAAAAAGACAGCAAATTAGTCAGGCAGGATTTACCCTTACTAAAGCCATGCTGTGATTCTTTTATCAACTTATGCTTATCCAAGTGATCCCTAATATTCCTTGCTATAATAGATTCCATCATTTTCCCTACCACTGATGTCAAACTTACTGGTCTGTAATTAGACATATTTGTTTTATCCCCTTTCTTAAATATAGGTATCACATTGGCTTTCTTCCATGCCACTGGCACAATGCCACTCTCCAATGATTTTCTAAAGATGCATGCTATGGGCTCACTTAACACATCCTTACATTCTTTCAAAATTCTAGGAAAGACCTCATCAGGACCGGGTGCTTTACTACTTTTGATTTTATCAATTTCCTTTGTCACTATCTCCTTTGTGATCAAGATATCCTTTAATTTCTCTTCATCATTACCCCGAAAGATCATTGACACCTCAGGTATATTTAGAGTATCCTCCTGTGTAAATACTGAGAGAAAAAAGTCATTTAGCATTCCAGCCATTGAGTCCCTATCACTCACTAATTCTCCATTGGAATCTATAAGTGGGCCTATTTTATCTCTAACCTTAGTTTTGTATAATTGATAAAAACTTTTAGGATCTTCCTTTGCCCTATTTGCCACTTTAATTTCATAATTTCTCCTTGCTACTCTAACTAACTTTTTAACATCTCTTGCTAGTTCATTATATCTCTGCCTTAAGTGATCCTCTCCATTTTTTATTTTCCTATAAATGCCCTTTTTAATGCCAATATAATGCTTAATTTTATCTGTCATCCATTTTGGGTCATTATTTTTAGTCCTAATCTCCTTATAAGGAATGTTAATCATCTGACCTGTAATTAATTGCTCAATTATTCTTTCATACTCCTCTTCAATTGTAATCTCTTCCTCCTGGTGATTATTGTCTCCACTAACTGATATCATTGAATCTATTCCTGAATTGATTTCATTGCCTGGTTTCTGTACAACTGCCTCCAGGTAAGTCCTTAGCCCATTATAATTTGCTCTTCTAAAGTCAGGAATTTTAACATTGTTCATGCTACTATCAATACCATTCCATTTCATCTTGAATCTAATTTCACAATGGTCACTATTACCCAAATTTCCTCCAATCTCAGTATCCTTAATAACTTCTTCCCTATTTGTCAGAACTAAATCCAGTATATTATTACCTCTAGTGGGTTCGTTAATAATCTGCGTCAGAAAATTATCTTGGACAACATTCAAAAATTCCTCAGCCTCCTGATCACCCACAAGAGCTTCCCAGTCTATATTTCTGTAATTAAAATCGCCCATTATACACACATGCTTACTTCTACATGCCCGTTCAATCTCCTGCCACAGAAGATTTGAAGCTTCCTTACTAAGATTTGGTGGTCTGTATAATAATCCTATGACAAGCTTGTTTTTACCTTAAGAACATAAGAACATAAGAACATAAGAAAAGAAGGAGACTGCAAAAGACCATTCATGGCCTACACTTGGCAGCTCCTGTTCCAGTCAACACACAAAAGATTTCTTACCAGAGAAAAGTCATCAACATTGTCACCCTTTACAGGAGTTCGTCAGATCTAATCTACAATATACATAAAATGCATCCAGAGGATTATGTCCATTCATGCAACCGCAAAATAATCTCCCCACTCCTTAGAAAAATATATACATATGTACATAAAAAAGTCAGTCCCATCTAGCAGCTTCATTCATATATTTATCTAATCTATTCTTAAAACTACCCAGAGAGGAGGCTTCTATCACATGTCTAGTGAGCCTATTCCATTCATCTACCACACGATTTGTAAACCAATTCCTCCCAATCTCCTTCCTAAACCTATACTTATCAAGCTTAAACCCATTGCTACGTGTCCTGTCATGTTCACTAAGTATAAGAACCTTACCCAGATCCCCTTTATTATATCCTTTTACCCATTTGAAGACTTCAATCAATCCCCCTCTGACTCTTCTCCTTTCCAATGTATGTAGATTTAGTTTTCTGAGCCTTTCACCATAAGGTAAGTTCCTTAGCCCACCAATCATCTTTGTCATCCTTCTCTGCACAGACTCAAGCAAATCAATATCCTTCCTATAATATGGTGACCAAAATTGTACTGCATAGTCTAGATGAGGCCTAACTAGCGCCAGATACAGTTTTAGAATGACTTCAGCACTCTTATTGCTTACACTCCTCCTAATGAATCCCAATATCCTATTAGCTTTATTCTTAGCATTTAGGCATTGCTTTCTAGGACGAAGGTCTGAACTTACCAAAATACCCAAGTCCCTCTCACAATCGGTCCTCCCTAAATTTCTCCCATTTAATTTATAACTATTCAGTGGATTATTTCTACCTATACTAAGTACACTACATTTGTCTATGTTAAACTTCATTTGCCATTTCTCAGCCCAATTGGACAGAATGGTCAATTCCTCCTGCATTACAACAGCATCAGAATCAGCCCTAATGGCCCTACCTAGCTTAGTATCATCAGCAAATTTACTCAGGTCACTACTTATACCTATGTCAAGATCATTAATATAAATTAAGAATAGCAAGGGACCCAAAACAGATCCTTGCGGAACTCCACTGCTAACACACCCCCACTCAGATTTAACTCCATCTATACTAACTCTTTGCTCTCTGTCACCAAGCCATGACTGAATCCACCTAAATATACTGCCATCGATCCCGTGTGCTTTAACTTTGCTCAGAAGCCGTAAGTGTGGCACTCGATCAAAAGCCTTACTAAAGTCCAAGTATAAAATATCATAGTTTTCATCCTTATCTGCTGCTTCATACACCTTACTATAAAAAGACAGCAAATTAGTCAGGCAGGATTTACCCTTACTAAAGCCATGCTGTGATTCTTTTATCAACTTATGCTTATCCAAGTGATCCCTAATGTTCCTTGCTATAATAGATTCCATCATTTTCCCTACCACTGATGTCAAACTTACTGGTCTGTAATTAGACATATTTGTTTTATCCCCTTTCTTAAATATAGGTATCACATTGGCTTTCTTCCATGCCACTGGCACAATGCCACTCTCCAATGATTTTCTAAAGATGCATGCTATGGGCTCACTTAACACATCCTTACATTCTTTCAAAATTCTAGGAAAGACCTCATCAGGACCGGGTGCTTTACTAAAGGACCGGGTGCTTTACATTTAGCCATAATGACTCTGTGTTATCATCTAATTTAATTGTACTGTTTACACAACACTGGAGATTATCTTTAATATAAATAATAACCCCTCCTCCTCTCTTCCTATTCCTATCTGTATGGAACATGTTAAAGCCCTCAATCTCAACCTCAGGTTTAAAGTGATTTCCTGCCAAATCAAGCTATGACTCTGTTATCGCAATTATATCAAAATTCTCTTCACTCGCTAACGCTCTTAAGAGATCTATCTTATTCCTTATACTCCGACCATTTGTGTAGTATATTTTTAAGTTTTTTTTATTATTCCCATCTTCATTGCATCGTGCTTTTCTATTCCTAGTTATCTGCTCATTCACTTGTGCATTAGTCCCCCTATAACACATCAGTATGCCCTCTCCCTTAGCTATTCCTCTATCTCTGCATCCCTTCCATTTCCTACACCTGCCCTCTATTCCTGTTATTCCCTTACCTCTAACAGCTTCTAGTTTCCCACCCGTAAGGACCTAATCACACTATCCAGCTCCCCCCATAGAACCTCAACACCTGCCCGACTAAGATGGAGCCCATCCATCGCATACAACCTCCTATTCCCGTAAAACCCTCCCCAGACATCTACAAACACCAATCCTAACTCCTCACACAGTCCTTTCACAAATTCATTCAAACCAATTGCACGCGACAACCATTCTCCCCCCACATCCAATCTCGGAAGCACACCAGAAACAACACCTTTTACCCTGCTTTTACTCATCCTTTCAACTAACCTTTTATACTGCTCACGTAACTCACATGTACCCACCTTCTTTACATCATTCACTCCCACATGCGTAATCACAACTGCATCCCTCTCACACCCAGAAACCAGCCTATCATACCTCTCACAAACATCACTTACACCAGCACCCGGCAGACAAACTCTCATTCCCTTCCACTTGCTATCACTCAACTTCCTATCTAAATACCTAATCTGAGAGTCACCCATCACTAGCACCTCAGTCATTCTCCTATTCTGTCTTGGCCTAACATTACCCTCCCTCCTGCTCTCAGTCACACTACCACCCATCCTGCTTTCATCCACAATCACACCAGGCAAATCACTTTCACACTCTTCCTCTCTCAGGACATTGAATCTGTTAGTCAACCTAACAGGTTCTATGTCCCTCTCATTCACACACCTAACCTGTCCTAACTTATCTATCCTATCCATTTTCACCCACCATTCATCATCACTCACAACTTCCAAGTTGTAGAGTCTAAGGATAACCTCCTTACTCTTGTAGCTAACATTCCTCTTAATGTATCCTAGCACCCTATTTGCTCTATTTTTTGCCTCAATACACTGCTTCCAAAACCTCAGTGACCTTTCTACTACTACACCTAATTCCTTCTCATCCACAATTGAATTCAGCCAATGACCATCCATTTCATAGCTAAATTCCCTATTATCCCTTCCCATGTTAAGAACTTTGCATTTTTTAGGTTAAAAGTCATCTGCCACTTCTGAGCCCAACCTAATAACTTATTTAAATCACTTTGCACTTTACAATTAGTTTCAATTTCATTTACTACAGTTGCCAATTTTGTGTCATCAGCGAATATTAACACATTGCTATTTCAGCCTCCCAAGATCATTTTTTAAACTAGGAATAATAATGGGCTGAGAACTGACCCCTGAGGTACGCCATTGATAATGTCCCTCCACTGTGACCTCAACCCATTTAGTACATCTCTGTTTCCTGCCTTTCAGCCATTCAGCTATCCAATTCAAAACTCTACCGCATATCCCATGCATTTTTAATTTGTGAACTAATCTCCTCTGTGGAACCTTATCAAAAGCTTTGTTAAAATTAAGTAAATTATATCAATATTCTCTCCTTTATCTAATTGTTTAGTTACATAATCCATAAATTTTTTTAAATACGATCTACCTCTTCTAAACCCTTGCTGAGTATCATTTATTAACCTACCAGGTTATTTTTCAATTTATGCCAACCCTCAAATTTTTGAATAATATATATATATATATATATATATATATATATATATATATATATATATATATATATATATATATATATATATATATATATATATATACAGTAAACCCTCAATATAATGAACTATATGGGGCAGGGAGTCGTTCGTTAAAGCCGAAAGTTCGTTAAACCCATAGTTGTTAAAAGTGATGGAAATAATGAACCAAGTTTGTTATATCCAATGGTTCATTCATTCTATGGAGTAGTAAGTAGCACTCATGAAGAGAGGAAGGAGGAGGAGGAAGAGACCGCCAGAACAACCTCTTCCCCACGATGTTTACAGCCGACTGAGCTGTGAGCCAGTGAGTCGCAGCATGGAGTTCAGCCAGAAAATTTGGTTTGTTACATTGAGGTTTGTTATATTGAAGGTTTACTGTATATATATATATATATATATATATATATATATATATATATATATATATATATATATATATATATATATATATATATATATATATATATATATATATATATATATATATATATATATATATATATATATATATATATATATATATATATATATATATATATATATATATATATATATGTGTGTGTGTGTGTGTGCTTCTAAACAATTTTTATAATATATACAGTTTTTTCAGGGGCAAAGTAAAAAAAATTGCTGGGGGGGTGGGGAGTGTTGTTGTTGTTAGGCTAATGCAATAGCATGATGTATTAAATATAATTTTTTCTTAATATAGAATTTCCCCCCATACCCTCCACTTAATTGTGAGGGCTGCACCCCCTGCCCCCGAAAATTATTCTTGTTAGGCCTCTATTTGTTTATAGTGTGTTATCTAACCCATTCACACCCATATCTACACAATTATAGCATCTTAATTAAAAAAGAAATATTTTGTCCATTTCCCAATATGTTCCGCCTAACTGTCTCATTAACTGTCATTTTATTACTTGTTCCTGAGAGTGTGTATGTCCTCAGAGTGTGTATGGGGGGGGGATAGCCCTCCCATATAGCAATCCATAGTACAGCTCTAATTCGGCTTCCAATAACTAAACACAATAAAACAGATAAAACTGAAGTAGTAAAAGGACAGATGAAATTTATTCGGAAATGGACAAAATATTATGGAGAAGCTTGTGGGGTATGGATCTAAAGGTTTACCAAAATATGTTATTTTGTTAAATTTGAATCTTTCTGCACCATTTGCCATATTCCCTTCAACTTTTGGCCTGCCTAGTTAGTAAATAGCAGGCTTTGTTAGATATGCAAGCATCTTTTGGTGATTAACCAATAGCATTCTTTTTTATATTTTTGTATATTTTTGGATGATTCATGGATGACCATATTTTCAGTTCATATGGTATAATGGCATGCAGTGGATGTGCTAGGTCACAATACCAACTAATACAAGAAGTTTTTGATCCCAATTATCAAGCATTAGAAATAGATAGGGCTCATAGTGTAATTCCATGAGATATTACATGCTGCAGTACAGTAAACCCTTGATATAACTAATTTCGAATATAATGAACCAAATTTCCTCGCCGAACTCCATCAGGTTTAATGAACCAAAGTTTGTTAAATCTGATGTAGTCCACTTAACTTTATTAGTAATTACATACATATTACATATCCATGCAATACAGTCTTTATATACATATTTACGTATACAGATTAAAAAATGAACCATCGTTATTTCCATCGCTTTTAATGACTATCAGGTTTAAGAACAACCCCCCGCCCATATAGTTTGTTATATCGAGGTTTTACTGGATTTGTATATTTAGACAGGATCAGAATTTATTTTATGTTAAAATTGCTCCATACTCTCTCTTTCGCTTTGTCGCATTATTGGTGTTCTCTCTTTCATTTACTCCTCTAGTTAGATTAGTATTTGTGTTAGAGATGGGACAATTGATCGGTAATCGTAAGAATTATTAATTTGGGGAGAATCTTCATTGGAATTGCTAAAAATAATACCACTTTTCCGATTTCAAAAGAGATTCCTTCAAAATTTCAGTACAGACTCTTTGAACAGTGATTTTTTAAAGTTGTTTTTAACTTTCTTTCCTAATTGGCAAATAGCTGAATCAAAATTTTAAATATTGTTTATTTCCCCGTTAGTATCAATCAAGTTATGTATCTACTCACTTGTCTTATTATTCTAGTGAAATTATAACGTTAATAAGTTATTTACTAATAGAATTAGATTAGTTGACAAGAATGCATCGCTATTTAAAATCAATTAATATTGCAGATCTGACTGTATAAAAAATGTATTGTATTTTTAATTGTTTATATGTGTGAAATGAAGGCCTGCTCAGGGCTCAGATGTCATTTAAAACAGCTGATGCAATTCTAATATGTTTGAGCTTTGTTCAGCTTTGTACCTTTTGTAGAGCTTTGTATCCTTTGTACAAATTTTAGCACCTTTTTACCGTAAAGAAACACTTTTTTATTCTATTTTACTTTTGTTTTATATTTTAATTAGACTTCTTACAATTTTACCAATTTTGTTACGTTTTCAGAGTAAGTTGGGGTACTACAGGAAGGTCACGCTTAGTGTGGAATTTGCATTACACTTATCCCAGATTATTGTGGGCCCCCACAAAAATTTGAATGTGCAAAATGTCAGCAAAGTCATCACTCATTGAGGTGAAGTGCTGAAATGGAGGCATCAGACTGACTGACTGAGTTGAGTCCAGCAATACCTCTCTGATTGCTGTACCGTGCATATCATTCGCTCATATTTCTACATTGTTCAAGCCACTTATATAGCCTATAACAAAGCCCTATTAACAATGAGTGGTAATCGAAAATGTGAATCTACCAGTACTAGTCCAAAACTGAAGAGAAAGGCCATTTCATTAGAACAAAAACTTGAGATAATTAATAAATATGAAGCTGGCGCTGTGGTGGGGCGAATGTGAGTGTGTGTAAAAGGGCCATTCTCCCACCCCTTTTCTCAGTACCCTCTCCCTCCCTCTGTAAGAATGTGTGTGAATGGGAATGGGTTTGTTTTTTTTTTGTTTATTTTATGTATAAAAATGATTACCATGTTTTTTTTCTTTCTTTCCAGGCCTCATATTCTGGAAAGATAGGACTTAGTTTCGTATATCCTTATATTACAAACAAAGCGTTATATCCTGGAAAGCTATATTATCATTAATAAATAAAGGCCATTAGTATAGCTTAATGAAGGAGGGCTTATAATAGCCACGTAAGCTTTTTTTTAAAGTCATTATCTTCCATCAAGCGCAGAGGCGCCACACTTGTAAGTCCTAGGCATTTTGCTCGCTCGAGTGGCAGGTGGCTGGACATCTTCCCATCCTCTTTGTATAAAGTGAGGCCTTGATTGTTGTGTATATATTGACTGTTGTAGTCAGGATTTTTTTTTGGTTGTTTGATTTTTTATGTTTATTAGGATAGATTAAATAGTATTCATATATATAGGATTTTCTTTTTGTATTTTTGGCCAAAAAGTAAGATCTCCAATATAATCGCCCCCTCTCTATTGTAGATATTTTGTAAATTTTTTTGTAAGTAAAGGGACTGTATATACAATCCGTTTCATTCTCCTTCGATTTCTCACGTCCGGATAGTGTAGGAAGCGGGTTGGATCGATTGGGGGTTAGTTTAGATTTTCGGCCCGCTACATTTGGCGCCCGAATAGGGACGTGAGACTTCGAAACTGGGAGCGTGACTGGATTGGATTGCAGTCCATACCCAATTAGTGTGACAAGTAGTTTGATTGATTTTTCCCTTCTCCTATCTTTTTTACTAACTTGGGAACAATGGCTGTAGCAGAAACGTTGAATGAAGAAGTAGTGCGATTGAGACTGGAGTTGAGAAAGAAAGAAGAGGAGTGTGAAATGTTACGGGGAATGATGGAGGGAATGGAGAATAAAATAAAAGGGATGAATGAAAAGACTGATAGGATGAAGAAGGAAATGGGAGACCGACAGGATCAGACGGACCGACGGATGCAGGACCTGTATGACATGATGAAGGGGTCAGGACCGGCCCTAGGACCCTCGACCTTGACCCCTGCTCCGACTGAAGGGAATAAGACTAATGGGATCAATGGGAGTGTGTGCGAGTCTAGAGAGGATAGGGTGATTATGAGTGATAGGAAGGACGGAGAATGGAAGAGAGTTGAATGCAAGAGAAGAAGGAAGAGTGGTGCAAAGGGGAAGGATAGGAAGGTAAGAGGCAAGAGTGTGGACTCATTGTACTCGGATGAAGGAGAGAGTGATGGTATGATTGATATGAGTGAGAGTGAAGGCAGCTCAAGTGAGAGTGAAGTGAATGTGGGAAAGGGTATTTTGATAAGGGAAGTGCCAAAGATAGATAGATTTAGGTTACATGGTGGGAAAAGTGTGGAAGAATTCTTCGGGGAATTTGAGCGATATTGTAAGCTCAAGCACCCGGAGAATAAGGGATACTGGATGAATGTTTTGGGGGAATGTTTGGAGGGAAAAGTATTGGAGTTTTTCCGCGTGATTACAAGTGTGGGGGAACCAAGGTACGATGTGGTGAAGAAGCGGATGATTGGACAGGTGAAACGAATGAAAGAGAGTGTGAAGTATAAAAGGGTAAATGAATTTGAGAAGGCTCGAATGGGGAAGAGTGAAAGTGTGAATATGTATGCACATAGGCTTGAGAGTATGGCAAGAACGAGGTATGGTGATGATGATGTAAATGAATGTAAACCACTCATGAGGAAGTTTTTGGACACGATCCCACGAAAGGTGAGTGAATGGCTGGGTGGAAAGAGAAAGGAGAGAGTGAGACTGACAGGTGAACGGTTGATGTGGGAGGATGTGTTGGAACTGTTAGAAGATGGACGATTTGATGATGAAAGCGATCTAGAAGAGGATGGATGGTACAGTGTGAATGTTGGGGGTAAGAAGCCCAGGAGCTTTCATCCACCCCAGCAGTTTGTCAGCTACAGGGATGCCCTGAAGGCTGCACCAGCTGGAGTGATGTCAAACTTCCTGGGCCGGCAGAATGGATGGGCAAATGGAGGGTGGTCGAATGGAAGGGGGCAGATGAATTTCAAGCGTGGGAACGGATATATGAGAGAGAAACCGAGGTATGTCCCAGCAAACGAGAGACCGAATGGTGGGAGAAAGATTGTGGAATGTCGTCGGTGTGGAAGGAAAGGTCATATGTTGGCAGAATGTAGGTGGACATCTGGTGCGTGTTTTGGGTGTGGTAAGAAAGGGCATATGATAAAGGATTGCCAGGAAAGTGTGAAAGAGTGCTTCGAGTGTAAAGAAATAGGCCATTTGAAGAAAGATTGTCCGAGGTTGAATGGTGGAGCAACTGCTGGGGAAAGTATGAAATATGCATGTGGTAATTGTGGAAAGGCTGGTCATTATGCAAGGATGTGTCGTGACCAGAGGAATGTATGTAGCTATTGTGCGATGGAAGGACATTCAAGTGAAAAGTGTTGGATTAGACTGAGAGCGCAAGGTGTGAATGGAAAGTCTGAAGCGGGAAACTGAATGGTAAGAGGGTACCTGCTGAAGTATCCTCTGGGTGCATGAGTGTGAGTAATGTGTTGGTAAGTCTGTCTAGTGTGAAAGTGCTGTCTGGTAGGAAGTATGAGTGTCTGAGTGTGAAGGTGGAGTTGAATGGAATTGAGTGTTTGGCTTTAATAGATTCTGGATGCAAGGCGAGCTTGGTGTATAAAGATGTGTATGACAAGTTTATCGAGAAAGCCCTCCTGTCTGAGTGCAAGGGTAGTTTAGTAGGTATTGGTAATAGGAGAGTGCCTGTGATTGGAATGATAAGGTCAGCTGTTCGAATGCATGGTATGATGATGAATGAATGTGAATTTTCTGTGATTGATAAGGTGAGTAGTGAGTATGGTGTGATTTTGGGGTATGATTTTATGAAAATGAATCGTATGGTTGTGCATCCTGCGAGTGATCAGATTGAGAGAAAGATTGGTAAAAATGGGGTGTATAAGTTGTATGTAGGGAAAGATGGTAGCGTTTTGAGGAGTGTGTTTACTGGTATTGAGGTGACTGCTATGGAGAGTGTAAGGCTTGTGAAGGGTGAAAGGGTGTCTGTTAGAGTGAGTTGGAGTAAGGATGTTAGTTTGAATGTGAGTGAGAACACTGTGATATTGGATGGAAAGGATGCGTGTTATAAGGTAAGCCGTGTTGCTTGTGTGTTTGATGGCTTGATGAGAATGAATGATCCTTTTGTATGTGTGCAGGCAGACCCCAGTGTGAAAGGGCAGGTGAGGGGAATCCAAGTCGGAGATGTACTGGGCCACCTCTCCACTGTCAATGAGGTAGGTATGGATGATAGTACGGATATCAGGGTGAATGTTGCGAATGAAAAGACATGTGAATGGATGTATAATGAGGTGAAGGACATGGTGAAATTGGATGGATGTTTGACTGAGTATGAAAGGGAGGATGTGTATCGAATGATATTTGAGCGAAAGGGAGCCCTCAGTAAGGGTGATCTGGATTTCGGGGTTGCAAAGCTCCCGGAATTCAAGATTATCCTGAAGGAGGACTCCCCAATCTATCAGCGGCCGAGGCATTTCCCACGTCCGGTTGCTGAAGAGATTGAGGAGCAGTGTTTGGAATTGGAGCAATTGGGGGTGATTGAGGAGAGTGAGAGTGCATGGAATAGTCCAATTGTACCTGTATGTAAGCCGGATGGAAGATTGCGTCTGTGTGTGGATTATCGAAAGGTGAATGAAAGGACTGTGAAAGAAAGGTTTCCGATGTGTGTGGTATCTGAGTGTGTATATAGTATGCATGGGATGGAGTGGTTTACGAAGCTGGATCTGGTACGGGGGTATTACCAGATGCCCATTGCTGAGGAGAGCCGGCCAGTAACTGCCTTCTCTTCCTCAAAGAGGCATTACCAGTTCCGGAACCTCAGCTTTGGGTTGGCTAATGCTCCCGGAGCCTTCCAGCGGGCAATGAATGTTGTGTTGAGTAAGTTTGCGAGTAAGAATGTGATTGCGTTTATAGATGATATTTTGATTATGACTGAGACTTTTGAGGAGCATATGAGATTGGTGAATGATGTGTTGAGAACGTTGGAGAGTGTTGGTGTGAAGGTGAAAGTGGCGAAGTGTGAATGGTTTGCGAAAGAAGTGGAATTCCTTGGGCATATGGTGAGTGAGAATGGATTGCGTAAATCATCGAAGTATGTTGAGAAGGTGCGAATGTTTCCTAAACCGGTGACTGTGAAGCAACTGAAGTCATTTTTGGGTTTGATTGAGTTCCAGCGAAAGTTTATACGTGATTGTTCTGGTGTGAGTAAGCCTCTGACTGAGTGGATGGGCAAGAAAGGTAGTACGGTTGTCAAGTGGAATGATAAGATGAATGAGGCGTATGAGAGACTGAAGGAGGCAGCGGCTGAAGATGTTGAATTAGCTTACCCAGATTATAGTGTAAATGCTAAAATGCTTGAATTGTATACAGATGCGAGTGGGTATTGTATGGGAGGTTTTCTGATGCAAGAGCAGCGTTTGAATGGAGAGAATGTCAGGCGAATAATTGGGTATGTATCCAAGGCTATGAATGTTGCAGAACGAAAGTATTCGACTGTGGAACGAGAGCTGGCTGCGATAAGATATTGTTTGAAAGTGTTGCGTCCATTTTTGTATGGTGTGAGGTTTGTGATAAAAACCGATCATCAACCTCTTGTGTATCTGCAGCGTATGAAGTGGGCTGATAGTAGGATTGCAAGGACTTTGGAAGATTTGAGTGACTTTGACTATGTGATTGAGTATGTGCCTGGTGAATGGAATGGAGTGGCTGATTTGATGTCAAGGTATCCTGGTACGAATGATGAAAATGTGTGTGGAGTGAGTGATCCTGAGTATTTGCCGAAAGGAATTATGAATGGAAAAGAGAGTAAGGGTGGTGGTGATTCCTTGTTTGAGAGTGTATGGAATGGTTTGCAAGATATGAAGAGTGATGGAGTAGATGTGAGAGTGCCCGATAGTGTAGATGACTTAAGGAAGGAGGTAATGAATGAAGTGTGTAGTAAGCCTGAAAGCATTGGTATGGCAAAGGTGCGGAACTTCATGAAAGAATTGAGAGCGATGTGTATGCAAGGGGTCCCGCCATTTCAGGAAGTGTTGATTGTAGTGAGTCGTTTGTATGGAGTGATTGTTTATGTGCACTTTGGTGGTGAGAGGCCGATTGTGTACAAGGATGAGAAGATGAAGGGTTTGAATCCTAATGTGGTACATCTGCAATGTTTGAGCGGTGTGCACTACAATTGGGTAATTGAAAAGTGTTCATATATAAGAGAGAAGAATGATTGTCTGGATGAAGATGAGGGTGTGTTGAGTGATGATATGGGAGTTGATGACAGTGTGGATATCAGTGCTGATGTTGGTGTGCTTGTTCCTTCTGTGTATTGCGAACATGGTGGACCTGATATGATGGAAGCGAGAGTGAAAGTTAGTGAAAGGTTGTTCTGTGGTTTGATTGATACTGGAGCGCAAGTGTCTTTAGTGAATGAGAATATTCTGAGTAAGTATGAAGAGTTTAGATGTTGCGAGCATAAACCTGTGAAGTTACGGATAAGTGGATTAGGGAATGGCATGATAGTGGCATGGGAACAGGTTAGTCTGAAAGTGAGTTTGGGTAATGGTGTGAATGTGAAGCATGACTTTGTGATTCTGAAAGGTGAGCAAATGCCTTGTTGTTTCTTGCTTGGTGTAGACTTTATGAGATTAAATGATTTGTCTTTGGATGCTGATAAGGATTGTCTTATGAAAGGTGAATGTGAGGTGATGAAGTTGAATGAGTGTGCAAAGAATGTTGTCAAGTTTTGCGGTATGATTGAGTTGGTCATGGATGATGAGAATGAGATTTTAAGTGATGATGATATTCTAGAGATGCAAGAGATGTGTCCTTTTGTTAGTGAGTTGAAGAGGTGTGTAATGATGCGTGTTGATTTGAATGAATGGCCAGAGTGTTTAAGTGATTTTAAAAGGTATGCTAAGGATTTTGTTGTTTGTATGGATGTTGTATATTTTGTGAGGCATGTGAAGGGTGGTGATGATATGTATGTACCTGTGATGTCCTTAGTTGGTATGATTGGTCTGGTGAAGGTTGTGCATGATAATTATGGGCATATGGGTAAGTTTAAGCTGTGGGAGTGTATGAAGGAGCGTGTGTTCCATCCGTTTCTGAGAACTGTTGTGAATGATGTTGCAACTACGTGTGAAAGGTGTCAGAAGCGAAAGGTGCAAGGTGTGCAAGTGAAACCACCGATGTTGAAAGTTGATGCGAAAGAACCGTTTGAATTGGTAGTGATTGATTGTGTGTCTTTGCCGCGTACGAGTGCTGAGAATGTTGGTATGGTTGTGATGGTTGACCATAAAAGTAAGTTTGTGTATGCAGCGCCTGTGAGAGATAAAAAGAGTGTGACTGTTGCGCGTGTGGTTGAGCAGTTGTTTTTTCCTATGTGTGTATGGAAGCCTAGAAGATGTCTGAGTGATAATGGGCCTGAATTTGTAGGGGAAGTGTTTGAACAAATGTTGAGAGAGAATGGTGTGGAGCATGTGAGAACAACTCCGTATGTACCGTCTTCAAATGGATTGGCTGAACGGACTATAAGAACCTTGTGTGAGATGTTGAGAATGATGAGTACGACAGTGAATGACTGGGATGTGTGTCTGGGGAGAGTGTTGTGGGCGTATAATTCAACTGTGCATAGTGCAACTGGAATGTCCCCATGTCAGTTTGTGATGAATTTTGAAAGGCGAGTGAAAGATAGGTTTCGTTTGAGTGAAAGTGAGCAGAGTGTATGGCGTGAGGCGCATGAAAGGTTCCGTTCATTTGAATTAGGTACAAAAGTATTGAAGGTGAAAGAAGTGAAGGGTAGGTTGAATGTATCAAAGATGAGTGAGAAGTTTGATGGACCTTATAGAGTTGTGAGAGTTTGGGAAAATGGAGTGACATATGTTTTGGAGAGTTTGAATGACGGCATGACTGAGAGAGTGCGGGCTCATCAGAGTCAGTTAAGGAGATGGAGAGAACCTCCTGACTACCTGGTGAGCCATCCAGTGTATGGACTGTGTAGAGAGAGAGGTAAAGTGCATGATGATGAGATTGAATGTGATAGTATGGATCTGTCTGGGAAAGAGCTAGTCTTAGTCTCGAGGAGTAGAAAGCGTACAAAGAAGGGTGAAAGGAAGAATGCAAGTACGAATGAAAGTAAGTCTGAGCAGAGTGTTTCTGGTATGGGGGATCTTGAAAGGGAGATTGAGTTTTTGCGTAAACAGGTGAGTGATTTGGCTGGTATAAGTAGACGAGTGAGTGAGCTGCCTGTGCCTGATTTTTCTGGTTTTGGGAACAGTATGAATGATAGTGTGTTTGGGCAGAATGAACCTAGTGTGGCTGATTTTTCGGGTTTTATGAATGGTAATAGTAGGGGTGAGTTTGATGTAGTGAATGATGAAGTGGCTGATTTTTCAGGTTTCTGGTGGGAACCAGTCGAAGGGGTTTCTGGTATACCTGTTGAGAATACAGGGGATGTGAATGACCTGTCTGTTTCGCAAGAATGTACCTTGAGTTGGATGAGAGCTGTGAGTGAGGAGCTGATGAATGGGGGTATGAAGAGTGAGGGTTCTGAACGGAAGAGTATGAAAGAATTCTGTCGTGAGATGGGAGAACTGGTAATGAGGGCTAAGAGTATGGTTGATGAGATGATAAATAGTGACGATGAGACTGACGAACAACCCCGACTAATTGCTACGCGTAGCCAGGGACCAGTAGACGAGTGTGAATGGGTGCAGAAGGGTGCGATTGAGCACAAGTGGTACCGTGAAGAGTGATTGAAAGGGTTTAGTGAGTGGCTGGTCGAATGGCTTAAGGAAGGAGGGGTGTGGTGGGGCGAATGTGAGTGTGTGTAAAAGGGCCATTCTCCCACCCCTTTTCTCAGTACCCTCTCCCTCCCTCTGTAAGAATGTGTGTGAATGGGAATGGGTTTGTTTTTTTTTTGTTTATTTTATGTATAAAAATGATTACCATGTTTTTTTTCTTTCTTTCCAGGCCTCATATTCTGGAAAGATAGGACTTAGTTTCGTATATCCTTATATTACAAACAAAGCGTTATATCCTGGAAAGCTATATTATCATTAATAAATAAAGGCCATTAGTATAGCTTAATGAAGGAGGGCTTATAATAGCCACGTAAGCTTTTTTTTAAAGTCATTATCTTCCATCAAGCGCAGAGGCGCCACACTTGTAAGTCCTAGGCATTTTGCTCGCTCGAGTGGCAGGTGGCTGGACATCTTCCCATCCTCTTTGTATAAAGTGAGGCCTTGATTGTTGTGTATATATTGACTGTTGTAGTCAGGATTTTTTTTTGGTTGTTTGATTTTTTATGTTTATTAGGATAGATTAAATAGTATTCATATATATAGGATTTTCTTTTTGTATTTTTGGCCAAAAAGTAAGATCTCCAATATAATCGCCCCCTCTCTATTGTAGATATTTTGTAAATTTTTTTGTAAGTAAAGGGACTGTATATACAATCCGTTTCATTCTCCTTCGATTTCTCACGTCCGGATAGTGTAGGAAGCGGGTTGGATCGATTGGGGGTTAGTTTAGATTTTCGGCCCGCTACAGCGCTACAAAAGTAAAATAGGGCATGATTACTCGATGAATGAATCAACAATACAGAGTATTTTGGAAAGAAGCAAATTTTACAAGAACAAAGGTCAAAGTGCTTCATCAGCATCTGAAGGTCATCTACAATGAGTGAAGTGGAACATTTGCTTTCAATATGGATGGAAGACTGTAATCAGAAACAAATAAACTTGTGTTGAAATGCAATTAAAGCAAAAACACTGAGCCTATTCAAAACTGTGGAAAGAAGATGGATAAAAAATGGAAATGAAGAGGAGACTGATGAAGAAATAAAGTTGTTCAGAAAAGATTGCTTGATTTTCTTTCAGAATACCATCTTAAAAATAATAGAACGATCTCCCTTGCGGATTAGTATAGTTAAAGGCTTCAGCTCCATTTCTCCAAAGGTCATGATGTCATCTAAAGTAAGCTGTTAAAGGCTTGATTTATTGTTAGAAAGCATTATTAAAGTAAATCGCCTAACAGGAATAGAAGCAGATTCCATAAAAGAATCTCATTCTAGATTGATTGAGAATCTGTTTGTTAAAGAAATATGTTGTAATTATGACTGAAAAAGATCAATTAGATTCATTTTTCTCAACAATTTTTAAATCAGTTAACATTACAAATGATTTTCAAGATTTTGTTATTATACTTACAATGACAATGTTTCGTGGCAATGCCTCAGTTGAGAGAGGATTTTCAATAAATAAATATTGCATGGATAGTAATTTACATGATCAGTCATTAGTTGCAAGAAGAACTATATGTGATGAAATCAGAGAGATGGATTGGGACCCGTCTTGTTTTGAAATAGACAAACGGTTGTTATTAAGCTGTTGTAATGCTTGTGGATATTATAAGGGAGGAACAAAAGAAAAATAATAACAAAAAATGCAGCTGCTAATAAAAGAAAAGCAATGGAAGAAATAAGAAAATTTGAAAAATAAGGAAAATAATAGAAGAAAAAGACAGAGAAGTTCAAATTCTAACCTGGAAAAAATATTTTTTGGGTGAATTATGATTTTCTGTATATAACTTGCATATTGAATAATTTAATATATATATTTTTGTTATTGCTAAAAAATTTAATTTGGTTTTCTTATTTCTTTATTACTATTATATATTATTAGGACATTTCTTTTGTACCAGGTTAGTATAGGGTGCGTCCTGGTGGGCTTTCTTTTATTTTTTTATAATTTTAACAAGATTTTGATTCCTTACAGGAATTTCATGTAGGTCAGGGAAAAGTCAGGGAATTTCAAATTCGTATTTCAGGGGACACCCTAGCTTACTGCTAAGGTTGCTGCCTTGTCTGCCCAAGGTAACCAGGATGACCTTGTGGCCCAGCTTGCAGGTTGCTGTAGCCATAAGCACTGGATCTTCTGTTTCCAAAGCAGAAGTATTGCTGGCCATTAAGGAGACTAGAGAGCATTATGAGACAGACAATGAGAAGGCAAAGTATTATTGTTAGGGGGTTGCCCCCGTAAGGGGCGCGGCGATTTGGCATCCTGGCTGCTGTGCTGACTGGATCCAGCGCTCCGTCCGGCCCTAGCTTAGCCACTCATCCTTCCTTCAGATAGCCTGTATTTCTCCCCTACTTCGTCGCTTTTCATACAACCTCTCCCACAACTTTCAATGGTCAGCCTCTAATTTCACAGGGTAGATGCTGACCTTCTTCTCAAGCCAACCGTCCCGGATCGGGGCTGAGGGGGTAGGGGACAATGTTCCCTAACCCCTGAGCTCTGGTTCGGGATGTGTTTTTTTTAACAACCTGCTTCTTCCCCACCCATACCTTCCTCACATCCCTTTTCCTCTCCTCTTCACATTCTATCCATTTTTACGCCGCGTCTAAGGTGGAGCCGCCATGTGGATGGACTGCCAGGCCACCAGGCGGGAGGGGTGGTCCCAAATGGCGGTGCCTGGCTCTGCCAGGCCTGTAAGAACCTCTTGCAGTGCGGGCAACTGCGAGAGGTGATGAGCGGTTGCATCCCGTAATAAAAAGAGGGTCACCATGCCCAATGATGAGTCCAACCAAAAAAAACCTTTAACTCCCCCTGTAGAAACGACGGAGCCGCTCTCAGGCAGCTCCACAGAAAAAATGGAGGTTCCCGCCCCTGTGCTTGCGCGTGGGACCCTCCATATCTCTTCGACCGGAGAGGAGGCTTACTCTTCTCCTTCGCTTACGGGTGTAGGGGACTCCCCTTCATCCCCTTCTCTGGAGGTGCTTTCGGGCACCTCGTTTTTTCCAGCAGCAGTCCCCTCTTTTCTTTCCAAGGGGACTGCCAAGGAAGCAAGCAGGCAGCCCTTAGCCAGCCGCTCCCCATCGAAGCGGCTCGGTAGGGCGAACCCCCTTAGGGGGGAGAGGGAAGCCAGGACCCTTCAGTCGCTTCCCTCAAAAGATCTGCTGGCAAGAATCTTGAACCTTGCCGGGGTCAAGGCCTGTGCCTCCCCACAAAAGACTGGTGATGCTGCCAAGGGGACCTGCGATGTCCTGGGAGGGGATGGCCAACTGGAGGCCCCTCGTGTGATAGACATGGTCCTTGAGGAAACCCAGCCTCAGATGGTAGGGCTTTCCATGGGGGAAAACCGAGCTCGGCGCCAAGCACCGAACCTGAATCCGCCCCTATGCAAGGTCCTCCTCAAACGGCTGGGGATTCTAAGGCAATACAGGGAGGGGAGGGATCTCCACCGGATGATACCCCTGCAACCACCAGGACCTTCTCCATTTCGGAAAAGGACCTGGCTGAGGCCGGTCCATCTGGCCTAGGGGCTTCTACCGGCGGAGGTGAGAAGCGGGTTCATTCCCCGCCCTCCTTTCCAAAAAAGAAAAGGACTAAAAGGACGAAAAAGACTAAGAAGACTCGGGGCTCCTCTCCATGCGCGGGGGCTGTGGGGACGGATGGGTCTGCTGCCACTTTGGCAAGCGACCAAGCCAAGACCGGCCCCTCTGCCCCCCCGGTTGTGAAGCCCCTGACAAAGACCAAAAGTGCACAGGGCGGAGCCTCGATGACATCAGGGCCCCTCATTCAGAGGTTACCTGGCGTTTTCGAGCCTGCTGGCTTCAAACGCTTCCTCTTTATTCACTCTACTGATGGCACCATGTTGTCCAAGGGCAACATGATCCATCAGAGGAGAGGATTAGCTAGTGCAATTGGTAGAGAGCCGAAGGTGACCCGTTTCTCGGACGGGAGCCTTCTGGCGAATCCCGCCGAGGCGGCCAAGATAAGTGCTCTTCGGACACTTCATGGCACCCTGGCGAGTGTGACGCCGCACTCTACCATGAACTTTGTGAAAGCATTAGTTTATGCGAGGGAACTCATTGACTACTCCATTGAGGACATCACCCTAGAGCTGGCCGACCATGGGGCGTTCAAGGTCGAACGTGTGATGAGAAAACAGGGAGGGGCCTCGAGACCCACCCCTACACTCTTCATCACATTCGACTGTGACAAGCTCCCTGAGTCGGTGCATGCCGGTTGGTACCGCTACCGCGTGAAGGCATTCGTGCCACTTCCGCGGCGGTGCTATTACTGTCACCGCTTCGGCCATACGAATCGCTCATGTAGACGTGAAAAGTCGGGGTCACCCGAAGTCTGTGTAAATTGCTCCAAGGTCGCACACGATAAGTCCAAATTGTGTGTGGTCAAGTGTGTCAATTGCGGAGAGCCGCACCCCGCTTCTTCGAAGCAATGTGGTGCATATCTCCTTGAGAAAGAAATCCTGGCCGTTCAGGCCCAGGATCGACTCTCATACCGTGAGGCAAAGGACTTGGTCCTGGCACGCCCGGCTCTGCCTGGGACGTCATATGCCTCAATAGTTAGAAAGGCACCCTCTGCTCCTGGCCCATCCAGGCCAACGAGCATGGTTGTTTCCGCGCCCATTCGGAGCCCTTCTGCGGGCTCTACCCAACCCGGGCGCTTCCTTGGTAAAGCTGGAAGCAAAAAGGGTTCATACCCTGTCCCGGCTAAAACCAGGGCTCCCCCCTCTTCCCCCAGCGTGACCGTTTCCCGTAAGGCGAAACGGCCACGCGCCTCCACCGAGTCGTTAGACTCACAGGAGGCAACACCCCTGAAGATGGTCGCTAGGCAATCTTCGGGGGTTTCTAAAGCTGTCCCCCGAAAGGAGGGCAGCAACAGAGGAGCTTTTGGCTCATTCGCCCACGCCCCGAGGGGGATCGAGTGGCTCGGAGACGGTGGTTCGTCGAAAAGAGGGCCCCCCGCCTCCGAAGCCGCAACACCCGCCTAAGGTTTCGAAGCGGAGGGAGGGAAAAACTCGCATGGCGAGCCCAACCTCCCCCAATAAGTCCTCGAAGGCGACAGCGCCTGGGGTTCTGCCCCCGGGAAGCGTACGGCCATTCCCGTGAGGGTCTTCAGTTTGAGGAGGGCCCCCGCGTCTCCTCCGAACTAGCTTGGAGGGCATATTCCTTCAATGGAATTGATGTGGACTCCGGGCCAACTGGGAGGAGCTGCGGAGGCTCGTCTCGTCCCGTTCCCCGTTAGCTATATTTTTGCAGGAGACCATGCTAGGCGTGTGTCCCCTGCCTGCCCTCCCGGGGTATAAGGGTCTTGCGACCCCACCACCGCGGGATGGCCGGACTGGAGAATTCGCGGTTTACACCCGGCATGATGTCTCCGTTCTTCCTTTCTCTTTTGATACCTCCTTTCAGGCAGTGGCTGTGCAGCTGCACCTGGACAGGAGGTATACTATCATTTCTGCGTACATTCCACCGTCAGCTGACTTCGACGCGGGGGACTTCCGCCGCGTAGTGGCACGGTTGCCGAGGCCCTATCTCTTGCTTGGAGATCTGAACGGCAGGCATCCTCTCTGGGGAGATTACTCCATAAATCCCAGGGGACAAGTCCTTGCTGATCTGATCGAAGACCTTGAGATGGGTGTCCTAAACGTGGATGAGTTTACGCATCACTGTCCGAGAACCGCTTCGTTTTCTTGCCTTGACCTATCTTTGTGCTCTTCGGATGCACAGCTTGATTTTGATTAGGGGGTGGTCGATGACCTACATGGTAGTGATCACTTTCCCATTCAAATATCATTTTCAGGGCAACTGCTGCCTGAGAGACCACCTCGGTGGTGCTTGGAGCTGTGGCCTGCATTTCAGCAAATGACTGAATCCTCTTTCTCAGTCGAGGAGTTTAGGTCGGTAGATGAGGCCGTTGAGTTCTCCGGCAACCTCATCGCCGTGGGCCTGACTACTATTCCTAGGACGTCTGGCCGTTTTGCACGCCGACCACTCCCATGGTGGTCGGCCGAGTGTGAGACGGCCCTCAAACAGAGGCGTTATGCCTACATGCGCTATAAGCGCCGCCCGAATGATTTCATTGTCGCTGAATTTCGTCTGGCTAGGGCTAGGTTCCGATATATTTCGAAGCACGCCCGCCGCTCTTCTTAGCGAGCATACGTGTCTTCACTTAACGGGAAGACCCCTTTAGCTGAGGTGTGGAGGCGAGTCAAAAGGATTCGGGGAAAGTTCTTGCAGGACCCCCCTCCCGTTCTCCAGGAGAATGGGACCGCAATCTCGGACCCCGCGTCCGTGGCGGAATCCTTAGCGACCGCTTTTTACGCATTCTCTAGCCGTGATGCTGCTCCGCCAGCATTCAATGCACGTCGTGATGTCGCGGAAGGCAACCGGCTGGACTTTACCTCCAGAGGCGGAGAACCTTTCAACGACACGTTTAATGTGAGTGAGTTGCGTTCCGCTCTCGCTTCGCGCGCGGACACCGCCCATGGTCCGGACGATGTCCCGTACGCCATGCTTCGACACCTGGGTGAGCGAGGCATGGCCTTTCTGTTAGATCTGTTCAACAGGATCTGGGTGGAAGGTCTTCTCCCAGACTCCTGGCGAATCGCTACTGTGCTTGCCTTTCGCAAACCGGGGAGAGATCACTCTACTCCGACCGGTTTCGCCCAATCTCTCTAACCTCTTGCGTGTGTAAGTTGATGGAGAAATTGGTAAATGTTAGATTAGCCTTTTCCCTGGATAGCGGAGGTTATCTGTCTTCCGCACAGTGCGGCTTCCGCAAGTTCCACTCCACGTCGGATGCTCTGCTCCGACTGGAAAATGCCGTCTGCGAGGCTTTCCTTCGTAGACAGCACTACGCCACGGTGTTTTTTCGATCTGGAGAAGGCCTATGACACCGCATGGCGATACGGTATCATGGAGACTCCACACGATGGGAGCGAGGGGACGCCCCACAATGTTTATATCTGAATTTTAGCGAGATCGTCGATTCCGCGTACGGGTGGGGGGAGCCCTCTCCGGCCCAAAGGAGCAGGAAGAGGGTGTCCCGCAGGGAAGTGTCCTCAGTGTCGCACTCTTTGCCCTGAGCATCAACGGCATCACCTCGGTGCTGCCGGAAGATGTTCTCGCTACGCTCTACGTGGACGACCTTTCGATCTCTTTTGGCGCGGCCCAGATGCCAATTCTGGAGCGTCGACTCCAACAGGCATTGAACCGCGTCTCTCGCTATGCCGAAGCGCACAGGTTTCGGTTTTCTTTGGCCAAGACTGAGGTGGTGCACTTCTGCCGCCATCCACGGCTCCACCCCGACCCAGATTTGTTTCTTAATGTGGTGCGCCTGGATATGGTTGAGTCGCACCGTTTTCTTGGTCTTGTATTCGACCGACGCCTCACCTGGGAGGCTCATATTCGCAGCCTTAGGGTCTCTTGTACCCGCGCCATGGACATTCTCCGTTCCGTGACGTTCAGCGCTTGGGGCGCTGATAGGGCTACTGCCCTACTTTTTTATCGATCCTTTGTTCGTTCGAAGCTTGACTACGGATGCGAGTTTTATGCGTCCGCAGCCGAGCGTTTCTTGCGGAAGGTGGATTCGATCCACCACACCGGCCTTCGCCTGGCGACCGGTGCCTTCCGCACTTCTCCCATTGAGAGCCTGTTGGTCGATGCTGGGGAGATGTCACTCGCTCTGCGCCGCGTGCAGTGCATCACTCGCCTGTACGCGCGAGCCCGGCGCCTTCCTCAGTCGCCAACAGCTCTCACTGCATCCGCAGCTGATCTCGATGGTGCCTATGCCGCCGAGAGACGCCAGTCATACCCTAAGCCCTTTGGGTTTAGGGCCAGGAAACTCCTTTGAGAGGTAGATATAGCTCTCGGGCCGGTGGCGCCCCTGGTTCTGCCCAGGACGCGACCCTGGAGGGTACCACATTTGGCTATTTGTCGCCACGCCTCTGCTCCCAAAGCTTGTATTGCGCCGGGATATCCGTGACGCCACGGTTTTGGCGAGCCGGGCAGATGTCGAGATTATCTTCTGCTGCGTTCCTGGACATGTAGGAATTGCGGGGAATGAGGGCGCCAAAGACTCCGTGAGGACTCTGTGACCGGACCAGCGTTTCGCTCTTCCTCACACCAACTACATGGCAGGAATACGGGCAGCTCTTCGGACTGCTTGGCAAAGAAGATGTGAGACGGTCGAAGGGAACTTAAAGTTGCGTGCCATTGCGCCGCGACTGTTCCCATGGACCTATCCCTCAATGCCGCGGCGGCTTCAGGTTGCTTTCTGTCGTCTCCGAATCGGAGACACTCGTGTGACGCATCGTTATTTGATGGAGTGCTCGCCTGCGCCCTATTGCAACGACTGCCTCGTCCCCCAGACTGTTCGGCACATTCTTGTCAAATGCCCCAGTCTGGGTGATCTTCGCGCATGATACCTGTCCCGGTACCGGGATGGGCGGGTTCGCTACCGCCTGTCCCTTGTACTCGGGACAGATTCGTGCACATTGACTTGTGGACTTGTTGACTTTTTGTGGGAGGCCAGCCTTCTCCCTTGTATTTAACTTGTTTTTTTTTATTGTTTTTTTTGTTTTGTTTTTTGTAGGTTGCAGGCTCCTACGCCGGGGGGAAGGGGGACCTCTCCTTGACGCCGGAGCTTGCTCCCTGATTGTTATCCCCTTTTTATTGTTGTTTCTGTTAAAATTTTTATTTTAAAGTAGCCTAGAACTGGGCTGTTTGTTTGCGTCGACTTATGCCCAAGTGGGCAGTCGCTAGATAGCCCCTTGAAAAAAAAAATGTTAGGGGGTTGCCATCTTTAAACTTTGCCAGTAATTCTAAAGAAGTATCCTTTCTTGTGCCCTGACATCCCCAATATATTAGTTACTGATGTCATCCATATTAGTGGTAATTTATTTCATGCTAAAATTACCATCATGTCCAACTTTAATAAGATTGTCAGGTTCTTGATGTGCCTCAGTATACTTAAACAGGGACTTCACTTTTATGAAGGAGAGGAGGACTGCTTCAATGAGTAGGGGTGGTAATAGTGTTACTGTTTGATCAGGTTCAAGTACTCCTCCCACTGCTATGTCTTTGGCCTCTTTTGTTTTGCCTTCAACCTGTCCCTTGTACTCTGGACAAGTTTGTGCACATTGACTGGTGAACTTATAGACTTTTGAGGGGAGGCCGGCCTTCTCCCCTTTATTTAACTATTTTTTTTTTTTGTTATTTTAGTAGGTCGCATGTTTCTGCACCGGGGAGAGGCAGACCTCCCCCCGATGCCCGAGCTTGCCTCCTGCCTATTGCCTTTTTTCTGTTTTACTTTTATTGATTTTTTTTTTTAGCATCCTCTTTTAAAGATGCCTAATATTAGGCAATGTTGAATACAGCGACTAATACCCAAGTAGGCAGTCGCCAAATGAGCTCTTAAAATTAAAAAAAGAAAAAAAGTTTTGCCTTCAGCTATTGTGACATCACGCCCAATTCTCTCCCCAGGTAGTCTCACTCCTGGTGGATTTTTTCCTGCTTAAGTGTCAAATTTTCTAGTCATTGTTATAATTTTGGGATTGTCAGGGTGACTGAGACCTGGCTTACTTCTGCTACCTCCTCTTCAGTTATCAATATTCTGGGATATACTTTTTACAGAAATGATTCTCCTTCCAACCTGCCTAATTTCTTTAAAATAAGCCAGATATTTAATAGTCAGCCTAATACCTGTTGTCTTTTTTTTACCAAGCTTTAAAGTTTAAGTTATGGTGGTATTTAGACCACCTAGTTATTCATTGTATTAATATGTGATGTTTCTTTCTTTCTTAGAATCTTTGTTCATGTAAAGATTTAATCTTAATGGCTGACTTCAACTTGCCTGAAATTGACTGGTCTGGCTTGGTCCATGTTGCACATTCTCTCCTCTCCTGCTCTTTTTTGATCTCTTACTTTGACCCTGTAAGGGGCGCAGCGATTTGCCTTCCTGGCCACCGTGCTGACAGGACTATACGCCCCATGTGGCCTCAGCGTATCCTCTTCTTTCAGACAGCCTGTGTTTCTCCCCTACTTCATCACTTCCCCTACAACCTCTCCCACATCTTTTATCTGGTCGGCATCTATTTTTACAGGGTAGATGCTGACTTCAGCCAACTATCCCGGATCGGGGCTAAGGGGAGAGGGGACAATGTTCCAAACCCCTCAGCTCCGGTTTGGGATGGTGGGTCTTTAACAACCTGCTTCATCCCCACCCATACCTCCCTCACATCCCCTTTCCTTCTCACTTCACTATCTATCTTTTTACTCAGTGTCCAAGGTGGAGCCGCCATGCCAAAGGGCTGCCAGGATACCAGATGGGAGGGGTGGCACCTGGATCTGCCAGCCCCGTATGCACCCCTTGCAGAGCGGGCTACTGCGAGGGGTGATTAGCGTTTGCTTCCCGCAGAAAGAATAGTCTTCATACCCGATGATGTAATAACCCCAAATAAAACTTCCCCTTTACCCCTCACCATTGATGGAGCCACCTTCAGGCAGCTCCACTGAAAAAATGGACCCTCAAAATCTCTTTAACCAGAAAGGAGGCTTACTCCTCTCCTTTGTCTACTGGTGTAGGGCACTCCCTCTTTCCAGCGGCAGCCTCCCCCCCTCCCTCCTTTACTTTCCAAGGGGGCTGCCAAGAAAGCCAGCAGGCAGCCCATAACCGACTGTTCCCCATTGAGGCGGCCCATTCGCCACTTCCCTTAGAGACCTGCTGGCTTGTATACTAACCTTAGTGGGGGTTAAGGCCTGTGTCTCCCCATACTTTACTTGTGATACCACTGCCAATGGGACCTTTGATGTCCTGGGGGGTGATTGCCAAATGGAACCCCCCAAGCCTTAGATGATAGGGCTTTCTATGAGGGCGAATCCTGGCTTGGTGCCAAGCACCGAACCCGAGTCTGCCCCTATGCAAGGTCCTCCTCAAATGACTTTGGTCTCCAAGGTATTACAAGGATGGGAGGGATCTCCTCCTCCAGCCAGTGCCCCTGGACCTTCTCAATCTCAGAGAAGGACCTTGCTGAGGCCAGTCCATCTGTCCTGGGGGCTCCTGCTGGCTGAGGAGAGAAGCGGGTTCATTCCCCACCCTCCTCTCCTAAAAAGAAAAGAAACAAAAAAAAAGATGAAAAAGACTCAGGTCTCCCTCTCCATCGGTGGGGACGGATAAGTCTGCTACTTTGGTAAGCAACCAAGTCAAGTTTTGCACATCCAACCCGGGTGCAGAGTCCCTGACAAAGACCAAAAGTACAAGTGTGCAGAGTGGAGCCTCAATTACGTTGGGGCCCCTTATTCAGAGACTACCGGGCATTTTTGAGCCCACTGGCTTCAAATGCATCTTGGTTATTCCCTCCACTGATGGCAGCATGTTGGCTAAGGACAACATGATCCATCAGAGAGCTTTAGCTAGTGTGATTGGTAGAGAGCAGAAGGTGACCCGTTTCTCAGACGGGAACCTTTTGGCAAATGTGTCAAATCACTCTGAGGCAGCCATAATTAGTGCCCTTCGGATATTTGATGGCATACCTGTGAAAGGAGTGGTTTATACAAGGAAACTCGTGGACTACTCCATTGATGACCTCGCTTTATAGCTGGCCGACCATGTGGGGGACAAGGTCGAGCGTGTGATGGGAAAATAGGAAGTGCCCTCGAGACCCACCCCCACACTCCATAATGTTTGACTGTGACAAGCTCCCTGAGTCGGTGCGTGCCGGTTGGTATCACGTGTGATGGCATTCATGCCAGTTCCACAGAGGTGCTATTACTTCCACTGCTTCCGCCATACTATCTCTCCTGTCGACGTGCAAAATCGGCTCCAAGGCCCCAAATGATAAGTCAAAATTGTGTGTTGTCAATTGTGGAGAGCTGCACCCCACTTCTTCGAAGCAATGTGGTGCCTATTTGCTTAAGAAGGAAATCCTGGCTGTTTAGGCACAGGATTGTCTCTCATTTTGCAAGGCTAAGGACTTGGTCCGGCATGCCTGGCACTATCTGGGATGTCCTATGCCTCAATGTTGAGAAAGACACCTGCTCCTGGCCCCTCCAGGCCTATGTGTACGGTCATTTCCGCACCCATTCAGGACCCTTTTGTGGTTTCCACCCACCCCCGGCCCTCCCCGATAAAGTTGGCTGCACAAAGGGTCCACTCCCAGCCCCGGCTAAAACCAGGGTTTCCCCCCTTTCCCCAGCGTGACCGTTTCCCTTAAAGCGAAAGGGCCACGCACCTCCACAGAGTCACTAGACTCACAGGAGACAACACCCTGAAGTTGGTCACCATGCCATCTCACAGGGTTCTTAAAGAGCTGCCCCCTGAAAGGAGGACAGCACTTAAGGAGCTTCGGCTCCTTCGTCCATGCCCAGTTGTGAGCTGGATGGCTCGGAGATGGTGGATCCTGGAAAAAAGGGTCCCCCGCCTCTGAAGCCGCCCTGTGGGAGGAAAAGACTTGCACGGTGATCCTAACCTCCCAATAAGGTGTATTGTCTGCCTCTGGGAAGCGAATGGCCACTCCCGTGAGGGTCTTCTCTTCAAGAGGGCCCCCCCGCATCTCTGAGCTAGGCCTGGAGGGCATATTCCTTCAATGGAATTGCCACAGACTCCGGGCCAACTGGGAGGAGTTGCGGAGGCTCATCTCCTTCTATTTTCCGTTAGCTATCTTTTTGCAGGAGACCATGCTGGGTGTATGCCCCCTGCCCACTCTCCCGGGGCATAGGGGTTTTGCGACCCCACCACCACAGGATGGGAGCCAGGCGGGAGGATGTGCGATTTATACCCGGCATGATGTCTCTGTTCTTATCTCGCTTTAGATAACTCCTTTCAGGCAGTAGCTACTGCCTGAAAGGAGTTATCTAAAGCTGCACCTTAATAGGAGGTATACTATTATTTCTGCGTACATTCCACTGTCGTTGTGGCACAGTTGCCGAGGCCTTTTCTCTTGCTCAGAAATATAAACTGTAGACCCTCCTTCTGGGGAGACTATTAATCCCCGGGGTCAAGTCCTTGCCGATTTGATCGACAAACTTGAGATGGGTGTCCTAAACGTGGATGAGTTTACGCATCACTGTCCGAGAACCACTACATTTTCTTGCCTCAATCTATCTTTGTGCTCTCCGGATGCACAGCCTAATTTTGATTGGGGGGTAGTCGATGACCTCCATGGTAGTGATCACTTTCCCATTGAAATATCATTTTCTGGGCCACTGCTGCCCGAGACCCCGCCCCGGTGGTTCTTAGTATGAATGCGGTTGTCTGCATTTCAGGAAATGACTGAATTCTCGATCTCAGTTGAGTTTAGGTCAGTAGATGAAGCTGTTGAGTTCTTCTCCGGTAACCTCATCGCCGCAGGCTTAACTACTATTCCTAGAAGGTCTGGCCATTTTGCACGCCGACCACTCCTGTGGTGGTCACCCGAGTGTGAGACGGCCCTCAAACAAAAGCGTTATAAGCGCTGCCCAAAGATTTCACTGTTGGTGAATTTTGTAGGGCTAGGTTCCAGTATATTTGGAAGCACGCCTGCTGCTCTTCTAGGCGGACATACATGTCTTCACTTAATGGCAAAGACCCCTATAGCAAGTCAAAAGGATTCGGGGCTAGTTCTCGCAGGCCCCCCATCCCATTCTCCAGGAAAATGGGACCACAATCTCAGAACCTGCATCCGTGGCGGAATCCTTCACGACTGCTTTCTCTAGCCGGGATGCTGCTCTGCCAGCATTCAATGTACGTTGTGATGTTGCAGAAGCCCCCGGCTGGACTTTACCTCCAGAGGTAGAGAACCCTTCAATGACAGGTTTACTTTGAGTGAGTTGTGTTCTGCTTCTTGCTTTGTGCATGGATACCGCCCATGGTCCGGACGATGTCCCGTACACCATGCTTCGACACCTGGATGAGCGAGGCATGGCCTTTCTGTTAGATTTGTTCAACAGGAATTTGGGTGGAGGGTCTCCTCCCGGATTCCTGGCAAATTGCTACTGTGCTTGCCTTTCGCAAACCTGAGAGAGACCACTCTCACTTTCGGATTCCGTCTAATCTCTCTAACCCCTTGCGTGTGCAAGTTGATAGAGAAATTGGTAAATGTTACATTAGCCTTTTTTCTGGACAGTGGAGGCCATGTGTCTTCTGTACAGTGTGGCTTCCGCAAGTTCCACTCCACATCAGATGCCCTGCTTCGACTGGAAAATACTGTCTGCAAGGCTTTCCTTCGTAGACAGCACTATGCCACAATGTTTTTTGATCTGGAGAAGGCCTATGATACCGCATAGCATTAGTTTTTATATCTGAATTTTTACGAGATTGTCGATTCCACGTATGGAGCAGGAAGAGTATATCCTCCAGGGAAGTGTCCTCACTGTCATACTCTTTGCCCTGAGCATCAACGACATCACCTCGGTGCTGCCGGAAGATGTTCTAGCCATACTTGACGTGAACGACTTTTCGATCTCTTTTGGCATGGCCCAGATGCCAATTCTGGAGTGTCGACCCCAACAGGCATTGACTCGCGTCTCTCTATGCTGAAGCGCACAGGTTTCGGTTTTCCTTGGCCAAGACTAAGGTGGTGCACTTCTGCCACCATCCACGGCTCCACCCTCAGACTTGTTTCTCAATGGGGTATGCCTGGAAGTGGTTGAATCGCACCGTTTCCTTGGTCTTGTATTTGACCGATGTCTCACCTGGGGGCTCATATTTGGAGCCTTATGGTCTCGTACCCGCACCATGGATATTCTTCGTGCCATGATGTTCAGCCCTTGGTGCGCTGATAGTGCCACTGCTTTACTTTTTTTATTGATCCTTTGTTCATTCAAAGCTCGACTACAGATGCTAGTTTTATACATCCGCAGCTCAGCGTGTATTGCAGAAGGCAGGTTTGGCAAAAAACTGAACATTTTCAAAAATCCCAATAAAACCAGTTTAAAAAAAAAAGTTTTATTTTTTTTCAAATCTTGTTTTTTCAAAAACAAATGCTATAAGTATTAGAATAACAGAAAAAGAATAGCTATCTATATTTTTATATAATATTAATAATTAGTTTAATAATTCTAATAATATTAATAATTAGTTTAATAATTCTATTATAGCAAGAATAGATCACAGTAACAGATCACTGATCGAGAATTGTGCATACCCACGATAGCCATAACCTGTAAAAGGAGAGATGAATTATGAGTTAGTATCAGAGAAATAACCTTAATTTGATACATATTTGTTAAATTATAAACATAAATATGTATTTTGAATAAAATAATGATAAGTAGCATTCATTTCTTGAAAAGAAGAGTAATTTTGAGAAAAACCCTTAAACCTGTGTTTTTTCAAATTTCACTTGAAAATCCCCCCAAACCCCAGGTTGTTTAGGGCTGTTTTTTTTTATTTGCCCACCCTGGCGGAAGGTGGACTCGATCCACCATACCGCCTTTGCCTGGCAGCCGGTGCCTTCAGCACTTTTCCCATTGAGAGCCTACTTGTCTATGTTGGAGAGATGCCACTCGCTCTACGCCATGCACAGTGCATTCTTCGCCTCTACGCGCGAGCCCGGCACCCCTCTCAGTCGCCAACAGCTCTCACTGCATCCACAGCTTATTTTGACGGTACCTATGCTGCCGAGAGACACCACTCATACCCTTAAACCCTTTAGGTTTAGGCAGAGGAAACTCGGGGCGGTGGCGTCCCTGGTTCTGCCCAGGACACCACCCTAGAGGGTACCACCTTTGGCTATTTGTCGCCACCTAGTGTCACGCTGGAACTGTTCCAGTGTATAAATAATGAAAGTTTACCCAGTCTATGCATTATGCCGTCTTAACATCGTGAGATCCAAATGATAAATGACACAGAATCCAAGAATTTTCGCAAATTTAGACTATTATGTGCTGTGGTCTTAAACTTTTGATCAGCTGTTGAGCAATTCATTTGAGTAAACTCTTATCTCTTTAATTTGTTTAAATTAGCTTTGTTTGTCTCAAATACAATTTAGCTTTTAATATATCAAAGCTTCACTTAGAACCTTATAAGTATCGGAAGGTGCGAAATGTCCATTTTTACAGGTTTTCAACTGGTCCTATACTTATGATCATGACTGTATCTGAATTTTTGCGAGATCGTAGATTCTGAGTATGGGTGGAGGGGTAGACCTCTCCAGCCCAATGGAGCAGCTAGCAGGTGTCTCGCAAGGAAGTGTCCTCAGGTTCAGCACCTGGCGTGCTGATAGGGCTGCTGCCTTACTTTTTTATCGATTCTTTGTTCTTTTGAAGCTCAACTATGGAATCGAGTTTTATGCATCTGCAGCCGATCGTGTATTGCGCAAGGTGGACTTGATCCACCACACTGGCCTTCACCTGGACACCGGTGCCTTCAGCACTTCTTCCATTGAGAGCCTACTTGTCGATGTTGGAGAGATGCCACTCGCTCTGCGCCGTGCACAGTGCATTATTTGCCTGTACACGCGTGCCCGACCTCTCCCTCAATCGCCAACAGCTCTCAGTGCATCCGCAGCTGATCTAGACGGTGCCTATGCCGCCGAGAGATGCCAGTCATACTATGCATATCCTTCAAGAGCTCGGGACCTTGGCGCCCCTTAGACATAGGGTTCCACCTTTGTCTATTTGTCGCCACGCCTCTGCTCCCAAAGCTTCTACATCGCCGGGAGTATTGCGTTCAGCCTTTTGGGAGCACACTTCGTGTCACGCTGGAACCGTGCTAGTGTATACAGATGGTTCCAAGTCCAAGGAGCGGGTTGGTTTCCACGCTTTATCCCATCTGTTTGAAGTCGGCGGGGCTCTGTCAGGCTCTGCATCTGTTTTCATGGCGTAGCTGGTTGCAAGTGCTCTAAGTGCTCTTGAGGCATTGGAATCTCCACATCCCCTGGTTCGCGATATCCGTGACACCATGGTTTTGGCGAGCCAAGCGGATGTAGATTTTATCTTCTGCTGGGTTCCTGAACATTCAGGAATTGCGGAGAATGAGCACGTCGATGAGGGCGCCAAAGTGTGCGAGGAATGAGCGACCAGACCAGCCTTTTTCTCTTCCTTACACCGATTACATGGCAAGAATATGTGCTTCTTGGAAAATGAGATGGGAGATGCTCGAGGGGAGCTTAAAGTTACGTGCCATTGCGTCGCGACTGTTCCCATGGACCTATCCCCCAATATCTCTATGGCTTCTCGTCGCTTTCTGTTATGTCAGAATTGGGCACACTCACGGATGCACTGCCATTTGATAGAGCGCTTCCGGTACATTATTGCGACTACTGCATTGTCTCCCAGATGGTTCGGCACATTTTTGTTGAATGTCCCAGTCTGGGTGTTCTCGTATGTTACTTGTCCCGGTACCTGGATGATTGGGGTCGCTATCGCTTTTCCCTTCTATTTGGGATGCATTTGTCCAGATAGAATTGTAGACTATTTGACTAAAGAAGGGTTAGGGTGATATCTGGGTTCTCCCCCTACATCTTTTCCGCCCTCTATCATGGAGCTCTTGATCCCCTCGTGAATACGGCGTTGAGGCATGGAACACAAATACCTAACTCTCAAGAGCCTCACAAGCTGTTGCCCATTGGTGTATACACTGACACATGGATAAGTAGCTCCACACGCATCATGAGCATATTCGATCACAAAACTGCTCTATCCCTTCCCGTCTTCAAAGCAATATATACCCACTCTACTTGTTTTGGAACCCTACTGGTGGAGTATTAGTATCCCTTATGTGAGTACTCGTATTCTCATACTCATGATGCTGACCCACAAAGGATTTTATGGTCGCTGGTTGTCCCTTCGTGCTTTCCAGTGAGTCATACAGCTTTTTATATTGATTTCATTATCCAGTCAGCAACTCATCCATGATGCCAGGCGCAACCTACTATTACTGCCCAATGTAATTTACACCCATTTAGTGAACATCACTAGGTTGCTTGATTGTAGTGATGACCAAAGCTTTAAATAATGGCGTTTCTTAGCCATATTTTTTTTCCAGGGGTGATGAAGGTGCTCCCATCCAAGTATGACATTGAACGTCTGTTCAATCATTACCACGCAAACAACCAAAGAAAACTCAAGTTAAGAAATGATGGTTCAGCCACCTTACTCAATTTTTGTTACTTAGCTTTTGCAAAACAAGTTGCTGCTGAAACAGACAAGCTGTTGTTTATGTAAGCCTAATTACGTTTAATCTTTATGAATCTTTCCTAAATCTGGATTCCAAATCTCAAAGTATTTTTTCATCCTCAAACTCATCTATTTCATCCTTTTGCAGAGATAACAAAGCAATGAGCAAGAATCTTGTACATGCAGCTGGCAAGAAGATTTTGCCAAAGTTTAGTTACGCTTCAATTATAAAGTCAAAAGTTGATAATCTTAAAAAAATAACTGAATCGGCGTCTTGTACAATTATCTCTGAGGATTCAGATATTGACACCGATAGTAAATGAATTTAAAACTTGCTCAGAATTAATGAAGATTAGGTAGTTTTCATGATACATTTTCTATTGATACATTTTTATGAAATAAAGTTGATATATTTTTGCAAGAATTAAATTTACAAATATTAAGAGTATTTAGCTTTAAAATACCCCCATCCCTGGTGTTTCATGAGACTAGAGGGGCAAAAGCCTTCTACCTGCAAGAGGGTGCCCTATATGTAGACTGATAGATCTGGCATCTATGAAGGGCACACCATCCCAGCCCATGCCCTCGACTGTGGAGACTACCTTGGTTGTAATCAAGACATCTTACTTTAACTCCCTTTTTCGCCACCTCACATGCACCTTCTCACTCCAATGAGCTCCTTGTAGGGTTTGTTCTTCCTGCCCGCCTCAGGCTCTGGTGAGAGTTAAATTCATGCCTTCTTCCAACTCCTCCCTTACAATGCCCCATCTTTATTTTTGTCTATACTGCCCGTAAAGGGCCCGGCGATTTGCCATCCTGGCCGCCGTGCTGACGGGACTCAGCACCCCGTCCGACCCCAGCTTAGCCTTTTCTCCTTCTTTCAGACAGCCTGTATTTCTCCCCTACTTTGTCGCTTTTCATACAACCTATCCCACAACTTTCTCTGGTCAGCCTCTAATTTCACAGGGTAGATGCTGACCTTCTCGGCCAACCGTCCCAGATCGGGACTGAGGGGGGAGGGGACAACGTCCCCATAACCCTGAGCTCCGGTTCGGGATGGTGTTTTTTTAACAACCTGCTTCATCCCACCCATACCTTCCTCACATCCCTTTTCCTACTCTCTTTACACACTATCAATTTTACGCCGTGCCCAAGGTGGAGCTGCCATACTGAAGGGCTGCCAGGTCACAGAGGGGAGGGGTGGCCATAAATGGCGGCACCTAACTCTGCCAGGCCTGTACGCACCTCTTGCAGAGCATGCTACTGTGAGGGGTGATGAGCTATTGCATCCCGTAATAAAAAGAGGGTCACCATGCCCAATGATGAGTAAAAAAAAACCCTTTAATTTCCCCTGTTCCATCAACGGAGCCGCCCTCGGGCAGCTCCACAGAAAAAATTGGAGGTCCCCCTCCTGTGCTTGCGCAGGGGACCCTCAATATTTCTCTAACCGGAGAAGAGGCTTAGTCCTCTCCTACGCCCACGGGTGTAGGGGACTCTCCTTCACCCCCTTCTCTGGAGGTGCTTTCGGGCACCTCCCTGTTTCCAGCGGCAGTCCCTCCTTTTCTTTCCAAGGGGACTGCCAAGAAAGCCAGCAGGCAGCCCATAACCGACCGCTCCCCATTAAAGCGGCTCAGTAGGGCAAACCCCCTTAGGTGGGAGAGGGAAGCCAGGCCCCTCCGGTCGCTTCCCTCAAAAAACCTGCTGGCAAGAATATTGAACCTTGCCAGGGTCAAGGCCTGTGCCTCACACCTGACTAGTATCAATGATGCCAACGGGGACCTGCGATGTCGTGGGGGGGGGGCAACTGGAGTCCCCCACTGAGATAGACATGGACCTTGAGGCAACCCAGCCTCAGACGGTAGGGCCTTCCATGGGGGAGAATCAGGGATCGGCGCCAAGCACCGAACCCGAATCCGCCCCTATGCAAGGTCCTCCTCAAACGGCTAGGGTTTCCGAGGCAGTACAAGGAGGGGAGAAATCTCCTCCGACCGGTGCCCCTACGACTGCCAGTACCTTTTCCATTTCGGGAAAGGACCTAGCTGAGGCCGGTCAATCTGGCCTGGGGGCTCCTACCGGCGGAGGGGAGAAGTAGGTTCATTCCCCGTCCTCTTCTCCTAAAAAGAACAGGAAAAAGACTCGGGGCTCCTCTCCATCCGAAGGGACGGATGGGTCTGCTCTCACTTTGGTCAGCGACCAAGTCAAGATCGGCACATCCGGCCCCTCTGCCTTCCCGGGTGCGGAGCCCCTGACTAAGACGAAAAGAGCTCAGGGCGGAGCGTCGATAACATCGGGGCCCCTCATTCAGAGGCTACCTGGCGTTTTCGAGCCGCTGGCTTTAAACGCTTCGTCGTTATTCGCTCCACTGATGGCACCATGTTGGCCAAGGGCAACATGATCCATCAGAGGACAGCATTAGCTAGTGTAATTGGTAGAAAGCCGAAGGTGACCCGTTTCTCGAACGGGAGCTTTCTGGCGAATGCGGCGGATCCCTCCGAGGCTGCCAAGATAAGTGCTCTTCGGACACTTCATGGCACCCCTGTGAGTGTGACGCCGCACTCTACCATGAACTTTGTTAAAGGAGTAGTTGATGCGAGGGAAATCGTTGACTAATCCATAGAGGACATCACCTTAGAGCTGGCCGACCATGGGGCGGTCAAGGTCGAATGTGATGAAAAAACAGAGAGGGGCCTCGAGACCCACCCCTACACTCTGTCACGTTCGACTGTGACAAGCTCCCTGAGTCGGTGCATGCCGGTTGTTTTCGCTACCCCGTCAAGGCATTCGTGCCACTGCCGCGGCAGGGCTATTACTGTCACCGCTTCGGAAGTACGAATCGTTCATGTAGACGTGCAATGTCGGGGTCACCCGAAGTCTGTGTAAATTGCTCGAAGGCCGCACACGATAAGTCTAAATCGTGTGTGGCCAAGTGTGTCAATTACGGAGAGCCGCACCCCGCTTCTTCGAAGCAATGTGGTGCATATCTCCTTGAGAAAGAAATCCTGGCCTTTCAGGCCCAGGATCGACTCATTCCGCGAGGCTCTTCCTGGGACGTCTTATGCCTCAATAGTTAGAAAGGTACCCTCTGCTCCTGGCCCATCCAGGCCAACGAGCACGGTTGTTTCCGCGCCCATTCGGGGCCCTTCTGCGGGTTTTACTCAACCCGGGCGCTCCCCCTTCCCCCAGCGTGACCGTTTCCGGTAGGGCGAAACGGCCACGCGCCTCCACTGAGTCGTTAGACTTACAGGAGGCAACACCCCTGAAGTTGGTCGCTAGGCCATCTTCCAGCTTTCCTAAAGCTGTCCCGTCCACGCCTAGTGATGGGTTGAGTGGCTCGGAGACGGTGGTTCGTCGAAAAGAGGGACACCCGCCCAAGGTTTCGAGGCGGAGGGAGGGAAAGACTCATGGCGAGCCAAACCTCCCCCAATAAGTCCTCGAAGGCGACAGCGTCCGGGGTTCTGTTCGAAGAGAGCCCCCGCGTCTCCTCCGAGCTAGGCCTGGAGGGCATGTGTATTCCTTCAATGGAATTGCCGTGGACTCCGGGCCAACTGGGACGAGCTGCGGATGCTCGTCTCGTCCCGTTCCCCGTTAGCTATTTTTCTGCAGGAGACCATGCTAGGCGCGTGCCCCATGCCCGCCCTCCCGGGGTATAAGGGTCTTGCGCCCCCACCACCACGGGATAGGGGCCAGGCTGGGCGATGCGCGGTTCTTTTCACTTTAGATACCTCCTTTCAGGCAGTGGCTGTGCAGCTTCACCTGAATAGGAGGTATACTATCATATCTGCATACATTCTACCCTCAGCTGATTTCCGCCGCATCATGGCACGGTTGCCGAGGCCCTTTCTCTTGCTTGAAGATCTAAACGGCAGGCATCCTATCTGGAGAGATTACTCATTAAATCCCAGAGGACAAGTCCTTGCCGATCTAATCTAAGAGCTTGAGATAGATGTCCTTAATGTGGATGAGTTTACGCATCACTGCTCGAGAACCGCTTAATTTTCTTGCCTTGATCTTTCTTTGTGCTCTTCGGATGCACCGCCTGATTTTGATTGGGGGGTGGTCGATCACCTTCATGGTAGTGATCACTTTCCCATTCAAATATCATTTTCAGGGCAACTGCCGCCTGAGAACCCCCCCTTGGTGGTGCTTGGTGCGGTGGCCTGCATTTCAGGAAATGACTGAATTCTCTATCTCAGTCGAGAAGTTTAAGTCGGTAGATGAGGCTGTTGCGTTCTTCTCCGGCAACCTCATCGCCGCGGGCCTGACTACTATTCTCAGAACTTCTATCCGTTTTGCACGCCGACTACTTCCGTGGTGGTCGGCCGAATGTGAGACGGCCCTCAAACAGATGGTACATGCGCTAAAAGCGCCTCCCGAACGATTTCGCTGTCGGTAAATTTCGTAGGGCTAGGTCCGGTGTATTTGGAAACACGCCCGCCGCTCTTCTTGGCGGGCTTACGTGTCTTCACTTAACGGGAAGACCCTTCTGGCAGAGGTGTGGAAGCGAATCAAAAGGATTCGGGGCAAGTTCTCGCAGGACTCCCCTCCCGTTCTTCAGGAGAATGGGACCGCAATCTCAGACCCCGCGTCCGTGGCGGAATCCTTCGCGACCGCTTTCTCCGCATTCAATGCACGTTGTGATGTTTCGGAAGGCCGCCGGCTGGACTTTACCTTCAGAGGCGTAAACCCTTCAACGACAGGTTTACTGTGAGTGATTTGTGCTCTGCTCTTGCTTCCAGCGCGGACACCACTCATGGTCCGAACAATGTCCCGTACGCCATGCTTCGACACGTGGGTGAGCGAGGCATTGCCTTTCTGTTAGATTTGTTCAACAGGATCTGGGTGGAGGGTCTCCTCCCGGATTCCTGGCGAATCGCTTCTATGCTCGCCTTTCGCAAACCGGGGAGAGATCATTCTATTCCGCCCAATCTCTCTAACCTCTTGCGTGTGCAAGTTGATGGAGAAATTGGTAAATGTTAGATTAGCCTTTTTCCTGGACAGCGAGGGCCATCTGTCTTCTGCAGTGCGGCTTCCGCAAGTTCCACTTCACGTCGGAAGCTCTGGTCCGACTGGAAAATGCCGTCTGGGAGGCCTTCCTTCGTAGACAGCACTACGCCACAGTGTTTTTCGATTTGGAGAAAGCCCATGATACCGCATGGCGATACGGTATCATGGAGTCTGCACACAATGTGGGCGAGGGAACGCCTCCCAATGTTTATATCTAAATTTTTTCGAGATAGTCGATTCCGCGTACGGGTGTGGGGAGCCCTCTCCAGCCCAAAGGAGCAGGAAGAGGGTGTCCCGCAGGGAAGTGTTCTCAGTGTCACAGTCTTTGCTCTGAGCATCAACGGCATCACCTCGGTGCTGCCGGAAGATGTTCTCGCTACGCTCTACGTGGACAACCTTTTGAACTCTTTTGGCGCAGCCCATATGTCGACTCCAACATGCATTGAACCGCGTCTCTCGCTATGCCGAAGCGCACAGGTTTCGGTTTTCCTTGGCCAACACTAAGGTGGTGCATTTCTGCCACCAACCACGGCTCCACCCCGACCCAAATTTGTTTCTTAATGGGGTGCGCCTGGAAGTGGTTGAATCGCACCGTTTCCTTGGTCTTGTATTTGACCGACGCCTCACCTGGGCGGCTCATATTCGCAGCCTTAGGGTCTCTTGTACCCGCGCCATGGATATTCTCCGTTCCGTGACATTCAGCTCTTGGGGCGCTGAATGGGCTACTACCTTACTTTTTTATCGATCCTTCGTTCGAAGCTCGACTCCGTATGCGAGTTTTATGCATCCACAGCCGAACGTTTATTGCGGAATGTGGATTCAATCCACCACACCGGCCTTCGCCTTGCAATCGGTGCCTTCCGCACTTTCCCCATTGAGAGCCTGTTGGTCGATGCTGGGGAGATGCCACTCGCTCTACGCCACGTGCAGTGCATCACTCGCTTGTACGCGCGAGCCCGGCGCCTCCCTCAGTCGCCACCAGCTCTCACTGGATCCGCAGCTGATCTCGACGTTGCCTATGCCGCCGAGAGACGCCAGACATACCCTAAGCCCTCTGGCTTTAGGGCCAAGAAACTCCTTCGAGAGCTAGGTATAGCTTTCGGGCCGGTAGCGCCCGTGGTTCTGCCCAAGATGCAAGGGTACCACATTTGGCTATTTGTCGCCACGCCTCTACTCCCAAAGCTTGTACAGCGCCGGGAGTATTGCGTTCGATTTTTTTTTTTTAGCACACCTCATGTCACGCTGGAACCGTGCCAGTGTATACGGATTGCTCCAAGTCCGAAGAGGGGGTCGGCTTCCACGCCGTATTCCCTCTCTGTGAAGTCAGCGGAATTCTGCCAGGTGCTGCGTCTGTCTTCACGGCCGAGCTCGTGGCAATACTACACTCCCTCGGTGCAGATTACGCGACGTGCCCGGTTCGGAGATTGGATTGTGATCTATAGCTACTCACAGAACGCCCTGGGTGCTCTCAGGGCATTGTAATCTCTGCATCCCCTGGTTCGCGATATCCGTGACGCCACAGTTTTGGCGAGCCGGGCGGATGTCCAGATTATCTTCTGCTGGGTTCCTGGACATGTAGGAATTTCTGGGAATGAGGGCGCCAAAGAGTCCGTTAGGACTCTGCGGCAGGACCAGCGTTTCGCTCTTCCTCACACCGACTACATGGCAGGAATACAGGCAGCTCTTCGGACTGCTTGGCAAAGAAGATGGGAGACGGTCGAGGGAACTTAAAGTTGTGTGTCATTGCGCCGCGACTGTTCCCATGGACCTATCTCTCAATGCCGCAACGGCTTCAGGTCGCTCTCTGTCGTCTCCGAATCGGGCATACTCGTGTGACGCATCGCTATTTGATGCAGCGCTCGCCTGCGCCCTATTGTGATGACTGCGTCGTCCCCTAGACTGTTCGGCACATTCTTGTCGAATGTCCCAGTCTCGGCGATCTTCGCGCACGTTGCCTGTCCCTTGTACTCGGGACGAGTGCGTGCCCATTGACTGGTAGACTTGTTGACTTTTGGGGGGAGGCCGGCCTTCTCCCTTTTATTTAATTAGGTTTTGTTGTTTTTTGTTATTGGATTTCTTTTTAGGTCGCACGCTCCTGCGCCGGGGAAAGGCGGACCTCCTCCCCCCCCCCCCGACGCTGGAGCTTTCTTCCTAATTGCCCTCTAACCTTTTTACTTTTTTTTTCAAATTTTTGTTTTAAAGTAGCCTAGAACTAGGCTGTTTGTTTGCGTCGACTTATGCCCAAGTGGGCAGTCGCCAGATAGTCCCTAAATTTTTTTTTTTTTAATTTCTATACTTTTGCGCGCAAGTTCCGGGCTGTGCCACACGGTGGAATGTTTGCCCACCGGGCGGGAAAGATGGCCACGAGTGGTCCTAAGCTGGTTCGACCGGCATCGTATGCGTTAACTCAGTAAGGGTGGGCGTTTAACCCCCAAACGAAAAGCGTCCATGCATTAGAATAGAACAGTAGGCGAAGAAATCGAGTAGCGATCCATTAAAAGCTGTCAGCACCACGTTTTGTCTCCAATCGTCTACTGGTGACAGGGAGGCTTGGGGGAGTACTTACGGCGGTGCTCATATACCAGATGTAGTTCCCGAATCTTACAATTGTTATTTAATTATATACAATTATTTTAATAAGGCTGTTTCCATTAGAATTTCCTTCATTATATTTGCATATACTAATTTTACCAGTAATAAAACAAATGATATTACGAACTATATGAGGCGGGGAGGCGTTCTTTATATCCGATGGTTCGTTCGTTCTATGGAGTACTAAGTAGCACTCGTGAAGAGAGGAAGGAGGAGAAGGAAGAGAACGCCAGAACAACCTCTCCCGCCTGATGTTCACAGCCGACTGAGCTGTGAGCCAGTGAGTCGCAGCATGGAGTTCGGCCATGAAATTTGGTTCGTTATATCGAAGGTTTACTGTATTTGAAAATATTTACTGGGGCAAGTTTTAACATCTGAATAATGGAAATGGTGATGTCTGAGAAATATCCCTTCAATAGTTGCCAAAGGCCGCCACATCACTCATTTTGTCCTCAAGGCACAAGTTCCCTTTATCAGATCGACCATTTATTTAATTGAAATTAACTATATAGGGGCCATTGTATTGCATTTACTACGTACACTTTTAGACATTTTGTAAAAAATATTCAACCCCCAAAATTGATTTGTTATAGACAAAATGAACTGCGTACAAATGACATTAACTTTGAAAAATAGGATTGAGGCTGTTTATCCTTTAAACGTTAGGCGACATATCGATTATAATGTTGATGGTCTGGTATAAAATTTACTATTTTCTTGGTCGAACTTAAGGGGTGCAGTGGTTTTAGTTCACAGCTCATTGCTCCTATCTATAGGCGCTCGTCAATTCTTTTGACTTAGATTTATCTGCCAATTTTAATTCGTTTTTTTCATGCTGATTTCAATATATAATCCATTTTTACCTACATGCTATAGTTATTCTGTAATTTCTATTTTCTCGTTTCCCCGAAAACCTCCCTCCGGACCGAGAGAGAGGGTACTTGTAGAAAGCAAATACTTCCCAGTACATAGTAAGATAGTAATAAGTGTTATTGTGCAAAATATTGACATTATTGTTTCTTTTTTCAGGTCTCATGTTAAAGTGATGGCCTCGTCAAGAGGAAATTGCGTTAATGATCCAAACACCTGCTACATATGTGGCTGTTACATGCTAGTTTTTCAAAGACTTAATATATCAAACTTTGTGATCCGCACTTATAAGGCATATTTTGATGTTCCTCTTGGTGATCAAGATAAGAAGTGGGCCCCACATGCTGTTTGCCATAGTTGTGTGGAACATCTTCATGAGTGGACGAAAGGAAATAGAAATGGTCTTCCTTTTGGAATCCCCATGGTGTGGCGAGAGCCAAACGATCATCTATCGGACTTATTTCTGTCTGGTGAATACTAAAGGGATTGGCAAAAAAAAATCGGCACAAGATCGACTACCCCAACATTCCATCGGCGATCCGGCCAGTACCTCATTCTGAGTCTACCAGTTCCGATTTTCAGTGGATATGCTTCCTCCGAGGATGAAAATGATGTACTGATATGGACGTCCACGTAAAGGATTCAGAGTCTGCAGATTCATCATCAGATGCTGAACAGTCATTAGCTCCTCTGTTTCAATCACGAGGATTTTAATCACTTGATACCTGATTTGGCGCTTTCCAAGAAAGCTGCAGAACTTTTAGCCTCCAGGTTGAGTGAAAGACATATGCTTGACAGGTCGGTACGGGTATCATATTACCCAACAAGGAAGAGTACATTTGTTAAGTATTTCTCTGAGGACAAACAATTTGTATACTGCCACGATGTTGCTGGTCTGTTTACCGAGTTGGGACTTGCCACCTATAGCCCTGCTGAGTGGAGACTGTTTTTGGATAGCTCCAAGCGTACCTTCAAGTGTGTCCTTTCGCATAATGGCAGTGAATTTGGTGCAGTTCCTCTCGGTCACTCTGCCCATTTGCGAGAAACTCACGATGACATAAGGATGGTCATGGATTTACTTAAGTACCATGAACACAATTGGATCATATGTGTAGACCTAAGATGGTCAACTTCCTCCTTGGCCAGCAGAAGGAATATACAAAGTTTCCATGCTATATCTATGTGGGACAGTCGAGCCCGTGACAAACGCTGGTCTCAAAAGATTGGCCAGTTCGGGAAATTTTGGAAGCAGGAATGCCAAACATTGTTATCAGCCAATCCTAAGCCGAGAGAAGATCGTTTTCCCTCCACTTCATCTCAAACTGGGGTTGATGAAGCAGTATGTCAAGACGTTGAGCACTGACAATGATTGTTTTCAGTACATAGTATCGGCGTTTCCTGCTTTGTCATACGAAAAAATAAAAGCAGGAGTATTTGATGGTTCCCAAATCCGAAGACTTCTGAGTGATTCTAGATTCGTGAACACCATGAATGAAAAAGAGAAGGCAGCCTGGCTCTCATTTTCTGCCGTTGTTGGTAACTTCTTGGGAAACAAAAAAGCGCATAACTACGAGGATCTGGTTACTAATATACTTTTAGCATATCGTGATCTGGGATGCAACATGAGTGTGAAGCTGCATCTCCTAAATATTCACCTCAACCGATTCCCAGAGAATCTGGGAGCCGTGAGCGACGAACAAGGGAAACGCTTCCATCCGGATTTGATGACGATGGAAGAGCGCTACCAAGGTCACTGGGATAGACACATGATGGCGGACTACTGCTTGGCGATTAGAAGAGATCAGCCAGAGAAGAGTTACAAACGCAAATTTTGCCCGATTGAAATCAAGAAGTGGTCCTCCAGCCTGATGTACAGTCATTAATAAATTAGCATCTATTTGATTACAGTATTTGTAATCCTAATGTGTAATTCCAGTTTCTTCTCATATGCAATAAAATGTTTGTGCAAAAAAACCTGCTTTGTTATGAATAACGCAAAAGGATGATCATAATTACTTCAGGGCATGATGATAGGCGTGATAAAGTGAAAATTATTGTATAATATTAGTGATTGATATTACGAAAAATATGTAGCATTTAGAGAGAATCTGATTTCAGATTTGAATTCAGTATGCTCGAATTAGGTAGGCAAATGTACTTTTGTCAATTCACCAAATACATTGTTCTCCAGTGTATTAACCTTAGTTGCAACGCTTAAACAGGTCGAAACAGAATAGGGGGGAAAAAACACCATTTGACCACTGTCATTTTAAACCACTATTGTCCATTCCGACTCCCTTAAGTTAGATGTTATTTTCGGTAGACGGAAACCCAATATAATCTTTAGTTCGGGCAAGTGAAATTGTGGTTCGTTTGTGTGTTCACGTCTTTGGCTGGCTATCCTTGTTAATACTCTAGTGTTTCTTGTAAGTTTCTTTCTTGCGTCAGATTGTTGGAACTATGGATGGACGGATTGAGGGCGAGGTACTGTCTCGCTCTAGACCAATACTAATAATCCACTGATACTAATTATCTATGTTTCTGCTCGCTTATTTATACTAATGCCAATAATGGTGCTTGGCTTCGCTTCTCTAATCTGAATGCGGGACGGAGCTTGTCGGATCAAAGGGTAGCGTCTGTTTTCTCTACTAAGGCTGCTGAGCGGAGCTTGTTTGGTCAAAAGGTCTGTGTGCACAAGATAATATATGAATTTGGGAACCTAACCGTGCTTTATCAACCAACATTTGTAGCAAGATTGATTTGTCTATTCACGGATTCATGTAAATTCTGGCAGGAAAGATTAGATTCCGTTATATGTGTGCACAGCTGTTTCCACCGTCTCTGTTCATCTTGAGGCCAGACCGTCGGTGCACCTGTTTCCTAATGTATGTATGTTTACGTTCGCGTGGGAGCACAAGGATTGCACTTGCCTTATTACAAAATATTCTGCTTTGCATTGATACATAGATCATCAAATTGTAATTTTTACAGGTATTTGTTTTGTCTTACATTAATTATTACAGGATGGCATATTATTTCAATGTTCGATTTGCCAAATTTAAAGATTTCATAGTGCCAATGGGGAGCTCATTTGTGAGGTTTCATGTTGACTCTACACCTGTCAATTAGCCAATGGCCTTCATTCTAGTGATCACTTACCTATTCAACTATCTTTAGCGGGAACGTTGTCACACGAGGCCAACTAGGCGCTGTTTGTAAAGGCTGCTGCGGTCTGGATTCGTGGAAGTGAATGAGTTCTTTAACTGAGTCGGGTTTAGGTCGGTTGGTGAGGCTGTCGTGTTTTTCTCCAGCACACATTGCTGCTGGTCTCGCAGTTTTTCATGCGATTCACTTCCCAAGGGGGTGGTTGATAAGAGTGTGAGAGGGCCTAAGACAAATTCTTTGCCTATAAGCGCTACTTTGGAAATCTGTTATACTTTACTATGTGAAATTGTTTATTTTAAGTGCCTTAAAAGTTTTCGCGGCAAGTTTTGCCAGAACACCTCTTCTAGGAAGGCGGGACTATCTTATCGGACCCTTGGTCCTCGCGGCTTTCTAAGCAGCCGCATTCTCGAGTCGAGATGTTGCTTCAATAGCATTCTAATTTCGAATCATAATTAAATTTTAGCCTAAAGATAAGCTAAACTACTTAAAACCACAAAAATATTAAACCCCAAACGAGTAAAATTACGATCAGGTAGCTGAGGGATACCCGATTCCTGCGGAGCACGAGTATTCACTCAAACCCCCTCCCCCGAAAACTATAGCCAATGGAGGGGCCCTTCTTCCTCTCAAACCTCCACTATTCCACAGTCTGGCGTGCATAAGCCCGTCCAGAGTAGATTTATTTAAAAATGTTTTGTCATCTTTCATTCTTTGTTAGGTCTCGCCAGGATTGCAAAATATATTGGTAAATTTAAATGTGTAAAATACTACCAGAGTGTGTGTGTGTGTGTACTAGTTTCATATGTAGCACTGGAGCCGGGGCGGAGCGTTACTGTTCCAGGTTGCACTTGTAGCAGGAGCATTACCCATTAATCCCCTTACGGGTATCCAGAGTACACGGAAAAAGCTAGAGCGACACAAAGAGACCCTCCGGTATTATTTGAGGGATGGATAGCCGGGAGAGGATGGCTTGCATATTGAGAATTATTTGTTATGGTTTTGGAAAATAAATAAAAAAAAGTAAAATCACTGATTATTGTAGCATCATTAGCGTAGCTAATGATTTGTGGGCCCCAAACATACGAATGCTTGATATCATGAAATGACATGAAAACAACTACTGCAATATTTTTAGGCACTCTGGTATGCCTGATAGTGTGTTAAATAAACAAAAATAAGTAAGAATATCCATGGCGTGGGTACAAGAGACCCTAAGGCTGCGAATATGAGCCTCCCAGATGAGCGTCGGTCAAATACAAGAACAAGGAAACGGTGCGATTCAACCACTTCCCGGCGCATCCCATTTAGAAACAAGTCTGGGTAAGAGAGGAGCCGTGGATGGCGGCAGAAGTGCACCACCTTAGTCTTGGCCAAAGAAAACCGAAACCTGTGCGCTTCGGCATAGCGAGAGACGCGGTTCAATGCCTGTTGGAGTCGACGCTCCAGAGTTGGCATCTGGGCCGCGCCAAAAGAGATCGAAAGGTCGTCCACGTAGAGCGTGGCGAGAACATCTTCCAGCAGCACCGAGGACACTTTCCTGCGGGACGCCCTCTTCCTGCTACATTGGGCAGGAGAGGGCTTCCCCGAAACCGTACGCGGAATCGACGATCTCGCAAAAATTCGGATAAAAACATTGGGAGGCGTCCCCTCGCCCCCAGTGTGGAGAGTCTCCATGATACTATATCGCCATGCGGTATCATAAGCCTTCTCCAGATCGAAAAACACCGTGGCGTAGTGCTGTCTACGAAGGAATTCATCGCAGACAGTATTTTCCTGTCGGAGTAGAGTATCCGACGTGGGGTGGAACTTGTGGAAGCCGCATTGTGCAGAAAACAGATGGCCTCCGCTGTCCAGAAAAAAAGGCTAATGAAACATTTACCAATTTCTCCATCAACTTGCACACACCGGAGGTTCGAGATATTGGGCGGAAACCGGCGGGAGTAGAGTGATCTCTCCCCGGTTTGCGAAAGGCGAGCACAGTAGCGATTCGTGCGGAATTTGCGAGGTTACCCTCCACCCAGATCATGTTGAACAAATCTACCAGAAAAGCCATGCCTCGCTCACCCAGGTGTCGAGGCATGGCGAACGAGATATCGTCCGGGTCAGGAGGGGGGGGGGGGCTGTCTGCGCAAATCTCTCAGAATAAACCTATTGTTGAAGGGTTATCCCCCTCTGGAGGTAAAGTCCAGTCGGCGGCCTTTCGCGACATTATGACGCGCATTGAATGCTGGCGGAGCAGCATTCCGGCTAGAGAATGCGGTCGCAAAGGATTCCGCTACGGGCGCGGGGTCCAAGATTGCGGTCCCAGTCTCGTGGAGAACGGGAGGGGGGTCCTGCGACAACTTGACTCGCTTCCACACCTCTGCTAGAGGGATCTCCCGTTAAGTAAGGACACGTATGCCCGCCAAGAACAGCGGCCGACGTGCTTCGAGATATACCGGAACCTAGCCCTAGCCCGACGCAATTCACCGACAGTTAAATCGTTCGAGCGGCGCTTAAAGCGCACGTAGGCATAACGCTTCTGTTTGAGGGCCGTCTCACACCCGGGAGTGCCCGGCGTGGAAAACAGCAAGACGTTCGAGGAATAGTAGTCAGGCTAACGGCGATGAGGTTGCTGGAGAACTCAACGGCCTCATTAATCAACCTAAACTCGACTGACAGAGAAATGTCATTTCCTGAAATGCGGACCTCTGTCCCCGCACGAAGAACCAACGGGGTGGGCTCTCGGGCGGCAGCGACCCATAAAATGATATTTGAATGGGTAAGTGATCACTACCATGGAGGTCATCGACTCACCCCCCCCCCAAAAAAAAAAAAAAATCAGGCTGTGCATCCGGAGAGCACAAAGATATATTGAAGCACGAAAATGAAGTGGTTCTCGGGCAGTGACGTGTAAATTCATCCACATTTAGGACACCCATCTCAAGCTCGTCGATCAGGTCGGCAAGGACTTGACCACGGGGATTAATCGAGTAGTCTACCCAGAGGGGGTGTCTACTGTTCAGAACTCCGAGCAAGAGAAATGGCTACTGTCAGTAAGGAAGGGTCTAAAGCAGAGAAGAACGGAGACATCATGCCGGGTGTAAATGGCGCATCCCCCTTCCCGGCCCCTATCCCGTGGTAGTGTGGTGGCAAAACCCTTATACCCCGGAAGATTGGGAAGTTGGTACGCGCTCAGAATGGTCTCCTCCATAAAGATCGCTAACGGGAATGGGAGGAGACGAGCCTCCGCAGCACCTCCCAGTTGGCCCGGAGTCTGCGGCAATTCCTTGGAAGGAATATGCCCTTCAGGCACTCAGAGGAGATGCGGGGCACCTCTTGGAAGAGAAGACCCTCACGGGAATGGGCGTACTCTTCCCGGAGGCAGCATTCCGGGCACTGTTGGCCGGCCAATGCGCTGTCACCTTCGAGGACTTACCGGGGAAGGTTTGGCACGCTCCGACTCAGTGAGTTTATCACACTCGAACGTGACGAAGTGTAGGAGTGGGTCTCGAGGCTCCTCCCTGCTTTCTCATCACACGTTCGACCTTGGCCGCCCGGTCGGCCAGCTCTAAGGTGGTGTCATCTATGGAGTAGTCCACGAGTTCCCTCGCATAAACTACTACTTCGACGAATTTCATGGTAGAGTGCGGCGTCACACTGACCGGCGTGCCATTTAGTGTCCGAAGGTGCACTAATCATAGCCGCCTCGGAGGGATTCGATGCATTCGCCAGAAACTAGAGGGAGTTTAAGGTGTTTTTTTTTTGTCTTCATCATTGGGTATGGTGACCATATTTATTCTACGGGATGCATAGACTAATCACCCCACGCAGTATGCCGCTCTGCAAAGGGTGAGTACGGGGCCGGCAGAGCCAGCTGCCGCCATTTGGGGACACTCCTCCTGCCTAGTGACCTGGCAGCTCCACTTTGGGACGGCTTAAAATGGAGAGAGATGGAAAGGATAAAGAAAGGGGAAGTGAAGTTGTGGATGGGGAAGAAGCAGGTTATTTAAAACTCACCACCCCAGACCAGAGCTCAGGGGTAAGGAAACGATGCCCCTCACCGGAATAGTTGGGTGAGAGGAAGGTGGTCAGCATCTACCCTGTGAAATTAGATTCCAAACAGAGAAAGTTGAAAGAATAAGGAGGCCAAGCTGGGGCCGGACGGGGCGCTGAGCCCCGTCAGCACGGCGGCGAGGAAGGCAAATCACCGGGCCCCTTACGGGAGCGGAGAACCAAAGCTCGACGAAATTCACCGACGGTGAGATGGTGGGGTCGCAAAACCCTAATAGCAAGGAAGATTGTTCAGTGGGTAGGCGCCCAGCATGGTCTGTTGCAAAAAAAAAAAAAAAAAAAACTACCGGGAAATGGGAAGAGACGATATCCGCAGTTCGTCTCAGGCTTGGTCGTGAGGGGCAAGCCTTGCCTTGCAAAAAGAAAGTCGATCCGCTGCCTGAACGGCTAGAACGTCTAGCTTGAAAAAATACGAGCTACATTCCTTCGAAGAAGCAGGGTGAGACTCACCGCAATTAACAAACTTGGGATTGCACAAAACAGATTTATCATACGCCTTTCAGCAGTTTATGCAGATTTCGGGTTGACCAGACTTAACCTGTCTGCAGGTTCGATTTGCATTGCCGGGGTCGCGGCAGTGGTACGCACCTTGAAGCAGTAACGATCAATTCAAGATTGTCACGATCGAAAGTGACGAAGAGCGTAGGGGTGGGACTCGAGCGCTCCGCCCCCCCAGTTTTTTTCATCAAACGTTCGACCTTAATCGATCCTTGGTGATGTCTGCTAAGGACTAATATAGATACTCGAGCTTAAACCATTCTAGACGAGTCATGGGAGAGCGGTGTCACCTCCACAGGTGAGCCATTGAGTGTCCGATCACTCATCTTGGCCGGGTGATAAGTGTCCACCGCAATCCCCATTTTTTTTTTTTTTTTTAGGAGCCCATCTGGCGACTGCCCACTTGGGCATAAGTCGCCGGAATCACGACAGCCTAGCACTAGGCTACCTTTAAAATAAGAATATGAAAACATAACAACGATAAAAATGGGAAAAACGTAACAATTAAGAAGAAATCTCCGGCGCACGAGCGTGCAACCTACAAAAAAAACAACAAAAAAAAACAAATAAAGGGGAGAAGCCCGGCCTCCCCCTAAAAGTCAACAAGTCCACAAGTCAATGTGCACGAACTCGTCCCGAGTACAAGGGACAGGCGGTAGCGACCCCGCCCATCCCGGTACCGGGACAGGTAACGTGCCCGAAGATCACCCAGACTGGGACATTCGAAAAGAATGTGCCGAACAGTCTGGGGGGACGACACAGTCGTCATAATAGGGCGCTGGCGAGCGCTCCATCAGATAGCGATGCGTCACACAATTGTGCCCGATTCGGAGACGACAGAAAGCGACATGAAGCCGTCGCGGCATTGGGGGATAGGTCCATGGAAACAGTCGCGGCGCAGTGGCACGCAACTTTAAGTTCCCTTCAACCGTCTCCCATCTTCTTTGCCAAGCAGTCCGAAGAGCTGTCCGTAATCCTCAATGTAGTCGGTGAGGAAGAGCGAAACGCTGGTCCGGTCGCAGAGTCATCGCGGACTCTTTGGCACGCTCATTCCCCGCAATTCCTACATGTCCAGGAACGCAACAGAAGATAATCTGGACATCCGCCCAGCTCGCCAAAACTGTGGTGTCATGGATATCGAGAACCAGGGGATGCGGAAATTCAAATGCCCCGAGAGCACTCAGGGCCCTTTGTGGGTCGCTATAGATCACAATCAGGTCTCCGAACCGGACACGTCACGTGATCGCCCGTACCAAATGGTGTATTGCCACCAGCTCGGCCGTGAACATAAGATGCAGCACCTGGCAGAGCCCTGCTGACTTCAAAGAGAGGGGAAACGGCGTGGAAGCCGACCCCCTCTTCAGACTTGGAGCCATCCGTATACACTGGCACAGTTCCAGCGTGACACGAAGTGTGCTCCAAAAAGGTCGAACGAAATACTCCCGGCACCGTATAAGCTTTGGGAGCAGAGGCGTGGCGACAAATAGCCAATTGTGGTACCCTCCAGGGTGGCTTCCTGGGCAGAATCAGGGGTGCTACCGGTCCAAGAGCTATACCTATCTCTCGAAGGAGTTTCCTGGCCCTAAACCAAAAGGGCCTAGGGTATGACTGGCGTCTCTCGGCGGCATAGGCACCGTCGAGATCAGCTGTGAATGAAGTGAGAGCTGTTGACGACTAAGGGAGGCACCGGGCTCGCGCGTATAGGCGAGTGATGCACTGCACTCGGCGTAGAGGGAGTGGCATCTCCCCAGGATCGACCAACAGGCTCTCAATAGGGTGTGGTGGATCGAGTCCACTTTCCGCAATAAACACTCGGCTGCTGAGGCATAAAACTCGCATCCGTAGTCGAGCTTCGACAGAAAAAAGGATCGATAAAAAAGTAGGGCAGTGGCCCTATAAGCACCCCAAGCGCTGAATGTCAAGAAACGGAGAATATCCATGGGGCGGGTACAAGAGACGATAACGCTGCGAATATGAACCTCCCAGGTGAGGCGTCGGTCGAATACAAGACCAAGGAAACGGTGCGATTCAACCACATCCAGGCGCACCCCATTAAGAAACAAATCTGGGTCGGGGTGGAGCCGTGGATGGCGGCAGAAGTGCACGACATTAACCTTTGCCAAAGAAAACCGAAACCTGTGCGCTTTAGCATAACGAGAGTCGCGGTTCAATGCCTGTTGGAGTCGACGCTCCAGAGTTGGCATCTAGGCCGCACCAAAAGAGATCGAAAGGTCGTCCACATAGAACGTAGGGAGAACATCTTCCGGCAGTACCGAGGTGATGCCGTTGATGCTCAGAGAAAATAGTGTGACACTGAGAACACTTCCCTGCGGGACATCCTCTTCCTGCTCCTTTGGGCCCGAGAGGGCTCCCCACACCCGTACGCGGAATCGACGATCTCGCAAAAATTCAGATATAAAGACTGGGAGACGTCCCCTCGCCCCCATCGTGTGGAGAGTCTCCATGATACCGTATCGCCATGTGGTATCATAGGCCTTCTCCAGATCGAAAAACACCGTGGCGTAGTGCTGTCTACGAAGAAAGGCCTCGCAGACAGCATTTTCCAGTCGGAGCAGAGCATCCGACGTGGAGTGGAACTTGCGGAAGCCGCACTGTGCAGAAGACAGATGGCCTCCGCTGTCCAGGAAAAAGGCTAATCTAACATTTACCAATTTCTCCATCAACTTGCACACGCAAGAGGTTAGAGAGATTGGGCGGAAACTGGCCGCAGTAGAGTGATCTCTCCCCGGTTTGCGAAAGGCGAACACAGTAACGATTCGCCAGGAATCTGGGAGAAGACCCTCCACCCAGATCCTGTCGAACAAATCTAACAGAAAGGCCATGCCTCGCTCACCTAGGTGTCGAAGCATGGCATACGGGACATCGTCCGGACCATGGGCGGTGTCCGCGCACGAAGCAAGAGCGGAGCGTCACTCACTCACAATAAACCTGTCGTTTGGAAAGGTTCTCCGCCTCTGGAGGTAAAGTCCAGCCGGCGGCCTTCCGCGACATCACGACGTGCATTGAATGCTGGCGGAGCAGCATCCCGGCTAGAGAATGCGGAGAAAGCGTTCGCGAAGGATTACGCCACGGACGCAGGATCCGAGAGTGCGGTCCCATTCTCCTGGAGAACGGGAGGGGGGGTCCTGCGAGAACTTGCCCCGAATCCTTTTGACTCGCTCTCACACCTCTGCTAGAGGAGTCTTCCCGTTAAGTGAAGACACGTATGCCCGCCCAGGAGAGCGGCGGGCGTACTTCGAAATATACCGGAACCTAGCCCTAGCCCGACGAAATTCACCGACAGTGAAATCGTTCAGGCGGCGATTATAGCGCATGTAGGCATAACGCTTATGTTTGAGGGGCATCTCACACTCGGCCGACCAACATCGGAGTGGTTGGCGCGCAAAACGGCCAGACGTTCAAGCAATAGTAGTTAAGCCCGCAGCGATGAGGTTGCCGGAGAAGAACTCAACGGCCTCATCTACAGACCTAAACTCCTCGACTGAGAGAGAGAATTCAGTCATTTCCTGAAATGCAGGCCACCGCGCCAAGCACCACCGAGATGGGCCCTCAGGCGGCAGTTGCCCTCAAAATTATATTTGAATGGGAAAGTGATCACTACCATGGAGGTCATCGACCACCCACCAATCAAAATCAGGCTGTGCATACGAAGAGCACAAAGATAGGTCAAGGCAAGAAAATGAAGCGGTTCTCGGGAAGTGATGCGTAAACTCATCCACATTTATGACACCTATCTCAAGCTCTTCGATCAGATCGGTAAGGACTTGTGCCCTGGTATCTATTGAGTCATCTCCCCAGAGAGGATGCCTGCCGTTCAGATCTCCAAGCAAGAGAAAGGGCCTCGGCAACCGTGCCACGACGCGGCGGAAGTCCCTTGCGTCTAATTCAGCTGACGGTGGAATGTACGCAGAAATGATAGTATACCTCCTATCCAGGTGCAGCTGCACAGCCACTGCCTGAAAGGAGGTATCTAAAGAGAGAGGAAGAACGGAGACATCATGCCGGGTGTAAACTGCGGTGGTGGGGTCGCGAGACCCTTATACCCCGGGAGGGCGGGCAGGGGGCACGCGCCTAGCATGGTCTCCTGCAGAAAAATAGCTAACGGGGAACGGGACAAGCCTCCGCAGCTCCTCTCAGTTGGCCCGGAGTCCACGGCATTTCCATTGAAGGAATATGCCCTCCAGGCCTAGCTCGGAGGAAACGCGGGGGCCCTCTTCGAACAGAAGACCCTCACGGGAATGGCCGTACGCTTCCCGGAGGCAGAACCCCGGGCGCTGTTGGCCGGAAAAAGCGGTGAAGGCGCTGTCGCCTTCGAAGACTTATTGGGGGAGGTTGGGCTCGCCATGCGAGTCTTTTCCTCCCTCCGCCTCGAAACCTTAGGCGGGCGTTGCGGCATCGGAGGCGGGGGGGCTCTCTTTTCGACGAACCACCATCTCAAAGCCACTCAGCCTACCACTAGGCGTGGGCAAAGGAGCCGAAGCTCCTTTATTGCTGTCCTCCTTTCGGGGGACAGCTTTAGGAACGCCGGGAGATGGCCTGGCGACCAACTTCAGGGGTGTTGCCTCCTGTGAGTCTAACGACTCGGTTTAGGCGCGTGGCTGTTTCGCCTTACGGGAAACGGTCCCTCTGGGGAAGGAAGGGGGAGCCTCAGTTTTAGCCGGGGCTGGGTGTGAACCCTTTTTGCCGCCAGCTTTACCAGGGGAGCGACCGGGTTGAGTAGAGCCCGCAGAAGGGCTCAGAATGTGCGCGGAAACAACCGTGCTCGTTGGCCTGGATGGGCCAGGAGCAGAGGGTACTTTTCTAACTATTGAGGCATAAGACGTCCCAGGCAGAGCGCCGAGCGCGCCAGGACCAAGTCCTTAGCCTCGCGGAATGAGAAACGGGTCACCTTCGGCTCTCTACCAATTGCACTAGCTAATGCTCTCCTCTGATGGATCATGTTGCCCTTGGCCAACATGGTGCCATCAGTGGAGCGAATAACGAGGAAGCGTTTGAAGCCAGCTGGCTCGAAAACGCCAGGTAACCTGTTTTTTTTTTAATTTTTTTATTAAGGGGCCATCTGGCGACTGCCGACTTAGGCATAAGTCGCCGTAAACAAACAGCCTAGTTCTAGGCTACTTCAAAAAAATTCAACAGGAAACAACAATATAAAGAAATAACAATAACAAAGCAATAACAAAAACAACAACAACAATAAAACCGGGTTAAATGAAAGGGAGAAGGCCGGCCTCCCCCAAAAAGTCAATAAGTCCACCAGTCATGGTGCACGCACTCGTCCCGAGTACAAGGGACAGGCGGTAGCGACCCCGCCCATCCAGGTAACCTCTGAATGAGGAGCCCCGATGTTATCGAGGCTCCGCCCTGTGCACTTTTTGGTCTTAGTCATAGTCAGGGGCTCCGCACACGGGAGTGTAGAGGAACCGTATTCACTAGAAGGGTCGCTTCCGAGAAACGGGAGACCTGTTTCCCTACCTAGAACCCTAGGTAATGTCTGGGGCTGATGGAACACGTCTTTTTGGACAGCATGCTCCCCATCAGTCGAACTATCAAGAAACGCTCGAAGCCGAAGGGGCAGCTTCTTATTGAAGGGACCCGACTTACCGATGCTCCACTGACCCAACTTGCAACTTAGTCTATGTCCTAGTGTCAGCTAGCCCACTCGAGGGCATTTCGGGACGTACCATTGATGGCAAGTTCTCCTGCTGAAATGGCGGCGAACCTGTCTGTTCTCGGGAACCTCCTCGAAAGAACGGAAACCCTATTCTTGTTGGTGTTTTTTTTCCCTCAGAAGGGCCTGGAGTGATTCCTCTTCTTACTACCCCGGGAAGAATCCCCAAGTCTGGACGAGCCAGGGTCAGCCATATCCTTCTCAGATAATCGAGAAGTCCATGGCTGATAAGGAGGCTCCAACCAGGAAGGAGATCCTCCTCTTCTCGTGTCCTCAGTGGCCAGTACGGCCTAAGGAAGATCTTGATAAAGATGTGATTTTCTCGTCTTTGTCTGTCACTGTCCACTTGGAATACCCTGCCATCTGGACCATTTCCACCTCAGTAGGGGCCTCGAAGTGTCCTCTAAGATGTCGGTGATACTGACTGGGGACTTTAGACCTATGGCCTGTAGGCGAAGTTATTCGGGCCGGCGAGCCGACCTTCATCAGGGAAGAAAACGGGCAGGCACGCCGGCCCCTGACAAGGTCAAGTCTCAAAACAAACGGCGGTGGGGACGGCTCGATGGGCCATGCCCACTCGTAGAGTTAAGAGAGGGAAAAACACCCTCTCCGTTGAGATTCTTGTAGGTACCCCTGAGAAAGCACGTGAGGGTGGGAGGAGGGGGGGGGGCTCATCCATCACAGGTAGAGCTAGTCCAGGACAGCTCAAAATATGAAAAAGGGGAAGCCCATTTACCGAAAAAATGGCCTGATAGGATACCGTCCACCAGTCAGAGGGGTGTCGAATTTCTCGCCCACCACCAAAACCAAGTTTTACTAAAAGTGATGCAGTCGGATATTTTGATGAAATGTGCCAACCGAGAATACGGGCACTTGTGACCGCTCAAAAAAAACCGGTGGTTGGTGGGCTATATCTTGCGTCCAGCAGCTCCCATCTATCCTATCACGGATTTTCACTTTTCAGTTATCCACCCTGTGTACGTTAATGTTTGGTGTTCGCACCTGTGCAGTGACACACCAACTAGAAGTCGCCCAGTGGACCGGCCACTCCCAACTGAGCAGCCAGAGGGACAGGTTGGCTTCCCTTAATAATTCGTACTAATCGTCGACAGGACGGACAGGATCTAGATATTTCTTTTTTGTGGCAGCCCCTTTTAAGAGACAGGACCCAAAGACTTTTAGTTGGCCAAGAAGCCCACCCGCCATACGGCCGCAATGCGGTAACCAAAAACTAATCACATACAAATACCGCATCATCCTAACTGACACATATTGGCACCTAATGCCAGCAGGAATAGAGCAGGGCTCAGCACAGATTCACAATGTGCCTACTTGACCACCTAAGACAAAATTTACAGATAGTGTTGGGTAAACCCTGTCCGATTAGCGGAGTTGTTCGAGGCCATAGGCATAGAGAAAGTATCCGAATACGGATGTGACATTAAAGTCGATCTAGGCAAAGGAGTGGGAAGAAGATCCGGGCGAAGGAGCTGGAGAAGATGAAAGCACCGAATGGTTAAAAATAAGAGTGAGACATTGCTAATAAAAGGGTAGCTCTATCAAATAGCTGGTACCCAGAACAAATTGTAAATCAAGATACTAAAAAATAGGAATATGTTGCCGGTCCTATCAAGGGTGGAGAATTCTTTGGACAGGAACTTTTGCAGAGAAATAAAACTTATTCTTACATTTTCAAATGTAAATTTAAGCTATCACGATATCTTACCAGCATTAAATTCTTCCAGACATCGAAGGAAGTCATACAAAAAAGACATCTTTAAATTTATCCTTGTTTTAATTTAAAACGAATGAAATCGTGGATTCAGTATAAAATTTAATGATCATGAGCCTTAAATTACTTTGTTTCTAGTGACGGTCACGTTTGATGGTTAAGCATAAAGGGGAGCAAATGACCAAAAATTTCCACATGAACATGGATCAGCTTGCGACAGCGATCAGTATACCTCGGGTCGAGTGGTTCAGGCGGTCGTTGGTGAAGACCAGACGGCAGGAGCGCCCAACGATCAGGAGAAGGAGTGTGATCTCTGAGGTACGCCCAAATATCCTGAAGGATACATACTACTTCGTGGGGGGCAAGTTTCTCAACCATTTGCGGCAATACTACGAAAGCTTCGGGGAGGAATTGTCCTACGACCATTATTTCGAGTAGTTTTCGGGTGGACTTCATATGTTCTGGGGCCTGCGACGAGCTACTCTCAGGGCAAGTATTCCAAAATGCTGTTAGGGCGGCAGTTAACGCGCGAACCAACACAGAACAATAACAAAGAGAAGGTCGACATCTGGCCACCAAATCCAAAAAATGCCAGACAACTGGAAAGTCTTCAAAAGTTTTTCTTATCGCGAGATCTCTCTCAAAAGTAAACTTGATGTACTCTTCTGGCCACGGGAATCCATTAAACATTATATCCGGGGATATGTACTCAACTAGTAGAAGAGCCAGAGTAGTGGCACCTTGATTAGTGCCTTGGGCTCGACAACAAGTTCCCAATAAGTTCAGCAGTAGCTGAGTGTTAAAAGTGACATCTCCTTCACTCAAAGAGTGACTTTTTTTTCTTTGGGGCTGCAAATATCCTCGTCTAATTTGACCCGCGTGGAAAATTGTGTTATGCGACTTTGGAACTTTAACCCAAGAATCAAATTGATGATTCGTGAGGAGAAGGTGCCAAGGAGATTCTTTGAATTCGAAGGAAGCCATTTCTTTGGCACCGAATAAATAAGACCACTCGGGTCTTAGCGAGGCCTCGAACAAAATCCTGACGAGAAGACTGTGTGCCAAGGAAGAATGTGACAACTGTAAAAGGATTTTGCTACACAGATTCGAAGACTTGAGTTTGGAGTGGGTGTCGTTACTTTTGAGACTGGAGATGAAGAAAAATAGGACGGCGTGTCCGAGACACATGAGGTGACTCAAAGACAAAGGTTTTTCCAATGGTAAGTGACTGATGAGTTCCAAGATAGAAAAACTAAGCTCTGGAACATTAATTAGCCTCGCCAAATAAGGGATACTGGCAAAAAGAGCCCCATTAAGAGCTTCTGTGATGAAGGAGTTATTTTCCCGCCCGCCCGTTAATAAAGATTCGCATTTTTTTACTATATTCAAAATGTGGGAAATTTTAACACTTTGCTGGAGATTTTGAGTAATGACGGATGTCAGTGTTTTCGAGGGGCTCCGATGGAGGGATTGCTGCTTAATAATGGCCGCTTGAATGGTGTAAAGCAAAAAGATGGAATTATCAGAACCTCGCGAGTCCGAATGCAAAATATCTTGCAAAATGGAGCAAGAGGTGTCAGGTCCTTGTTCCATGATAGTGAAAGTTAGGATTTGGGCAATGCGCCTAACAGTCACATCATCGTCGGTTTTGAGGCACCAGTGGATGAGTTCTGAGAGTGTCATTACGCCCCCATCAGCCTCCATTTCATCCTCCCCTTCGTTCCCAAGCGCCTTGAGGAGGGGCACACGAGAGGAGTAGCTAACACTCACTCGGCTGTTCACAATTCCACTCAGCTCCCCGACCAGGGAGTGGAACAGCTGCGGGACGAAGCTGGACCGGTCTTGGCCCGACCCGGAAGGCATGGACCCACGGAGTAGCAGGTAGATAAGCTCGCAGGCGGCAGGTTTGCCGGTATCTAAGAAAAGGTGAACCAGGAGGTCGATGAGGGACTCGGAGCTGGGAAAGTACTGAGGGATCCACCAAGAAAGACGTGTCCCGATCGACACCATCGAGCGATCCGAATGGAGAGCCTGCGGAAGGGTGGAAGTAAGAGCCTGAAGGATGCAACGTGGCCGATTAGTGTTTGCAAGTTGCAACAGGTAAGGGACGATGCCCTTGGTGCAATTATCCGGATTATCGACGAAAGACGTTAGCATGACAGAGTGGAGCTCGCGCTGGATGTCTGGGAAGTGACGTTCAGCGAGATGACTCAAAATGGTGTCGATGCTGGATAGCTGGTGGCTGGCTTGGCTGGAAGACGTGGACGTGACGAAATTCCTTAATCCCAAGGAGAGAATTCTGTTGATGATGGTTGCTGGGAAAGAGCAACCGACATGAGCCACCAGCCAGTTGAGTGCAGGGCCGTTATGAATACTGGCCACGAGGAGAGCGGCTACCGTGTTGTCGGCATCGTGAGCGACGCATGAAACAGTCAGATTGGCGAGGACCAGAGCAGGTTGACAATCCAGCCAACACGCGACCCTCTCCTCGAGTGTGGCGTCCCTCCCAACAATGACCCCTTCCCATTCTAGAGACCATTTGCCCAACTGATTCACAGCCCAAGTGGCCACGAGGGGTCCCCATATCACAGAACACGTCTCCACTAATTCGCCCAACAGATTATCAACCTGGATGATGAGGGAATTTTCAACGGTTCCTTTTGATATCTCCTTCCTCTGCATGTACTGCCATACCTGTGAACAAAGAGGAACCGAGATCACCAATGGGAAAAAAAGAAGAACAAAAAAAGAGTCCCATTACCGATGTGGGGCACGAATACCCATACCATCATAGGGCAGAGGTTGTAAAATGCGACTATGCAGGATTTTGTTTTTTAATTTTATATATCTCATCTAGCGACTGCCTTCTAGGGCATAAGTCGCCGTACTCAAGGTAGCCTAAATCTAGGCTATATTAAAAGGCGGATTAAAAAAGAAAAAGAAAAAAAGAATACAAACAAAAAGCAAAACAAAAACAAACAAATTGAAAAAATATAGAGCGAGCTCCATCGACGGGGAAAGGCCCTCCCTCCCCCGCCGAAGAAGACCGCGAACCATATTTTAATATTAAATAACGGGGAGAAGGCCGGCCTCCCCCCAAAAGTCCAAAGGTCGGTGTGCACGAATCCGTCCCGAGCACGAGGGACTGGCGGTAGCGACCCCGCCCATCCCGGTACTGGGACAGGTAACGTGCGCGAAGATCACCCATACTGGGACATTCGACAAGAATGTGCCGAACAGTCTGGGAGACGACGCAGTCGTCACAATAGGGCGCAGGCGAGCGCTCCATCAAATGGCGATATGTCACACGATTTTTTATTTTTTTTAAGAGCTCATCTGGCGACTGCCTACTTGGTCATTAGTCGCTCGCCGTATTAAAACTGGCCTAGTTCTAGGCTACTTTAAAATAAAATTAAAGAGAAAAAAAACAACAACACCCCAAAAAGGGAAAAAGGAAGCAAGCTGGTGCGTCGGGGAGAGGTCCCCCCGGCGCAGGAGCGTGCAACTAAAGGCAAAAAAACAAAAACAAAACAAAAACAAACAAACAAACAAACATTGCTTAAATAATAGGGAGAAGGCCGGCATCCCCCAAGAAGTCAACAAGTCCACAAGTCAATGTGCACGAATCTGTCCCGAGTACAAGAGACAGGCGGTAGCGACACCGCCCATCCCGGTACCGGGACAGGTAGCAGGCGCGAAGATCACCCAGACTGGGACATTCGACAAGAATGTGTCGAACAGTCTGGGGGACGACGCAGTCGTTGCAATAGGGCGCAGGCGAGCACTCCATCAAATAGCGATGCGTCACACGAGTGTGTCCGATTCGGAGACGACAGAAAGCAACCTGAAGCCGCCGCGGCATTGGGGGACAGGTCCATGGGAACAGTCGCGGCGCAATGGCACGCAACTTTAAGTTCCCTTCGACCGTCTCCCATCTTCTTTGCCAAGCAGTCCGAAGAGCTGCCCGTATTCCTGCCATGTAGTCGGTGTGAGGAAGAGCGAAACGCTGGTCCGGTCGCAGAGTCCTCACGGACTCTTTGGCGCCCTCATTCCCCGCAATTCATACATGTCCAGGAACCCAGCAGAAGATAATCTCGACATCTGCCGGGCGTCACGGATATCGCGAACCAGGGGATGCGGAGATTCCAATGCCCCGAGAGCACTCAAGGCACTTTGTGAGTCGCTATAGATCGAAATCCGGTACCCGAACCGGGCACGTCACGTAATATCCCGTACCGAGTGGTGTATTGCCACCAGCTCGGCCGTGAAGACAGACGCAGCGCCTGGTAGAGCCCCGCTGATTTCAAACAGAGGGGATACGGCGTGGAAGCCGACCCCCTCTTGGGACTTGGAGCCATCCGTATACACTGGCACGGTTCCAGCGTGACATGATGTGTGCTCCAAAAAGGTCGAACGCAATACTCCCGGCGCAGTACAAGCTTTGGGAGCAGAGGCGTGGCGAAAAATAGCCAAATGTGGTACCCTCCAGGGTGGCGTCCTGGGCAGAACCAGGGACGCCACCGACGAAAGCTATATCTACCTCTCGAAGGAGTTTCCTGGCCCTAAACCCAAAGGGATTAGGGTATGACTGGCGTCTCTCGGCGGCATAGGCACCATCGAGATCAGCTGCGGATGCAGTGAGAGCTGTTGGCGACTGAGGGAAGCGCCGGGCTCGCGCGTACAGGCGAGTGATGCACTGCACGCGGCGCAGAGCGAGTGGCATCTCCCCAGCATCGACCAACAGGCTCTCAATGGGGGAAGTGCGGAAGGCACCGGTCGAAAGGCGAAGGCCGGTGTGGTGGATCGAATCCACCTTCCGCAATAAACGCTCGACTGCGGATGCATAGAACTCGCATCCGTAGTCGAGCTTTGAACGAACAAAGGATCGATAAAAAAGTAGGGCAGTAGCCTTATCAGCGCCCCAAGCGCTGAACGTCACGGAACGGAGAATGTCCATAGCGCGGGTACTAGAGACCCTAAAGCTGCGAATATGAGCCTCCTAGGTGAGGCGTCGGTCAAATACAAGACCAAGGAAACGGTGCGATTCAACCACTTCCAGGCGCACCGCATTAAGAAACAAATCTAGGTCGGGGTGGAGCCGTGGGTGGCGGGAGAAGTGCACCACCTTAGTCTTGGCCAAAGAAAACCGAAATCTGTGTGCTTTGGCATAGCGAGAGACGCGGTTCAATGCCTGTTGGAGTCGACGCTCCAGAGTTGGCATCTGGGCCGCGCCAAAAGAGATCGAAAGGTCATATACGTAGAGTGTAGCGAGAACATCTGGGCAAAGAATGTGGCACTGAGGACACTTCCCTGCGGGACACCCTCTTCCTGCTCCATTGGGCCCGAGAGGGCTCCCCACACCCGTACGCGGAATCGACGATCTCGCAAAAATTCAGATATAAAGACTGGGAGGCGCCCCCTCGCCCCCATCGTGTGGAGAGTCTCCATGATACCGTATCGCCATGCGGTATCATAGGCCTTCTCCAGATCGAAAAACACCGTGGCGTAGTGCTGTCTACGAAGGAAGGCCTCGCAGACGGCATTTTCCAGTCGGAGCAGAGCATCCGACGTGGAGTGGAACTTGCGGAAGCCACACCGTGCAGAAGACAGATGACCTCCGCTGTCCAAGAAAAAGGCTAATCTAACATTTACCAATTTCTCCATCAACTTATACACGCAAGAGGTTAGGGAGATTGGGCGGAAACCGGCCGGAGTAGAGTGATCTCTTCCCGGTTTGCGAAAGGCGAGCACAGTAGCGATTCGCCAGGAATCTGGGAGAAGACCCTCCACCCAGATCCTGTTGAACAAATCTAACAGAAAGGCCATGCCTCGCTCACTCAGGTATCGAAGCATGGCGTACGGGACATCGACCAGACCATGAGCGGTGTCCGCGCACGAAGCGAGAGCGGAAAGCAACTCGCTTACAGTAAACTTGTCGTTGAAGGGTTCTCCGCCTCTGGAGGTAAAGTCCAGCCGGCGGCCTTCCGCGACATCACGAAGTGCATTGAATGCTGGCGGAGCAGCATCTCGGCTAGAGAATGCGGAGAAAGCGGTCGCGAAGGATTACGCCACGGACGCAGGGTCCGAGATTGCGGTCCCATTCTCCTGGAGAACGGGAGGGGGGTCTTGCGAGAACTTGCCCCGAATCCTTTTGAGTCGCTTTCACACCTTTGTTAGAGGATTCTTAAGTGAAGACACGTATGCCAGCCAAGAAGAACAGCGGGCGTGCTTCGAAATATACCGGAACCTAGCCCTAGGCCGACGAAATTCACCGACAGTGAAATCGTTCAGGCGGCGCTTATAGCGCATGTAGGCATAACGCTTATGTTTGAGGGCCGTCTCACACTCGGCCGACCACCATGGGAGTGGTCGGCGTGCAAAACGGCCAGACGTGCTAGGAATAGTAGTCAGGCCCGCGGCGATGAGGTTGCCGGAGAACTCAACGGCCTCATCTACCGACCTAAACTCCTCGACTGAGATAGAGAATTCAGTCATTTCCTGAAATGCAGGCCACCGCGCCCGCGCCAAGCACCACCGAGGTGGGCTCTCAGGTGGCAGTTGCCCTGAAAATGATATTTGAATGGGAAAGTGATCACTACCATGGAGGTCATCGACCACCCCCCAATCAAAATCAGGCTGGGCATCCGAAGAGCACAAAGATAGGTCAAGGCAAGAAAATTAAGCGGTTCTCGGACAGTGATGCATAAACTCATCCACATTTATGACACCTATCTCAAGCTCTTCGATCAGATCGGCAAGGACTTGTGCCCTGGGATTTATTGAGTAATCTACCCAGAGAGGATGCCTGCCGTTCAGATCTCCAAGCAAGAGAATGGGCCTCGGCAACCGTGCCACAACGCGGCGGAAGTCCCTCGCGTCGAAGTCAGCTGACGGCGGAATGTACGCAAAAATGATAGTTTACCTCCTATCCAGGTGAAGCTGCACAGCCACTGCCTGAAAGGAGGTATCTAAAGTGAAAGGAAGAATGAAGACATCATGCCGGGTGTAAACCGCGAAACCCCCAGCCCGGACATCTCGCGGTGGTGGGGTCGCATTACCCTTATACCCCGGGAGGGTGGGAAGGGGGCACGCGCCTACCATGGTCTCTTGCAGAAAAATAGCTAACGGGGAACGGGACGAGACGAGCCTCCGCAGCTCGTCTCAGTTGTCCCAGGGTCCATGGCAATTCCATTGAAGGAATATGCCCTCCAGGCCTAGCTCGGAGGAGACGCGGGGGCCCTCTTCGATCAGAAGACCCTCACGGGAATCGCCGTACGCTTCCCGGAGGCAGAACCCCAGGCGCTGTTGGCCGGACAAAGCGCTGAAGACGCTGTCGCCTTTGAGGACTTATTGCGGGAGGTTGGGCTCGCCATGCGAGTCTTTTCCTCCCTCCTTAGGCATGCGTTGCGGCTTCGGAGGCGGGGGGCCCTCTTTTCGAGGAACCACCGTCTCAGAGCCACTCAGCCCACCACTCAACGTGGGCGAAGGAGCCGAAGCTCCTTTATTGCTGTCCTCATTTCGGGGGACAGCTTTAGGAACCCCGGAAGATGGCCTGGCGACCAATTTCAGGGGTGTTGCCTCCTGTGAGTCTAACGACTCGGTGGAGGCGCGTGGCTATTTCGCCTTACGGGAAACGGTCTCGCTGGGGCAAGAGGGGGGGGAAAGCTCTGTTTTAGCAGGGGCTGGGTATGAACCCTTTTTGCCGCCACCTTTACCAGGGGAGCGCCCGGGTTGAGTAGAGCCCGCAGAAGGGCTCCGAATCGGCGCGGAAACAACCGTGCTCATTGGCCTGGATGGGCCAGGAGCAGAGGGTGCCTTTCTAACTATTGAGGCCTAAGACATCCAAGGCAGAGCCGGGCTTGCCAGGAATGAGAGTCGATCCTGGGCCTGAACGGCCAGGATTTCTTTCTCAAGGAGATATGCACCACATTGCTTCGAAGAAGCGGGTGCGGCTCTCCGCAATTGACACACTTGGCCACACACGATTTAGACTTATCGTATGCGGCCTTATAGTAATTTACAGAGACTTCGGGTGACCCAGATTTTGCACATCTACATGAACGATTCATATGGCTGAAGCGGTGACAGTAATAGCACCGCCGCGGCAGTGGCACTAATGCCTTCACGCGGTAGCGGTACCAACCGGCCTGCACAGACTCAGGGAGCTTGTCACAGTCGAACGTGACGGTGTGTAGGGGTGGGTCGTGAGGCCCCTCCCAGTTTTCTCATCACACGTTGGACCTTGACTGCCCCATGGTCGGCCAGCTCTAAGATGATGTACTCAATGGAGTAGTCAATGAGTTCCCTCGCATAAACTACTCTTTTCACAAAGTTCACCGGGGTGCCTTGAAGTGTCTGAAGAGCACTTATCTTGGCAGCCTCGGCGGGATTCGCCAGAAGGCTCACGTCCGAGAAACGGGTTACCTTCAGCTCTCTACCAATTGCATTAGCTAATGCTCTCCTCTGATGGATCATGTTGCCCTTGGCCAACATGGTGCCATCAGTGGAGCGAATAACGATGAAGCGTTTGAAGCCAGCAGGCTCGAAAACGCCAGGTAACCTCTGAATGAGGGGCCCCGACGTTATCGAGGCTCTGCCCTGTGCACTTTTCATCTTAGTCGACGGCTCTGGACCCAGTGGGGCAGAGGGGCCGGATGTGCCGATCTTGGCTTGGTCGCCTACCAAAGTGGCAGCAGACCCATCCGTCCCCGCAGCCCCTGCGGATGGAGAGGAGCCCCGAGTCTTTTTTCTTCTTTTTAGGAGGAGGGTGGGGAATGAACCCGCTTCTCACCTCCGCCGGCAGAAGCCCCTAGGCCAGATGGACGAGCCTCAGCCATGTCCTTCTCCGAAATGGAGAAGGTCCTGGTGGTCGCAGGGGCACCAGGTGGAGGAGATCCCTCACCTCCTTGTACTGCCTCAGAGACCCCAGCCGTTTGAGGAGGACCTTGCATAGGGGCGGATTTGGGTTCGGTGCTTGGCGCCGAGCCCGGATTCTTCCCCATGGAAGGCCCTACCATCTGAGGCTGGGTTTCCTCAAGGACCATGTCTATCACAGGAGGGACCTCCAGTTGGCCATCCCCTCCCAGGAGATCGCAGGTCCCCTCGGCAGCGTCACCAGTCTTGTGTGGGGAGGCATAGGCCTTGACCCTGGCAAGGTTTAATATTCTTGCCAGCAGGTCTTTTGTGGGAAAAGACCGAAGGGGGCTGGCTTCCCTCTCCCCCCCCCCTAAGGGGTTGGTTTGCCCTACCGAGCCACTTTGATGGGGAGCGGTTCGCTATGGGCTGCCTGCTGGCTTTCTTGGCATTCCCCTTGGAAAGAAAAGGAGGGACTGCCGCTGGAAGCAGGAAGGTGCCCGAAAGCACCTCCAGAGAAAGGGGTGAGGGGGAGTCCCCTACACCTGTAGGCGTAGGAAAGGAGTAAGCCTCCTCTCTGGTTAAATAAATATGGAGGGTCCCCTGCGTAAGCATAGGGGGGGGGGACCTCCATTTCTTTCGTGGAGCTGCCTGAGGGCGGCTCTGTCAATGGAACAGGGGAAGTTTAGGGTTGGGTTTTTTTTTTTCTTGTTCATACATGGGCATGATGACCCTATTTTTTTCACAGGAAGCAATAGCTCATCACCTCTCGCAGTTGCCCACACTGCAAGAGGTGCTTACAGACCTGGCAGAGCCAGGTGCCACCATTCAGGACCACCCTATCCCGCCTGGTGGCCTAGCAGTCCATCGGCATAGCAGCTCCACCTTGAATGCGGCGTAAAATTGATAGAGTGTGAAGAGCAAAGGAAAAGGGATGTGAGGAAGATATGGGTCGGGATGAAGCAGGTCGTTAAAAAAAAACATCCTGAACCGGAGCTCAAGGGTTAGGGAACGTTGTCCCCTCCCCCTCAGCCCCGATCTGGGATGGTTGGCTGAGAAGAAGGTCAGCATCTACCCTGTGAAATTAGAGGCTGACCAGAGAAAGTTGTGGGAGAGGTTGTATGAAAAGCGACGAAGTAGGGGAGAAATACAGGCTATCTGAAGGAAGGAAGAGAGGCTAAGCTGGGGCCAGACGGAGCGCTGGATCCCGTCAGCATGGCAGCCAGGATAGCAAATAGGCGCGCCCCTTATGGGAAGGCATTGTTTAAATAGTAGTTAGGCCCACGGCGATGAAATTGCCTGTGTACAACTCAATGAACAGCCCCATCCACCGACCTAAACTCTTTGATTGGGACTGAGAAATCAATCATTTCCTGAAATGCTGACAATCACACTTGCGGCAAGCACCATCGGGTGAGGGGGGTCTCTCAGAGGGCAGTGGTCCAGAAAATGATATTTGAATGTGAAAGTGATCACTCCCATGGAGATCATCGACCACCTCACACCCAAAATCAGGTTGTGCATCTAGAGATCACGGGGATAGATCGACAGGTAAATGAAGCAGTTATCTGGCAGTTAGTTATGAGTAAACTCATCCACATTTAGGACATCTATCTCCAGCTCATCCATCAGGTCGATCAGGAACAGAGTCCTGTGATTAATTGAGTAGAGTAGTCTCCTCAGAGGGGGTTGTCTACCATTCAAATCCCAGTGGAAACGTAAAAATAACAGTATACTTCCTATCCAGGTTCAGCATTAGTACTACTGCCTTAAAGAAGTTCTTAAAAACAAACAAGAATGGAGACATCATGCCTGGTGTAAATCGCGCATCCTCTTGCCCATCCCCCATCTCGTGGTGGTGGGGTCACAAAACCCTTATACCCCGGGTAGGGAAGGGCAGAAAGCATGTGCCCAGAATGGTGTCCTGTAAATAGATAGATAATTAGGAATAGGAAGAGATGAGCCACCATAGCTCCTCCCAGTTGGCCCGGAGTCTGTGGCAATTCCATTGAAGGAATAAGGCCTCCAGGTTTAGCTCAGTGATGCGGGGGTCCATCTTCGAAGAGAAGCCACCTAACAGGAATGACTGTTTGATTCCCGAAGGCAGAACTCTGTGCGGTTTTCCGAATAAGGTGCTGAATTTGCAGTGGAGTTCAATGAATTATTTCAGAGGTTGGACTTGCTATGCAAGTCTTTTCCTCCCTCCCAGGGCAGCTTTGGAAGCAGGGAGCCGAAGCTCCTTGGGTGCTGTCCTCCTTTCAGATAATAGCTTTATGAACCCTGGAAGACAGTCTCACGACCACCTTCAGGGTTGGTGCCTCCCTGTTTTATTATTGCACATTTGACCTTGACCGCCCCAGGGTCACCCAGCTTTAATGTGAGGTCTTCTTGGAGTAGTCCATGAGTTACCTCGCATAAACCACTCCTTTCACAAAGTTCCTAGTAGAGTGTGGCATCACACTCAGCAGCAAGCCATTTATTATCATGGCCACCTTGGAAGGGTCTGACAAGTTTGCCAGAAGCCTCCCAGCGAACTTTGGACACCTCAGGGACTATGTCCATCTATGGGGGTGTCCTCCCCCCCCCCTACCCTAAGGCATCACAGATCCCAATCTAGGACTGTCTTGTCATGTTTCGTCTTCCCCTGCAATCTTGAAAGGCAGGACTGTAGGGGGCACAGAATGATGGTCCCCGCTATCCCTTGCCCCTCCCCCCCAAGGGGTTTGACTCTAATGAGCCACTCCCAGTCAATTTGGGGCCACCTGCCTGCTCTCTTGGCAGTCCCCTGTGATAGGAAAGGAGGGACTGCCGCTGGTAGAGAGATGGAGTTGCTCAAGGGTGCCTCCAAACAAGAGGGTGAGTGAGAAGTCCCCTGAGAAAGCACAGGAGGGAGCACTCTTTTTCAGAGGTTGAGCCACCCAAGAGTGGCTCCAATGATAAGCCCTTTTGCTGCATACCAATGATGAGAGAGGAGCCCTCCCCTGGTTGAAGGAGTACCTCAATTTTCCTCATCCTCCCCAATGCCCAGGGAGGGCAAGGGCATGCTAAGAGGCAGACCTCAATGCGTTTCCTCACTATTCCTTTCGCTTGGGGCTAGAGACTGATATAAAAAGAAAAGAACAAATGGAAAGTAGATACTATGATCCCCCAATACCTTGGGGGAGGTTAAGAGAAACATCTCCATAGCATCAGAATTGCCGGAATCTGATCATTTACACAATGAGTATGGTCCTGCATGGATAGGTCCTGCATGGGTTTTGACAACCTGGCCCACCCTTCAGGCGAATTTGTCCTCGAGCTTTAACCATAAAAGATGGTGCTGGTGTAGCCACCTTATAAGTCTACTGGAAAGTGGTGAAAAGAGTCAACCGCCCAACCCCATAGCCAATACTCGCCTTAGGCAGCATGCTTTCAGCCCTCGCAGCAAGTAGGGACTTCACAGTATACACTGCCAATCGACTAAGGCTCATAAGAGGATGAAAGTGCCCTGGATAACATGAACCTCTGTGTATAGAAGAGCAAATTTTACAGGGGGTAGTCAGGTATGTAATAAAGAAAAGATAGGAGGGTCCAATAACAAGTAGGATGGGTGATCAGCTATTATTATCATACCCTGATGCTAGGTGATCACAGGATGGCATGCAGTCCCACCAAGGTACCATGGCTAACAGACCAAACTCTGACCAGGTGGAAACAGTCCTCCTGGTACAAAGTGCAGGTAGAAAAGGTCGAGTAATAATAATAATACAGTAATAAGAATATACAATCATTATAATATAAAATAATAACCAATTATAATACATAATAAATAATCAGAATAAACCCCAGGTAGATAGGAATGCTGTTGATCAGGAATGAGACAATGATTAAACAATTAATTGCTGGACAAAATATAAACATTCTATATAGGGAGATTAGAGCAAAGAATGTTGACCCTAAATGGATGTCAGATAAAATTAAGCATTATATTCTCATTAAAGGGGGCATTTATAGGAAAATAAAAATGGTGAGGGTCAATTAAGGCAGAGATATGAACTAACTCTGGACATTTAAAAAGTATATTAGGTTAGCGAAGAAAAATTATCAAATTAAAGTGGCAAATAAGGCAAAGGAAGATCTGAAAGTTTTTTTTTAATTATACAGAACTAAGACTGAGATCAAATAGACCTACTTAAACCTACAGATAGAGAGTTTGTGAATAATAGTGATTCAATGGCTAGGATGTAAAATAAGTATTTTTCTTTCAGTATTTAGACTCAAGAATCCTCTAATTGTACCTGAGGGAGCCTTTATCTTCAGTTGTAATGTAGAGAAGAAATTAGAGGATATTATAATTACAAAGGAGATGTGTCAAAAGAAATAGAGCCAAATTTAGTAAAGCTCCAGGCCCTGATGAGGCTTTTCCTAGGATTTTGAAGGAATGTAAAGATGTGTTAAGCAAGCCCCTAACATGCCTATTTAGAAAATTGTGAGACACACATTGTACCAACAGCATGTAAAAAAGCTAATGTGATATCTATATTTAAGAAAGGGGATAAATATGTCTAATTATTGACCAGTGAGTTTGACAAGTGTTGGAGAAAATGATAGAATCTATAATAGTGAAATCTATTAAGGATCACTTAGATAAACATAAGTTGATTGATAAATCTCAAAAATGGTTTACAAGGGGTAAATTGTGTTTGACTAATTTACTGGCTTTTTATAGAAAGGTGTATGATGCCGCAAATAGAAATGAGAATTATGATATTGTTTAATTGGATTTTAGTAAGGCTTTCACAGGAATTCATGGTGTGGTGGAGCGAATGTGAGTGATTGTAGGGCTATTCTCCCACCCCCTTTTCCAATACCCTTTCCCTCCCTCTTTAAGAATGTGTGTGAATGCACAAACAGGTAAACAACTTTCTGTTCGCATAAATCGACATAAATATAATGTCCATAGAGGGAAAGATAACAGTGCTTTCTTTGTCCATATGTCAGATAAGGACCATCTAATTAACTGGAACTCGGCAAAATTTATTTATCGTTCCAATGACCCTATAAAAAGGAATATCATTGAATGTGCTTTTATAAGCCAATGTGATAATTTTAACCTTTCCCCTGGCTTATATAAAATAGATGCTATAATTAAAAGATTAATACTTAAAGAAATTAGTTCTGACTTTTGTTCTTAGTTTTTTATATACAATCTTTAGTTATGTGGTCCCAATTTTATTTTTATTTTTTTAATTGTCACTGCTCTGTTATGTACATTGTATTTTCCCCACTTTTCACTCCTTGTGTATTATAATCTCCCTCGTTAGGCTATCTCCATTTCTTTTAATCTGTTACAATTTCCGTCTTCTCAGTTTGACCTTACTACCTGCTGCTTGTAATTCTTAATGTGAATCTTTACCTTTCCCCTTCCATGTTCCTAATTGGTGATTTCTTGTTTTTGAGGCGGTCTTTCATACTTTTCTTTGATATATATACCTCTAATATAATATTATTTCTTGTAGTTATCCTTGATAAGGAACCTTATAAAGTTTGAAAGTACTTGGAAACACCATTTAATTTTTCCTGCGGGACATTGCATTCATTTGCTACCCTCACATGATAATTTGTGAGTTTTTCATTTCATATATATATATATATATATTGGGTTGAGGGATAAGTTCTTGCGGTTTTATCAAATTTATTCATTACCATTAACAATTTTAGAAAAACTTTATTTTTAGTTGATAAAAATATGCAAATGAATCAATAATGTATTCTCTATTGTTAATTACGACTTCTTCCCAATGTTCAACTAGTTTTTTGATGCCTCTGCAATAAATATCTCTGGATTTTGACTCGAAGAATTCTTCTAACCAGGTTCTTAATTCCACATCAGTATTGAATGAAACGCCGTGCAAATTGTTGGAGAGCGATCGGAACAGATGGAAATCCGATGGAGTCAAGTCTGGCGAATATGGAAGATGAGGCAGGATTTCCCAATTAACCGTTTGGATGATGTCTTTTGTCACATTGGCAATGTGAGGACGAGCATTGTAATGTTGCAGAAGGACTCCATAATGTCAATGAGGTCGCTTTTCACAAATACCTTCGGCGAGTCGATACATTTGTTGAATGTAGAGTTCTGCATTGACAATCTCATTGTTCGCAAGGAGTTCATAAAGAATGATACCTTCACAATCCCACCACACACACAGCATCGTCTTTCATGGATGAAGTCCTTGCTTTAATCGCGGAAGTGTTTTTTTATTGGGGCTAAGCCATTGTTTTCAATGGTTCATGTTGACATAAACACGCCACTTTTCATCGCCAGTGATGATAAAGTGAAGAAATCTGTCCTTATATCCACAAGTAGCCTTGTGATAAGCAAGCAAACCTGCAGCAATCGTGGAGCATTGAAGTTTGTTGCTTTCTCTCAAAGCGTGCAGAACCCATGCACCAATTTTTTTAACTTTCCCCATCGAATGAAGGAGATTCACCACAGTTTTCTGATCACAAGCAAATTGTACAGCCAATTCTCTAGTCAATTGACAAAGATTTTCATGAAGAAGGTCGTTCAATTGATCTTCATCCAACTTAATGGGGCGACCAGAACGTTCTTCGTCATTAAGAATGAAATGACCATTTTTGAAATGTGAAAACCACCATTGAGCTGTCCTTTCTGATAAAGCATTTTCTCCTTACACAGCACAAATATCGCAATGAGCTTTGGTTGCGTTTGCATTGTTCCGGTCTTGGTTGAAAATGAATAACAACAAGTGTCGAAAATGTGCCTTTCTTTCAACTTGACATTCCATTTTGAGGGTACAGAACAAAAATTAAATTAACACCACTTTTAAATAAACTGCAATGACTTATTACTCAACTTCAAGACATAGCCTAAGCAAAAGCCTAATAGTCTACGCTGTTAAGAGTCTTAGCCTAACCACCATTGAGCTGTCCTTTCTGATAAAGCATTTTCTCCTTACACAGCACAAATATCGGGATGAGCTTTGGTTGCGTTTGCATTGTTCCGGTTTTGGTTGAAAATGAATAACAACAAGTGTCAAAAATGCGCCTTTCTTTCAACTTGACATTCTATTTTGAGGGTACAGAACAAAAATTAAATTAACACCACTTTTAAATAAACTGCAATGACTTATTACTCAACTTCAAGACATAGCCTAAGCAAAAGCCTAATAGTCTACGCTGTTAAGAGTCTTAGCCTAACCTTTGCAAACTTTGCTCTCATTATTTATTATTGTTTCTTAATATGTGCAAAAAATCACATCAACAAAAATTAAATCAACACAACATTAAAAAAATGCAAGAACTTATTCCTCAACCTAATATATATATATATATATATTTAAAGGCCCAAAGAAATGAAAATTGGTAACACAACCAGGAAAAGACTTAGGAGAATATCACATGAACCAATAAAAGCTTATTATATTAAGAATTTCATGTTTGTCTAAAATGTTGTTTTTTTTCTCTTCCCCAGCTATTTACAATTTGTAATTTGCGAAAGGCCATCTGATAAATTTTACAAGATTTACTTTACTTAAATTAACTTTTATAAAGACATAGTTTTGATATATCATTCTATTGCAAACAAAAAGCCACTCAAATATTCTGTTAGATTATACTTGAATTGTAATAATCTTTTAATAAGAATAAGGGTGGCTGAGATTGTAAAATTTACAATATTTAAATAGAATATACCTTGTACGTCAAGAAGTTATTGTGAGTCTCGACTGGACAGAGAGGGCTTTGATAGCCTCACGACGCGACCAGATCACATTATGCTGAGCTCGGAGGCACCAGTTTTTTTTACAAAGATTTTGTGGTACCATGTGAAGCCTTTTCTTTTTGTTTGTTGTAGTCGCAAATACAAAAATACTAATTAAAAGATAAAGTAGTGCTGCAAGGGGGACAGGTGAAAGCACACTAACAACTTTCTCAGGCCCCTTCAGGTGACAGGGCTTCCTTAATTTGCACTCAGGCCAAGAGGATGTGCAGCTCCTCGAGATGCCAAGTGCAACAGGCTACAATGGTACCCCCATGTGTGGCCTCCCGCATGGAAATCACTGCTGGTGGAATGTATGCAGAAATAAGAACATGCCTACTACCGAGGTGTAGCTGAAGTGCCACTGCCTAAAAGGAGGTATTTATAGCAAGGAAAATATCATGTTAGGTGTAAAGCACGCATCCTGCTGCCCGACCCTCATCCCATGGTAGTGGGAGCGCAAAACCCTTATAGTTGGGAGGATGGGCAAAGAGCAGACAACCAGCATAGTCTGCAAAAAAAAAGAAAGAAGTTCAACAGGAAATGGGAGGACACGAGCTTACATAGCTTATCACAGTTGGGGCGGAGTCTGCAGCACTTACATTGAAAGAATATACTCTCCAGGCCTAGTGAAGAGAAGACCCACACAGGAATGGCTGTACAATTCCCAGAGGCAGAACTCCAGGTGCTGTTGCCTAAACAAGTTGCCTTCGCCCTTGAGGTTTGAGGATCCACCTTCTCCAAGCAACCCAATCCAGCAATGATTGGGGGCATAGGAGGTGAAGCTCCTTTGGTGTTGTCCTCTTTCCAGGGGCCAGCTTTAGGAACCCCATAAGACCACCTTCAGGGAGGTTGCCTTGAGTGAGTTTAATGACTTGCTGGAGGGCACAACCATTTTTCCTTATGGGAAATGGTCATGCTGGGTGAGAAACATTGTGCCAGCAGCTTTATCAGGGAAGTGGCAGGTGTGGGGTGGGTATAAGCTGCAAAAGAGTTCTGAATTGGAGGAGCTAGGAGCAGATGGTGCCTTTTTTAACATTGAAACATAAAGCATCCGAGGCAACACCAGGACCAAGTCTTTAGCCTTGTGAAATGAGAGAGAAATAACAGCCTGAATGGCCAGGGCTTCTTCTCCAGGAGATACACCCCACATTGCTTCAAAGAAGCAGGGTGCTACTCTCCACAATTGATACACTTAGTCATACACAATAGGAACTTATAATGTAAGGCCTTTGACCACTGAGCACAGAAATATTTCAGTAACTTTTCTCATAGCAGAACTTAAGTAAAAATATCAAATTAATTTTAAGAAATTTTAATAAGAAATTTTTGTTCCTTAATATGATTAGCAAAATTAGCCAAGTTTCACCATAGCACTTCAAAGAAGGCATTTTTTGAACTTGTGAATTATAACCGCTTTATGTGGTCAAGGGAAAAGTTTTTTAAGCATGTGGACTAAAGTTGATTTAAGAACCAGGAGGAAAAGTTTTTTTTAGTCAACTTTAGTTGCTGGAAGTGGACAAAAGGTTAAACAGATTTGGGTCGGGATGGAGCCGTGGTTGAGAGCAGAAGTGCGCCACCTTAGACTTAGGCAAGGAAAGCCAAAACCTGTGCACTTTGGCATAGTGAAAGATGCAGTTCAATGCCTGTTGGAGTAACACTCTGGAGTTGGAATCTGAACTGCACCAAAAGAGATAGAAAGGTCATCCACATAGAGCTTAGCAAGAACATCTTCCAGCAGCACAAAGGTAATATTGTTGATGCTCAGGGCAAAGAGTGTGACACTGATGAGAATTCCCTGCAGGACACCCTCTTCCTTCTCAATTGGGCCAGATTGAAAAACACTGTGGGTAGCGCTGTCTATGAAAGAAGGCCTTGCAGACAGCATTTTCAAGCCTGGGCAGAGCATCTGATGTGGAGTGGAGCTTGTGGAAGCTGCACTGTGCAGAGGACAGTTGGCCTCCACTGTCCAGGAGAAAGGCTAGTCTAACATTTGCCAATTTCTCCATCAACTTGCGCACACAAGAGGTTAAGAGAGATTGGACAGAAACTGTTTAGGCTAGATGATCTCTCCCTAGTTTATGAAAAATGAGCACAGTAGCCATTTACCAGGAATCTGGCAAGATACCCTCTGTCCAGATCCTGTTGAACAACTAACAGAAAGGCCATGCCTCGCTCACCTAGGTGTCAAAGCATGGCATACATGACATCTCTGGACCAGGGTTGATATTCATGCATGGTGGAAGCGGAACACAACTCACTCAATGTAAACATGTCAATGAAGGGTTCTCCAGCCCTGGAAATTAAATCAGCAGCCTTCAGCAACATCACAATGTGCATTGAATGCTGGTAGAGCAGCATCCCTCTTAACAAGTCATGTGACAAACCTGGAGATATCACAAAAGACTTTGTTCACCTGACAGCCAACAAGCCAGTAAAGGCCCCCCATAAGCATTATAGCCTTATGTACCTGAGAATGGCAGGAGGGAGAGGGGGGGATTATTTATTGGTGCATATGAGGAGCTCAGAACCACAATGACGTAAGCAACAAAAAGTATATTTTGAGAAAATGAAGGTTAAAGTTCCTAATATATTATTTTTAATTTGTCCCTGCCCCCAATTCTATAAATAGAACCAGGAAATAGCTTCACCACTCCCCCATACGGGAAGCTTGAGCTTCACTACTAAGATTAAAATTTAAAATCTAAAAAAAGCAGCCATGGTTAAATTTTGATAAATTTTCTGAACTTGACCAATTATAATAATTTTAAAAAGGAACTCTTAAACTAAATTTCCTCCCTTTTAAAATACCATGTTGCTAAAATATTGTTATAGAGAAGATATATGAAAATAAATTTTCTGAACTTAACCATTTGTAATTCTTTGGGTTTTAAAAAATTCACAATACTTCAATACTTTTATTTCCGAACTTTGATAAAAAAAAAAGCATAACCAAACTAAGATGAAATACTCAAAAGAATCCCCTTCATAAATTAGAGTTAGTGAATATTCTAGTTAAATATATAAATATTAAATCTAAGGATACATTTTGGGAAATAAAAAAAATACTTATATATTTATTAAAAAATCAGTTAATTACAATGTCTAACAAAATTTACCTTTCTGTCAACTACAAAGATTAGAATAAAAAAAAATTTAATGTAGTTTTATGTGTAGATTTAAAAAATGGAAGTCATTTTTTTTAAATGACTCCAGTTTGTTGTAAGTTGCCAATTACTATTTTTGTCAAATTTTTAAGATCTTAAGGAATTTCATTCTTTTATTTCTTATTTTCAGGTTATTTAAGTAAATAAAATTTTAAATAAAAGAACAATTTTAATTAAAATGCCAAGAGGACAGTGTAAAAATAGCCCAGATAAATTCTGCTACATATGTGGTTCAGTAACATATAAAAAAAAATCCAAGAAAAATTTCTTCTCTAATGAAAAACTATATAATTTGTATTTTGGATGTAAAATTGGCGACTAAGATAAACCATGGGCACCACATATCTGTTGCACGACATGCTTTAATTCTTTATCAAAATGGTCTAAAGGAAAAATAAAAATCCTTCAATTTGGTGTTGCAATGGTATGGTGAGAGCCCCAAGATCATGCCACTGAATGTTATTTCTGTTTGGTAGACATACAAAGTAAGTATTTATTGTCCACTGTATCTATAATTTGAAGTAGTATACTGAAATATTATTTTTTTTAAAAATATAAAATTAATTAAATTTAGAAACACTTTATTGTAATCACACATATATACATACGAGGGGCAGTCAATAAGTTTTGCAATTCGGATATAAGGAAACGAGATATGAGGAAAAGTGTTTTATTTGATTTAAATATAACTACCCTCGACTTCAATGCACTTGCGCCACTTGTCCCTGAGGCTTCGAATTCCCGACAACAAGAAATGTCCCAACTGCTGTTCAATCCACTCCTGGACAGCGAGCTGGACATCTTCATCGTCCCTAAAGCGGCGTCCACACATTGCAGCTTTCAGTTGGTAGAATAAAAAGTAGTCGCTAGGGGCCAGATCTGGAGTGTGTGTGGGGGAGGGGGAGCTCCTTGAATCCACACTCACACAGGGCAGCTTGTGCAACTCTGGCCATGTGGACAGGGGCATTGTCGTGGAGGAACAGGACACTGCGTCTCAACTTGCCGCACCGCTTCTGACGGATGCACTTCTTCAACCCAGCCAGTTCCTCGGCGTAATATTGGCCTGTGATGGTCCTTCCACGAGGCGCATAGTCCACCATGAACACTCCCTCAGAATCCCAGAAGATGGTGGCCATGATCTTCCCGGCTGAGGGTTGGGTCCGGAACTTGATGGGGGTCGGAGAGCCCCTGTGCTTCCAGGCCATGCTTTCGAGCTTGGTCTCGGGATCTCAGTGATGGACCCACATTCCATCACCTACCACTATGTGTGACTCGAATCCCACCAGGTCTTGGTTGTACAGGAGCAGCAGCTCCTCCAAACTTTGACGACGTTGAAGTCGATCATGGGGCGTGAGGTTTCTAGGGACCCAACGGGCAGAGACCATGGTCATGGCAAAATTGTCGTGGATGATGTTGATAACACTTCCATGTGATATTCCAAGTTCTCGCTCGATTTCTTCGACCTTCACCCATCAATTTTGGAGGATCATCCTCTCCACACGGGTCCCATTGTCCTCGTTGGTCATGTCTGACGGGCGTTCTGGACAGGGGTCATCTTCAAGGGACTCACAACCATGGCGGAACTCCCTATTCCAGCGAGCAATGGTTGCATAGGAAGGGGTGGTGTTGGTGTACACTACGACCATGCATTCATGGACCTCTTTTGCATTCTTGCCTTCCTTGGTCAAAAATTTGATCACTGTGCGGTGCTCAACCTTCTCCATTGTTGAAAAATTTGACTGACGATCTGCGATCAGCTACTGGTTCTTAAATAGACGAGGCAGAAGTGTGTGGCTGCAGGCTCTGACTTGTCACAACTTGTCCTAACACCCTCACAAACAGCCATCCCCCTTCCTCTGTTTTGCCCTACTGATTCACAAAACTTATTGACCGCCCTTTGTAACTATAAACTAAATTTTTTTTCATACAATTTCCATACTTTTAGGTAAAACAACAAAGTGCACTTCAGCTGTGGTATATCTCAACCTTAGATATGCTATTCGGCCTATACGTCACTCAAAAGACATTCCAGTACCTGAACAGCCTGCAGAAATTGTTTTGTCTAACTCTCATGAATCAGATATGGAATCATGTGAACCAGAGACTGAAAGTTATGTCCCTGAAACTGTTGATACTACTCCAAATCCTTTCTCACAAAGCAACAAAATGAATTACTGGCCTCGAGACTAAAAGAAAGAAGTTTAGTAGCAGAAGATGTTTGAATTATTAGTTTCATATTCGATCAAACAATTTACAAGACAAATTTTCATTTGACAACAATTTATGCTACTGTAATAATATTCGACATCTCTTTGAAGAGTTAGATATACATTATAAACCCAGTCAATGAAGACTTTTGGAGAGGAGGGCGGGGAATGAACCCGCTTCTTACCTCCGCCGGAAGGAGCACCCAGGCCAGATGGACCAGCCTCAGCCAGGTCCTTCTCCGAAATGGAGAAGGTCCTGGTAGTCATAGAGGCACCGGTTTGGAGGAGATCCTTTCCCTCCTTGTACTGCCTCAGAAACCCTAGCCGTTTGAGGAGGACCTTGCATAGGGGCGGATTCGGGTTCAGTGCTTGGCGCCGAGCCCGGATTTTCCCCCATGGAAGGCCCTACCGTCTGAGGTTGGGTTTCCTCAAGGACCATGTCTATCACAGGAGGGGCCTCCAGTTGGCCATTCCCTCCCAGGACATCGCAGGTCCCCTTGGCAGCGTCACCAGTCTTGTGTGGGGAGGCACAGGCCTTGACCCCAGCAAGGTTTAATATTCTTGCCAGCAGGTCTTTTGAGGGAAGCGACCAAAGGGGCCTGGCTTCCCTCTCCCCTCTAAGGGGGTTTGCCCTACCGAGTCACTTGGATGGGGAGCGGTTGGCTATGGGCTGCCTGCTGGCTTTCTTGGCAGTCCCCTTAGAAAGAAAAGGAGGGACTGCCACTGGAAGCAGGGAGGTGCCTGAAAGCACCTCCAGAGAATGGGGTGAGGGGGAGTCCCCTACACCCATAGGCGTACGACAGGAGTAAGCCTCCTCTCTGGTTAAAGAAATATGGAGGGTCCCCTGTGCAAGCACAGGGGGGGAAGCGGACCTCAATTTTGTTGCTGGAGCTGCCCGAGGGCGGCTTTGTCGTTGGTTCAGGGGGAATTAAAGGGGGGGGATTCATCATTGGAGATGGTGACCCTCTTTTTATTACGGGATCCAACCGCTCATCACCCCTCGCAGCAGGCCGCACTGCAAGAGGTGCTTACAGGCCTGGCAGAACAGAGCCAGGTGCCGCCATTCAAGACCACCCCTCGCAGCAGGCCGCACTGCAAGAGGTGCTTACAGGCCTGGCAGAACAGAGCCAGGTGCCGCCATTCAAGACCACCCCTCCCGCCTGATGGCCTGACAGCTGATGGGCATGGTAAAACTGATAAGAGTGTGAAGAGGAAAGGAAAAGGGATGTGAGGAAGGTATGGTTGTTAAAAAAAAAACATCCCAAACCGGAGCTCGGTTGTTAGGCAACATTGTCCCCTCCCCCCCTCAGCCCCGATCCAGGACGGTTGGCTGAGAAGAAGGTCAGCATCTACCCTGTGAAATAAGAGGCTGACTAGAGAAAGTTGTGAGAGAGGTTGTATGAAAAGCGAGGAAACAAGTGTTTTGAAAGAAGGAGAAGAGGCTAAGCTGGGGCTGGATGGGGTGCTGAATCCTGTTAGCACGGCAGCCAGGAAGGCAAATTGCCGTGCCCCTTACAGGGTGCTACCTTAGAAAATCTTTATAAAGGAAAATGGAGTCCTGCTATACTTGCTGACTTCTGTTGGACTCTTCATAGAGACAAACAAGATGTTGTACATTTAAAGAAGCCTAAATATTCTAAAAATATATGACTATTGTATAGATTTCAGTAATTTTGGAAAAATCTTAAATCTTCATTATTTTTTTTAAATATATTTTTATAATAACGCACTCTGAAATTGTATTAAAAGAACTTATTAATTTCTTTTGATGAATAAGCTTCTGTTTCCACTTATCCTTGTACTGTTTGTCAAATAAAATAAAAATAATAAATATTTCATACATCTATATACTTAATAATCTAATTTTAATAAAAAATTAAATGTGCAATTACAAAAAACTGATGTCATTTCATGGAAAAATAAAGGTCATTTTTGTAATCTATGCAAAAAACTACAATAGAAAACTACTCCTAATTTCTGTAGCAAAACTTCTTGTTTTTTGAAAATATCTTCATAGAAGGGTTTCTGTTCTGATGGCACAAATTTACCCAATTTTTTTAGATCCTTTAGCTTTTCTTGTTGCATTTTAACTCCATTTGGGTTTTTTTGGGCAAATCAATCAATGACAAATTAAATTTAGAAGGATCATACTTGTTAACACCTTTCTGGAGCTTAATTGGTACTGTATCTTGCAGGCCATATCTTGTACTAATGGTGAACCCCATTTTGTATATCTCGCCAATTGTTATAATTCTGGCACTTTTGAATTTATTTCCTATGAAACTACATTTTGTCACAGCAGTTTGAAAGATCTTATAATAAAAAAATGAATCGCTTTTCATATCAACCACAGTAAAAGGGTTAGTAATCCTACAACATTTCATAATTTCAATGTAGTGAGCAGTTGAATAAACATCTTTTCCTTTTAAAGAAAGTTCCAAATTTCCGAAGTCCCGATCACAAGGCAGAAAACTATGTCCTGGAATCATGTAATAGTGTTTAATAAAATGCAACTGCTCACTATGTATTAATCTTAGGTAAAAAAGCCTCAAATTTACATTTTTATTCTGCCTACTGCAGTTGTCACTGAATATAACTAACTTTTGCACACTTTCATCAAGAATGTTGTTTACATAATGACACAGACAATTTGCAATTTCAGAGGATCCTTGCTTTGCTGTTGCTTCATTTCAAACATAGAAATGACCTTGTCCAATCTTCAGAGATTGTGAATGCAAAAGAAAGTTATATGTCCATATTTTTTGCTTATAATATTGTAATCCAGTACTTAGACAAGGAGTCGGTAAAGTTTGCTGCAAATCTATAGCAATTGCAACAAGTGGAAACATTAGAATCCTTTTTCACATACTTTGCTTATCTCATGAGCAGCTTTTGAACTTGTAACATGAAACTTTTGGGGGAGTGAAAGTTCCCTGATATGATCTTTAGCACTTTTAGGGTCACAACTTTTTAATTCTATCTCTATAGAATCACATGTATTACACATGTCCAATTTAGGTGGCTCAATGCCTATATTATATTGTTTTAAAAATGTCATTATGGATGTACTCTGAGGCTTTTAAATGTTATTTATCTTAACTTTCCAGGAATTTTCAATAATCCTTGTATACTGATCTCAAACTTGAACCTGGTGTTAGATACACACGATTGGGAGATTTTGCTCTTGAATAGTGGGCTGAGCAAGTAGAAAGCTTAGAAATGTAGGATCTGACCAAATTTTTAACCTCAGATGAAGTTTTGTTGGATGGTTCATGCTTTTCCCTCTGATCTCCTATAACTGTGCCAGATTTGGTGCCCTTCTTGACTGCAATTCAAGCCCTTGTTTCAGAAATGCTTGGTGAAAAACATTAATGCTTATGCCATTGTCAACCGTGACAGTAAAAAAAAAAAAATTCCCTTTAGAGCCCATCTGGCGACTGCCCACTTGGGCATAAGTCGCCAGAAATACGACAGCCTAGAACTAGGCTACTTTAAAATAAAATTATGAAAAAATAATGATAAATATTAGAAAAACCTAACAATTAGGAAGCAATCTCCAGCATCGGGGAGAGGTCCCCCTCACCCCAGTGCAGGAGCCTGCAACCTACAAAGAAAAACAAAAAATAGAACCTACTTAAATAACGGGGAGAAGCCCAGCCTCCCCCCCAAAAGTTACCAAGTATACAATGCAATGAGCACAAACTCATCCCAAGTACAAGGGACAGGCGGTAGCTACCCCGCCCATCCCGGTACCCGGAAAGGTAACGTGCGCAAAGATCACTCAGACTGGGACATTTGACAAGAATGTGCCGAACAGTCTGGGGGACGACACAGTCGTCACAATATAGTGCAGGCGAGTGCTCCATCAGATAGCGATGCATCACACGAGTGTGCCCGATTCGGAGACGACAGAAAGCGACCTGAAGCCGTCGTGGCATTTGGGGATAGGTCCATGAGAACAGTCGTGGCGCAATGGCATGAAACTTTAAGTTCCCTTAGACTGTCTCCCATCTTCTTTGCCAAGCAGTCCGAAGAGCTGCCCGTATTCCTGCCATGTAGTCGGTGTGAGGAAGAGCGAAACGCTGGTCCGGTCGCAGAGTCCTCGCGGATTCTTTGGTGCCCTCATTCCCCGCAATTCCTACATGTCCAGGAACCCAGCAGAAGATAATCTCGACATCTGCCCGGCTCGCCAAAACCGTGGCGTCACGGATATCGCAAACCAGGGGATGCGGAGATTCCAATGCCCCAAGAGCACTCAGGGCACTTTGTGAGTCGCTATAGATGACAATCCGGTCTCCGAACGGGGCACATCGCGTAATCTCCCGTACCGAGTCGTGTATTGCCACCGGCTCAGCCATGAAGACAGACGCAGCGCCTGGTAGAGCCCCGCTGACTTCAAACAGAGGGGATATGGCGTGGAAGCCGACCCCCTCTTGGGACTTGGAGCCATCCGTATACACTGGCACGGTACCAGCGTGACACGAGGTATGCTCCAAAAAGGTCAAACGCAATACTCCCGCGCCGTACAAGCTTTGGGAGCAGAGGCGTGGCGTCAAATAGCCATATGTGGTACCCTCCAGGGTGGTGTCCTGGGCAGAACCAGGGGCGCCGCCGGCCCGAGCTATATCTACCTCTCGAAGGAGTTTCCTGGCCCTAAACCCAAAGGGCTTAGGGTATGACTGGCGTCTCTCGGCGGCATAAGCACCGTCGAGATCAGCTGAGGATGCAGTGAAAGCTGTTGGCGACTGAGGGAGGCGCCGGGCTCGCACGTACAGTCAAGTGATGCGGAGCACGCGGTGCAGAGCGAGTGGCATCTCCACTGCATCGACCAACATGCTCTCAATGAGGGAAGTGCGGAATGCACCGGTCGCAAGGCGAAGGCCGGTGTGGTGGATCGGATCCACCTTCCGCAATAAACGCTCGGCTGCGGATGCATAAAACTCGCATCCGTAGTCGAGCTTCGAGCGAACAAAGGATCGATAAAAAAGTAAGGCGGTAGCCCTATCAGCGCCCAAAGGGCAGAACGTCACGGAACGGAGAATATCCATAGCGCGGGTAAAAGAGACCCTAAGGCTGCGGATATGAGCCTACCAGGTGAGGCGTCGGTCGAATACAAGACCAAGGAAACTGTGCGACTCAACCACATCCAGGCGCACCCCATTAAGAAACAAATCTGGGTCAGGGAGGAGCCGTGGATGGCGGCAGAAGTGCACCACCTTAGTCTTGGCCAAAGAAAACCGAAACCTGTGTGCTTCGGCATAGCGAGAGACACTGTTCAATGCCTGTTGGAGTCGACGCTCCAGGGTTGGCATTCGGGCCGTGCCAAAAGAGATTGAAAGGTCGTCCACGTAGAGCGTAGCAAGAACATCTTGTGGACACTTTCCTGCGGGACACCCTCTTCCTGCTCCTTTGGGCCGGAGAGAGCTCCCCCCACCCGTACGCAGAATCGACGATCTCGCAAAAATTCACATATAAAGACTGGGAGACGTCCCCTCGCCCCCATCGTGTGGACTTTTCCATGATACCGTATCGCCATAGTGCTGTCTATGAAGGAAAGCCTCGCAGACGGCATTTTCCAGTCGGAGCAGAGCATCCGACGTGGAGTGGAACTTGCGGAAGCCACACAGTGCAGAAGACAGATGACCTCTGCTGTCCAGGAAAAAGGCTAGTTTAACATTTACCAATTTCTCCATCAACTTGCAAGAGGTTGCGAAAGGCGAGCACAGTAGCGATTGGCCAGGAATCTGGGAGAAGACCCTCCACCCAGACCCTGTTGAACAAATCTAACAGAAATGCCATGCCTCGCTCACTTAGGTGTCGAAGCATAACGTATGGAACATCGTCCGGACCATGGGCGGTGTCCGCGCACAAAGCAAGAGCGGAGCCTAACTCACTCACAGTAAACCTGTCGTTTTGAAAGGTTCTCCGCCTCTGGAGGTAAAGTCCAGGCGGCGGCCTTCCGCTAGAGAATGCAGAAAAAGCAGTTGCTAAAGATTCCGCCACGGAATGGCCGTACGCTTCCTGGGTGCTGTTGGGCGGACAAAGAGCTGAAATCGCGGTCGCCTTTGAGGACTTATTGGGGGAGGTTGGGCTCGCCATGCAAGTCTTTTCCTCCTCCCGCCTCGAAACCTGAGGCGGGCATTGTAGCTTCAGAGGCGAGGGGGGCGCCCTCTTTTCGTGGAACCACCGTCTCCCAGCCACTTGCTCCACCACTAGGCGTAGGTGAAGGAGCCGAAGCTCCTTTGTTGCTGTCCTTTCGTGGGACAGCTTTAGGAACCCCAGAAGATGGCCTAGCGACCAACTTCAGGGGTGTTGCCTCCTGTGAGTCTAACGACTCGGTGGAGGCGCGTGGCCGTTTCGCCTTATGGGAAATGCTCACGCTGGGGAAAGAGGGGAAAGCCCTGGTTTTAGCCGGGGCTGGGTGTAAGCCCTTTTTGCCGCCAGCTTTACCAGGGAAGCACCCGGGTTGAGTAGAGCCTGCAGAAGGGCTCCGAATGAGTGCCTTTCTAACTATTAGCCTAATGGAATGAGAGTCGATCCTGGGCCTGAACGGCCAGGATTTCTTTCTCAAGGAGATATACACCACATTGATTCGAAGAAGCGGGGTGTGGCTCTCCGCCACACACGATTTAGACTTATCGTGTGGGCCTTGGAGCAATTTACACAGACTTCGGGTGACCCCGACTTTGCATGTTTACAAGAACGATTTGTATAGGAAAAGCGGTGACAGTAATAGCACCACCGTGGCAGTGGCACGAATGCCTTCACACGGTAGCGGTACCAACCGGCACGCACCTACTCGAGGAGCTTGTCACAGTCAAACGTGATGAAGAGTGTAGGGGTGGGTCTCAAGGCCCCTCCCTGTTTTCTCATCACACGTTCGACCTTGACCACCCCATGGTCAGCCAGCTCTAAGGTGACGTCCTCAATGGAGTAGTCAATGAGTTCCCTAGCATAAACTACTCCTTTCACAAAGTTCATGGTAGAGTGCAGCGTCACACTCACCGGGGTGCCATGAAGTGTCCAAAGAGCACTTATCTTGGCCGGCTCAGCGGGATTCGCCGCATTCGCCAGAAGGCTCCCATCTGAGAAACGGGTCACCTTCGGCTCTCTACCAATTGCACTAGCTAATCCTCTCCTCTAATGGATCATGTTGCCCTTGGCCAACATGGTGCCATCAGTGGATCGAATAATGAGGAAGTGTTTGAAGCCAGCGGGCTCAAAAATGCAAGGTAATCTCATAATGAGGGGCCCCGATGTCATCGAGGATCCGCCCTGTGCACTTTTGGTCTTAGTCAGGGGCTCCGCAACCGGGGAAGTCAGAGGGGCCGGATGTGTCGATCTTGGCTTGGTCGCTTGCCAAAGTGGCAGCAGACCCATCCATCCCCGTAGCCCCTGCGGATGGAGAGGAGCCCTGAGTCTTTTTTATCTTTTTCTTTTTTGGAGAGGAGGGCGGGGAATGAACCCGCTTCTCACCTCCACCGGAAGGAGCCCCCAGGCCAGATGGACCGGCCTCAGCCAGGTTCTTCTCCGAAATGGGAAGGTCCTGGTAGTCATGGGGGCACCGGGTGGAGGAGATCCCTCCCCTCCTTGTACTGCTTTGGAAACCCTAGCTGTTTGAGGAGGACCTTGCATAGGGGCGGATTCGGTGCTTGGAACCGAGCCCAGATTCCCCCCCATGGAAGGCCCTACCCTCTGAGGCTGGGTTTCCTCAATGACCATGTCTATCCCCCCCCCAATACATTGCAGGTCCCGTTGGCAGTATCGTCACTAGTCTTGTGTGCGGAGGCACAGGCCTTGACCCCGGCAAGGTTCAATATTCTTGCCAGCAGGTCTTTTGAGGGAAGCGACTCAAGGAGCCTGGCTTCCCTCTCCCCCCTAAGGGGGTTTGCCCTACCGAGCCGCTTTGATGTGGAGCGGCTGGCTAAGGGCTCCACCCGTAAGCGAATGAGAGGAGTAAGCCTCCTCTCCGGTTAGAGAGATCTGGAGGGTTCCCTGCGCAAGCACGGGAGGGGAAGGGACCTCCATTTTTTCGGTGGAGCTGCCCGAGGGCGGCTCCGTTGGTGACACAGGGGGAATTAAGGGGAGATTTTTATGTTTCTCATCATTGGGCATGGTGACCCTATTAGTTTCATGGGATGCAATCGCTCATCACCTCTCGCAGTTGCCCGCACTCCAAGAGGTGCTTACAGGCCTGGCAGAGTCAGGCGCCACCATTTGCGACCACCCCTCTCGCCTGGTGACCTGGCAGTCCATCGGCATGGTGGCTCCACCTTAGACGCGGCGTAAAACTGAGTGTGAAGAAGAAAGGAAAAGGAATGTGAGGAAGGTATGGGTGTGGATTATGCAGGTTGTTAAAAAAAACACATTCCGAACCGGAGCTCAGGGGTTAGGGAATGTTGTCCCCTCCTCCCTCAGCCCCGATCCGGGACAGTTGGCTTGAGAAGAAGGTCAGCATCTAAACTGTGAAATTAGAGGCTGACCATTGAAAGTTGTGGAAGAGGTTGTATGAAAAGCGACGAAGTAGGGGAGAAATACAGGCTATCTGAAGGAAGGAAGAGAGGCTAAGCTAGGGCCGGATGGAGCGCTGGATCCCGTCAGCACAGCGGCCAGGATGGCAAATCGCCGCGCCCCTTATGGGGTGTGTAAACATAAGACTTAGAATGTCTACTATTGGCACCTTTTACTGAACATCTCTTAATGTTTCACACAAAAATATTGAGTTTGGTAGGTATAATTCCCTAGTACCCCTAAATTTTTAAAAATACATTTAATATTTTCATCAACCTTTTCAAAGCATTTACTATTATTACATGTACATGAAGGTACAATCTGTTTCCCAGCAATAGGTTTCTTGGTTCTTCAGCTGATGTATGCACTTCTGCTTTTTTGTTTCTTTTTGTAACTTTTTTTTTCCATTTGCTAATATCTTTAACATGCACGCTTTCTTGAATACCTTAATATATGTTCATCATTTCCTTTCTCAATGTTACTCATTATGAAGAGGTAATAATAAAATTAAATAAAGAAATAACAATAAATTCAGCATTTAAGGATCCCACAACTGGATGATAAATACCTGAGCATGTGCAAAACTGAATGTAAACAAACAAAAAGCTCCATGTTGATTTTTCAAAAATTAGCGAGTGCTCAAGGAGCTAGATGTGATTGGTTAAATGCTAAACATCGTTTACGTTACTGTGGTTCTATAACAGAGTTAATATACCACTTTAAGAATGATGATATACACTAATTTGGACCTTATTTTACACATATTATAAGTTTTATTTTCCTTTGCCATGACACTGAGCAAATAGATAAAAGATTCCAAGATTCCTCTACAATTTCCAATGATAAGAGCAAAATTGGCAATTGTGTCGCTTACGCTGATGTGGTTCTGAGCTCTTACTATACCATACTTCCCATTATTCATGCCACAAGGCCTGGGACTCCTTAAGCCTGGACTCTCACAGCCTACAGGCATTGTTTATAGAGGTTCTAAAGCCTCTCTTCTGATACAGCATGTAGTAATTGATCAGGTCTTTAAAACTAGATGGAGGAAGAAATAAGGAAGGGTAAAGGAGGGGATATCATTTGAAAAAAAGGGGTGCATTGAGGGACTGGGGTAGTGCACCAGGTTCTGAAGGTTCAGGCAAAGAGTAGCAGTCAACTAAGTAAGCCAAGCTTTCCTTACAATCACTAGGACCAGAATGACATGCCATCCCACCAGGTACCAAATTACAATTTACAAATTTTCTTTATTCACTAAAAGAGTGAAAATTATTGGATTAAAAAAATAAAGAAAGGTCAAATGGGAAGGGCACAATAATGAAGATCAGTCATGAGGAAGGGAACAATATAAAGAAAGGCCATAAGGAAGAGCACAATGCTTAGTCTATGAAAAGGGAAGCTAAGAGGTGATTATAAAAACACTACATCAGCAAAATTCCGACTGACTACTTTACAGGGGTTGTAATTTAGTACATTACCCAATATCAAATTAAACAAAGGCTAAATAGAATAATTATTTACCTGTTTTGACAAAGCTTGAGCGAGATAGGTCAAAGCTGCATTTCTTGCAGGAGGAAGATTTTGCAATAAGAATAATGCTGCCTGAACAGCAGCTTGTTCATTTTCATCTTGTGATACATTTCCATCTCGAATGTACGGGTATGTGCGCCTGTCACTGCTATTGCTCACAAGGAAAAGAAATTGATCAAGAGTTGCTAAGAGTGAGGAAGGGGTAATAAGCGGAATGGATGATCCAACAGATTTATCACTGCTGCTTGAACCTAAGTCTTCTTTCATTGGAACTGTGAAATTTGTGCCATGAAATCAACATGGAAATAATACTGAAAAAAAAAGAAGTTTTTGTAGATTTGTAACTACAGCTTTTAATTTCTTTATTAAAAGAAGTTACTAAAAATTTTAATAATTGAGGTATGGCTGATTTTTTTTTTTTTTTTTTAATTTAAGGGGCTATCTGGCGACTGCCGACTTAGGCATAAGTCGCCGTAAAAAACAGCCTAGTTCTAGGCTACTTTAAAAAATTAAACAGAAAACAATAACAATAACAAAGCAATAACAAAAACAATTACAAAAACAACAACAATTAAATCGGGTTAAATAAAAGGGAGAAGGCCGGCCTCCCCCAAAAAGTCAATAAGTCCACCAGTCAAAGTACACGCACTCGTCCCGAGCACAAGGGACAGGCGGTAGCGACCCCGCCCATCCCGGTACCGGGACAGGTGTCGTGCGCGAAGATCACCCAGACTGGGACATTCGACAAGAATGTGCCGAACAGTCTGGGGGACGACGCAGTCGTTGCAATAGGGCGCAGGTGAGCGCTCCATCAGATAGCGATGCGTCACACGAGTGTGCCCGATTCGGAGACGACAGAAAGCAACCTGAAGCCGCCGCGGCATTGGGGGATAGGTCCATGGGAACAGTCGCGGCGCAATGGCACGCAACTTTAAGTTCCCCTCGACCGTCTCCCATCTTCTTTGCCAAGCAGTCCGAAGAGCTGCCCGTATTCCTGCCATGTAGTCAGTGTGAGGAAGAGCGAAACGCTGGTCCGGTCGCAGAGTCCTCGCGGACTCTTTGGCGCCCTCATCGGCGCGCTCATTCCCCGCAATTCCTACATGTCCAGGAACCCAGCAGAAGATAATCTCGACATCTGCCCGGCTCGCCAAAACCGTGGCGTCACGGATTTCGCGAACCAGGGGATGCGGAGATTCCAATGCCCCGAGAGCACTCAGGGCGCTTTGTGAGTCGCTATAGATCACAATCCGGTCTCCGAACCGGGCACGTCGCGTAATCTCCCGTACCGAGTGGTGTATTGCCACCAGCTCGGCCGTGAAGACAGGCAGCGCCCGGTAGAGCCCCGCTGACTTCAAACAGAGGGGATACGGCGTGGAAGCCGACCCCCTCTTGGGACTTGGAGCCATCCGTATACACTGGCACGGTACCAGCGTGACACGATGTGTGCTCCAAAAAGGTCGAACGCAATACTCCCGGCGCAGTACAAGCTTTGGGAGCAGAGGCGTGGCGACAAATAGCCAAATGTGGTACCCTCCAGGGTGGCGTCCTGGGCAGAACCAGGGGCGCCACCGGCCCGAGAGCTATATCTACCTCTCGAAGGAGTTTCCTGGCCCTAAACCCAAAGGGCTTAGGGTATGACTGGCGTCTCTCGGCGGCATAGGCACCATCGAGATCAGCTGCGGATGCAGTGAGAGCTGTTGGCGACTGGGGGAGGCGCCGGGCTCGCGTGTACAGGCGAGTGATGCACTGCACGCGGCGCAGAGCGAGTGGCATCTCCCCAGCATCGACCAACAGGCTCTCAATGGGGGAAGTGCGGAAGGCACCGGTCGCAAGGCGAAGGCCGGTGTGGTGGATCGAATCCACCTTCCGCAATAAACGCTCGGCTGCGGATGCATAAAACTCGCATCCGTAGTCGAGCTTCGAGCGAACAAAGGATCGAAAAAAAAGTAAGGCAGTAGCCCTATCAGCGCCCCAAGCGCTGAACGTCACGGAACGGAGAATGTCCATGGCGCGGGTACAAGAGACCCTAAGGCTGCGAATATGAGCCTCCCAGGTGAGGCGTCGGTCGAATACAAGACCAAGGAAACGGTGCGACTCAACCACATCCAGGCGCACCCCATTAAGAAACAAATCTGGGTCGGGGTGAAGCCGTGGATGGCGGCAGAAGTGCACCACCTTAGTCTTGGCCAAAGAAAACCGAAACCTGTGCGCTTCGGCATAGCGAGAGACGCGGTTCAATGCCTGTTGGAGTCGACGCTCCAGAGTTGGCATCTGGGCCGCGCCAAAAGAGATCGAAAGGTCGTCCACGTAGAGCGTAGCGAGAACATCTTCCGGCAGCACCGAGGTGATGCCGTTGATGCTCAGGGCAAAGAGTGTGACACTGAGGACACTTCCCTGCGGGACACCCTCTTCCTGCTCCTTTGGGCCGGAGAGGGCTCCCCCCACCCGTACGCGGAATCGACGATCTCGCAAAAATTCAGATATAAACATTGGGAGGCGTCCCCTCGCCCCCATCGTGTGGAGAGTCTCCATGATACCGTATCGCCATGCGGTATCATAGGCCTTCTCCAGATCAAAAAACACCGTGGCGTAGTGCTGTCTACGAAGAAAGGCCTCGCAGACAGCATTTTCCAGTCGGAGCAGAGCATCCGACGTGGAGTGAAATTTACGGAAGCCGCACTGTGCAGAAGACAGATGGCCTCCGCTGTCCAGGAAATAGGCTAATCTAACATTTACCAATTTCTCCATCAACTTGCACACGCAAGAGGTTAGAGAGATTGGGCGGAAACCGGTCGGAGTAGAGTGATCTCTCCCCGGCTTGCGAAAGGCGAGCACAGTAGCGATTCGCCAGGAGTCTGGGAGAAGACCTTCCACCCAGATCCTGTTGAACAGATCTAACAGAAAGGCCATGCCTCGCTCACCCAGGTGTCGAAGCATGGCGTACGGGACATCGTCCGGACCATGAGCGGTGTCCGCGCACGAAGCGAGAGCGGAACGCAACTCACTCACAGTAAACTTGTCGTTGAAGGGTTCTCCGCCTCTGGAGGTAAAGTCCAGCTGGCGGCCTTCCGCGACATCACGACGTGCATTGAATGCTGGCGGAGCAGCATCACGGCTAGAGAATGCGGAGAAAGCGGTCGCTAAGGATTCCGCCACGGACGCGGGGTCCGAAATTGCGGTCCCATTCTCCTGGAGAACGGGAGGGGGGTCCTGCGAGAACCGTCCCCGAATCCTTTTGACTCGCTTCCACACCTCAGCTAAAGGGGTCTTCCCGTTAAGTGAAGACACGTATGCCCGCCAAGAAGAGCGGCGGGCGTGCTTCGAAATATACCGGAACCTAGCCCTAGCCCGACGAAATTCAGCGACAGTGAAATCGTTTGGGCGGCGCTTATAGCGCATGTAGGCATAACGCTTCTGTTTGAGGGCCGTCTCACACTCGGCCGACCACCATGGGAGTGGTCGGCGTGCAAAACGGCCAGACGTCCTAGGAATAGTAGTCAGGCCCACGGCGATGAGGTTGCCGGAGAAGAACTCAACGGCCTCATCTACCAACCTAAACTCCTTGACTGAGATAGAGAATTCAGTCATTTCCTGAAATGCAGGCCACCGCGCCCGCGCCAAGCACCAACGAGGTGGTCTCTCAGGCGGCAGTTGCCCTGAAAATGATATTTGAATGGGAAAGTGATCACTACCATGGAGGTCATCGACCACCCCCCAATCAAAATCAGGCTGTGCATCCGAAGAGCACAAAGATAGGTCAAGGCAAGAAAATGAAGCGGTTCTCGGACAGTGATGCGTAAACTCATCCACGTTTAGGACACCCATCTCAAGCTCTTCGATCAGATCGGCAAGGACTTGTCCCCTGGGATTTATGGAGTAATCTCCCCAGAGAGGATGCCTGCCGTTCAGATCTCCAAGCAAGAGATAGGGCCTCGGCAACCGTGCCACGACGCGGCGGAAGTCCCCCGCACGCGTCGAAGTCAGCTGACGGTGGAATGTACGCAGAAATGATAGTATACCTCCTATCCAGGTGCAGCTGCACAGCCACTGCCTGAAAGGAGGTATCTAAAGAGAAAGGAAGAACGGAGACATCATGCCGGGTGTAAACCGCGCATCCCCCAGCCCGGCCATCCCGCGGTGGTGGGGTCGCAAGACCCTTATACCCCGGGAGGGCAGGCAGGGGGCACGCGCCTAGCATGGTCTCCTGCAAAAAAATAGCTAACGGGGAACGGGACGAGGCGAGCCTCCGCAGCTCCTCCCAGTTGGCCTGGAGTCCACGGCAATTCCATTGAAGGAATATGCCCTCCAGGCCTAGCTCGGAGGAGACGCGGGGGCCCTCCTCGAATTGAAGACCCTCACGGGAATGGCCGTACGCTTCCCAGGGGCAGAACCCCGGGCGCTGTTGGCCGGACAAAGCGCTGGAGGCGCTGTCGCCTTCGAGGACTTATTGGGGGAGGTTGGGCTCGCCATGCGAGTCTTTTCCTCCCTCCGCCTCGAAACCTTAGGCGGGCGCTGCGGCTTCGGAAACGGGGGGGGCCTCTTTTCGAGGAACCACCGTCTCCGAGCCACTCGCTCCACCTCGAGGCGTGGGCGAAGGAGCCGAAGCTCCTTTGTTGCTGTCCTCCTTTCGGGGGACAGCTTTAGGAACCCCTGAAGATGGCCTAGCGACCATCTTCAGGGGTGTTGCCTCCTGTGAGTCTAACGACTTGGTGGAGGCGCGTGGCCGTTTCGCCTTGCGGGAAACGGTCACGCTGGGGGAAGAGGGGGGAGCCCTGGTTTTAGCCGGGGCTGGGTAGGAACCCTTTTTGCCGCCAGCTTTACCAGGGGAGCGCCCGGGTTGGGTAGAGCCCGCATTCGGGCTCCGAATGGGCGCGGAAACAACCGTGCTCGTTGGCCTGGATGGGCCAGGAGCAGAGGGTGCCTTTCGAACTACTGAGGCATATGACGTCCCAGGCAGAGCTTGGCATGCCAGGACCAAGTCCTTAGCCTCGCGGAATGAGAGTCTATCCTGGGCCTGAACGGCCAAGATTTCTTTCTCAAGGAGATATGCACCACATTGCTTCGAAGAAGCAGGGTGCGGCTCTCCGCAATTGACACACTTGGCCACACACGATTTGGACTTATCGTGTGCGACCTTTGGACAATTTACACAGACTTCGGGTGACCCCGACTTTGCACGTCTACATGAGCGATTCGTATGGCCGAAGCGGTGACAGTAATAGCACCGCCGCGGCAGTGGCACGAATGCCTTCACGCGGTAGCGTTACCAACCAGCATGCACCGACTCAGGGAGCTTGTCACAGTCGAACGTGACGAAGAGTGTAGGGGTGGGTCTCGAAGCCCCTCCCTGTTTTCTCATCACACGTTCGACCTTGACCGCCCCATGGTCGGCCAGCTCTAGGGTGATGTTCTCAATGGAGTAGTCAACGAGTTCCCTCACATAAACTACTCCTTTCACAAAGTTCATGGTAGAGTGCGGAGTCACACTCACCGGGCTGCCATGAAGTGTCCGAAGAGCACTTATCTTGGCCGCCTCGGCGGGATTCGCCGCATTCGCCAGAAGGCTCCCGTCCAAGAAACGGGTCACCTTCGGCTCTCTACCAATTGCACTAGCTAATCCTCTCTTCTGATGGATCATGTTGCCCTTGGACAACATGGTGCCATCAGTGGAGCGAGTAACGAGGAAGCGTTTGAAGCCAGCGGGCTCGAAAACGCCAGGTAACCTCTGAATGAGGGGCCCCGATGTCATCAAGGCTCCGCCCTGTGCACTTTTGGTGTTAGTCTTGGTCAGGGGCTCTGCACACGAGGGGGTAGAGGGGCCGGATGTGCCGATCTTGGCTTGGTCGCCTACCAAAGTGGCAGCAGACCCATCCGTCCCCGCAGCCCCCGCGGATGGAGAGGAGCCCCGAGTCTTTTTCGTCTTTTTAGTCTTTTTCTTTTTTGGAGAGGAGGGCGGGGAATGAACCCGCTTTTCACCTCCGCCGGCAGAAGCTCCCAGGCCAGATGGACCGGCCTCAGCCAGGTCCCTCCCCGAAATGGAGAAGGTCCTGGTTGTCGTGGGAGCACCTGTCGGAGGATATCCCTCCCCTCCTTTTACTGCCTCGGAGCCCTCAGCCACTTGAGGAGGACCTTGCATAGGGGCGGATTCGGGTTCGGTGCTTGGCGCCGAGCCCGAATTCCCCCCCATGGAAGGCCCTACCGTCTGAGGCTGGGTCTCCTCAAGGACCATGTCTATCACAGGAGGGGCCTCCAGTTGGCATCCCCTCCCAGGACATCGCAGGTCCCCTTGGCAGTGTCGCCAGTCTTGTGTGGGGAGGCACAGGCCTTGACCCCAGCAAGGTTTAAAATTCTTGCCAGCAGGTCTTTTGAGGGAAGCGACCGAAGGGGCCTGGCTTCCCTCTCCCCCCTAAGGGGGTTTGCCCTACCGAGCCGCTTTGATGGGCAGCGGCTGGTTAAGGGCTGCCTGCTGGCTTTCTTGGCAGTCCCCTTGGAAAGAAAAGAGGGGACTGCCGCTGGGAAAAGGGAGGTGCCCGAAAGCACCTCCAGAGAAGGGGGTGAGGGGGAGTCCCCTGCACCCGTAGGCGAAGGAGAGGAGTAAGCCTCCTCTCCGGTTAGAGAAATATGGAGGGTCCCCTGTGCAAGCACAGGGGGGGGGGACCTCCATTTTTTTGCTGGAGCTGCCCGAGGGCGGCTCCGTCGATGGAACAGGGGAAGTTGAGGGTTGGGTTTGTTTTTTTTTTATCATCATTGGGCATGGTGACCCTTTTTTAAACACGGGATGCAATCGCGCACACCTCTCGCAGTAGCCCGCACTGCGAGAGGTGCTTACAAGCCTGGCAGAGCCAGGCGCCGCCATTTAAGACCACCCCTCCCGCCTGGCAGTCCATCAGCATGGCGGCTCCACCTTGGACACGGCGTAAAAATTAATAGATTGTGAAGAGGAGAGGAAAAGGGATGTGAGGAAGGTATGGGTGGGGATGAAGCAGGTAGTTAAAAACCAGCCACCCCAGACTGGAGCTCAGGGGTTAGGGAACATTGTCCCCCACCCCCTCAGCCCGATGCGGGACGGTTGGCTGAAAGGAAGGTCAGCATCTACCCTGTGAAATTAGAGGCTGACCAGAGAAAGTTGTGGGAGAGGTTGTGTGAAAAGAGAGGAAAGAAGTGTTTTGAAGGAAGGAAGAGAGGCTAAGCTGGGGCCGGACGGGGTGCTGAGTCCCGTCAGCACAGCGGCCAAGATGGCAAATCGCCGCGCCCCCAACATGGCTGATTCTCTGACAAATCAGGCAAGGGGTGGAACAACACCCCTTGATGAAAATTGGTATAAGGGTAGCTTTTTGGCTGAAACCACAGAGTCTAAAATCCATTTTCACTATCTTAATTAGAAGCAAAGTTATGGACATCCCAATTTAGGTAGTTGGCAGCCCCTCCAAGTTATAAAAACTTATATTTCAGCCCCTAATTTACCTATTTTACCAATATTTTACATAGAAACAATACTTAAAAAGTTACAGCCATCTAAATTTTTAAATGGGAGGGGGACCCCCGAAGTACATGGAAATAAAAAAAAATTAGTGGTTTCTTAAAATGTATAATTTCTTTTGAATTTTACTTGGTCTGTTAAATATACAAATTTAAATATAATGAACTTTTTAACAAATTGCCTATAGTCTAATGCTGTACTATACATGTAGAATCACTATATTAGAAAGGAATTTATGATTGCGACTCCTGCATTCAATTTGGACATACTCAACACACTCAAAATGTTCTTCATCAATACTCAACATGTATGCGAGGTGGACAAAAGAATTTGTTTTGCACAAGTATGAAGTTAATTTTACAGTCTTGATGTTCATCTGAGATTTCTGCAATAAACTTTTTTCCATAAAAAGCATTACCTATCTAGTTTTTAATGATGCAGAATCTCAGATGAACATCAAGACTGTAAAATTAACTTCATACTTGATAGAATGGTTGATGGGGAATAAAACCCAAAATGTACAGAAATGTCTCTTGTCAATTTAAAAGAACTTTTTCCCCAATACAAATCAAACTCAAAAGATCCTGTTGGATTTTCTCCATTTAGCAAGTTACAACCAAAGTGGATCATAAACGCAAGAACACAAGGCACTCATAATGTCTGTATGCACACACATCTCAAAAACTCCAAACTTATGGTAGCAAGTATTGGTGACAAAACATTGCATATATGACACTAATGAAAAAGTGTGTTTGTGATCTCAAATTTCTTCAATAAACCCTAGTAAGAAATATTTTTATAAGTATAAAGAACATATTGGCCAGTATTGTAGTCAATATAGGTCATGAAAGGAATTGATATATCAGCTAAAATTTGGTGGACAGTATATTCTGTTAACTTTGAAGTTTTGAATGGTTTGACAGTCATTAAGGGTATGACATTTCTTCTTGAGTTACTTTTCACAGGTTCGTTCAAAATTCCCCTTTTTCGTTTTGTATATAATTTTATTGCAAATTTTATGTACTTTTTATGGTATAATTATTTTTTTAGCAACATGACTAGAATATAGTGAAAATTAAGATAATACAAAATTGTATAGATTCATGGAAAATTTTCTTAGATATTTAAAGTTTATTTGTGAAAAAAAACTAGACCATTGATTTTTATATCATTTTATTGCAAGTTTTATACATTTTTTATACTATATATTTTGTTTTATCAACATGACTAGAACATAGTGAAAATTATGATAATGCAAAATTTTATACATTCATGGAAATTCTTGTAGCTTTTTAAAGTTTATTTGTGAACAAAACGCAAAACTATACCATGCAATTTTAAATATTTGCTTTAAAAAAATGGCACCTAAGAACTGGCTTATATTTTTAACATCATTTGAATATAGATTGAACTAAATTCCAGGGCATTCAGAACACTCAAACTATTCACCTAACACCCCCCATCCAACTGAGAACAAAGCCTCTAGTTGACCATATGAAAAATATATGTTTCAGTCAGCCATTAAAAAAGATTTCAATGGAACTAAAGAAAACTGATTTCAAATGATAACTAAATCATATGCCACTCTTTTGGTTATGAATTGAGTTTGAATGCTTAATTTTTAATAATTCTATAGCCATTTATATATCAGGTTTCAAGGTGGGTTCTGAAAGAACTCCCTATTTCTCAAAAACAGCACTGTAGGTTATTAGGATTTTGGCAAGAATAAAAAGGTTTTTAATGAGCTTTAATTTCATATATGATAATCTAAAGTAGTATAAAGTTGAAAATATGAATGCAGTATCCAATTAAACTAGTGAAAATAATTTTATGGAATCCTTGTGTATCTGTTAAGGTTTGAGTAGTCTCAAATCTAGATTGCAATTGCTCTTCAATTGTTAATATCTTATCAAATAGAATGTAAAATAATTGAATCTCAGTAAAATAATTTACAGAAAATTTGAAAAATTCTAATGCTGTTATAAAGACCCTCTGAAGACTTCTTAGTTGTAGCCATTTTAACTGTGCCTCCAATGTCATAAAATGTATTCTTGCCAATTCATTCCAAAGTCTAAACAAGGTCTGCTGATTAAAAGTCACGTGGTCTCACTTATTCTGATTTATGATCTTATGACCTTCAAAACTTTCAATAATTCCTGGATTATCCTTGGGAGGACTTTGGCAATTATATAATTCAAAAGAGAACATAAAACAACATGAGGGTTTCAAATTTTGTTAGAATCGACTGAATAGTTATGATATTATTACAAATAAAAAGAAGCAAAATGGGGACTGACTGACAGAATGAGGTGTAGAGTCGCCTGTGACTAAAAATGATAGCACAGATTTATGATGTATTTATTTTTGTACTGGGCAGCATAAACATCTGTGCAATAGTGAACTTTGGTGTATTTTGGAAGAATATCATTAAGGGCAGCCAAAAGTTTTTTTAAGAAATGCATGAACTGCAGCGACTGAATGGATTAACGAGTAACTGATAAAGCAAAATTTTATATTTAAGATAATTTTTGTTCTCATTTTTATAATAAATTACGAAAGGGTGTACAGTAGCTCCAGTGTTCAATCAGTGAAAGTTTGGCTTGCGCATTATATAACAAAGGAGTAATTTTCAGAAAAGTCACCAAGAATAATGACTTCTTTGTTGTCCCCAAGTTTTCTTAAGATATTTCAAATATGCCAATTGCGACTTGGAAATATAATGGTGGCATGTTAGGGAAGTAATTTTTTATGATAGAGTGGGTATAAATTCATCCACTGAAGAAACAATGGTGCTAAGTGTTGAATATCTGTATTAAACCACAGCAAATAATTAAGGTCTTTTTCATTTAAATAGTCTTCTACTCCAAATTTCTGTGGGTATTTTCTATAATGTCCTAGCATAAACTTTGCATTGTTCAGATCACAAATGCACTTTTCCATCAGTCTCTTATATGTAATGTCTTTTTCACCAATGTTTGCTACCATAAGTTTGATGTTTGGGCGATGTGCACACACACACATTATGAGTGCCCTGTGGTCCTGCAATCACACACCACTTTGGTCGTAACTTGGCAAATGTAGAAAACCCAACAGGATCTTTTGAGTTGGATTTGGAAAATAATTTGTTTAAATTTGACAAGAGACATTTCTCTACTAGTTTTATTTTGCCATCAGCCATTCTAACACTTAAAGTCACTTTTACTAAGACATAGCTGACTTATTTCATCATCTTCATAGAAAGAAATAACCCTGTATCTCATCACCAGATAAAATCTTTCCTTACTGTATTATTTTTTACATATCCTTGTTTATTCATTAAATATTTATTATCTCCAAAATAGGACATGTTGAATGGTGATAAAGGCAAAATCTGTCATTTTCTTTCATAGGATGCCTTTTTATATTCTAAAATTATCCTTAACCTATAATTTAACCAAGTTTCAATTAGATTGTACTCAAATGAATAACGAATAGTATTATATATATATATATAAAATGTTAGTTCACAATAATACAAGGAAAAAAAGGTGGAGTATATTCTATAGAATGTTCTATTTGCAATTTACCTTACTTCGGGCAAACTGGCAAATCTTTATCTACTAGAATTTATCAACATAAGTATAATATTAGAAGAGGTGAACTAAACAGCGCTTTATTTTTACATTTATCCGAAAATAACCACCCCATTGACTGGAACTCTGCAAAATTCCTTTATCATTCCACTGATTTCACAACAAAGAAATATTGTCGAGTGTTCATTAATTGTCATGATGCCTAATATAAATATCTCCCCTGGCTTATTTAAACTCCACCCTATTTTAAAAAAACTTGTATTAAATGAAATAACTTCATAATGTAGCCTGTTGTCACTCTTTATTAGTGTAATATCATTCTTAGCCCTAAATGTTTTCATTCTAATGATAATCCTTTAAAATGTTTTTGTCTTTTTCACCCACCATTTCCATTTATATACACAGCGTTGTTGTGTGTATATCGTTTTGGGGATGCATATATCTGTTATTAGTTGCCTAATGATCTTTTTATTGGGATTTCTCTGTCTTGTTATTGTTTTTCCATTGGTTTGTACTATGTGATGGGCGTTCCCTTCATATCTTTTTTGTACCCTATATAAGGTTGTCTTCTCCATTTTCATGCTATTCCTTGAAAATGAACTTGCAAATATAGTTTGAAATTGCTTGGATTCATCTTTTCATTTTCCTGTGGGTTAATTTTCATATTATTGCTTTCCTCACATGCCACTTTGGTAGTTTTTATATATATATATATATATATATATATATATATATATATATATATATATATATATATATTTCTCAATGGCACAACTTCAATATGTTTTCTATTTTATATCAAACCACTGTATTAAAAATTTTAAAAATTTCTTACCTGTTTTTGAGAGGAGAAATGAACAAATTATGAAAGGTTTCATTTGTTTCATCAATGAAGGATACAGTTGCAACACATCTCAAATTTTTTAATTTATGGATTTTTATATGTTACTAGTTTGAAATGTACATATTTATATTAGCCTAGAAGCAATCTATTATAATGTATAAATGATAATAAAAAATTATTAACATTGAACATGGTGTTTATTAGAAAAACACAAGAAGCATAAGTATTGGCAACATTCATAAATATTACATATATATTACTAGCAACTATAAATTAATAGTTGCCAATAGCAGCAATATCAGCAATCAAGAATTTTTTGTGGTATGAACAAGGTTTTTGCAAGTGTTAGTAAGAATTTTACTCCACTCTTCCACTGCAAAAGCTTTCAAATCTTCAATGCTGCTTGGTAACCTCTTATGGACACGCGACTTCAGTTATTTCCATAAATTTTCAATCAGATTTAAATCTGGACTCTAAGAATGCTATTTCATCACTTTCAAGCGTTGATTGGCAAAATATTTCTGCATTGATTTGCTTGTGTGCTTGGGATCATTATCCTGTTGGAAGACGAACCCTTTGCCAAGACTAAGCTTCCTCGCCGATTGTTTCACATATTCATCCAAAATTCACTGATATCCCTTGGAATTCATAGTGCCTTTTCCAACAGAGCTTCTCCAGATTTTCTCCAAATATAATGGTGGTCGTTTATGCCAAACAGCTTGAGCTTAGTCTCATCTGACCATAATATTTTACTAAGTTCTGCTTCAGTGTCATCAAGATGTACCTGCAAACATTAAACGTCTATTTTTGTAAACCATCTTCAACAATGGTTTCCACCTTGGTACATGTCCATGGAGACCCTCACAGTTCAGGTAATGTTGCACTGTTGACACATCCACAATTGTTTGACTGCTAGCCAGATTTGCTTTTAATTCCTTGGAAGTCACTTTTGAATTCTTGCTGACAATTTTAACACATGAATGCACATCTCTGCCAGTTAATTTTCTTGGTCGCCCTTTCTGCACATGATTAACTTTCATCCCTAAATTTTACAATAATATTCTTTACAGATAAAATTGGGATATTCAATCTTGCCAAAAATTTTCTATATCCATTTCCTTGGTTGTGTAGCTCAATTATACACTTCCTATATGCTTATGAGTGTTTGGATGTCTTTACCATGTTGCTATTTCAAAATTATTGTAGAGTAGAAATGATAGTTCAGGCTGGTGTCTAATACCATAATGAACACCCATAAAAGTTAGCCGTGCAAGTGGCCTGCTGTCCTGGATTAGTCTAGAACAGGGTTCGGGTAACTTTTTGGGGTGTTACCCAAAAAGAATTTGTAGTAAAATGAATTTACCCCTGACTTTGAAGTACTCTGGGGGACAAACCAATTTATTTATAAAAATCATGGATAATAGAGACAAAAAAATTCATATTGGGATAATGTTTAATTTTTTATTTCATCTATCATTAGGAAATAAAAGTCTGTCTTTTTGGCATGGAAATAGCATACAAGAAAAACTTGTAGGAAATTATATATTTATAAACAGAAATAAAACAGTCACTTTTTAGCATTACATGGTACACAAGCAAAATTATTGACTATGTCACTATCATGTATTCAAAGTTCGTACAAAAACAAAAATAGGAAAATGTTATTGAATCCACTATTATGGGGAAAAATGTTTACCCTTTCTGGCATGAGAATGGTACACAAATAAATCTAATGAAAAAATTATTGAAAACTTGAATATATCAGCTCCCTCAGGCTTTGGAAAAATGATACTGTTTCATCTTTGATACAACAAGTTCAATATCAGGGATTTTTGATGTCACTGCTACTTTGATACTGTCTTCAGGATCCCACTGGTTTCTGTATTTTGTTTTTAGATTTACAAGGGTAGGAAAACCTTGTTCGCAAAGGTAGGTTGTTGCAAAAGGTAGCAGCATTTTAGTTGCTTCCAAGTCTGCAGTTTTATAAGCCTTTGCAGCTTTTGACATCCAAAAACTTGAGAGGTCATCCTTGGTCTCAAATTCCATGCTTGTTTCATCACTGTTGGAACGCAGTTCAATATGCTCTTCTGCCAATCCTTCAGGCTCTTCAGGCAAATCAGCCAGTTCACACTTGGTCAAACATTGCACTCTTATTTTCCAATCTCTGTCTTTTGACTGTTTTTTCCAGATTCTCAAAGTATTCCTGTGGGTTGCAAGACAGATGTGAATGCCTTGTCCAAGTGTTTCTTCAGTTGATTCTTTTTGAAAGACTCAGCGGTCAGTACTTTCATACAGACGACACAATGAGGTTTCATTTGTCCTTTGTCCTCTATTTCTGTGAAGCCATAATTAAGGAACTCTGCCTGATATGTCCTTTTCCTTGCTGATGCCATCTGAAAATGAAAGACAAATCTATCACTTTTTTTAAGGTCTTTTGAATTCTATTTTTGAAAAATGAAAAATTATTTAGTGACAAATTTAAGAGTTTAAATTAAAACTTTAAAATAACATAACATAAAATCAAACCACAGCCATAAAAATTCAAACAATAAGACTTAAAAAGAATGAGCAGTACATCTGTAGGGGATGCATTAAATCTTCTTAAATAGAGTTAAACTCGTTAAAAAACTTACTTTTAATATAAAATAATTCATTAAAATAAATAAATAAATGAAAAATATAATAGTTACCCCTAAAAAAGTGAGAAATGGCAACTAAACAGCTGATGGGACAATTAGGCCCCTTACAAATAAACTAAAATATCCTTAAGTCTAAACTAATCTTATATTTATATATTTAACTTTTGTTGAATTTTAATCACAAAAGTCTATACCGAAATGTAAATATTATAGATTATATCATAACTCACTTTATGTAAATAATTATTATATCACTTGATCAGCTCTACTAATTCATCAACTACTCTGAAAGAGGCATGTTCAAAACATGGCAAATTGCCACTTAATTAGGAGAAATGTTGCTAGATTTTACCGAAAAATAGAAGAAAGGCTCCTCGATGCATTCTTTTTCTCCAACTTTCATATTTGTTTCCCTCACTAGGCACATCCACATCCGTAGCACATCCATTACCCCCCAATTTTTCTAAATTAACCCATTTGGGGTAATTTACCCCTGTTCCCCGACCACTGGTCTAGAATATTTCATCTCTCGAACATTTTTTACTACTAATTTTAATAATTGATTTGTTAAGTCAGTATTATGTAAATGTTGCCAATACTTTTGATTGTGTTTTTCTAATAAACACTATGTTTAATGTTAATAATTTGTTTTATTATTATTTATATATTATAATATATTGCTTTCAGGCTAATATAATTAAATATAATATAAATATGTACATTTTGAACTAGTAAGATATAAAAATTCATAAATTACAAAATATGAGATGTGTTGCCAATAGATATGGGGGTAACTATATTCATGTTACTTGTACAGTATCTTGTAAACTACATTTTCTGTTGGTGAAAATTTACTTATTTTGAATCAATTTGTCCATAGATATTTCTCCTTTTCCTATTCTATTTCAGTGTCAAATTTATATTTTTTTATTTCATTTGTGAAAGAACATAGTTCAACTATTATTGATTTCAAATATATATAATAAAAGGGTTAGAATATAAGAAAAAAAAAAGGAATCTGTAGAAAGCTAATCAATAGCTATATGAGGCAGCTCAAGTTCCTATTATACAGTTCAGTGGTACCTTTTATCACATGACTAGTGAGCTTATTCCATTTATCTACCACTCAATTTTGTAAACCAATTTCGGCCAATCTCTTTCCTTAAACTAAAGTTGTCTAGCTAAACCTTATTGCTACACGTCCTATTCTGTTCACTAAAAATAAGAACCTTACTTATGTCTCCGCTATTATGACCTATTACTAACTTGAAAATTTCAATATCTCCTTTCAAACTCTTCTTTCTAATGTAAAAAGATTTAATCTCTTATGCCTTTCACCATAAAATTAAATCCTCAACCCATGAATCATCTTAGTCATCCTGCTTTGCACAGACTCAAGCAAAGCAATATCCATCCTAAAATATGGTGACCAAAATTGCAATACATACTAAAGATGAGGCCTAACTAATGCTAGGTGCAGTTTCAGAATAACATCAGGTATTTGGTAGTAACCATATACCAAATCCATCTTTGTAAATACTTTCATTCCATGCATACTATACACACACTCAGACACAACACTCATAGGGAACCTATCTTGAAAATATTAGAACATTCACTTTTCTGTAATCAATACACAGTTGCAAACTTCCATCTGGCTTCTGCACTCACACTTGGCTCAATTACACCAATTCTTCACACTCTTCCTCAATCTCTTGAGCCACAGGGGGAGGGAAATGATGAGGCCTTTGGCATATTAGCATGAAATCACTTAAAACAATTTTAAATTCAGGCAGCAAGTGTTGCTGAAGTCCTCATCCCCTTGACTCAAGGCACCTCTTCTATTCCACATCTTGTAAACCTTTTGCTTTTCACATCATTCAACTTTTCTTTCAATTTCACTTGCTCAATCAATTCTTCATAACATAACATAACATAACATAATTTCATGGATGACAAAAGCCACAAGGGCCTATAAAAGGTCATCCGCATCCGTCAAAAACCACCCACAAAAAGCACCATCACCAGGGGAAGACAAAATCAAAGTCCCCCACAATATAATATAACAGATGACAAAAGCCACAAGGGCTCATCATAGGTCATCCGAGTCAAACGGCCTCTTTTTTAAGGCACCCAAACTCCCAGGAAAACTACATCCAAGCATTTGACTTTATACTCACAGAAAGTACACTTGCATTTGCAACATGCCTATCATTCTCCATATTCACCACTGTATTCATTACTCCCAATTTGCCTCCCACTTGTACTCCACTCGGTCTGTTTCTTCGCAAACTGGGCCAAATTTGGATGCACAAAAGCAGAACCTTCATATCAATTACACCATCAAACATGCACAACTCACTTCAGTCAATACTTTGCAGTAGAACCATCCAATACATACATATTCCCATCATTCTCACTCACCTCAACATCCAAATTCTATCCAATCCTAACACTCAATGTTTCATTACACTTAAAGGGCACACTATTGATCGCATATACCTCCAGACCTTACATGATATTCACTTTCACACTTCAAACTAGGCCCACATACCATTGACACTTCAAACTTGATGGACCCTCTACTACACAAAATTTATCCTTATCCATAAAGACACCCACAATTGAAATTCTCTCTCTCTAAGCCTCAAAACAATTGGAATATCCTGCTCCCTCAATCCAGTCAAATGATATCCACTATCCTTAACTTCACTTACTTGCATTCCTTCAAACATTTCATATACACCACATTTACCTGACATCTTGTATCAATCAACTCACTTCTCATCCTCCACATTTAACTTTAACACACATACACTTGTTCCCTTTCTGTCCCAAATTCACTGCATGACTTGATAATCCTCCTCTCATTCATTACTTGCAGTCTAGAGAATTATTCACCAGAAAGAACCCTCTCATTCTTCATTTTTCCTGAGTTGTACTATCACTATTACTTGCATTATTCCCATTCACTCTCTCATTCCCAGAGTCTTCCACCTGTCCTACACAACCTTGTTGCACGACCTATCATTCCATATTTACCACATGTATTCCTTGGGCTGCCACACATCCTTTCATAGTGTCCTATCTGCACACAATTATCCCATAATCTAAGCCTACTCATATTACTCAATCCACCTTGTGTACAATCCTGTGCCAAGTGCCCCTTTCTTCTATATCAGTAGCATACTCTTTCTCTCGCATAGCTACAATCTTTAATCATGTGCCTAGACTGCCCACTGCCAAAACTCACAAGCAACCAATAAGAAATTTGGGTTCCAGCATACACTGACAGCATTCTAAATACAAAGGCCTGTGTAGGACTAGTTTCTTGTTTCAGTTGGCTAAGATGTAGGAATACGCTGTAACCATGGAAGACGGAGTGGTCAGTTCTCACTAGCTAGAGCACCATTATGGTTTGTTGTGTTTTGATGTTACTGTGTGATTGTGTTATGTTACTTCTTTGTAACTTTTTGCCCTTCAATGCGTTAAGCCAACCACAGTAGTAAAGGTAAAGAATTCTTCACTTTTTATTCCATTTTAAAAACACCTCTCAAATGAGACCATATTTAGCACCCTCAACCTATCTGCATATTCTAGGTGTTTTAGGGAAGGTAGCATTTTTGTTGCCCTACTTTGTACTGACTCTAGCAGGTTGATATGTCTAAAATGCAGTGACCATGGTTGTATACAGTACTCTAAATTTGGCCTGACATAAGTTGTAGTTTAAAGATAACCTTCTAACTCTTGTAACATAACATAACATAACATAAAATAATTTCACGGATGACATATCCAAAAACGAAGAAAATGCAAGATGGTTATCTGGCAAGTGTTTTTGAAATTTGCCTGATTTTGTGCGGAATGACCCAATTTCACGGATGGCAAAAGCCACAAGGGACTATCAAAGGTCATCTGCATCTGTCAAACCCACCCACAAAATGCATCCATAAAACTGTGTCAGGTCATGCATCTACAATATACAATTTAAACAATCCATAGGATTGTGTCCGATCATGCATTTACAATATACAATTCAAACTATGCACAGGAATGTGTCAAAAACAAAAAGCATCATCAAGACTCATGAAAATTCAAATCAATCGTAATATACAATAATAAAAAACTGCATCTGCAGGAATGAGTGCAGAATACCCCCCAAATTAACCCTCCCTCCCCATAACATAACATAATTTCACAGATGACAAAAGCCACAAGGACCTATCAAAGGTCATCCAGATCTGTCAAAACCCACCCACAAAATGTATCTAGAGGCGGGAAACTAGGTTTTGATAGTGGTCAGGGAAATTTAATGGCTCAAAGTGAGGCAGGGAAAGGAAGCAAACACAGATTTGTAGAAGGTAGGCAGGCTAATGGAAGTGCTTTAGGGTTAAATTACTTGAGTAGTGATAGTGGTAAGGGAAATACAAGAGTACAGGGTCGGGGAAGGAGAGAAAGGAGATGCAGAGAAGATAGGCCCTCAGGTTGTGGTGGGGCGAATGTGAGTGTGTGTAAAAGGGCCATTCTCCCACCCCTTTTCTCAGTACCCTCTCCCTCCCTCTGTAAGAATGTGTGTGAATGGGAATGGGTTTGTTTTATTTTTGTTTATTTCATGTATAAAATGATTACCATGTTTTTCTTTCTTTCCAGGGGTTATTCTGGAAAGATAGTAGCTAATTTTGAGATATCACTATAATAATATTGTACTTTGCTTAAAATAAACTTTTATCAAAGCGTCATATTCTGGAAAGAGGTAAGCTAGTCGATGTATTTTCGGGTAATGCCCACTTATTAGTTTCGCCATCCATGTATAAATAAATGGGTCATAAAAGGAGGATATATCTCTTCTACAGAGAGTGGAAGTGTGGACTGGTAGCAAGAGGGGTTCTATAGACGAGTGCTCCACCCAGCCCTGAGAGGAGGGCTTTCGTGCCTCGCCAACCACCTGAACCGCCATACCCGCATTCGTTGACAATCCTGCCTCCTTCTAAGTTAGCCAACTACCACCCACCTCCAACAAGTGATAGCGCGTGCCCCCTTTTCGTTCGGTTGTGATTGTGTTTTTTTGTTTTGTGTAGAATATAAGTAAATTGTTGTATCCGCCAGTTATAAGATTCTCATTTGGTATCGTATTTTGATTGGGGAATTTAGCCTCATTTTGAAGTGTGCACACTTCCCTTGTAAATATAAAATTGTTGTAAATATAAACTGTAACTATCATTGTATTTTTTTTGTAAGTAAAGGGACTGTATATACAATCCGTTTTATTCTCCCTCGATTTCTCACGTCCGGACAGTGTAGGAAGCGGGTTGGATCGATTATCGATTGGGATTAGAGATCTATTTTCGACCCGCTATATTTGGCGCCCGAATAGGGACGTGAGACTTCGAAACTGGGAGAGTGACTGGATTGGATTGCAGTCCATACCCAATTAGTGTGACAAGTAGTTTGACTGATTTTTCCCTCCTCCTATCTTTGTACTAACTAGGGAACAATGGCTGTAGCGGAAACATTGAATGAAGAAGTAGTGCGATTGAGACTGGAGTTGAGAAAGAAAGAAGAGGAGTGTGAAATGTTGCGGGGAATGATGGAGGGAATGGAGAATAAAATAAAAGGGATGAATGAAAAGACTGATAAGATGAAGAAGGAAATGGGAGACCGACAGGATCAGACGGACCGACGGATGCAGGACCTGTATAACATGATGACAGGGGCTGGATCAGTCTCAGGACCTACAATCCTGACCCCTGCTCCTACTGAAGGGACTCCGCTAAATGGAATGGATGGCAGTATGATTGAGTCTAAAGAAGATACTGTGAGTGGTAGGAAAGGGGGTGAATGGAAGAGAGTGGAAAGTAAGAGAGGAAGTAAGCATGGTTCTAAGGTTGAGGATAGGAAGGCGAGAGGGAAGAGTGTGGATTCGCTATACTCAGATGAGGGAGAGAGTGACGATATGATTGGAATGAGTGAGACCGAGAGTAGCTCTTCGGAGAGTGAAGTGAATGTGGGGAAAGGAATTTTGATTAGGGAAGTGCCAAGGATTGATAAGTTTAGATTGCATGGGGGAAAGAGTATGGATGAGTTCTTCGGGGATTTTGAGCGGTACTGCAAGCTCAAATACCCGCAGAACAAGGGTCACTGGGTGAGTGTTCTGGGAGATTGTTTGGATGGGAAAGTGTTGGAGTTCTTGCGAGTGATAACGAGTGTGGGAGAGCCAAAGTACGATGTAGTGAAGAAGAGATTGATTGGGCAGGTGAAACGAATGAAAGAGAGTGTGAAGTATAAAAGGGTGAATGAATTTGAGAAGGCTCAAATGGGGAAGAGTGAAAGTGTGAATATGTATGCACATAGGCTTGAGAGTATGGCAAGAACGAGGTATGGTGATGATGATGTAAATGAATGTAAACCACTCATGAGGAAGTTTTTGGACACGATCCCGCGAAAGGTGAGTGAATGGCTAAGTGGAAAGAGAAAGGAGAGAGTGAGACTGACAGGTGAACGGTTGATGTGGGAGGATGTGTTGGAACTGTTAGAAGATGGACGATTTGATGATGAAAGCGATCTAGAAGAGGATGGATGGTACAGTGTGAATGTTGGGGGTAAGAAGCCCAGGAGCTTTCATCCACCCCAGCAGTTTGTCAGCTACAGGGATGTCCTGAAGGCTGCACCAGCTGGAGTGATGTCAAACTTCCTGGGCTGGCAGAATGGATGGGCAAATGGAGGGTGGTCGAATGGAAGGGGGCAGATAAATTTCAAGCGTGGGAACGGATATATGAGAGAGAAACCGAGGTATGTCCCAGCAAACGAGAGACCGAATGGTGGGAGAAAGATTGTGGAATGTCGTCGGTGTGGAAGGAAAGGTCATATGTTGGCAGAATGTAGGTGGACATCTGGTGCGTGTTTTGGGTGTGGTAAGAAAGGGCATATGATAAAGGATTGCCAGGAAAGTGTGAAAGAGTGCTTCGAGTGTAAAGAAATAGGCCATTTGAAGAAAGATTGTCCGAGGTTGAATGGTGGAGCAACTGCTGGGGAAAGTATGAAATATGCATGTGGTAATTGTGGAAAGGCTGGTCATTATGCAAGGATGTGTCGTGACCAGAGGAATGTATGTAGCTATTGTGCGATGGAAGGACATTCAAGTGAAAAGTGTTGGATTAGACTGAGAGCGCAAGGTGTGAATGGAAAGTCTGAAGCGGGAAACTGAATGGTAAGAGGGTACCTGCTGAAGTATCCTCTGGGTGCATGAGTGTGAGTAATGTGTTGGTAAGTCTGTCTAGTGTGAAAGTGCTGTCTGGTAGGAAGTATGAGTGTCTGAGTGTTAAGGTGGAATTGAATGGAATTGAGTGTTTGGCTTTAATAGATTCTGGATGCAAGGCGAGCTTGGTGTATAAAGATGTGTATGACAAGGTTAGCGAGAAAGCCCTCCTGTCTGAGTGCAAGGGAAGTTTAGTAGGTATTGGTAATAGGAGAGTGCCTGTGATTGGAATGATAAGGTCAGCTGTTCGAATGCATGGTATGATGATGAATGAATGTGAATTTTCTGTGATTGATAAGGTGAGTAGTGAGTATGGTGTGATTTTGGGGTATGATTTTATGAAAATGAATCGTATGGTTGTGCATCCTGCGAGTGATCAGATTGAGAGAAAGATTGGTAAAAATGGGGTGTATAAGTGGGAAATGCCTTGGCCGCTGATAGATTGGGGAGTCCTCCTTCAGGACAATCTTGAATTCCGGGAGCTTTGCAACCCCAAAATCCAGATCACCCTTACTGAGGGGTCCCTTTCGTTCAAATATCATTCGATACACATCCTCCCTTTCATACTCAGTTAAACATCCATCCAATTCCACCATGCTCTTCATATCATTATACGTCCATTCACACGTCTCTTCACCTGCAACATTCACCCTGACATCCGTACTATCATCCATACCTACCTCATTGACAGTGGAGAGGTGGCCCAGTACATGTCCGACTTGGATTCCCCTCACCTGCCCTTTCACACTGGGGTCTGCCTGCACACATACAAAAGGATCATTCATTCTCATCAAGCCATCAAACACACAAGCAACACGCCTTACCTTATAACACGCATCCTTTCCATCCAATATCACAGTGTTCTCACCCACATTCAAACTAACATCCTTACTCCAACTCACTCTAACAGACACCCTTTCACCCTTCACAAGCCTTACATTCTCCATAGCAGTCACCTCAATACCAGTAAACACACTCCTCAAAACGCTACCATCTTTCCCTACATACCAATCTTTCTCTCAATCTGATCACTCGCAGGATGCACAACCATACGATTCATTTTCATAAAATCATACCCCAAAATCACACCATACTCACTACTCACCTTATCAATCACAGAAAATTCACATTCATTCATCATCATACCATGCATTCGAACAGCTGACCTTATCATTCCAATCACAGGCACTCTCCTATTACCAATACCTACCAAACTACCCTTGCACTCAGACAGGAGGGCTTTCTCGCTAACCTTGTCATACACATCTTTATACACCAAGCTCGCCTTGCATCCAGAATCTATTAAAGCCAAACACTCAATTCCACCTTAACACTCAGACACTCATACTTCCTACCAGAAGAGCACTTTCACACTAGACAGACTTACCAACACATTACTCACACTCATGCACCCAGAGGATACTTCAGCATGTACCCTCTTACCATTCAGTTTCCCGCTTCAGACTTTCCATTCACACCTTGCGCTCTCAGTCTAATCCAACAATTTCACTTGAATGACCTTCCATTGCACAATAGCTACATACATTCCTCTGGTCACGACACATCCTTGCATAATGACCAGCCTTTCCACAATTACCACATACTTTCCCCAGCAGTTGCCCCACCATTCAACCTCGGACAATCTTTCTTCAAATGGCCTATTTCTTTACACTCAAAGCACTCTTTCACACTTTCCTGGCAATCCTTTATCATATGCCCTTTCTTATCACACCCAAAACATGCACCAGATGTCCACCTACATTCTGCCAACATATGACCCTTCCTTCCACACCAAAGACATTCCACAATCTTTCTCCCACCATTCGGTCTCTCGTTTGCTGGGACATACCTCCGTTAATCTCTCATATATCCGTTCCCACGCTTGAAATTCATCTGCCCCCTTCCATTCGACCACCCTCCATTTGCCCATCCATTCTGCCGGCCCAGGAAGTTTGACATCACTCCAGCTGGTGCAGCCTTCAGGGCATCCCTGTAGCTGACAAACTGCTGGGGTGGATGAAAGCTCCTGGGCTTCTTACCTCTAACATTCACACTGTACCATCCATCCTCTTCTAGATCGCTTTCATCATCATACCTCGTTCTTGCCATACTCTCAAGCCTATGTGCATACATATTCACACTTTCACTCTTCCCCATTCGAGCCTTCTCAAATACATTCACCTTTTTATACTTCACACTCTCTTTCATTCGTTTCACCTGCACAATCAATCTCTTCTTCACTACATCGTACTTTGGCTCTCCCACACTCGTTATCACTCGCAAGAACTCCAACACTTTCCCATCCAAACAATCTCCCAGAACACTCACCCAGTGACCCTTGTTCTGTGGGTAATTGAGCTTGCAGTACCGCTCAAACTCCCCGAAGAACTCATCCATACTCTTTCCCCCATGCAATCTAAACTTATCAATCCTTGGCACTTCCCTAATCAAAATTCCTTTCCCCACATTCACTTCACTCTCCGAAGAGCTACTCTCGGTCTCACTCATTCCAATCATATCGTCACTCTCTCCCTCATCTGAGTATAACGAATCCACACTCTTCCCTCTCGCCTTCCTATCCTTAACCTTAGAACCATGCTTACTTCCTCTCTTACTTTCCACTCTCTTCCATTCACCCCCTTTCCTACCACTCACAGTATCTTCTTTAGACTCAATCATACTGCCATCCATTCCATTTAGCGGAGTCCCTTCAGTAGGAGCAGGGGTCAGGGTTGTAGGTCCTGGGGCTGATCCAGCCCCTGTCATCATGTTATACAGGTCCTGCATCCATCGGTCCGTCTGATCCTGTCAGTCTCCCATTTCCTTCTTCATCTTATCAGTCTTTTCATTCATTCCTTTTATTTTATTCTCCATTCCCTCCATCATTCCCCGCAACATTTCACACTCCTCTTCATTCTTTCTCAACTCCAGTCTCAATCGCACTACTTCTTCATTCAATGTTTCCGCTACAGCCATTGTTCCCAAGTTAGTAAAAAGATAGGAGGGAAAAATCAATCAAACTACTCATCACACTAATTGGATATGGACTGCAATCCAATCCCATCACAATCCCGGTTTCAAAGTCTCACGTCCCTATTCGGGAGCCAAATGTAGCGGGCCGAAAATATATCTCTACTCCCAATCGATCCAACCTGCTTCCTACACTGTCCGGACGTGAGAAATTGAGGGAGAATGAAATGGATTGTATATACAGTCCCTTTACTTACAAAAGAATACAGTTATATTTACAGCAATTTATATTTACAAGGGAAGTGTGCACACTTCAAAATGAGGCCAAATTCCCCAATCCAAATAAGATACCAAAAGAGAATTTTATAACAGGCGAATACAACAAATTTACTTATATATCTACACAAAACATAAAAAAACAACAACAACCGAATGAAAAGGGGCACGCGCTATCACTTGTGTGCTGGAGGTGGGTGGTAGTAGGCTAACATAAAAGGAGGCAGGATTATCAACCAATGCGGGTATGGTGGTCCAGGTGTCTAGCGAGGTATGAAAGCCCTCCATCTCAGGGCTGGGCGGAGCACTCGTCTAGAGAACCCATCTTGCTGTCAGTCCACGCTTCCACTCTCTGTAGAAGAGATATATCCTCCGTTTATGACCCATTTACTTATACATGGAAGGGAAACTAATAAGTGGGCATTACCCGAGTAAATTTATCGACTAGCTTACCTCTAAATGTAAATCCAAACAAGCCTCAAAATATAATCTTTTGATAAAAGATTATTTTAAACAAAGTACTATTTTGTTTTAATTATAGTGATATATCAAAACGAGCTACTATCTTTCCAGAATATGGGGCCTGGAAAGAAAGAAAAACATGGTAATCATTTTATATATAAAATAAACAAAAACAAAACAAACCCATTCCCATTCACACACATTCTTACAGAGGGAGGGAGAGGGTACTGAGAAAAGGGGTGGGAGAATGGCCCTTTTACACACACTCACATTCGCTCCACCACAAGGCCACATTTAGAGTACTGTATACAGGCATGGTCACCACATTTTAGACATGATATAAACTTATTAGAGTCAGTACACAGGAGGGCAACAAAAATAATACCATCCCTGAAGCACCTTGAATATGAAGATAGACTGAGCGTATTAAATGTTTTCATTTGAAAGAAGCTGTGTGAGGGGAGATATGATTGAGCTTTTTAAAATCTGTTCTGGGATGAATAAATTGGATTTCACAAGTTATATTAGTTAGAATGTAGTAATAGAACTAGAGGCCACCACTTAAAGATTAAAAAACAGAGGTGCAGACTGGATGTTAGAAAATATTTTTTCACTAACAGAGTGGTGGATTATTGGAATAGTTTGCCACCTGAGACTGTAGACAGCCCAAACTTGAATGTTTTCAAGCGCAGATTGGATGATTATATGGGGATGGAGATTTAATTTCTTACTTTTCGGTATGTGGATATGTTTCTTGACTCATTCTTGTGGATGCAGTTTCTTTTTATTGTATATTTTGGGGGACTTTGATTTTGTTTTTGACAGACTCCTATGGAGGCTTTAAATTATATATTGTAGATGCATGGTTGGACATTCCTATGGATTGTTAAATTGTATATTGTAGATGCATGATCTGACAAAATCCTATGGATGCATTATGTGGGTGGGATTTGATGGATACGGATGACCTTTGATATAGGCCCTTGTGGCTTTTGTCATCCGTGAAATTATAAAATATGAAATCTATAGGATTGTGTCAGATACTGCATCTACAATATACAATTCAAACCATATACAGGAATGTATCAAAAACCTAAAGCATCATCATCAAGACTCGTCAAAATCCAAATCAATCATAATATACAATAATAAAAAACTGCATCCACAAGAATGAGTCCAGAATACCACTCCAAAGTTAACCCTCCCTCCCCATATAATCATCTTATCTGCATTTGAATACATTCAAGTTTGGACTGACTACCGTCTCAGATGGCAAACTATTCCAATAATCTACCACTCTATTGGTGAACAAATATTTTCTAACATCCAAACTGCACCTCTGTTTTTTAATTTTTAAGTAGTGATCCCTAGTCCTATTACTACCTTCCAACTCAAATAACTTGCTAAAATCCAACTTATCCATCCCAGAACAGATTTTAAAAAGCTCAATCATATCTCCCCTCACACATCTTCTCTCAAATGAGAACATATTTAATACCCTCAGTCTATCTTAATATTCAAGGTGCTTCAGGGAAGATATTATTTTTGTTTCCCTCCTTTGTACTGACTTTAGCATGTTGTCATGTCTAAAATGTGGTAACCATGCTTGTATACAGTACTCTAAATGTAGCCTAACACGAATTAAAGAGTTTAAGGATAACCTCTTTACTCTTGTAGCTAACATTCCTGTTAATGTCTCCTAGCACCATATTTGCTCTATTTTTTGCCTCAATACACTGCTTTGAAAACTTCAGTGACCTATCTATAACTACGCCTAAGTCCTTCTCATCCTCAACCAAATTCAGCCAATTGATTGAGCAAGTGAAATTGAAAGAAAAGTTGAATGATGTGAAAAGCAAAAGGTTTACAAGATGTGGAATAGAAGAGGTGCCTTGAGTCAAGGGGATGAGGACTTCAGCAACACTTGCTTGCCTGAATTTAAAATTGTCTTAAGTGATTTAATGCTAATATGCCAAAGGCCTCATCATTTCCCTCCCCCTGTGACTCAAGAGATTGAGGAAGAGTGCGAAGAATTGGTGTAATTGAGCCAAGTGTGAGTGCAGAAGCCAGATGAAAGTTTGTCTTCGACTGACCTTCGAACAGGTAGCACATGTTTTATAGAGCTCTCAGTCTGTTGATCTATTTTTCAGATTTTTCTATAGTTTGTTTGTTTTTTGTTTTTTTTTCTCACCACAATCAGCGAAAGCTAAGTTGCTCTTCTTTTTTTTCTTATTGCTACTTAAATTCTTTCTTTGTTTGAATAAGTGATGGAGTTTGGGGATGAAAGTGAGCATGAGTGTCGGAATGTATGCATTGGTTGTGGTGTATTAGGTGAGGGGTATACATGTGTTGTATGTGGGCTGCGTGAATGCATTGTAGATTTAGAGGGGATGAGAAGGCAGGATTTAGACAGGATATGTAGGCTGGAGGGGTTAGTTGCTGAGCTCAGGAGGGAACTTAGTGTTAGGCCTAGATTTGGGAATAGGTTAGGTGGTGAGGTAGGCCAGTTAGATGTTTCAGGTGAAGGTAGAGGGCCGGTGGAGGAGGTAGGATATGATAGTTCTAGTGATAGTGAAGTTAGCCCCCTTAGATTAGTTAGAAATAGGCCTAGTGAGGATGGGGGACAGTGGAGAGTGGTTAGGAAACATGAAGCTAGGGAGGCTTCTCCTGTTCTTTGTGAGAATAGGGTTGCCTCTGTTGAGGTGGTTAGCCAGGGGGAGAATAGGTGTGCGAGTCAGAGGGACACAGAACCTATTAGCTTGACTAATAGATTCAGTGCCCTAAGAGAGGAAGTAACTGGAAGTGATATGACTGATGGGGGTGGGGGTGGAGTTCGAGTGACTGGTAGTTTGAATGAGAATAGGAGTGGGGATGGAGTTAGGTCTGTGGGGGTTAGGAATAGGAGTCTGACTGAAGTGCTTGTGATGGGTGATTCGCGAGTTAGATATTTAGATAGGAAGTTGAATGCAAGTAGATTGAATGGTTTGAGGGTGTGTTTGCCGGGTGCTGGAGTGAGAGATCTGTCTGATAGGTATGAGGAACTGGTGTCTGGTTGTGCAAGGGATGCGGTTGTGATTACACATGTAGGAGTGAATGATGTGAAGAAAGTGGGTGCATGTGAGTTACGTGAGAGGTACAAGAGGTTGATTGAAAAGGTGAAAGAAAGTAGAATGAAAGGTGTTGTGACAGGTGTGCTTCCAAGAATGGATGTTGGGGTAGAATGGATGTCTCGTGCAATTGGGCTGAATGATTATGTGAGGAGGATGTGTGAGATGGAAGGTGTCATGTTTGTGGATGTGTGGGATAGGTTTGTTGGAATGAAAGAAATGTATGCGATGGATGGACTGCATTTGAGTAGGAGGGGGGTAGATGTGTTGTGGGAGGAGTATGATCGTGTTATTAGGTCTTTGCGGGCGAGAAACTAGATACTAATAGTGGTCAGGGAATTATGAGAGGACATTATAGTACTGAAAGTAGAATGGACTTGGCAGATAACAGAAATAGGTTCCAAGGCGATAGAGGTGAGGTCATTCAAGTTTTAAGAGGTGCTTCAGGGATAGGGGGGTTAAATTGTTTCTATACAAATGCTCGTAGTCTTAGAAACAAGAAGGATGAGCTATTTAGTTATATTAGCAATGAGGATATAGATATATTATGCGTTACTGAATCATGGGTTAATGAAATAGAATTTAGTGACACTATAAATGAATTTGATTTACAGGGCTATAATATGTACATTAGTCAAAGGACAGGTAGGATTGGTGGAGGAATAATTATCTATATAAAAAACAACATTGTTTCAAGTTTAAATACTTCAATAAAGCAGGATGGAGTTGAGTCACTTTGGATAGATATTAGGTTCAGTAAAAATAGAATGGTGCATTTGGGAGCTTTTTACAGGCCACCTGGGCAGACTGATGATATGGATGAACTAATGATAAGGGAAATAAGTAAGGGATGTGAAACAGATGCAGTTATTATTGGGGACTTCAACTTAAACTCTGTGGACTGGGAAAATATGATAGGTAGGGATAGAACAAGTGGCAGGTTCATAGAATGCTTTGAGGATAATTTTTTGAATCAATTTGTTAATGAGCCAACGAGGGGGAACAATATATTAGATTTAGTACTTTCTAACAGTGATCATTTAGTTCAAGAATTGACTGTTGGGGAAGCATTGGGAAATAGTGACCATCAGATAGTTCGTTTTAACTTGGGAATTGAGAAGGGTAAAATAACTGAGAATGCTGAAAAAGTTCCAAATTTTCATAAGGGAGATTATGTAAAACTTCGAAGCTTGCTAAATTTGGTAGACTGGGATATAGAATTCAGAGGTAAAAATGCTTATGGGATGTGGGATACTTTCAAGCATATAATAAATGTAGTCCAAGAACAATGTATCCCAATGAAGGCCATTAGGAACAAAAGTAGGAAACCATTATGGTGGAATCAGGAGATAGCTAGAAAATTTTCAGAGAAGAAAAGGGCATATAAAAAATTACAGGTACAAAATAATATTCAAAATTTAAGTGATTATAGAATGGCTAGGAATGAGTTAAATAAGATTATAAAGAAGAACAAAAGGGTGTCAGAAATTAAATTAGCTCAGGATAGCAACAAAGATCCTAGAAAGTTCTTTAGTTACTATAAAACTAATAACAAGTCTGGCAGAGTTAAAATAGGACCTATCAAATATGAAGGGTTTGTGAGAGAAACTGATGAGGAAATAGTTGAGGTACTAAATGGTCATTTTGCATCAGTATTTACAAAAGAGAAACTAAATAGTCCTATGTATAGTACTCATAGGTCAGGAAAAGAGGTGTTTACTAACATTTGTGTGGATCGGAGGATGATAAAAGGACTAATAGGTGATTTAGATACTACCAAGGCCTCCGGCCCTGATAATATTCATTCTAGGATACTTAAAGAAGGGGTAGAAAGTATCTCAATAGCTCTGGACAAGTTATATACTAGGTCATTGGAATATGGAGAAATACCCGATGATTGGAAGAGAGCAAATGTAGTCCCCATTTTCAAGAAGGGTAGTAAAGAGGATCCAAATAACTTTAGACCGGTTAGCCTAACTCCTGTAGTCTGTAAAATTCTTGAGAAAATAGTTAAAAAAGGGATTTGCCAACATCTAGAGAGGGAGGGGTTAATCAGCGATGCTCAGCATGGGTTTAGATCAGGTAGATCATGTTTGACTAACTTACTAGACTTTCTGCAGTTTGTAACAGATCAAGTAGATAAGGGAGAGAATGTAGATATAATTTACTTAGATCTTAGTAAAGCATTTGATAAGGTACCACACAGGAGACTAGTTCATAAATTAAAAATGATTGGGATATGTGGGGGTGTTTCAAATTGGATAGCTGAGTGGCTGAAAGACAGGAAGCAAAGGGTAGTGCTAAATGGTGTAAAGTCAGAGTGGAGGGATGTTATCAGTGGGGTTCCTCAGGAATCAGTTCTCGGTCCATTATTATTTGTCATCTATATAAACGATCTTGGGGAGGCAGTTAATAATAAAGTGTCAATTTTTGCGGATGATACCAAATTAGCAGCTGTAGTTAAAGATATTGATGATAATTTTAAAGTGCAGGGGGACTTAAATAAATTGTTATCCTGGGCACATAAGTGGCAAATGACTTTCAACCTTGATAAGTGCAAAGTTATTAACATGGGAAAAGATAATAGAGAATTTAACTATGAAATGGATGGGCATTGGCTGAGCTCAGTAGAGGATGAGAAAGATCTAGGAGTAGTAATAGATAAGTCATTAAGGTTTTCTAAGCAGTGTATTGAAGCAAGAAATAGGGCAAATAGAGTGCTGGGTTTTATTAAGAGAAATGTCAGTTACAAAAGTAAGGAGGTTATTCTTAAACTCTATAACTCTTATGTTAGGCCACATCTAGAGTACTGTATACAGGCATGGTCCCCACATTTTAGACACGATATTAACCTTCTTGAGTCAGTGCAACGGAGGGCAACAAAGATTATTCCTTCCCTGAGGCACCTTGAATATGAAGATAGACTGAGGGTATTAAATATGTTCTCGTTCGAAAGGAGGTGTGTGAGAGGGGATATGATTGAGCTCTTTAAAATTTTTTCCGGGATAGATAAATTGGATGTTAGCAAGTTTTTTGAGTTAGATGATGGAAATCGGACTAGAGGTCACCACTTGAAAATTAAAAAGCAAGGGTGTAGGTTGGATTTAAGAAAATATTTTTTCACCAATAGAGTGGTAGACTTCTGGAACAAATTGCCGCAGAGGGTAGTAGGTAGTCCAAATCTAAATGTATTTAAGAGTAGGTTGGATGAGTTTATGGGAAGGGAAGGTTGTGATGGTTCCTAAGTTTTGTATATATTAATATTGTTTGTATATATCTATAGCTGCATGATTTAGTTCTTGACAAGCCTTGATTGGTGATACCCTTGTTTCTGGATGCAATCCTCTGGATGTAGTTTTCCTGGGAGTTTGGGTGCCTTGAAAAAGAGGCCGCTTGACTCGGATGACCTATGATGAGCCCTTGTGGCTTTTGTCATCCGTGTAATTATGTTATGTTATGTTACAGAAAAGTGAATGTTCTAATATTTTCAAGATAAGTTCCCTATGAGTGTTGTGTCTGAGTGTGTGTATAGTATGCATGGAATGAAAGTATTTACAAAGATGGATTTGGTATATGGTTACTACCAAATGCCTATGTTATTCTGAAACTGCACCTAGCATTAGTTAGGCCTCATCTTTAGTATGCATTGCAATTTTGGTCACCATATTTTAGGATGGATATTGCTTTGCTTGAGTCTGTGCAAAGCAGGATGACTAAGATGATTCATGGGTTGAGGATTTAATTTTATGGTGAAAGGCATAAGAGATTAAATCTTTTTACATTAGAAAGAAGAGTTTGAAAGGAGATATTGAAATTTTCAAGTTAGTAATAGGTCATAATAGCGGAGACATAGGTAAGGTTCTTATTTTTAGTGAACAGAATAGGATGTGTAGCAATAAAGTTTAGCTGGACAACTTTAGTTTAAGGAAAGAAATTGCAGAAATTGGTTTACAAAATTGAGTGGTAGATAAATGGAATAAGCTCACTAGTCATGTGATAAAAGGTACCACTGAAGAAGATGGGTACATGTGAGTTACGTGAGCAGTATAAAAGGTTAGTTGAAAGGATGAGTAAAAGCAGGGTAAAAGGTGTTGTTTCTGGTGTGCTTCCGAGATTGGATGTGGGGGTAGAATGGTTGTCACGTGCAATTGGTTTGAATGAATTTGTGAAAGGACTGTATGAGGAGTTAGGATTGGTGTTTGTAGATGTCTGGGGAGGGTTTTACGGGAATAGGAGGTTGTATGCAATGGATGGGCTTCATCTTAGTCGGGCAGGTGTTGAGGTTCTATGGGGGGAGCTGGATAGTGTGATTAGGTCCTTACAGGTGGGAAACTAGAAGCTGTTAGAGGTAAGGGAATAACAGGAATAGAGGGCAGGTGTAGGAAATGGAAGGGATGCAGAGATAGAGGAGTAGCTAGGGGAGAGGGCATACTGATTCGTTATAGGGGGACTAATGCACAAGTGAATGAGCAGATAACTAGGAATAAAAAAGCACAATGCAATGAAGATGGGAATAATAAAAAAACCTTAAAAATATACTACACAAATGGTCGGAGTATAAGGAATAAGATAGATCTCTTAAGAGCGTTAGCGAGTGAAGAGAATTTTGATATAATTGCAATAACAGAGTCATGGCTTGATTTGGCAGGTAATCACTTTAAACCTGAGGTTGAGATTGAGGGCTTTAACATGTTCCATACAGATAGGAATAGGAAGAGAGGAGGAGGGGTTATTATTTATATTAAAGATAATCTCCAGTGTTGTGTAAACAGTACAATTAAATTAGATGATAACACAGAGTCATTATGGCTAAATGTAAAGGAAGGTAAAAACAAGCTTGTCATAGGATTATTATACAGACCACCAAATCTTAGTAAGGAAGCTTCAAATCTTCTGTGGCAGGAGATTGAACGGGCATGTAGAAGTAAGCATGTGTGTATAATGGGCGATTTTAATTACAGAAATATAGACTGGGAAGCTCTTGTGGGTGATCAGGAGGCTGAGGAATTTTTGAATGTTGTCCAAGATAATTTTCTGACGCAGATTATTAACGAACCCACTAGAGGTAATAATATACTGGATTTAGTTCTGACAAATAGGGAAGAAGTTATTAAGGATACTGAGATTGGAGGAAATTTGGGTAATAGAGACCATTGTGAAATTAGATTAAAGATGAAATGAAATGGTATTGATAGTAGCATGAACAATGTTAAAATTCCTGACTTTAGAAGAGCAAATTATAATGGGCTAAGGACTTACCTGGAGGCAGTTGTACAGAAACCAGGCAATGAAATCAATTCAGGAATAGATTCAATGATATCAGTTAGTGGAGACAATAATCACCAGGAGGAAGAGATTACAATTGAAGAGGAGTATGAAAGAATAATTGAGCAATTAATTACAGGTCAGATGATTAACATTCCATATAAGGAGATTAGGACTAAAAATAATGACCCAAAATGGATGACAGATAAAATTAAGCATTATATTGGCATTAAAAAGGGCATTTATAGGAAAATAAAAAATGGAGAGGATCACTTAAGGCAGAGATATAATGAACTAGCAAGAGATGTTAAAAAGTTAGTTAGAGTAGCAAGGAGAAATTATGAAATTAAAGTGGCAAATAGGGCAAAGGAAGATCCTAAAAGTTTTTATCAATTATACAAAACTAAGGTTAGAGATAAAATAGGCCCACTTATAGATTCCAATGGAGAATTAGTGAGTGATAGGGACTCAATGGCTGGAATGCTAAATGACTTTTTTCTCTCAGTATTTACACAGGAGGATACTCTAAATATACCTGAGGTGTCAATGATCTTTCGGGGTAATGATGAAGAGAAATTAAAGGATATCTTGATCACAAAGGAGATAGTGACAAAGGAAATTGATAAAATCAAAAGTAGTAAAGCACCCAGTCCTGATGAGCTCTTTCCTAGAATTTTGAAAGAATGTAAAGATGTGTTAAGTGAGCCCCTAGCATGCATCTTTAGAAAATCATTGGAGAGTGGCATTGTGCCAGTGGCATGGAAGAAAGCCAATGTGATACCTATATTTAAGAAAGGGGATAAAACAAATATGTCTAATTACAGACCAGTAAGTTTGACATCAGTGGTAGGGAAAATGATGGAATCTATTATAGCAAGGAATATTAGAGATCACTTGGATAAGCATAAGTTGATAAAAGAATCACAGCATGGCTTTAGTAAGGGTAAATCCTGTCTCACTAATTTGCTGTCTTTTTATAGTAAGGTGTATGAAGCAGCAGATAATGATGAAAACTATGATATTTTATACTTGGACTTTAGTAAGGCTTTTGATCGAGTGCCACACTTACGGCTTCTGAGCAAAGTTAAAGCACACGGGATCGATGGCAGTATATTTAGGTGGATTCAGTCATGGCTTGGTGACAGACAGCAAAGAGTTAGTATAGATGGAGTTAAATCTGAGTGGGGGTGTGTTAGCAGTGGAGTTCCGCAAGGATCTGTTTTGGGTCCTTTGCTATTCTTAATTTATATTAATGATCTTGACATAGGTATAAGTAGTGACCTGAGTAAATTTGCTGATGATACTAAGCTAGGTAGGGCCATTAGGGCTGATTCTGATGCTGTTGTAATGCAAGAGGAATTGACCATTCTGTCCAATTGGGCCGAGAAATGGCAAATGAAGTTTAACATAGACAAATGTAGTGTACTTAGTATAGGTAGAAATAATCCATTGAATAGTTATAAATTAAATGGGAGAATTTTAGGGAGGACCGATTGTGAGAGGGACTTGGGTATTTTGGTAAGTTCAGACCTTCGTCCTAGAAAGCAATGCCTAAATGCTAAGAATAAAGCTAATAGGATATTGGGATTCATTAGGAGGAGTGTAAGCAATAAGAGTGCTGAAGTCATTCTAAAACTCTATCTGGCGCTAGTTAGGCCTCATCTAGACTATGCAGTACAATTTTGGTCACCATATTATAGGAGGGATATTGATTTGCTTGAGTCTGTGCAGAGAAGGATGACAAAGATGATTGGTGGGCTAAGGAACTTACCTTATGGTGAAAGGCTCAGAAAACTAAATCTACATACATTGGAAAGGAGAAGAGTCAGAGGGGAATTGATTGAAGTCTTCAAATGGGTAAAAGGATACAATAAAGGGGATCTGGGTAAGGTTCTTATACTTAGTGAACATGACAGGACACGTAGCAATGGGTTTAAGCTTGATAAGTATAGGTTTAGGAAGGAGATTGGGAGGAATTGGTTTACAAATCGTGTGGTAGATGAATGGAATAGGCTCACTAGACATGTGATAGAAGCCTCCTCTCTGGGTAGTTTTAAGAATAGATTAGATAAATATATGGATAAAGCTGCTAGATGGGACTGACTTTTTTTTTTCTTCTTTTTTTTTTAATGTACATATGTATATATTTTTCTAAGGAGTGGGGAGATTATATTTTGCGATTGCATGAATGGACATAATCCTCTGGATGCATTTTATGTATATTGTAGATTAGATCTGACGAACTCCTGTAAAGGGTGACAATGTTGATGACTTTTCTCTGGTAAGAAATCTTTTGTGTGTTGACTGGAACAGGAGCTGCCAAGTGTAGGCCATGAATGGTCTTTTGCAGTCTCCTTCTTTTCTTATGTTCTTATAATAGGAACTTGAGCTGCCTCATATAGCTATTGATTAGCTTTCTGCAGATTCCTTTTTTTTTTCTTATGTTCTAACCCTTTTATTATATATAAGAAATCAATAATAGTTGAACTATGTTCTTTCACAAATGAAATAAAAAAATATAAATTTGACACTGAAATAGAATAGGAAAAGGAGAAATATCTATGGACAAATTGATTCAAAATAAGTATATTTTCACCAACAGAAAATGTAGTTTACAAGATACTGTACAAGTAACATGAATATAGTTACCCCCATATCTATTGGCAACACATCTCATATTTTGTAATTTATGAATTTTTATATCTTACTAGTTCAAAATGGACATATTTATATTATATTTAATTATATTAGCCTGAAAGCAATATATTAAAGAGTTAGCAAAGAGTTAGTATAGATGGAGTTAAATCTGAGTGGGGGTGTGTTAGCAGTGGAGTTCCACAAGGATCTGTTTTGGGTCCCTTGCTATTCTTAATTTATATTAATGATCTTGACATAGGTATAGGTAGTGACCTGAGTAAATTTGCTGATGATACTAAGCTAGGTAGGGCCATTAGGGCTGATTCTGATGCTGTTGTAATGCAGGAGGAATTGACCATTCTGTCCAATTGGGTCGAGAAATGGCAAATGAAGTTTAACATAGACAAATTTAGTGTATTTAGTATAGGTAGAAATAATCCATTGAATAGTTATAAATTAAATGGGAGAATTTTAGGGAGGACCGATTGTGAGAGGGACTTGGGTATTTTGTTAAGTTCAGACCTTCGTCCTAGAAAGCAATGCCTAAATGCTAAGAATAAAACTAATAGGATATTGGGATTCATTAGGAGGAGTGTAAGCAATAAGAGTGCTGAAGTCATTCTAAAACTGTATCTGGCGCTAGTTAGGCCTCATCTAGACTATGCAGTACAATTTTGGTCACCATATTATAGGAAGGATATTGATTTGCTTGAGTCTGTGCAGAGAAGGATGACAAAGATGATTGGTGGGCTAAGGAACTTACCTTATGGTGAAAGGCTCAGAAAACTAAATCTACATACATTGGAAAGGAGAAGAGTCAGAGGGAAATTGATTGAAGTCTTCAAATGGGTAAAAGGATATAATAAAGGGGATCTGGATAAGGTTCTTATACTTAGTGAACATGACAGGACACGTAGCAATGGGTTTAAGCTTGATAAGTATAGGTTTAGGAAGGAGATTGGGAGGAATTGGTTTACAAATCGTGTGGTAGATGAATGGAATAGGCTCACTAGACATGTGATAGAAGCCTCCTCTCTGGGTAGTTTTAAGAATAGATTAGATAAATATATGGATGAAGCTGCTAGATGGGACTGACTTTTTTTTATGTACATATGTATATATTTTTCTAAGGAGTGGGGAGATTATATTTTGCGGTTGCATGAATGGACATAATCCTCTGGATGCATTTTATGTATATTGTAGATTAGATCTGACGAACTCCTGTAAAGGGTGACAATGTTGATGACTTTTCTCTGGTAAGAAATCTTTTGTGTGTTGAATGGAACAGGAGCTGCCAAGTGTAGGCCATGAATGGTCTTTTGCAATCTCCTTCTTTTCTTATGTTCTTATTAAACATAGTGTTTATTAGAAAAACACAAGCAAAATTTGTTGTGTAGCCTGTCATATTTTATTTTGTTTTCGGTTGGGAGAATTGAAATTTATATACAATATTTATTTTGAATGCGCACCGGTGTTTTTTGTTTATTTTTTGTAAATATAAACTGTAATTAAAACTGTATTTTTTTTGTAAAATAAAGGACTGTATATTAAATTGTATCAATTCTTCCTCGGGGTTCTCAAGGTCCATAAATTCTAGGATAAGGTTGGAACGCGGGGTTAGTGGTTTTTTTTTTTTTTTAAGAGCTCATCTGGCGACTGCCTACTTGGGCATTAGTCGCCGTATTAAAACTGGCCTAGTTCTAGGCTACTTTAAAATGAAATTAAAGAGAAAAAAAAAAACAACACCCCAAAAGGGGGAAAGGAAGCAAGCTGGTGCTTCGGGGAGAGGTCCCCCCCGGCGCAGGAGCGTGCAACTAAAGAAAAAAAAAAACAAACAAAAAACAAAAAATGCAAAAAAACAACAACAAAAAACAAAACAAACAAACCTTGCTTAAATAATAGGGAGAAGGCCGGCCTCCCCCAAGAAGTCAACAAGTCCACAAGTCCGTGTGCACGAATCTGTCCCGAGCACAAGGGACAGGCGGTAGCGACCCCGCCCATCCCGGTACTGGGACATGTATCGTGTGCGAAGATCACCCAGACTGGGACATTCGACAAGAATGTGCCGAACAGTCTGGGGGACGACGCAGTCGTTGCAATAGGGCGCAGGCGAGCGCTCCATCAGATAGCGATGCGTCACACGAGTGTGTCCGATTCGGAGACGACAGAAAGCAACCTGAAGCCGCCGCGGCATTGGGGGATAGGTCCATGGGAACAGTCGTGGCGCAATGGCACGCAACTTTAAGTTCCCCTCGACCGTCTCCCATCTTCTTTGCCAAGCAGTCCGAAGAGCTGCCCGTATTCCTGCCATGTAGTCGGTGTGAGGAAGAGCGAAACACTGGTCCGGTCGCAGAGTCCTCGCGGACTCTTTGGCGCCCTCATCAGCGCGCTCATTCCCCGCAATTCCTACATGTCCAGGAACCCAGCAGAAGATAATCTCGACATCTGCCCGGCTCGCCAAAACCGTGGCGTCACGGATATCGCGAACCAGGGGATGCGGAGATTCCAATGCCCCGAGAGCACTCAGGGCGCTTTGTGAGTCGCTATAGATCACAATCCGGTCTCCGAACCGGGCACGTCGCGTAATCTCCCGTACCGAGTGGTGTATTGCCACCAGCTCGGCCGTGAAGACAGACGCAGCGCCTGGTAGAGCCCCGCTGACTTCAAACAGAGGGGATACGGCGTGGAAGCCGACCCCCTCTTGGGACTTGGAGCCATCCGTATACACTGGCACGGTACCCAAAATGGATGACAGATAAAATTAAGCATTATATTGGCATTAAAAAGGGCATTTATAGGAAAATAAAAAATGGAGAGGATCACTTAAGGCAGAGATATAATGAACTAGCAAGAGATGTTAAAAAGTTAGTTAGAGTAGCAAGGAGAAATTATGAAATTAAAGTGGCAAATAGGGCAAAGGAAGATCCTAAAAGTTTTTATCAATTATACAAAACTAAGGTTAGAGATAAAATAGGCCCACTTATAGATTCCAATGGAGAATTAGTGAGTGATAGGGACTCAATGGCTGGAATGCTAAATGACTTTTTTCTCTCAGTATTTACACAGGAGGATACTCTAAATATACCTGAGGTGTCAATGATCTTTCGGGGTAATGATGAAGAGAAATTAAAGGATATCTTGATCACAAAGGAGATAGTGACAAAGGAAATTGATAAAATCAAAAGTAGTAAAGCACCCAGTCCTGATGAGCTCTTTCCTAGAATTTTGAAAGAATGTAAAGATGTGTTAAGTGAGCCCCTAGCATGCATCTTTAGAAAATCATTGGAGAGTGGCATTGTGCCAGTGGCATGGAAGAAAGCCAATGTGATACCTATATTTAAGAAAGGGGATAAAACAAATATGTCTAATTACAGACCAGTAAGTTTGACATCAGTGGTAGGGAAAATGATGGAATCTATTATAGCAAGGAATATTAGAGATCACTTGGATAAGCATAAGTTGATAAAAGAATCACAGCATGGCTTTAGTAAGGGTAAATCCTGTCTCACTAATTTGCTGTCTTTTTATAGTAAGGTGTATGAAGCAGCAGATAATGATGAAAACTATGATATTTTATACTTGGACTTTAGTAAGGCTTTTGATCGAGTGCCACACTTACGGCTTCTGAGCAAAGTTAAAGCACACGGGATCGATGGCAGTATATTTAGGTGGATTCAGTCATGGCTTGGTGACAGACAGCAAAGAGTTAGTATAGATGGAGTTAAATCTGAGTGGGGGTGTGTTAGCAGTGGAGTTCCGCAAGGATCTGTTTTGGGTCCTTTGCTATTCTTAATTTATATTAATGATCTTGACATAGGTATAAGTAGTGACCTGAGTAAATTTGCTGATGATACTAAGCTAGGTAGGGCCATTAGGGCTGATTCTGATGCTGTTGTAATGCAAGAGGAATTGACCATTCTGTCCAATTGGGCCGAGAAATGGCAAATGAAGTTTAACATAGACAAATGTAGTGTACTTAGTATAGGTAGAAATAATCCATTGAATAGTTATAAATTAAATGGGAGAATTTTAGGGAGGACCGATTGTGAGAGGGACTTGGGTATTTTGGTAAGTTCAGACCTTCGTCCTAGAAAGCAATGCCTAAATGCTAAGAATAAAGCTAATAGGATATTGGGATTCATTAGGAGGAGTGTAAGCAATAAGAGTGCTGAAGTCATTCTAAAACTCTATCTGGCGCTAGTTAGGCCTCATCTAGACTATGCAGTACAATTTTGGTCACCATATTATAGGAGGGATATTGATTTGCTTGAGTCTGTGCAGAGAAGGATGACAAAGATGATTGGTGGGCTAAGGAACTTACCTTATGGTGAAAGGCTCAGAAAACTAAATCTACATACATTGGAAAGGAGAAGAGTCAGAGGGGAATTGATTGAAGTCTTCAAATGGGTAAAAGGATACAATAAAGGGGATCTGGGTAAGGTTCTTATACTTAGTGAACATGACAGGACACGTAGCAATGGGTTTAAGCTTGATAAGTATAGGTTTAGGAAGGAGATTGGGAGGAATTGGTTTACAAATCGTGTGGTAGATGAATGGAATAGGCTCACTAGACATGTGATAGAAGCCTCCTCTCTGGGTAGTTTTAAGAATAGATTAGATAAATATATGGATAAAGCTGCTAGATGGGACTGACTTTTTTTTTTCTTCTTTTTTTTTTAATGTACATATGTATATATTTTTCTAAGGAGTGGGGAGATTATATTTTGCGATTGCATGAATGGACATAATCCTCTGGATGCATTTTATGTATATTGTAGATTAGATCTGACGAACTCCTGTAAAGGGTGACAATGTTGATGACTTTTCTCTGGTAAGAAATCTTTTGTGTGTTGACTGGAACAGGAGCTGCCAAGTGTAGGCCATGAATGGTCTTTTGCAGTCTCCTTCTTTTCTTATGTTCTTATAATAGGAACTTGAGCTGCCTCATATAGCTATTGATTAGCTTTCTGCAGATTCCTTTTTTTTTTCTTATGTTCTAACCCTTTTATTATATATAAGAAATCAATAATAGTTGAACTATGTTCTTTCACAAATGAAATAAAAAAATATAAATTTGACACTGAAATAGAATAGGAAAAGGAGAAATATCTATGGACAAATTGATTCAAAATAAGTATATTTTCACCAACAGAAAATGTAGTTTACAAGATACTGTACAAGTAACATGAATATAGTTACCCCCATATCTATTGGCAACACATCTCATATTTTGTAATTTATGAATTTTTATATCTTACTAGTTCAAAATGGACATATTTATATTATATTTAATTATATTAGCCTGAAAGCAATATATTAAAGAGTTAGCAAAGAGTTAGTATAGATGGAGTTAAATCTGAGTGGGGGTGTGTTAGCAGTGGAGTTCCACAAGGATCTGTTTTGGGTCCCTTGCTATTCTTAATTTATATTAATGATCTTGACATAGGTATAGGTAGTGACCTGAGTAAATTTGCTGATGATACTAAGCTAGGTAGGGCCATTAGGGCTGATTCTGATGCTGTTGTAATGCAGGAGGAATTGACCATTCTGTCCAATTGGGTCGAGAAATGGCAAATGAAGTTTAACATAGACAAATTTAGTGTATTTAGTATAGGTAGAAATAATCCATTGAATAGTTATAAATTAAATGGGAGAATTTTAGGGAGGACCGATTGTGAGAGGGACTTGGGTATTTTGTTAAGTTCAGACCTTCGTCCTAGAAAGCAATGCCTAAATGCTAAGAATAAAACTAATAGGATATTGGGATTCATTAGGAGGAGTGTAAGCAATAAGAGTGCTGAAGTCATTCTAAAACTGTATCTGGCGCTAGTTAGGCCTCATCTAGACTATGCAGTACAATTTTGGTCACCATATTATAGGAAGGATATTGATTTGCTTGAGTCTGTGCAGAGAAGGATGACAAAGATGATTGGTGGGCTAAGGAACTTACCTTATGGTGAAAGGCTCAGAAAACTAAATCTACATACATTGGAAAGGAGAAGAGTCAGAGGGAAATTGATTGAAGTCTTCAAATGGGTAAAAGGATATAATAAAGGGGATCTGGATAAGGTTCTTATACTTAGTGAACATGACAGGACACGTAGCAATGGGTTTAAGCTTGATAAGTATAGGTTTAGGAAGGAGATTGGGAGGAATTGGTTTACAAATCGTGTGGTAGATGAATGGAATAGGCTCACTAGACATGTGATAGAAGCCTCCTCTCTGGGTAGTTTTAAGAATAGATTAGATAAATATATGGATGAAGCTGCTAGATGGGACTGACTTTTTTTTATGTACATATGTATATATTTTTCTAAGGAGTGGGGAGATTATATTTTGCGGTTGCATGAATGGACATAATCCTCTGGATGCATTTTATGTATATTGTAGATTAGATCTGACGAACTCCTGTAAAGGGTGACAATGTTGATGACTTTTCTCTGGTAAGAAATCTTTTGTGTGTTGAATGGAACAGGAGCTGCCAAGTGTAGGCCATGAATGGTCTTTTGCAATCTCCTTCTTTTCTTATGTTCTTATTAAACATAGTGTTTATTAGAAAAACACAAGCAAAATTTGTTGTGTAGCCTGTCATATTTTATTTTGTTTTCGGTTGGGAGAATTGAAATTTATATACAATATTTATTTTGAATGCGCACCGGTGTTTTTTGTTTATTTTTTGTAAATATAAACTGTAATTAAAACTGTATTTTTTTTGTAAAATAAAGGACTGTATATTAAATTGTATCAATTCTTCCTCGGGGTTCTCAAGGTCCATAAATTCTAGGATAAGGTTGGAACGCGGGGTTAGTGGTTTTTTTTTTTTTTAAGAGCTCATCTGGCGACTGCCTACTTGGGCATTAGTCGCCGTATTAAAACTGGCCTAGTTCTAGGCTACTTTAAAATGAAATTAAAGAGAAAAAAAAAAACAACACCCCAAAAGGGGGAAAGGAAGCAAGCTGGTGCTTCGGGGAGAGGTCCCCCCGGCGCAGGAGCGTGCAACTAAAGATAAAAAAAAAAACAAACAAAAAACAAAAAATGCAAAAAAACAACAAAAAACAAAACAAACAAACCTTGCTTAAATAATAGGGAGAAGGCCGGCCTCCCCCAAGAAGTCAACAAGTCCACAAGTCCGTGTGCACGAATCTGTCCCGAGCACAAGGGACAGGCGGTAGCGACCCCGCCCATCCCGGTACTGGGACATGTATCGTGTGCGAAGATCACCCAGACTGGGACATTCGACAAGAATGTGCCGAACAGTCTGGGGGACGACGCAGTCGTTGCAATAGGGCGCAGGCGAGCGCTCCATCAGATAGCGATGCGTCACACGAGTGTGTCCGATTCGGAGACGACAGAAAGCAACCTGAAGCCGCCGCGGCATTGGGGGATAGGTCCATGGGAACAGTCGTGGCGCAATGGCACGCAACTTTAAGTTCCCCTCGACCGTCTCCCATCTTCTTTGCCAAGCAGTCCGAAGAGCTGCCCGTATTCCTGCCATGTAGTCGGTGTGAGGAAGAGCGAAACACTGGTCCGGTCGCAGAGTCCTCGCGGACTCTTTGGCGCCCTCATCGGCGCGCTCATTCCCCGCAATTCCTACATGTCCAGGAACCCAGCAGAAGATAATCTCGACATCTGCCCGGCTCGCCAAAACCGTGGCGTCACGGATATCGCGAACCAGGGGATGCGGAGATTCCAATGCCCCGAGAGCACTCAGGGCGCTTTGTGAGTCGCTATAGATCACAATCCGGTCTCCGAACCGGGCACGTCGCGTAATCTCCCGTACCGAGTGGTGTATTGCCACCAGCTCGGCCGTGAAGACAGACGCAGCGCCTGGTAGAGCCCCGCTGACTTCAAACAGAGGGGATACGGCGTGGAAGCCGACCCCCTCTTGGGACTTGGAGCCATCCGTATACACTGGCACGGTACCAGCGTGACACGATGTGTGCTCCAAAAAGGTCGAACGCAATACTCCCGGCGCAGTACAAGCTTTGGGAGCAGAGGCGTGGCGACAAATAGCCAAATGTGGTACCCTCCAGGGTGGCGTCCTGGGCAGAACCAGGGGCGCCACCGGCCCGAGAGCTATATCTACCTCTCGAAGGAGTTTCCTGGCCCTAAACCCAAAGGGCTTAGGGTATGATTGGCGTCTCTCGGCGGCATAGGCACCATCGAGATCAGCTGCGGATGCAGTGAGAGCTGTTGGCGACTGAGGGAGGCGCCGGGCTCGCGCATACAGGCGAGTGATGCACTGCACGCGGCGCAGAGCGAGTGGCATCTCCCCAGCATCGACCAACAGGCTCTCAATGGGGGAAGTGCGGAAGGCACCGGTCGCAAGGCGAAGGCCGGTGTGGTGGATTGAATCCACCTTCCGCAATAAACGCTCGGCTGCGGATGCATAAAACTCGCATCCGTAGTCGAGCTTCGAGCGAACAAAGGATCGATAAAAAAGTAAGGCGGTAGCCCTATCAGCGCCCCAAGCGCTGAACGTCACGGAACGGAGAATGTCCATGGCGCGGGTACAAGAGACCCTAAGGCTGCGAATATGAGCCTCCCAGGTGAGGCGTCGGTCGAATACAAGACCAAGGAAACGGTGCGACTCAACCACATCCAGGCGTTCCCCATTAAGAAACAAATCTGGGTCAGGGTGAAGCCGTGGATGGCGGCAGAAGTGCACCACCTTAGTCTTGGCCAAAGAAAACCGAAACCTGTGCGCTTCGGCATAGCGAGAGACGCGGTTCAATGCCTGTTGGAGTCGACGCTCCAGAGTTGGCATCTGGGCCGCGCCAAAAGAGATCGAAAGGTCGTCCACGTAGAGCGTAGCGAGAACATCTTCTGGCAGCACCGAGGTGATGCCGTTGATGCTCAGGGCAAAGAGTGTGACACTGAGGACACTTCCCTGCGGGACACCCTCTTCCTGCTCCTTTGGGGCAGAGAGGGCTCCCCCCACCCGTACGCGGAATCGACGATCTCGCAAAAATTCAGATATAAACATTGGGAGGCGTCCCCTCGCCCCCATCGTGTGGAGAGTCTCCATGATACCGTATCGCCATGCGGTATCATAGGCCTTCTCCCTATCAAAAAACACCGTGGCGTAGTGCTGTCTACGAAGGAAAGCCTCGCAGACGGCATTTTCCAGTCGGAGCAGAGCATCCGATGTGGAGTGAAACTTACGGAAGCCGCACTGTGCAGAAGACAGATGGCCTCCGCTGTCCAGGAAATGGGCTAATCTAACATTTACCAATTTCTCCATCAACTTGCACACGCAAGAGGTTAGAGAGATTGGGCGGAAACCGGTCGGAGTAGAGTGATCTCTCCCCGGCTTGCGAAAGGCGAGCACAGTAGCGATTCGCCAGGAGTCTGGGAGAAGACCTTCCACCCAGATCCTGTTGAACAGATCTAACAGAAAGGCCATGCCTCGCTCACCCAGGTGTCGAAGCATGGCGTACGGGACATCGTCCGGACCATGGGCGGTGTCCGCGCACGAAGCGAGAGCGGAACGCAACTCACTCACAGTAAACTTGTCGTTGAAGGGTTCTCCGCCTCTGGAGGTAAAGTCCAGCCGGCGGCCTTCCGCGACATCACGACGTGCATTGAATGCTGGCGGAGCAGCATCACGGCTAGAGAATGCAGAGAAAGCGGTCGCTAAGGATTCCGCCACGGACGCGGGGTCCGAGATTGCGGTCCCATTCTCCTGGAGAACGGGAGGGGGGTCCTGCGAGAACTTGCCCCGAATCCTTTTGACTCGCTTCCACACCTCAGCTAAAGGGGTCTTCCCGTTAAGTGAAGACACGTATGCCCGCCAAGAAGAGCGGCGGGCGTGCTTCGAAATATACCGGAACCTAGCCCTAGCCCGACGAAATTCAGCGACAGTGAAATCGTTCGGGCGGCGCTTATAGCGCATGTAGGCATAACGCTTCTGTTTGAGGGCCGTCTCACACTCGGCCGACCACCATGGGAGTGGTCGGCGTGCAAAACAGCCAGACGTCCTAGGAATAGTAGTCAGGCCCACGGCGATAAGGTTGCCGGAGAAGAACTCAACGGCCTCATCTACCGACCTAAACTCCTCGACTGAGATAGAGAATTCAGTCATTTCCTGAAATGCAGGCCACCGCGCCCGTGCCAAGCACCACCGAGGTGGTCTCTCAGGCGGCAGTTGCCCTGAAAATTATATTTGAATGGGAAAGTGATCACTACCATGGAGGTCATCGACCACCCCCCAATCAAAATCAAGCTGTGCATCCGAAGAGCACAAAGATAGGTCAAGGCAAGAAAATGAAGCGGTTCTCGGACAGTGATGCGTAAACTCATCCACGTTTAGGACACCCATCTCAAGCTCTTCGATCAGATCGGCAAGGACTTGTCCCCTGGGATTTATGGTGTAATCTCCCCAGAGAGGATGCCTGCCGTTCAGATCTCCAAGCAAGAGATAGGGCCTCGGCAACCGTGCCACGACGCGGCGGAAGTCCCCCGCGTCGAAGTCAGCTGACGGTGGAATGTACGCAGAAATGATAGTATACCTCCTATCCAGGTGCAGCTGCACAGCCACTGCCTGTAAGGAGGTATCTAAAGAGAAAGGAAGAACGGAGACATCATGCCGGGTGTAAACCGCGCATCCCCCAGCCCGGCCGTCCAACGGTGGTGGGGTTGCAAGACCCTTATACCCCGGGAGGGCAGGCAGTGGGCACGCGCCTAGCATGGTCTCCTGCAAAAAAATAGCTAACGGGGAACGGGACGAGGCGAGCCTCCGCAGCTCCTCCCAGTTGGCCCGGAGTCCACGGCAATTCCATTGAAGGAATATGCCCTCCAGGCCTAGCTCGGAGGAGACGCGGGGGCCCTCCTCGAATTGAAGACCCTCACGGGAATGGCCGTACGCTTCCCGGGGGCAGAACCCCGGGCGCTGTTGGCCGGACAAAGCGCTGGAGGCGCTGTTGGCCGGACAAAGCGCTGGAGGCGCTGTCGCCTTCGAGGACTTATTGGGGGAGGTTGACCTCGCCATGCGAGTCTTTTCCTCCCTCCGCCTCGAAACCTTAGGCGGGCGTTGCGGCTTCGGAGGCGGGGGACCCTCTTTTCGAGGAACCACCGTCTCTGAGCCACTCGCTCCACCTCGTGGCGTGGGCGAAGGAGCCGAAGCTCCTTTGTTGCTGTCCTCCTTTCGGGGGACAGCTTTAGGAACCCCCGAAGATGGCCTAGCGACCATCTTCAGGGGTGTTGCCTCCTGTGAGTCTAACGACTCGGTGGAGGCGCGTGGCCGTTTCGCCTTACGGGAAACGGTCACGCCGGGGCTGGGTGTGAACCCTTTTTGCCGCCAGCTCTACCAGGGGAGCGCCCGGGTGTAGTAGAGCCCGCAGAAGGGCTCCGAATGGGCGCGGAAACAACCGTGCTCGTTGGCCTGGATGGGCCAGGAGCAGAGGGTGCCTTTCGAACTACTGAGGCATATGACGTCCCAGGCAGAGCTGGGCGCGCCAGGACCAAGTCCTTAGCCTCGCGGAATGAGAGTCTATCCTGGGCCTGAACGGCCAGGGTTTCTTTCTCCAGGAGATATGCACCACATTGCTTCGAAGAAGCAGGGTGCGGCTCTCCGCAATTGACACACTTGGCCACACACGATTTGGACTTATCGTGTGCGACCTTGGAGCAATTTACACAGACTTCGGGCGACCCCGACTTTGCACGTCTACATGAGCGATTCGTATGGCTGAAGCGGTGACAGTAATAGCAAAGTTCATGGTAGAGTGCGGCGTCACACTCACCGGGGTGCCATGAAGTGTCCGAAGAGCACTTATCTTGGCCGCCTCGGCGGGATTCGCCGCATTCGCCAGAAGGCTGCCGTCCGAGAAACGGGTCACCTTCGGCTCTCTACCAATTGCACTAGCTAATCCTCTCCTCTGATGGATCATGTTGCCCTTAGACAACATAGTGCCATCAGTGGAGCGAATAACGAGGAAGCGTTTGAAGCCAGCGGGCTCGAAAACGCCAGGTAACCTCTGAATGAGGGGCCCCGATGTCATCGAGGCTCCGCCCTGTGCATTCTTCGTCTTAGTCTTGGTCAGGAGCTCCGCACACGAGGGGGTAGAGGGGCCGGATTTGCCGATCTTGGCTTGGTCGCCTACCAAAGTGGCAGCAGACCCATCCGTCCCCGCAGCCCCCGCGGATGGAGAGGAGCCCCGAGTCTTTTTCGTCTTTCTTGTCTTTTTCTTCTTTTTAGGAGAGGAGGGCGGGGAATGAACCCGCTTCTCACCCCCGCCGGTAGAAGCCCCCAGGCCAGATGGACCAGCCTCAGCCAGGTCCTTCTCTGAAATGGTGAAGGTCCCGGTGGGCGCAGGGGATTCATCCGGAGGAGATCCCTCCCCTCCTTGTCCTGCCTGAGAATCCACAGCCGTTTGATGAGGACCTTGCATAGGGGCGGATTCAGGTTCGTTGCTTGGCGCCAAGCCCGGATTCCCCCACATGGAAGGCCCTACCGTCTGAGGCTGGTTTTCCTCAAGGACCATGTCTATCACAGGAGGGGCCTCCAGTTGGCCATCCCCTCCCAGGACATCGCAGGTCCCCTTGGCAGCGTCATAAGTCTTTAGTGGGGAGGCACAGGCCTTGACCCCGGCAAGGTTTAATATTTTTGCCAGCAGGTCTTTTGAGGGAAGCGACCGAAGGGGCCTGGCTTCCCTCTCCCCCCTAAGGGGGTTTGCCCTCCCGAGCCGCTTGTACGAGGGGCGGTCGGCAATGGGCTGCCTGCTGGCTTTCTTGGCAGTCCCCTTAGAAAGCATAGGAGGGACTGCCGCTGGAGATAGGGAGGTGCCCGAAAGCACCTCCAGAGAAGGGGGTGAGGGGGAGTCCCCTACACCCGTAGGCGTAGGAGAGGAGTAAGCCTCCTCTCCGGTTAAAGAGGTATGGAGGGTCCCCTGCGCAAGCACAGGGGGGGGGACCTCCATCTTTTCTGTGGAGCTGCACGAGGGCGGCTCCGTTGTTGTTATAGGGGGAATTAAGGGGAGATGTTTTTTTGTTTCATCATTGGGCATGGTGACCCTCTTTGTTTTACGGGACGCAATCGCTCACCACCTCTTGCAGTAGCCCGCACTGCAAGAGGTGCTTACAGGCCCGGCAGAGCCAGGCGCCGCCATTTGGGACCACCCCTCCCGCCTGGTGGCCTGGCAGTCCTTCGGCATGGCGGCTCCACCTTGAACACGGCGTAAAACGGATAGATTTTGAAGACGAGAGGAAAAGGGATGTGAGGAAGGTATGGGTGGGGATGAAGCAGGTTGTTAAAAGCCAACCACCCCAGACCGGAGCTCAGGGGTTAGGGGACATTGTCCCCTCCCCCCTCAGCCCCGATCCAGGACGATTGGCTGAGAAGAAGGTCAGCTTCTACCCTGTGAAATTAGAGGCTGACCAGAGAAAGTTGTGGGAGAGGTTGTATGAAAAGCGACGAGGTAGGATAGGAATACAGGCTATCTGAAGGAAGGAAGAGAGGCTAAGCTGGGGCCGGACGGGGCGCTGGATCCTGTCAGCACGGCGGCCAGGATGGCAAATCGCCGCGCCCCTTACGGGGCGCGGGGTTAGTGTTGCTTTCAGACCGCTACAATGGCACCTTCACACACCACATGGAGGAAACTATAAAAAAAGCCAGAAAAATCTCAGGATGGATAGTGCGCACTTTCTACTTCCAGGAAGAGGAATGCCTGATTACTTTGTGGAGGGCCCTGGTACAGCCTATCATGGACTATTGCTGTCAGCTGTGGTCCCCTCACAGGACAATGGATATACAGGCCCTAGAGAAGGTCCAGCGTGCTTTCACTAGGCAGGTCCAGGTCATGAAGGACAGTCCTTACTGGGAGAGACTGAGAAACCTAAATATCTATTTTTAACAAAAAGGAGGGAAAGGTACATTATAACATAATTTATACATGAAAAGTGATACGAGAATCTGGTACCGAACCCATCAAACACAAATGAGAAGGTAGCCATCTCAACTCCAAGGACTGGCTGTCACTGCTTGAGGAAAGTGCTGCCCCCACAAGCACCAGCCAGGGTGAAGACCCAGCTCACAGTCAGCCTGGGATATAATGGTCCCAAAATCTTCAATTCTTTACCAAGAAACTTAAGGGATCTCCCTGGCTGACCTGCTGACAAGTTCGGTATACCACAAGTTCAAGGCTAAATTTGATGCCTTCCTGAGGACAGTCCTTGATGAGCCGCCAGTCCCAGGATATACAACACTCTGCAGAGCAGACTCAAACTCGATACCAGACCAGCTAAACCTACAGCGTAGGGAAAATGGGACTGGAAGCAGCGGTGGACCACCACGACTGTGAGGAAGTTACCTCAAGATGGATCTAAGTAAGAACTAGTAAATAAGTAAGGATGAAATAGTTTACATCCATCGTTCGAGCTGCCAATATAAATATTTACCAAAACCAGCAGCCTTCAACTGTGATGGGCTTATGGACAAAAATTGAGCAAGAATTGTGTAGAGTGTGGCCGGATCTGAGTCCTAGCTTATTTGGGGCAATTTTTCCTAGCTACTTTTTGTGAGCTGAAATCTATGTGGACGAAGTTTATGGCGATTTCCGATTATATACTGGGGGGCTGTGACCCCAACCCCCCAATGATTGAAATCTCAGGATCATAGTAAGCCCATCCCCCCAACGAGCCGACAGTCAAAATAAGGTAGAATCGCATCCGCTCATACTCGCAACATTTGTAATTGTGTAGAGTATGGCTGGATCTGATTCTAGCTTATTTGGGGCCATTTTTCCTAGCTACTTTTTCTGAGCTGAAATCTATGTGGACGAAGTCTATGGCGATTTCCGATTATATACTGGGGGGCTGTGACCCCTCCCCCCCAAAAAATTATTGAAATCTCGGGATTATCGTAGATCCATCCCCCGACGAGCCGTCTCCAACAACGAGGCGACACTCAAAATAAGCTAGAATTGCATCCTCCCATACTCGCAACATTTAACCAAAATAACACCAGACCTTTGCAAGAAACTGGTGGGCTGCTGTGGTCCTAGTTGCGCCGAAGTAATAGAAAACAAAGGCTTCAACACCTCATATTGTGTTTTAAGTTTGATCGTTGTCAAATCCTGCTTTGTTTCTAGTGTATTTACTGCTAAGCAAATCTGTGAATGATCGTGCTCTTATTAGGCATGTATAAATATTTTATTTAGTATAATTTCTTGAATAAACGATTGTATCATATGAAATCTTCATAAAATATATTAAATATAGGTAAATATGTAGATTAGTGACTCGGCCGAAAAAGTGGGGGGGGTTTGGTAAATATTTTTGTTCACCCGGAATATTCATGTGCGTTTGAGTCGTCTGACGTCCCCCCCCCCCCATTATAATTCGCAAAACGATTAAAGGCGCTGACATGTTTTGGTTAAATCATTCGGTAAATATGTAAACGAGCGGCCCGGCCGATAAGATGTACTATTTCGTCCCTGTTCCAAAATGTTTCACGTTTTGGGAGTACATTTATAGGAGACGGCTCGTGGGGGGGATAAACACGATGCGTGGACCGCACTAGGATGATCCTGAGTTTCATTAAATTGGGGAGGGTCTGGGGGGCACAGCCCCCCAGTATATAATCCTAATTTTTATAATTTTCTGACGTTTACATAGGTAAATGCTTTAAATACAACATATCAGCACCTTTAATCGTTTGGCGAATTATAAATGGAGTTGGGGGTGAGGTATGACGTCAGACGACTCAAACGCGCATGAATATTCAGAAACGGGTGAACGATAATATTTACACAAAATATTTTTTTCCGGCTGGGCCGCTCGTCTACATGTTTACCAATCATTCACCTCTGTAAACGTTAGGAAATTAGTCTATAAACAATTAGGATTATATACTGGGGGGCTGTGCCCCCCCCCCCCGACCCCCCCAATTCCATTTAACTCAGGATCATCGTAGTGTGGTCCCCCATTGTGTTTACCCCCACACGAGTAGTCCCCTTAAATGTACTCTAAAAACGTGAAACATTTGGGAGCACGGACGAAATAGTACGTCCCATCGTTCTAGTCGCTAATCTACATATTTACCTAAATCTATGCCAGTATGTACCATGGAAATTTCATTTACATTCTCATCATATATTTGTTTAACCCTTTAAGGGATTATGGTACTATTTAATGGTTAGTATATATATCTATATATATATATATATATATATATATATATATATATATATATATATATATATATATATATATATATATATATATATATATATATATATATAGAGAGAGAGAGAGAGAGAGAGAGAGAGAGAGAGATATATATATATATATATATATATATATATATATATATATATATATATATATATATATAATAAAAAAACTCACAAAGTGGCATGTGAGGAAAGCAATAATATGAAAATTAACCCACAGGAAAATGAAAAAATGAAACCAAGCGCTTTCAACTATATTTTCAAGTTTATTTTCAAGGAAAAATGAACTTACAAATATAGTTCGAGAGTGCTTGGTTTCATCTTTTCATTTTCCTGTGGGTTAATTTTCATATATATATATATATATATATATATATATATATATATATATATATATATATATATCGAGAATTATTTGCATTAGCGCAATCATAATTATGTGGTTAAGAAAGCAATTTTTTAGCTAACTAGCTCTTCATCAAAGTCCTCGAAAGGATCTTTTCTCACATACATGAGAAGATAATGGCTTATTTAGGGTAAAAACAAGCATTAAATTCCCTTTAGAAACATTGAAAATCGCTTCAAAAAACATGAATCGCTTTTAAAAATATCGAATCGCATTTAAAAAATTTAATCGAATCGGATAATCGCTAATCGGACTTAGATTTTTGGCACCCGAATCGGATAATCGAATCGGACTTGACGAGCCGGCGAATTGGTAATCGCTAATCGGACTTCATTTTTTTCGAAACGCGACCACCTCTGCCTAATTCTTCCATTTCCTAGTTTCGGGTAACGGTGAGTTATGCTTGCTAACAACCAGAGTGTGGCGAAATTCCATCCCCACTAACGAAGGATTAGCTGCCACGTTATTGAGGATTGAGAGTGACATCAGCTGGTTGAAACTGTAGCAAGTGGCACGGGTATAGCGAACAGAGAGGTAGGAACCATTCGAGTTCGCATAAAAGAAACCAACGAGAGAACCTCAACACAAATGGTGAGGTGCAGCAATTTTCACAATCTTCTTCAGCCTAGTCTTACCATAATCTTTCACAACAGGGAGATTATATTTTGCGGTTGCATGAATGGGCATAATCCTCTGGATGCATTTTATGTATATTGTATATTAGATCTGACGAACTCCTGTTAAGGGTGACAATGTTGACAATCTTTTGTGTGTTGACTGGAACAGGAGCTGCCAAGTGTAGGACATGAATGGTCTTTTGCAGTCTCCTTCTTTCCTTATGTTCTTATGTAACAAGTATCTGCTGGTACCATCAAAGGTATGGTAACAACGCTATATGTTTTTCCCCCGATGATGTTTTTCCCCCGATCAATTCAATTGTGGTAGTACCACAACAAATAAAGTGCATAAGCTGTAAAATGCTTACAACTGTGCACATATTTACAACCGGTACCATCTCCTTCACCTAATATCAACTATCCACTCCTCGCACATCACTCATCTCAACCAAACTCTTCGAATTTTCAAACATCAATTTCAACCTCAAATTCTCATTTAAACTAGAAAGGCATGGGGCAAAAAGGTCTACATCCCCTGCCCTCACTTAATTTGCTCAGGTAAGTCCTCCTTTTCGCATTTTTAACCCACTTTTTGGTTTTTCATTCCTGGTGGACACTAGTGCAGAATGCAGTGAAATACCAATTTCTAAGGTTGACAAAGCTTCCACCCCCTCAGATTTAGTCCCGAAGGTAGCTAATTTGACCAATATTAAGACCTATGGAAAGCTTAACCTTCAAATCTCACTCGGTTTCGGTCGAGTTTTTCGATGGACCTTCATCATGGCCGAGGCATTGGGCCTCAATTCTCTTTCGGCTCACAATATTTTGGTCAATTCTCGTCACCACAAGCTTGTAGATCGCAAAACTTACTCACTGTTCAGATTCGTACTCACCTTCACATAGTTCCTTTCTATTCGTCCACTTACCCACCAAGCCCCCATTCCAGCGCCTTCTACAGGAGTTTATCTACCTTACGCTTCCACCTTAGAAGGATAGGTCCATTAAACATAATGTGGTGCTTCGGATCGAGACGACAGGAGGACCAGTATTCTCCCGGCCTCGTCGTCTAGCCTCAGATAGACTTTCTGTAATGCGTGATGAATTCCAATTCATGATAGATGCTGGCATTTGTAGGCCTTCCTCTTCACCTTGAGCCTCCCACTCCATATCGTTCCTAAATCCACGCCGGGGAAATTGAGAGTTGTTGGGGATTACGTAGCCTTAAACGCGATAACAACCCCTGACCGTTATTCATTGTCGTACATAGCCGATTTCACTTCTCTCGCCGACTGTACAATCGTTTTTCGCTTGGATCTGGTTGCGCTTTGAAAAAGATCCCTATTCACATAGACGATATTGTAAAGAGTAGCATCACCACTCCGTTTGATTCCTTTGAAATGGTTAGGATACCCTATAGTTTGCGAAATTCTGGCCAAAGGTTCCAGCGTTTCATGGACCAAGTTCTGGGAGGTCTTCCCCTTGTCTTTTGCTACATTGTTAACCTCATAATATATTTTCCTTGCTCGAGGAAGACCTTTCTTACCTTTGTCAAGTCTTTTCTTGACTTCAAGAGTACGGTATCGTAATTCTAAGTGTCTTTTTGGTGTCTCGCATCTCTCCTTCTGGGGACACAACGTTTCGAGTGTCGGGATTAGTCCACTCGAAGACAAAGTTACCGTGGCGCGCAATTTTGCCCAAATCACATCAAGCAAACAACTCAGACGTTTTTGTGGCATAGTCAATTTCTACTACAGATTCATTGCAAATTAGGCCCAGGTCATGCAACCTCTCAACTCCATGCTGTCTAAGACCAAAAAGAACTCTCCTGTTGAGTGGTCTAGTGAGGCTTGCGATTCGTTTTCTCTCACCAAAGAAGCTATTTCAGTATTGCTCGCGCTGTGGAATTGGCTCATCCTTCTCCAGGAGTTCCCCCCCCCCCATCAGCGTCGCTTCAAACGCATCCTCAACTCCCATAGGTGCAACCTTGCAGCAGAAGATTGGTGACCTATGGCAACCTCTTGCTTTCTTCTCTCGTTCTCTTTCTGACTGTCAACAGAGGTATACTACGTTTTCACGTGAGCTGCTTGGTATATATTTAACAATCTGTCACTTCCGTCCATATTTGGAAGGGAGTGACTTCACTATCTTTTCTGACCATAAGCCCTTGGTCGGTGCTTGCTATTCCCGTTCCACGTCTCCGGTGCACACTGCAATGGATGCTCGTCACGTTGACTTTATCTTGCAGATGACGAATGATATTCGCTATGTTCCTTGCTCTTCAAACGTCGTACCAGACGCGCTTTCACGTATTTCCCTGCTTTTAGGCACGCAACTCTCTCACACTGCGTCAATCGATCATGCGACGATAGCAATGACCCAGTAACAGGATGAAGACACGCATAGACTTCGTCATACTTCTAACCTCTTTGTTCGCGAAGTCGAATTATCAAACAGTCTTCCCAGGTGCATCCTGGTCGACTATTCATTGCCTGACTGTCCTTGTCCTCATATTCCTCTCGCGTACTGTCGGCATATTTTCGACCAAATTCACGGTCTTTCACATCCTGGCATCAATGCAACACGCAATCTCGCCGCACATCGCTTCGTATGGCCAGGTATGAATGCTGACGTGGCTAAATGGACTCGCTCATGCCTGGCATGTCATCATGCTAAAGTCCATCGCCACATGAAAACTCTTTTGGTCTCTTTTCGTCTTCCTTCGTCACGTTTTGACGCAGTTCACGCCAATCTAGTAGGCCCTCTTCCTTACTCCCGTGGTTGCAATTACTTTTCATCATGATCGATCGTTTTACTCGTTGCTCAGAGGCAGTTCCTATCCCGGACACCAGAGCCTCCACCGTCACTCAAGCTTTCTTCTCAGGATGGGTTACTTGTTTTGGTGTTCCGTCCACGATCATGACTGACCCTGGAAGCCACTTTGAATCTTACCAATGCGATGCACTCATGTCACTACTTGGCTCCTTTCGCCAACGTATTACCGCGTACCATCCAAAGAGCAACGCCGCGGTTAAACGTGTGCACAGGACCCTCAACGCAAGCTTACGTTCCACAGATCCCAACATCACTTGGGTGGAGAAGCTAACTTTGATCTTTTTAGGATATTTGCTCGTCCTTGAAAGAGGATTTGGCAAGTTCTGGAGCTGAACTGGTGTATGATACTCAACTTCGTCTCCCTGGTCAATTCTTTTCTTCTTCTGACGGACCTCTACTTTCTCCCCTCGGTCCGGCTTCTTTTTTACACGATTTTGTACGGGTGATGGCTGAAGTTAAGCCTACTACCCCTAGAATGTCTGCCAATCACGAAACCTTCGTGCGGAAAGAGATGACAAAATGTTCCCATGTTTTTGTCTGTTGTAATTAAACTCGGTCTTCCTTGCAATCTGTCTATGATGGACCCTTTTTCGTAATCTCTAGAAAGCCCAAGATCTTCGTCCTTCAGCTTAGCATTAAGCAGAATACTGTTTCCATAGACTAAATGCAACCCGCCTTTGTTGAAAATGTTAACCTTGAGCACCCTCTTCCCACTTATTCTCCCACTATAACCCTTTATGGTCCATAACGTCCCCAAAATACCCTCCAAACCACTCTTACAATCACCCCTGCTACACAAACCTTACCTTCCGTTTGGCTGCCTCCGCCTCTTGTGTTGCAGTACCCTTGTCGGTAGCGGTGGTGAGACAGGAGCAATGTCTCCACTACTGGTCACCCCATCAGCGGAAAACCAGACTCAAGACTCTTACGTCCTGCTTGACGCCATCTCGAAAGGAACCAAGAGGCGGACCACCTTCGCTCCGTCAACCTCAACTCGTGTCGGTACCTCGTTCGACGCAACTGGTAATGCCACAGTGAATATGTGTCCCCGTGGTCGCAGTCAAACCACGGTCACTGTGACCAGAGGTGGGCAGTATTTAAATATATTTATGTATTTAAAATTGTATTTGTAAATACATTTGAAATTATGTATTTAAATACTGTTTGCAAATACTTTACTGATAATAGGTTTATATAGCTGTTAAGAACGTGTAATGCATGTTTTAGTTTGTCACAACTTGTCTGAAACAAACGGTTGACTGCGTGAGCCGGTGAGGGAAGATTGCTTGCATCAGTTCAAATTCAGTTAACAGATGGTCACAGTTGTGTTCGGTTTTATAGTGAGAGCAGTCAGCGTTATTTCCACTGTTGCATGGCAACTTCAGCTTCTTCGAAAGAGTGTGAAATGGAGAGATTAGACAATAATAAAGACGAGGAAGATAAAGAATCATGTAATTATAGTCATCCTTTACTAGATGTTAATTTTTTTTTTAGAGTAAAATCTTCCGACGGGAAAAAAGTGAAGTGTGTATGTATATCATGCAATGGCTAAATCTCTGCGGCGAGCAATTCTATTTCCAATCTACGCATTCATTTGAAGGTGGGAATTTATTAAAGCTAATTATATGATACTTAATTGAATTGACAAGTTTCATTATTTCTTATTTACAAAAATGGCAAAATTGCTAGAAGGTAACGATAATGTTAAGTAGCATAGGTTTACCAAGCACGAACCTACCTGCTTCCTTTTACAACACCTTTATTTATAGTATATGCTGATTGAATTAACGTGAATTATGGCAACGTGAAACAAATGTCTTTCAATTATCTGATCATGTACATTTATCAACAGAGAAAGCATCCTGCTTTGTTTGAAAAAGCGGATAACTACCTAACAGCTCAAAGAAAAAATTCAAAAAGAAAATGTTCAGTATTAGACGATGGTCCTTCATGCAGCAAGGATTGAAGTAAAGACATTACCGGAGTGTTTTGCGGTGAATACTAAGAAGGTCAACCAATCTGTTGTTGATATGCTGATGCACTTTTTATCATACAAGGTGTGCATCTCCTATCAGCCATGGAGCAACCAGCTTTTATGAGATTAATTAAAGGTAAGTTCTGAGTTACAAATGTTGTTTAAAATTATAGTATTAGTAGTAAGGTTAAGCTCTTATAACGACCGAATACTAAAGCGTTCGGATCATTGATCACTACGTAGGATATATAACGAAGTTAAATAAAGGAAGACATATACAAACAACAGAGGTTAATATATTACAATAATTTCATGAGAATCCACATACATATATTCTTAAAGCGCGTTATCATTTACTTGAAGATATTATTAAATACATTTTTTGCAGGAATAATTAGTACAATTATTGATCGATTATATGTAGTTATTAGATGAATTCCTATAACGATGTATTTCGTTATAGTAGCAATACCTGTATATCATTATGCCAAAACTACATGCCCGCCCGTCAAAAATGTAAGAAATAAAGTTTGATAATGTATGTATATATTATTAACAATACTGAAAGTCAATATTTTACTATGTAATTTTGAATGTGGTGGACTAAAAATATATTTATAAATTAATGTACCAGTATAGGATATTCATATAGCTACATTTTCTATATAAAATTTTATATGCATACCATATATTCTCATTTCACTGTGAAAATCAATTTCACTCACAATTGTCACACATTCCACTACTGCAGGGCTAAATTCTTCAGTTGACGTCATTTCAAAGCCGACGCTAGGCCGAAATCTTATAAAAGAAGAGAAAGTGACAAGAGCTCTACTAAAAAATAAACTAGACAGCACCTCTTACTTATGTCTTACTGCAGATATTTAGTCAACTCATTACCGTAGTTTTTTGGGGCGTTACAGTTCATTGGGGATGTTAAGCTTTTGCTCTTTTTAAAATATTAAATTGAAAATGTCTTTACAGTTAGGGAGTTATCAGCTCTTGGCTTAAAGCAGACGTATTTGTTGGTGGAATTTATCTCGATTATATTAATATGTAAAATTATGGAAACATTTTTCATTTTATTTCAGCTTGAGGAAGCTGCTATAGCGTAGGAGAAGTGCAGGCGAGCGGCTTAAAAGCTTCGTTTGAATAAGTCTTTTATGAGACTTAGGATGGCCGAGTGGATTCGCCGCTGGCTAACAGTAGTCCAGTGACACGGGAAGCTGTTCGCAACTCACCTACGCTATTATTTTTTTCTTTGCCCCTTTTCTTACTCCCCTTTATTTACAATGGTGCCCAGACCCGGGGGGGGGGGAGCGTTAGCCCTTGGATAACATTTCCAAACGGGCTCTCTTCATTTCTTCAAAATATGCTCCGCTTCTAGGAGAGGGGTTGTATAGCGTACGAGAAGTGCAGGCGAGCGGCTTAAAAGCTTCGTTTGAATGAGTCTTTTTTGAGACTCAGGATGGTCGAGTAGATTCGCCGCTGGCTAACAGTGGTCCAGCGACGCGGGAAGCTGTTCGCAACTCGCCTACGCTATTACTTTTTCTTTGCCCCTTTTCCTACTCCCCTCTATCTACACTGTTCTTGCCCGTCAGAGTGGAATATTGACAGTGTGTTGCTTCAAAGGAGAACATAACTACATCAAGATTGCTGAACATATGGAGAATATCATCAAGGAATACGATATCCCCCTGCAGAAAATCACGAGCACCGTGACTGATAAGGGCTCTAATTTTGTTAAAGCGTTTAAGGAATTTGCAGTCACTGCTTCAAATGTGTCCACAAATTCAGAAGATGGAATACAGGTGGGAGAAGAAGATCAGGGTGAGCACGAGCTGGGGGATAGTTTCTTAATGAGAAATGCCTTAGATTAGGAAGAAGACCTTTCGTCTGATCAATGCAGCATCAGCCTACCTAAGCATGTGCGCTGTGCTTCACACTCACTCAGTCTCGTCACCACAACTGATACAAAACAAGCACTGAAAATATCTTATTTTTTAAATATCAATCATGCTGCGATGGGGAGATGCTCATCATTATGGAACAAAAGCGTTCGTCCAAAATCAGCAGAAATGATCAAAACTGTTATCAACTGCTGATCAAAGGTGACTTGCATTATAAGGTGGGACTCTCTGTTTGATGCATTGTCATTACTTTTAAAACACAAGGACAAATTACATCAACTCATGATGTCCCTTGAACTTCCATTGTTCAGAAGTCACGAAATTGAATTTATTGGAGAGATTTCTCAGTTTTGGCTCCTATTGCAGGGGCAATTGATCGCCTACAGGGAGAACAAAAGTGTTTTTATAGAAAATTGCTTCCTACCTTGCTCACTGTAAAGAAAAAGCTCAAGAGCCTTTAGTCCCGTTCTCTGAAATTTTGCCAACCTCTTCTATGTGCAGTCACTAAGGGCTTTGGAAAGCGCTACCAATCTTATTTGACCTTGGCAAATGAAGCCAGCGTTACAGATGTCATTATTGCATCAACAAGCAATCCATTCTTCAAACTCCGTTGGTTAGATATCAGTATTTCATGGGACAGTTCAAACCACCGCGACTCTATTAAAAATATTATGATTCAAGTGATTGAAAATTTAGCAGAGGGACCCGAAGCTGAATCATCCAGTGGTGTATCGGACAGTGACGATTATTTTGGATTTACAAAACCCATTCAAACACGATCAATCGCAGATTTAGAATTGTTCAGTTACCTTCGGGATTCAAATAAAACACTTTAAAGTTTAGATAGATATCCAAACATAAAAAAAATATTTATTAAATACAACACCACCCTTCCGTCTTCATCTCAGGTGAGACGTCTCTTCTCGTTAGGTTGATTGATCTTATCTCCAAAACAGAATTCTTTATCTGGCGAAACATTTCAGCAACTGATATTACTTAAATGTAATGCTGATATAAATAGCTAACTGAAATTTCATTCTATGGAACTTTCTATTTTTTTTGTAGTACCTAAGTCCAATTGACATCCAATCCTACATTAGCAATTATAATATACAATTTCATTTTAATGGATATTTTTTTGTTTTGATACCAATGGTTCTTATCGATCGTCATTATATATCATGTATTTGAAATCTATTTAAAAATATGTCTAAATACATTTAATGTATTTAGTATTTAAATATTAAATACATTTTCAAAAAATATTTAATATTTAGTATCTAAATACATTTTTCTTATGTTATTGGGGGGGGGGCATCTTTTATTATTTTATTTATTTATTTTTCAATATCTTTCTTCATTTTGAGATTTTCTCTTTATCGAATTTATTTACTTCTTTCTTGACGGTAATTCCTTTTTTCTTTAAGTTGGCCCTTCAAACATTGTCTTCCATTTATCTTGACTTAATATTTTTGTTGACTGGGTTAGTTCTTGATCTTCGATTTCTTTCTTGATGCTTTTTCTTAATTTACTTCCAATTATCTTGAGTTGATTTCTTATTGATTCTCGATGAGTTAGTCCTTGAAGTTGTTTTCTTCTGTTTTTCTTTCTTGAGGCGATCCATTTATCTTGAGTCTTCTTATTAAGTTAGTCCTACTTCCGTTTTCCTTGACTTCCGTTTTCTTCTTGAGATTTCTTCATAAAAGGTTTTTCGACTGTTGAGTTTCGAACGCGGTACCGGTAGATTTAAACGCCAATACTCTAGCCATCACGTCACGGCTTAGTCCATCAGGAGTTGGTAATATTTATATTATCCAGTTAGAAGGAATTTGTCTCTAATACATTTTCGCACCCCTACAATGTATTTAATATTTAGTATTTAAATACTTTAAATGTATTTAGTGCCCACTTCTGACTGTGACACGCTTCATTTGCTTCCCAAGGAGACCTCGACGTTATCAGAACTAGCAAGATCATATTTCTTTGGTGGGGAGTATTTGTAGCACTGCCAGATTCTTATAATCCTCAGTAATCCAAAGGTAAATAAAATAATGTATATTATGTATTTCTGTAGTACTCCAAAAATAAATTAAAATATATTTACCGTTCAAAGTAATTTGTATCCAAATTACTTATATATATATATATATATATATATATATATATATATATATATATATATATATATATATAGAGAGAGAGAGAGAGAGAGAGAGAGAGAGAGAGAGAGAGGAATTAAAATGTAACGTTACCCAGAGGGCCAAGCGGACATATATATTAAAATCCCTCTTCAGAGAGAGCGAGAGAAAACAACAAGTAATTGAGGTGCGTGAGAACAATAGGCGTTTGACTAACAGTCAAACTGCTGAATGGCTCTGATCTCCCCGCCGAGTGGGTACTCGAGTTGAGCTGCCCAGATCAAGGAAGCGGCAAAAGGCCATTAATCAGCTCTAATAAGAAACTGGCCCACAGCGAAATTGAGGAAGAAATACATCTAACTGACGGTTTGAACAACTTGCTAGGCAAAACACCCAGTTAATCACCGAACTCAAAAGATCCGATTACCTACGAGGTCAGGAGGCCCACGGTTAAGGCGCCAAAAAGCGGCGTCATATCAAGAGACCACCGAGGAGAAATAATGTGACGTTTTTCGGTGCCTCTCATTAAGAAGCAGACCTAGACTCCGCGGTAAATATTTAAGTTAATTTATAAATTAATATATATATATATATATATATATATATATATATATATATATATATATATATATATATATATATATATATATATATATATATATATATATATATATATATATATATATATATATGGTTAATTCTTGGTGTTTTTACTGGATCATTGCGCGTTGACGGGCTCTTTCCTTAAAACTTATTAAACGCTGTGGTACTCTCCTAACTATTTTCCTTCCTAAGTGGTGTCAGACTGACCCACTAAAGCTCATTAAATATATAAATACTTTGAAAAAGAGGTATTATATCGGAGTAAATGTTAAACGGCCAACAGTTGAAGAATAATTCTCCGACAAAAGTAGGGAAGCAATTTCTCGATATATATATATATATATATATATATATATATATATATATATATATATATATATATATATATATATATATATATATATAGTGGCGGCTCGTGGGTATCAATAAGAGTGAGGCCAGGTAAAAATATTATTAGTTAGTTAGGTTACTATTTTTTTTTTTATATATAGGCAACCTAGCTATTAAAGTACTATAATCTCAAATTTTTAAATAAATCTCACATACTAACCTTTATTTATTTGTCTAAGTAATCAGCTCTTTGGTTTTTCATCTGAGCAAAAGTATTAATTACCCTGCTGTTGTAATCTCCGATTTCGCTTATATATTCCTTATGAATGGATAGACACGCGAGACTGTTCAACCTATCTTGTGACATGGTATTTTGTAGAAAGGTCTTTTATTTCCTTCATTGTGCTAAAGCTTCACTCTGAATCAGCAGTTGGAAACGGTGTCACAAGCATAGGTGGGCGTTATCGCGATAACAATATCGGGTTATCCGATATTTTTTCCGCGTTATCGATTAATCGGTATCGCTGATAATTTTGGTTCCAAACTAGCGATAATCGATAATTTCAGTTCCGTTTTTGGTTCTAGTGTAGCCCAACGGGCGAGCCACGCGTGCCTTGGAGGCAGAAATATATAACTCCGAGCTGTTAGGAGGATCCTCAACACCTATGAGGAGATGAAGGAGAGCTTCACCAGGTAAGAAACTAAGAAACAGTATTCAAATATTTTTACTATTGTATTATATGATAACGCTATATATAGTCAATAACACTGGTCTGCGTCAAAAATGTACCTTAGGTTTTCTATAGTATTTCTTAATAAAATTGACCTCCTAAATCCGAATCTGGCATCCATTTTTCTCTATCACCTCCAGTTTTTGCGATACAGGGGGTGATAATAATTTTATAGTTTATACATCTCCTATATTACATCAAATTTCAATAGTTTTTGCACTGCTCTATTCGCAGTAAATTTTGTGTACATTTTAAGTAATTATGCAAATAGGTTTATATTTTGCAGGTTAAAAATTGCTTAGCATTATAATAATAAGAATAATAATAATAGTGGTTGAGTTAAAAATGAACAAAAAATGTATGAATAGCTCCGACAGATTTTGCTATGTTTGCGGCAAAGTGACTTTTCCCGAGCAGCAAAGTACAATCCCTCCTGTAATTAAATCTTTGTATCATGCATATTTTGGAGTAAGGAGGAGATCAAGATAAAAGTTTTGAACCACATATCTGCTGCAAGGGATGCTACATAAGTTTAAGACGCTGGAGTCAGGGCGAACAGAAGTCCCTCTCTTTTGGTGTTCCCATGGTGTGGAGAGATGGCAAGGACCACACTACGGACTGCTATTTTTGCATGACAAATCTTAAAGTTGAGCATTGTATCAAGTACTTAAGCTTTCTGTATTATACTGGCTCCTGAAAATGTCATTATTATGCAAAGACTTAGCATAAAATTAAAAACTAACATAGTTCACTTCAGCATGAACATATCCTTTACTAAACATTTATGTACTATCTGCAACTCCAAATCAATTCCTTTATGTAATATGCAATTATATTTTCCACAGGTATAAATAAGAAGAATAAACATAGTGTGGCATATCCGGATGTTCCTTCTGCCATCAAACCCCTGCCCTATGGCCCAGAAATTCCTATACCTTCTCCCCCTGAACATATAGAGGTACATGAAGAGATTAATATGGAAGTTGACCAAGATTATGACACATCTGAGTCTTATCAGGTTTCCACACATGATATGATCGCAAGACCATTCACTCAAGTTCAGTTAAATGACCTGACCAGGGATCTGGGGGTTTCAAAGGCGAATACACAACTTCTTGGCTCTCGACTTCGTGAAAGTAATCTTCTCGCCTAAGAAACAACATTTAGAGGGTTACAGAAATAGAGAAGAAGAGTTTCGAAGCTATTTTTTACAGCATTCTTCCAGCTCTTTAGTATACTGCGCCAATATTAAAGGACTTGTTGAGGCTCTTGGAATTCCCTACAACCCATTAGAATGGAGACTGTTCATAGATTCCTCCAGTAGAAGTTTAAAAGCTGTGTTACTGAATATTGGTAACAAGATAGCTTCCGTTCCTATAGGCCATTCAATCCAACTTACTGAAAGTTATGAAAATATGAAAAAATTGCTGGATGCAATAAATTACTCTAGCTATAAGTGGAGGATATGGGGTGACTTAAAGGTAAGATCATTTTACACTTGGCATTTCTAAGCTTTTTGATATTGACATTTTCATTTTGAATTGTTAATACTTGTATACACCTTTTGGTCAACTTACATTTTACAAGAATGCAAATCTGGAAATCATGAGTCATTTTTGAGTTATATTTTTTGTTGAAGTGTGTCCCTATAGGTTAATGCATTCTATTGGGTTAATGGGGAACTTATCCTAATTAAGAAGGTATACAACACAACTCAATAAACTCAAAATAAGATGTACATATATTCAATTAGTTCCAATACGATGATTTAATGCATCGGCATAGGGGATTTTTCAGTACATATTCATATTCTTATTGTTTTAAGAAATATTACTTTGAATTTGTTTTTAGAAATATTACACTGAATTTACATACCGTGCTAAATTTTTTTCAGGTAGTGTCTCTTACGCTTGGGACGCAAACAGGCTACACGAAGCATCCCTGTTTCCTATGTTTATGGGACAGTCGTGCAGATAGTATGCACTACGAGAAAAAGGTTTGGCCTCTACGAGAAGCATTTAGAATTAGATCAAACAATGTGATAGCTGAACCTTTAGTGCCTCCTCAAAAAATACTCCTCCCTCCACTGCATATAAAGCTTGGCATAATGAAAAATTATGTCAAAACCCTTAATAAAGTAGGCCAAGCTTTTAAATTTCTTCTTCAAAAATTTCCACAAATCAGTGACGCTAAGCTCCATGGGGGAATTTTTGATGGACTTCAAATCAGGAACTTGATCAGCAATTTGATGCATCAATGAAGGACATAGAAAAAGATGCCTGGAAAGCTTTCAAAGCTCTAGTTAGCAATTTTCTAGGCAATAAAAGAAGCCTAGAAGAATATGTTGCCCTGGTCAATCAGCTCTTAACAAGTCTCAAACATTTGGGAGCTCGAATGTCTATAAAGATACACTTTTTACACTCCCATCTCGATTATTTTCCCGACAACTGCGGGGATTACAGTAAAGAACAGGGGCATAGATTCCACCAGGACATAAAAACAATGGAATCCAGGTACCAGTGTAAATGGAACGGAAACATGCTTGCTGACTACTGTTGGTGTTTGAAGCGTGATGCACCAGATGAGAGGCACAAACGAAAATCGTCAAGGGCGTCTGTTCTTCGAAATTATAATTATTTTCTTTATTATGTTGCATTCTTTTATTTTTTGTTTATTAAAAGAATTATAGTTTACATATGTGTATTCCTGTTTATATGATATAACAGTAATATTGCATTATTAGATAGAGAAAGGTTTTTTTTTTAAATTCAGAAAAAATGAGGTAATCTCAATGAAAATGGTGTATGCTGTATTGAGAAAATCTGACCTGATTGAACAAATATACATTCATTTTTGAGCTCAGGAGGTTGGATTCATTAAGAAACCACAAAGAAATCCTGGGGAACATAAAAAAATTTCAAACGCAGGCCTGTGTAATCAATATTGTATTATAATTTTGGATTTATCGATTATCGATTTATCGGTTATCGCGCCCACCTATGGACTCACAAGGACAATTTCGAGCAATTTTGATACTTCAGAGAATGTTTCATTAAAGCTGTTTTCATTTATGAATTTTAGTAAGTTACTAATGTTTGGAATTTTACCGAAAATATCATTTGCATACAAAAGGGATTATTCACATTTTAATTTTTCTTTATTAAGTATTGAAGAATTAGTAGAAATTACCTCAATATTATCGGTATAAAAAGAGGTTCTGTAGAGTTTAAAATCACCTGGCTTTATTATTTTTAAATGAATAAAACATATCTGACGCTTCAAAGTTTGCTTTTAATTCATCTATAATTTTATTGCGCTCTTCTGCTGCACATGATTCCAAATAAGAAAAAGAAGGATGAGATGTTTTCCTTTTACGCCTTTTATTTGCTGTGATGTTAAGTTTTCTGTTATTGATTTTGATTGGTCACTATTATTGGAATATTCGGACACATTTTCACGAAATTGGATAATAGCCATTTCAAAATTCTTGAGAGCTTATTCAGAATTAATGTTGTTTGCGTTTCTAAACCGTAAGATTCCAATAAGAATACCAACATGTTTGAACATATCATAAAATAATTCTAAAAAGAAAATAACTTCTTCATCTTCCAACATTTCTTAAATCCAATAGATTCACAAATGCTCTTCTGATCCAATTCTTCTTCATTCTTCATTTTAATAGTAGTAAAGCACTCTATTATTTGTTTTCTGTTTTCACGTTTTGCAATAATTATTCTAGATTGAAAATTCCAATGTCTCTCACAAACTCTCGGAATCTGAACAGTACAGAATTTCTACAGCTGACTTTTGCGCTTGGGTGAAATATTGAAAAATACCAATTCCATTTATACTTGAAAAAAAAACAACAAACAAACCAAAAAACAAGTTGATCCTTTTATTATTTTTTTTCTTAATGATCAAGATTAATTGGTGTGCGTAGCAATGAGCGTAATGAGTCATCGACTTATCGTCAGCTGCCTCGGGCCAAACTTGCCTGGCCCATATTTTGACCTATTGAGTCACATTGTAAAAAGGATGATATAAGGCGGCAGGTGAGTGGGTTCAAGAAAGAGATAACACATAGGCTTAAATTGGCCTGATAATGTGGGCCCTTTGGCATTCGTTTGGAAGAGGCTTTGAAGAAAAAAAAATTATACGCCCAATACAGACATTGCATGGATTAACATGTTTTGATAGGAAATTTATCTTGTATACTTTTAATTTTTTATTCATTTTGTTGGTGGGGCCCGGCCTCTCTGGCCCAATGTACAAGCCGTCACTATATATATATATATATATATATATATATATATATATATATATATATATATATATATATATATATATATATATATATATATATGTGTGTGTGTGTGTGTGTGTAAGTGTAACTAGACTCAGAAAATTTGTAAATGCAATCTTCCACTCTTGGCCAGGGGCGGCTGGTCCTCAGGGGCTGGTGAAATGCAACCCTCCTTGTCTCAGCCTTGCCAGGCAGATGATAGATAAGTGGTTAATTCATATTATTAATTAATTTTATACAAATAAATAATATTATACTTTTATATTCCCTTCACTATTTTTTTCATTTAACACAAAATACTAGCAGATTTAATAATTAATTCAACTTTACAGTAAAACATTTTTTCCAGAGTTGGCGGCAACGCCAACTCGTTGCGAGCTGCAACTAGTACAGCCCGATTTCCCGGGATTACAGTGTGTCCTCCTTCAGTGGTAGTGAAACAAATACTCGTATAAAACAATAGTGCATTACGTCCGTGATTCGTGAATACTAGTCAGTTTTAGCACCCTCCGTGACGACCGAAGCTTAGTTTTAGTGTCCTGGTTACTTCAATACTACATATTCTGCTTAATAACATGATAAATGTTCTTCATAGTTTTGGCAACGCATACATTTTAAATTATGAAGTACAAAACGTAACGTTTGTACGGCTACATTAGTAGTAGGCCTACTGTCTTACAGAATAATATGATATAAAAACCCCCTTTCTTGATCGGGTCACGATAGATACTAGGTCTGAGTCCGACTCAACACTCCTCCAAGGAATTAAGCAATTAACTACCTAATACAGTATTTTTCCTCTACATGATGGTATATTCCATTTCCTGTGCAAATTCTTAATTTCATTGTTATGAATTTTTATATGTATTAACCTATATCAGTCCGGCCAGCCGACACTGCGTGAGCACTGAGCTGTCACTAGTCGTGAGGCCAGTGCTGAGGCGAAGCCTAACCTAATTTAACTTAACCTAACCTAACCAAACCTGATAATTATAATACAGAAAAAATCATAACAATGAAATTAAGAATTTACACAGGAAATGGAATATACCATCATGTAGAAAAAATACTGTATTAGGTGAATTAATTACCTGGATTAACAAATACTGATAAAATCAGAATAATTTAGCTTCGGTTGTGGCTTATATGTAATCTGTTTCTCGCTTGGCTTATCGGTTATTTATATATTTTTTTTATCCATAGGTTGATCAAGAACAATCATGGCAGGTCCAAGCTGTCAAGTTAAGTATTTACAAGGCATAAACTTTACTCGTCTGACACTGAGTGAAAAGATTGACATTAAAACAAAAGGAAGACCTTCACCAGTGCTGTCCCTTGAACAAAATGCCAAGAGCAGGAATCTAGAAGACGCACGCAAATTTAACTTGGGTGTTTATGAAACAAATGATTGGCTCTGTGTATGTGAAGAGGCTAATGCTTTGTTTTGCTTCTCATGTCTCTTATTTGGTGGGGACCTAGCCTGGACGAAGAGTAGCATGAGAGACATGAGACATTTACAAGATAAAATAGTTAAACATGAAAAATCAGCCAAAAACTTACATAATGTGGTTAGTCTTTCGTTACTGGGCAGTGTAAACATTGCAATTGACAGTCTATATGCAGAGCTCATTTCAGTAGCAAAGCACAGTGAACAACTAATAAGAAACAGAGCTGTTCTTTCAAAACTTGTGTATTGTGTAAAGTTATGTTGCAAGTTCGAACTCCCACTCACAGGACACGATGAAGGGCCTACTTCCACGAATCCTGGAGTATTTCGTGGAATAGTAGAGTTTGCTTGTGAACTGGATTCTAGCTTAAATGCTCATTTAAAGACTGCAACAGTATTCAGAGGAACATCTAATACTATACAGAATGAAATCTTGGAATCAACATTAGAAATATGCAGAAACATGATTAAAGGAGAAGTAAAATCCACAAGTTTTGTAGCAGTGATGTGTGATGAAACAACAGACATTTATGATAAAACACAGATGGTAATTGTTTTAAGATATGAGATAGATGGAAAACCTGTTGAGAGATTCTAGGGATTTTTTAACCCTCTCAGCTTGACTGCTGAAGACCTATCAAGTGTGCTATTTGAAGAGCTACAGACATTAATTGGTGATTATCCTCATAAGCTTATCGCTTATTTACGATGGTGCAGTTGCATTAAGTGGATATAAAAGTGGTGTACAAGTTAGAATAAAAGAAGTATATAGCCATACTCAATTTGTACATTGCTATGCACACCAACTGAACTTGATTTTGGAAAAGGCAGCATCACAAAATTCTAAAGTTAGTCTTTTTCAACAGTTTGTCAGGAATAGGAGCTTTCTTTTCTAACTCTCCACAAAGAATGGCCACATTAGAGAGTGTTGCAGATTCCAACAGAATCCTAGGCCTTCGACAACACGCTGGAACTTTAAAAGCAGAACTGCGAATGTTGTGTATGAAATGTAACATATAATCATTGAATGTTGCAGTAAACTAGAGTCATCTAACTCAAAGGTCACTAGTTTAGCAGCAGCTGGTATCAAGGGAATGTTAAAGGATCCCGAGTTCAATTTTTTAGTATTATTTTTCTCTAAAGTAATGCCCCATGTAGATATTTTGTTTTCACAGCTTCAATCCAGAAGTATTGATGCAGTTAAAGCTAATGCTGCATTGAATGTTTTCAATTCTTCAGTTCAAAGGATAAGAGTTGCATGTGATGAGTGTGATACAGAGATGCAAGAACTACCTGAAGCAAAAGGAAGGAAACCTGAATTGCCTGAGACAGGTAGAACAACAACTGCAAAGGAGGTGTGTGATGTAATTATTATGCAGTGTAGAGAGAGATTTCGCTTCACTAACCATCTGGAAGCAAGCAAGTTACTTCTAGTGAACAATTTTCCTATATATTCCATTAATTTCCCCAATAATGAACTTGCACAGACAGTTGAAGCTTACCCAATGCTTGTAAAAGAAAAATTAAGAACTGAACTTACAGTGCTATACACCAGAGAAGATTTATGGAAGTCACAAAACCTCACAGATCTACTCAAGAAAATAAATGATAATAATTTATAGTCAGCATTTTCAGAAACTGTCAAGTTATTGAAAATTCTAATTACAACTCCAATGACAACAGCCGAAGCAGAAAGGTGCTTTTCAACTTTGAAAAGGAATAAAACTTTCCTGCGTAGCCTATGGCTACTGAAAGACTGTCTGCTTTAGCAATGTCATCAATTGAAAGTGCAATGGTAACGGAATCAAAGAACTTCAATGAAGCTGTCATAAATAATTTCGTTACAAGTAAAAGCAGGCGCATGGATTTTATTTTCAAGTAGGCTAACTAACTAGCCTACTTCTGCATATAATCCCCTTTTCCTAACTTCCACTAGTACCAGTCTACCCTCCTCCTCCATTTCCCCAAGCCAAGCTGCCTATCTAAGGACCTGAAATCCTTGACTTGACTGCTGTGCTGTAGGCTGATGACTGCTGTGGATAATTAAATGCAAGATAAGTAAGTATAGTACTATAGTTTTATTTTTTTTAACATTATATTGTAATTTGAAATTATTATGCAGTCCCCCCACTTTTTTTACCATGAGCGCCACTGCTCTTGGCCGCACCTTCATCCAAAAAGACCCCAATAATTTACTCATTACTATTGCAATCCGTTAACATTCTTTGTTCTCTTAATATCCTGTTACTATCCGGTTAACATTCTTCATCCTGTGAATATCCTATCCTGTTAAATAATTTTTTTAACATCTAGCATCAAGTTATTATACATTTAATTACCAATTAATATCTCGTGAATTGCCTTTTTAATTCTTGTACATATCCATTAAAAAATAACTCGTTGTATTCTAATCTACACATAGTATATAACCGATCAATTATCTGTGTTCCATTTGTTAATTCTAAAATACATTTTATTTTTGTACGATCTCATTAAAATCCCTCGTGTGTTTACCGCATTCCGTTGCGTAGGTCGAATCTAAAAATTAAACCTTCATTTCTATCAATCAAATTTATGTGTATAAGATATTATATTTATATACTAACAAGGTAAACAATATAATAACCAGTGCACATAAACATCGACCGCTGAATAATTTATAATTAAATTTGATATTAACCAAATTTAATTATTTTGTTATTGCACCAAATGCTATTAGATATCGATTGACAAGCCGTTGTGGCCTGAAAATCGATGTGTTCTGAGGTTTGTGAATTTTTGCTTAGAAACCAACCCAAGATTGGTGGAAATGAGATTATTGTCGAGATATATGAAAGCAATTTTGGAAAATATATATATAATAGAGATAAGGAAGATACGGGCGTTTGGGCATTTTGGGGTATTGCCGAGTATCGAAAAAGAAATTGTTTTACCAATACTGGACCGTTTGGCAGATACATTGATACCTTTATTACAATAGTACACTTTGCCCGGTTCAGTAATTAAGAGTAACACGTGGAAGGCTTACGATTCATTAAGTGATATTGGGTATACTAATTAAACAGTAATCATTCTTTAAATTTTGTTGACCCTCAAAATGGAGCCCATACTTCGTTCAGTGACGTTGATCACCTAGTCTGCGAAAAGGGATAGCGGTCTCCTTTTTCACCCCTCCTTTATTACTTGCAAGCTTGACTACGGGACCGTGTTCTTTGCGCCCATAGTCGAATGTAAATTGCGGAAGGTGGACTCGATCCACCACACTGGTCCCCGTTTGGCGCGAGCCCAGTGTCTCTTTCAGTCGCCAACATATCTATCAGTCCGCAACCGTTCTCAAGGGCGCCTATACCGTCGTGAGATCCCATTCATATTCTTCGAGACTTTAATGTAGCTCTCGGGCTGGTCACGACTCTGATCCCAAAACCTCTACACAGGCCGGAGTATTGCGTTCGAATTTTTTTCGAGCACACGCCGTGACACGTTGCTGCCATTCAAGTGTACACGATTAGACCAAATCCGAATAAAGGTCGGCTTTCACACATTATCGTGCTTGTTTGAAGCAGGTGGGTCTCTACCCGGTGCTGCGCGTGTCTTCACGGCCAAGCTGGTTGAAATATATTGAGTCATGACTGCCCTCGAGGCTTTGGAATCTCTGCACACCCTTGTTTGGAGTATTCGTGGTACCGAGATTATCTTGTGTTGAGTTCCTGCCCATGTACGGATTGCAGGAAATGAGCCCGCTGATTAGGGTGCCATACAGTCTACAATGACTAAAAGACTGCATCACCTTTTCGCTCTTCCCCACTCTGACTGCACGGTAGGAATCAGATTAACTCTCGGGCTGTCTTGCTAGAGAAGATCTGAAACAGCCGATGGGAACTTAAAATTGCGTGTCATCGCACCGCGACTTGTCCCGTGGACGTATTCTATAATGCCTCGATGACTTCAGTTCCTCACCTTTCCCCTCCAAATCGTCACACTCACTGGACATATCACCATTTGTTGGAGCGTTCCTCTGCACTTTATGGCGACGACCGATTGGTTTCCCGAGACTATCCAACAGATTCTTGTCAAATGTAGGAATCTGTCACCCTAATTGCTATCTAGAAGCAGCTGCGGCCAGGGCCGGCCCTATGGTTGCTGGTGCCCAGGGCAAGCAGATGTTCGGCGCCTTTTTTAAGTATAATTATAAAAATGTTTACAAGTAAAAACTAAAAATTTTGAATAATAGAAATGAACTTATTACTTGTTTATTTTAACAAACAATGAGCAATAATATTGTTTTTATTTTTCTGGAAGATCCTTGATGGCGCTCCTAAGCACATGGCACGCCCCGAACAACTGCCCGAGTTGCCAGTACCTTGAGCCGTCACTGGCCGCGGCACCCCAATATAATATAATTTACGTATAAATACATAATTACGTGAAAAGGACTTCAAAATTATCCATGATTCACATATAACCTAATTTAATCGAAAGAAGTCCTAAAAAATTGAAAATATATAAATCTTACATTTAAAAGTTAAATGGGAAATTTGAGCGTGAAGAGTATCGCATAATTTTTTAATATTGTGGATTAATTGAGTCACGTATAGTTGACAAGGCAAATGGCATTTATTCCTCCACTCTCTGCAATCTTCCTCTTTTCGTTGTTTTTATGCGCATAATAGAGAGAAGCAATTTTCAAAATACTTTCAAGTGTCGTTAGATATTTTTATAAATGTTTGGAATACATATTTGTTTGCAATTTAGGCATTTTAAAAATGATTTTTTGGTGTCTTCCGCGGTACCCTTAGTAGGCTCTCGCAGCACCACAGTTGAAAACCACTAGCCTAGGGAGACAAGTGCCTCGTAGATCAATCACCTCTGCAGTATTTTCTCATCTCCAGGAGATTCAACATTTTTATATTTGACCCACATTCTGATTTTTCATTTCTGTAAAACAATGACCCTGAATGCAGCGTCCTCATATTTTGCCATAGTAACAAAGCGCCAATGCCTTCTGACATGAGTACCTATGGAAGGCGTGTAGCATTGCACTCTGGCGCAGTACTGCAAAGTTATTAAAATCAATTTATATTATGTATTTCTGCAGTACTTCAAAGTAATTAAAATCAATTTATATCATGTATTTCTGCAGTACTCCAAATATAAAAAATAATCATATATATATATATATATATATATATATATATATATGTATTGTAGATTCAACTTCATCAGAGTGATGAGAGATCCACCATATATTTAGTGTTGCCAACTCTATCAAGTTTCAATAAAGGACAAATAAAAAAATATGTATATATATAATTTTTCATTTCATTCTTATATATACCCATATAATAAAACAAAACTAAAAAATACTCCTTTATTAACTTAGTAAAATAATTTTTTTTTAATTATAATTATTCTGGCTTTTTGCGGACTTGAGTAATTGGGTCTCATCTTTCGTTTTTTCAGCAAATTCTAGACAATTATCTTTCAAGTTGAAGTTTATAAAAAGTTCATTTTGCATTAGTTCTACGAAGCATCTGCTTCTTTCATTTCGCCATTTAGCTGACATTACACTAAAAATCCTTTCACAGCATGCTGAAGTTCCAGGAAGTGAAAGCACAAATGAAAATATTTTGAAAATATTCAAACAGTTAAAATCACCACTTTTTAAAATCAAGTTACATTTTCTACTTGTTGTTTTGCCTCTTGTAAAGAATTCAGAGGTTTTAATAGTGTCAAAGTTTTTTTAATTAATGTTACTTCATCAAAGAGGTCATCTGTATTCAAAGTATGCTTTTATTTTATCTTCAACTCTTCAACAACTTCAATCACTATCTGGTATTTTGGAAATGAATTGTCTACAAAACTTGATTATTTTCCAAATGTTGAATTTTCATCAAAGTCGATTTTTTTTCCAAATATGTAATTGCTGAAATAAGAAATACCTTAAATTTTTCAATAATCTTTCCAACATCAGCAAGATCTAAATTTTTCATAAGTTGGTAAACATGATAGCCAAAATATTCGTCAGCATATCGAGATTTTAACTTATTTCTTAAATTCGCCAAAATATTGCAAATATCTGCTCCTGAATTTTCATTTTTCTCAATTCCTTCAACATATAGTTTAAATATCTCCATTTCATGTTACAAGAACAAAGAAGTTTGAGTAATTGTTTAGAGCATAGCCATGTAGTAGGGGCATGCCAAAGAATTTCACTAAATTCTGTCTCTACAAATGAATGAAAATCTTTAAGAGTTTCGCGTCTCTTATGACGTTGAAAAATAGCCATAAATCTTTAGGACAATATTTTCTATGTCCACATTCAAGTTTCCCAAAGCAAATTTTACTGCATTATGTAAAATGTGTGCGCATTGTAATTAGCTTAACAACACCCTCATTTAGTGTGAGGATATTGCAATTTGCATTATCGGCACTCAAACAAGAAACTCCTTTTCCAATTAAGTGGCAAATTGTCAATAATGTTTATAAGCATTTGAACATTCTCGAAAAAATCAATTATATAATTACTGGGCCAAATTACATATTAAAATACTTAACACATACTGGGAACATTTTCATGTTTTTTGTAATTTGAAGCATCAATTTGAAGACAAAAATATAGAGGTGGATCATGGTGTTACAAATCGTTCAAAACTACTTCTAATCCCTTTTTACCGATCACATTTGTAACGGATTGCCTCTGATTTAGTTGGACAACAAGATATTTTTGCTGCTAATTTTGAATCGCCATAAAGTTTTGAATATAATTTCAAACTGCAATCAAGTGAGTTCTAGGAATGATTGTATTTAACTGCATGTTATATTTGAGCTATTTCCGAAGCAACTGTGATATCTTTAAAATTTGCTTTTAGGATAAATTTATCAATTAAAGAACTGAGAGATGAAACTCTAATTTTATTTTTAGGACCATCGGAATTTTTATGCTGTGTTATTGCTAAAACACCAATGAATCCAATTTTAAAAACACTTTGGCAAATAATACACTTTTCTTCTTGTGGATTATTAGTTGCCGCCAATGATTCATAATCATTTTCCCAATTTGTGTTATATGAGCACAATCGTTTCAGTTTTTTTCATTGAGGGTTCCATCATTAAAAAAATTGATGATTAATAGTTTTAGGATTAGATATTAACATTTAACGAACTGAGATAGGTAATAAGAGTTTCAGTCATGTGCTTCCTCATGTAATTAATCGCCTTAAAAAATACACAGAAAGTAAAACTAAACACCGAACCTAGGTAGGATCTACCTACATGTACATAAGAAATTGATGCAGCAAGAAAAGACTACAAGGAACCATTCACCAACAAGCCACAACCCAACCAGTCCACACTAATTAATACATATATACAGTGAATTAGGTAGATCAACCCCAAAGGACCCATAAAAACTTCCCCAATCACAGATTTACACATACATACGAGGGGCGGTAAATTAATTTTGCAATTCGGATATAAGGAAACGAGATATGAGGAAAAGTGTTTTATTATTTTTCAATATAAATACCCTCGACTTTAATGCACTTGCGCCACTTGTCCCTGAGGTTTCAAATTCCCGAAAACCAGAAGTCTCCCGACTGCTGTTCAATCGACTCCTAGACGGCGAGCTGGACATCTTCATCCTCTCCAAACCGGCATCCACGCAGTGCAGCCTTGAGCTGGCGGAATAAAAAGTAGTCGCTAGGGCCCAGATCTTGACTGTAGGGGGGATGGTTGAGCTCCTCGAATCCGCACTCGCGCAGGGCAGCTTGTACAACTCTGGCCTTGTGGACTTTGACGACTTTAAAGTCGACCATGGGGAGTGAGGTTTCTAGGGACTCAACGGGCAGAGACCTTGGTCATGGTCAAATTGTCGTGGATGATGTTGATAACACTTCCATGTGATATTCCAAGTTCCCGCTTGATTTCTTCGACCTTCACCCGTTGATTTTCGAGGATCCTTCTCTTCACACAGGCCACATTGACCTCGTTGGTCACGTCTGACGGGCGTCCTGGACGGGGGCCATCTTCAAGGGACTCACGACCATGGCGGAACTATCTATTCCAGCGAGCAATGGTTGCATAGGAAGGGGCAGTGTCGGTGTACACTGCAACCATGCGTTCATGGATCTCTTTTGCATTCTTGCCTTCTTTGGTCAAAAATTTTATCACTGCGCGGTGCTCAACCTTCTTCATTGTTGAAAAAATTGTGACTGACGATCTACGATCAGCTACTGCTTCTTAAATACAGGAGGCAGGAGCGTGTGGTCTCAGGTCTTGACTTGTCATAACCTGTGCTAACACCCCCACAAACAGCCATCCCCCTTCCTTTGTTTTGCCCTACCGATTCGCAAAACTTATTGACCGACCCTCGTATATCCTCCCAATACAAAAGGGATTTGTTATCATACAACCTTAAATTTGTATACATCCATTTATAAATGACTCTTCATTTGCATGAAACTCTAGCAAATGTATACATGCTTAATATATACCCATATGGCCGTATTCCTAAATCTCTTGTCAAATTTTGTCTTAAACCCAGAAAGAGTCGAACAATTGACCACTTCTGCAGGCAAATCTTCCTAAGCATCAACCATTCTATTGCTGAAAAACAATTTGCCTACATCTGTCCTAACAAAGTACCACTTAATTTTAAACTGGTGTCTTCGAGTAACACCCCCAGTGTCACTTAAGAATCTTCATGGTTAATATGGTCGAAACCTGAATAAATTTAAATACCTAAAAATCAGATCCTCCCCTCCCCTTAGCATTCTCTTCTTAACCGAAAACATATCCAGTTTTTGAAGTCTGGTCTCATAGCTTAATTTTTGGAACCCAGATATAGGCTTAGTAGCTCTTCGCTGCACCCCTTCCAACATTTCTAAATCTTGCTGATTGTGGAAGAATAAGGAGAGCGAGAAGGACCCTCCCCCCCTTGACTTCCCCAGTTCGCTGTTGACCGCTCTAAATTCGTCTGCCCTATATACATCGAAAATTAGTACAAAGGAAAGACCATTAAGAGGGCATCGGGGTTTCGCGGTATGGAACCTTATCGCGACCTAAAACAATTAAGGAAGTCTGTTGGCGATGGATCTCTCTCCCTATCTAGATAATTTTGGGGTATATATTCGACAGTTAAGAATTCACAGGCAGATTGTGTTTAAAGCCTCCGTCCAGTACTTTAGGCGTAACGTCTTCGTTAGTCGAGAGGAAATCGACTACATTCTCGTCTAGAGAAGAATTGATTGATTGTCGAAGAGCCAAGGAAGAGTTAGTCGTCATTCAGTGTTGTTCGTGGAAATAGTCAGGCGTGCTTCAACCCTTCTCACCACGTCTTCGGATTTTAAGGATCGGAAAAGCTATCCCCGAAGCACTCTCCATTTGCCTCTTAAGAATAAGAGCCCCCTCCCCCCACTTCACTCTCCCAAAGTTGGATTGAGTGTACCGTGAGACGCCCACAAGTTCAAGGTCGAACTTATCTACCTGGTCCTACTCCCTACTCGCCTCACATCAAGGTAAAAGGGATTTAAACCACGCTTCGTCACACTCCTCCCACGTTTACCGCGTCGAACCTCAAGGATCCCCTTTGTTCTAGAGCTTGCATAATTGTAAAATCATTACTTAATTAATTATCCCTCGGCTCAAACTTAATTGATATTGTTAATCATGTTAGCAGTGAACCGTCAATATTTAATTACATTGCCATTTAATTTGCCCTATATGTATATATAATCTTTAGTCCTATTAAAGTATATTTTTGTAGCCGTGTTTAAATATTCCTTGGGCTAGCAACTGTGTATTTAAAACACTCTTAGAACCATCCCAAGGTGGAGCCTTAATTTCGGTCGGCCAGTAGACCAGTGTGCGCATAAACTGAGTACACATGGCCATACCACGACACTAATAATGAGGTGTCCATGCTTGGATACAGTACTCAATATGTGGTCTAACATAGGCATTATACATCTTTGTAACCACTACCTTGCTTTTATAGCATGATCATGCCTCGGCACCAAAAACGAAACTTATAATCAAACGAACAGCGAACTATAACGTTTAGTTCCCTTTTCTTCTGGGAATGGATTCATGCTATCATGCATCATGGTATAATATTAATTATATTTATATATATATATATATATATATATATATATATATATATATATATATATATATATATATATATATTACTTGTAATTGATTTGTTCCTTGGGAATCTGATACGTAGTAGGAATATGAAGAACCAGGAGATTACCCTAATCATTTATTGGCCGGACGTTTTGGACCTTCGCTAGGACCATCTTCAGCGACCGTATTAACTAACTCAATTTAGAATTCTCCTATATTAAACAATTACCCTAGAATTACGGAAAACTTTCTTAAATTGCTTAGCAATATTGGAACCACCTTGCTTATAATCTTTCTCAACGAGCTTTGCTCTGCCTCATTCTGTTTTCGCTCTCGTCCCGCAAGGTTTGTTCAATAAGTGTTCCAACAGCGTTTGTAAATTCATCTCATAACGTTTGAGTATTCGTCTTATGTATTTTCATTTATTACAGAATCCAATTTTCATTTACCATTGTGAATTCTAAAACATTGTAAATTTCCTACACTCATTGTGATTCCCCAAAACCTAAATTAATTGAAATTTCTCATTCTATCTGCATCACTCTCGCGCTTACATCCAATATTTATCATATCGTATCACATTCAATCGGTCATCTTGTAAACTAATTATCTCGTCACTTTCATAGAAATTTAATGTGATAACCTAAGAATGCTTACCTACCTAAGAACTGTTAGTGGGGAAAAAATATATATAATCTTATCACTGTCCGCCCACCCCTTGTTGTGCTAATCAGTGTCGCCACCGTGGGTGCTGTGACTACAGTATCCGGCAGCGCATTGCAGACATTTATGGTGCGGATACTGAACCAGTTTCCTTTAATCGAGGGCCTCCAATGGTCTTGCATGATGGCAATCTTGAGACTGTATCCTCGCAAGCTGGTGGTGTTAAGAGTGAAGAAACTCTGGTAGGGAACATCATTAAAACCGTGAAGTAACTTAAAAACCTGGATCATGTCCCCTTCTCCTCCTTCGGTCCTCAAATGACTGTAGTCCCAATGCCTTGCAACGGTCCTGGTATGGGGTGTGCACTACTGTGGTACCAGCTTGGTGGCTCTGTGCTGGACCTGTTGTTAGCACCTTTCTTGGAACTAGGGGAATGCTTCTTGGATCCTGGCGGGACTTCTCAACTCTATATCTCCCACCTGGAAGACGAGCCCTATATATCCGAGGCTCCCCCCGCAAGGGTGGGGGAAACATGGGGTGCTTGGTCACTACCACTCTCGAATGGCCTCGAACCTTCACGCCCAGGCGATTCTAACCCGCGAAAAGGTGGTCGAGGTGGACGCGGTTCGAAGCTACCGCTTGTGGATGGGGGGGTGGGATGCTTACCAACTTAAGCCTAACCACATTTTAGAATTTCTTCAGCGCATGGACGTCAATTCCGTGCTGGAAAATAAATTCCACGTCGAATTCCCCCACACCGCTCATTAGGCTTAAATTCATCAATCAATCATTCCTCTCAAAAATTTATGTGTATTGATTTTTGTGTTTGCTAGCTAAGCTAAATAACACACTAATTAATGAATAATATTCGTAACCTTTAAGTTACTCTCGACTCCCATCGAGTTTTATGATAAATCATCCTCATTGCAGAGGTAAGTAACATATTTAGGGCCGCCTTGATTTTATTTCTGTTCATGGCCTCCTTGTTGAATCTCGTAATCGCAAGCTTATCAACCTTACTCCCACCCCATGGGTGACTATGGTTTATTTTTCTCTTTTCAAAGTGTTCGCTTTCTATAGAATTTTCAGAGCCTTAACTTTCGACCCTCGCATGCTGATCAGAGTCATTGTAGTTTTCCGGACCAGTTTTCGGTCACCCTTGATATGCCCTGCTATATATATGCAATTTCACTTAGTCTCTCTATGGGTGTTCTTTATTCTCACTTAATACTAGCAAATGTCTTCTGCGTAAGCAAAATGATGAGTAGCCATATGCTTAATTTGGCATAAATGAGGTGGGATGGGTAGGTACTATTAGGGTCATTGATGTACACCAAACCCGCTTGTTGGGAAGACGTTGATGTTTTACTTTTGTACCAAACTTATATGCTTGTTTACAAAGATCATTTATAATTCTAAAAATCAAGAACATTATTGATAGTCTTACAATACTGCTTAAGGAGTAAACGAACATGAACTATGCACTACGCGTGCTAACGCATCCCTCCTAATGAGAAAAATGTGATGGTTTCATTGTAGACCAAACAGGTAGCTCTTACCTTACTACCTGAATTTCCTTAGTCTTTCATCAGTTGTTCTTTCTTTTCTCGTATTGATATGGTTCGAGATTTCACCAAGATGCCTGTTCGGGAGCGGTTCTTCGCATCGCTCCCGTGTACAATGCAATAGATTATCTACATTTGGACTTCATATTGCAACTCACAAGAGACATAGCTATGTTTCTGGTTCTTTAAACCTACTACCTTAGGCACGCTCGTATTTCGTATATCTCGTGGGCGCATCTTTGTTATTCCTCTCCCATGGGTTATACGAATATACCCCTATCTCAACAGCAAAACATAGAAACGTAAGCATTGCTTTACTTTTATCAACTTCCCGTACGAGAAGATTTGAGGGACGGCCTCCCGGGCGTATTCCGGTGCACCTTTCTTTGCAGGGCTATCCTCGCCCTCGCGTTCCTCTTTTTGACCATCTACATGTTTTTGCTCAAATCAAGGAACTTCATATCCTGGTGTTCTAGCGACTCGCAAACTCAGCGTACATCGTGTTTTTTTTGTGGCCAAGTATGAACGCCGAAGTAGCCAAATGGAACCGATCATGTTTGCACTATCAGCTTGCTAAGGTCCATTGCTACATTAAGACTCTCCCGGTTACTTTTTATGTTCTTTCATCGCGTTTTGATGCGATCCAAATTGATCTAGTTGGCACAAAACTGTACCTCTTTGTATGCAGCTACATTCTTACTACGATCGATCGGTTTACACGGTAGCTAAAGGTTGTGCCTAATCTTGGCATTTGAGTTTCGACTGCTATTCGAACCTTCTTCTCGAGTTGGGTTGCTTGATTTGGTGTCCCATCCACCATTATGAACAACCGAGAGAGTCAATTCGAATCCCACCAATGGCAATCGCTCATGTCCGTTTTTGGCTCTTTTCGCATATATACTACATCACACTCATAGTAACGGGTCCGTTGAACTGTTTTTACAGACCGGTCCATTTGTTTTACGGACCATAGTATTAAATGGCTGGACAAACTGCATCTGATTTTGATGGATTTTTTTTTGTTTTTGTAAGATGTTTTGCTCTATGCAGAACTAGTTTATGTTGTACGCATTTGTCTTTTCTTTCATTTTTTTTCTGCTTATGACTGACCATTACCATCTCCATTTAATCATTATACATACGGACATAACTGTGTAAAGTGGGTCGGCTGAGATTCACCCTACCGTCCCTAAGAGTCTACTAATCTTAAGCCCTTTTGGGGCCAAATGAAATGGCAACCTGTACCCATGTTTTTATCCGTTCTGAATCTACACGCTTGCGTTTGCAACCCGCCTATGAAGGACCTTTTATGATCATCTCCACAAGGCCGAAGATGCATGTCATTCAGCATGAAACCAAACACTATATACTGTCTATTTGTCCATCGCTGAACAGGTTGCCTTCTCTCTTCTCTATCTGCATTCTGAATGGTACAAAGATCCTAGAGGAACTTGTCTTTCTATTTCTTTAATTTATCGCATCAATTGATTCCTCTCTTCCAGCAACCGTGGGCGTCATTGGTGAGCAATTAAGAGCAAGTTTCGTCCACTTTGGTTATCCCACTTTCGGTTAACAAACTTCAACACACATTTGCCTTGCCAGCTATCAGATCGGGAGAACGACCAAACCGCACTCCCTTTGGTCCGTACATCTTGCGTGCCAGTACCTCGTCTGTGTCTGAAGACACTTTGGTCATTCGCGATTGCCGGCTTCTAATCAGCCTAAAGACGTTACGACAAACTCTGGCGGGATTCTACAAAGGTTGTCCTTCCATCGTTAAGAGAGTGTAATAAGTTTTGCGAATCGGTAGGGCAGTACAGAGGAAGGGGGGTGGCTGTTTCTGGGAGTGTTAGGACAAGTTATGACAAGTCAGGACCTGCGACCGCACGCTCCTGCCTCCTGTATTTAAGAAGCAGTAGCTGATCGCAGATCGTCAGTCACAATTTTTTAACAATGGAGAAGGTTGAGCACCGCCTAGTGATCAAATATTTGACCAAGGAAGGCAGGAATGCAAAAGTGATCCATGAACGCATGGTTGCAGTGTACACCGACACCGCCCCTTCCTATGCAACCATTGCTCGCTGGAATAGGGAGTTCCGCCATGGTCGTGAGTCCCTTGAAGATGATCCCCGTCCAGGACGCCCGTGAGACGTGACCAATGAGGACAATGTGGCCCGTGTAGAGAGGAGGATCCTCTAAAATCGACGGGTCAAGGTCGAAGAATTTGAGGGAGAACTTGGAATATCACATGGAAGTGTTATCAACATCATACATGACAATTTGGCCATGACCAAGGTCTCTGCCCGTTGGGTCCCTAGAAACCTCGCGCCTCATGATCGACTTCATCGTCGTTAAAGTCCACAAGGCCAGAGTTGCACAAGCTGCCCTGCGCGAGTGCGGATTCGAGGAGCTCAACCATCCTCCCTACATTCCAGATCTGGCCACTAGCGACTACGTTTTATTCCACCAGCTCAAAGCTGCAGTGCGTGGACGCCGGTTTGGGGACGATGAAGATGTCCAACTCGCCGTCCAGGAGGGGATTAAACAGCAGTTGGGAGATTTCTGTTTTTTAAAAAAATCTACATTCCGTGCAATAGGAATTATTACTAAAGGCCATGTAAGTAATTTACTATAATTGGTTGGGTTTTTTTTTTGCATATGATTACATAGATCACGCTCTGCATTTTGTGCCAACATAAGGAAAATATATATTTACATTTGTGAAATATAAAGAATATATATACTGATTTAATTTGGGACTATTGAAGTAACCGCCAATTTTCTCGAAAGTAGTAATTCAGTCGCTCTGATTTTATCTTAATTAATTCATTTTGAAATCATATACATTGTAATTTGCTATCTTGTTTTTGAAGTCGTGACCTTATGGATCCAAAGACTGAGGCCAGAGAATTAACTTGCAAATCATTTACTATATATTATTCATATTCTTATATTGTCAATTGGCTGTTTGCAAACCTATTCTCGCTTTCTTAAAAATCCTTTTCAGCATTGCTTTTATTTCTCATTCATGCATAGGATTGCTATCAATATTAATGAAATTTTATTTGTTTTTTAGAGTCATTAATTCTCCATAATGACGCTCTAATTGGTAATAAATTTTAATTTTGCATTCTCATTTTGTCCTATAAACAAATAATATTTTATGGGAAAAATTAGCCATCTAGTCATCGCTCCTCTAAAGTTAAAGTTGAAACCAAACTGCTCTATAGGGATGGATGTTGGAACTGAGACGAATACGTTGCTAACAGTTTCAAACAGTTAATTAAATCCAAACAATTAAAGAACACAACCTCTCGGAGTGAAAGTACATGTGTAATGAATTACATGCTGGGGCTCTTACTCAGCATGCAGCGAAGAGTGGAGGGAATATTTCCACAACATATATGCACATTTTATAGTGAAAGTTCGTTAGTTTTTAACTATAAGTATTACAATATAATATGCATTTATTTATTACCCTGCAAACACAGCCAACTTGAAAGGTCAAATCGATTCAGCTGGGTCCATGGGCGTAGGAGGCTCGTGGGCAACTGCCCCCCTTGGATTCGGGAATCTGCTCAAATTCGGGCAAATGTGTTGGGATATTCGGGCATTCGGGGGAAGAAAAAAAAATCTATAATTTAAAAATGGCAAGAATAAGAAAAAAAAATTAGAAACTTGTATTTGTAACAATTGTGATTATTATTTAGAGTATCCCCATTCGATTACAAAAATCATCCTACTCAATTCATTTTCTAGGAATACAAGACTGTTTTCTCATACCTGCTGGCGTCCCCCTGGCGATGGTGGAGGGAAACTCCAACTCTAAATAAATCTTCCACAATCTCTGCTTCTACACAGGCAGTGTTTGGACCTACGCTATCCAGGGGCTATTTGTCGGCATAATGAATAATCATTTATGTGTTCGGAATGTAGAAATAGGAAGATAATTTATGAAAAATAGTTATTTTAGCTGTATATTTATGGTGCACCTGTCAAGGTCAAACATGTCTACGATCGAGTAAAAAAAAGTTAAAGGAACCGAGCCACTTCAGTTTATTTTCTTTTGTATGGCAGGAAACTTTTCTCGTGCTTGTTTTAGGAGTTTCATGGAGTAATGATGTATTTATACAAAAGATAATAGAATATAGA